>FR990061.1:13648866-14848866 GCA_905404095.1 Glaucopsyche alexis | reverse complement strand
ATTACCAATTCAACGCATTACCCATTGTAATGTTCGGAAATACATTTAACTATACTACTTGTCTTTGCTAGGAGCACGGGCAAAATTAAATGTTTTTTTTTTCGTTAAATAAACTTCTTAAATTTAAAAACATATAAAAGCATTAAAAATTATTGGTTCTAAAATGATTGTCCGGAATATCATTTTGATTAAATATACCTACTCTAGAATTTTTCATAATAATTTTAAATTTTTAATTATGGAACGGTCCATAATCGCTTGCCATTTTTTGTTATAATATGCATTTTACGTGACAAATTTTACAAAAAAAAAAAAACAACCAAAGTGGCGTAACTAAAAATATATTCAAGAAGTAGCCAATAATTTTGCCCGCGTGCGTGTTCTAAGTGCGTTCACATTGATGACCAACCACTAACTCTAACCTAACAGAAAGGCGCATGTACTACGACAACATTCTAAAACTAATGCTCCATATTTTTTTCACAGATGGGAATTCATTTTCTTCAATAATAATTTAATTGTTATGTAATAAAATTACGTAAGTTTTTGTTCCTATAATCAGCAATTAAAATATGTATTTATTTTATGACGTAGAGTGACATATCTATTTATCATATTCCAGAAATATTTTTTATGAATATTCAGTAACTTATCTTTTTTCTTTGGCTTCCTTTATCTATATATATTACAAAAACTTATTAGTTAATTGATAAAATGAAAGTCTGCAATAAAAATATGGAACACAAACCGAGAATCAGAACAGAAGTCTAAGAGTGTAAAACGCGAACACTTATTTACAAAACCCAGCCTTTAAGATCGACCAACAAGCACCAGTTCTAAGTCGAAAACAAAACGAAATACACTTAACTACGATATGTTTAGTTATCGTCTCAGTCTTCATACTACTACTAGAGTTAGTCCTAAGCTAACGGATTTTACAATCCCATAAGAAGAGGACGCGATTTTTCCAAAACATAACTCACGAAAAAGCTTCTCTGAATCAATAGTACTCTCGTAATACACATCTCTAGAAAAATATTTAAGTATTGCATTAGCAACGAGTTCATTATAATAATTACATATTGTAATACTCACAGCATTTATGATATGTTTCGTTTCTTTATATATATTTACATCTATATCTCTTACGTCTAATATATCTCCGATAGTGTCCTGTGCGTTACCTAAAGCGAGTGCGTCGTGCCAGTTTACAACTACATAATCATATTCCATAAATTCTTCGTAACATTTCAAAATAGATCCAAAATATCTTATATTACGCTCTGCGAAAGGAACAACGTCTAAAGAATATGTGCTATATCTATAGAGTATTAAATTCGACATAAAATTGACGAGATCTCTCAAGAGTAAGAGTGAACCTATGAAAGATATAAAGGTATCGAAATGATAGATCAGTGTAAAAATAAATATTATCATATAAAGTTGGGTGTAGGGCTTGTGGGTACCGATGGCCGAGCTGGGCGGAGTGGGGTACACCACGTCCACCTCGGCGATCTTGAAGATGGACAGGAGGAGGTGGGATGATATGTCTTCGTGCTGCGAGTTGATGCGGCTCTTCACGATCTTGAGGACGTCAATGCAGGCCTCCTGAAATGTTGCAATGAGGGTTTTTAAATAAGTGACATCTGACAGCTTTTAGACACGACAAGGACCGTCGTGCTACCAAGCGCCGCCTGGTGACAGAAAAAATTCGAAAATTCTTATTGAACGTTTTTGATATCACTGACGCAACCAGATATTACGCTTTGTGTGCGTTGGATCTGCCCCCTAACGGTAGAAAAAATATCAAATACTCTCATTATATTATTATTTATTTCATAAGCCATAATGAAAATAGCTTTTTACGTATTCGTAAATTTTTTAAATTGGCGTAGGTACTTACTACGATTTCGATTATAACATCTTCTATTGACCATATTTTGATAAATAAACAAAATTGAAACGTTTTCGTTAACACCGAATTGTCAAACAGTTAGCGAGCTGATGATGATGAATAATAACTAAAAATTGGTACTTTATTGTAAGTACCGAATATAATTTCATATGCATTAAGTGAAAAGCTGTTAATTTGAAATTACAAATAGACACTTCAATTTTATTTATCTGTATAGATATGTATAGATAACACCCCTCTTTGTGCGTCTTGGGTTAAAATAAAACATTTGTCACCTTTTCTTTATCCAATAATCCCTCGCCCGCTTCCTTCAGGGCTTCTTGCTCTTTGGGCGGAACGCTGGCAGATATTATGACGTTCTCGTTGCTGATATTGAATAGAGTCAGAGTGCAGTTATTCTGTAAATTGTACAGAATTAAAACGTGATTAAAAATGTATGCAATTTCTTTTACAACAGTAGTAGTAGGCATCATTTATATAATAGGAAGTTTGAAAGTGGCACCGGTAGTGGATAAGGTAAGGAGTGCAAGGTTAGCATGGTATGGGCATGTAATGAGGAGGGAAGACACACACGTCACCAAAAGGGTGATGAATATGAATGTGGACGGATATGTATGCAGAGGAAGACCGAAAAAGAGATGGATGGATTGCGTGAAGTATGATATGGAAATGAAAGATGTGAATGTAGAATTGACGGCTGATAGGAATGCGTGGAAGGGGAAAACATGTTGCGCCGACCCTACTTAGCGTGGGATAAGGGCAGGAAAATGATGAGTAGTAGGCATCATTTATGACAATTCTATAATTGTTATTAAACAAACTACAATGGAACTAAAAAAATTGAGTTAGAGCATGAACCAAAGATGATTTGGTTTTGCCAAATGTAAACCTAGTAAATGTATCTAACATTTACTAGGTGTATACTTACGTCTCCGCGGTCCACGGTAGCCAGGTACTGCTGCAGCAGCCGCACCGCATCCTCTGCCCCTAGCCCTGTGTGCGGTCTCAGTAAAGCCTCGTCTACTGCGCTGAATCCGAGCAGCAAGTATACGCCTTCAGGCAGCTTGTATTCCCCTGTGAAATGAAGGATCACATAATTTTTTGGTATCACACAACATAATAATTATATAGTATATACATATATAATAATGTGTCTACTGTCTAATTTTAGTTTACTCCTTTGTATTTCATTTTGATTTGTGTTGTGTGATGATAAAATAAACGTATTCTAATTCTGACTACTTTAAATAACTGTACAGTACGCTAATATGGACCGGTCCAAATTAATCTCTTTAAAAGTCACCAGGATTTTGTCGCATAACACGAGCTGGGCTAGTAGTTATAATATTTATAGATTTTTTTTTATTCTTCTTGTGCTTTATATAATTATAATATTTTGTGTTTAAATAAATAATCTTTAATTATTATTAATTTATATACGTTAGTAATATTATATTCTTTGCAATTTTGCTTATTTAGACCGGCCCAAACTATACTAAATATACGGAACATTTCTTAAGATGAAAATGTTGACCGGTATAAATTATAAATCTTTACATTAAACATAGCATAGTCGCTTCCGCTGTTCGTTCGCTTAGATCTTTAAAACTACTCAATGGATTTTGATGTAGTTTAGGCCTTCTCATCTGATATTGGATGGTTTGTACAGTAGTGCTCTCCGAGTAGTGCCAAGGTACTATTATTTATTCTGTGGTAGTGCATGGGACAGTCGGTTGTAAAATGACATGGTTGCCCAAGCACATACGGCATTCTCACAACACAGTCAGCCTAGTCCAGAGGAATGAATGGTAATACAACTAGGGCTAACCATGTGCGGGTTTCCTCACGATGTTTTCCTTCACCTTCCTTATAATATATCTAATACATACATATAATGCTACTTTTGTCGTGGCAAAAAGACTAGTAAACAAAACCCACCAGGATTAGGTCGCATGCATATGAACGAGCCGGAGTAGCAGTAGCATCGTCCCCTGTATGCCTGGTACGCCGGCGCGGCGTGGGAGTAGTGAGCCAGGCGGGAGGAGCACGGCGCGCGGGGCACGCACGCTACCTTACACGACACCTGTAGAGCCGCCTCGCACACGCACAGGTCCGTGCACTCCGCTAGCTCGGCCGACCGGTACAGCTGGTAACAATAATAATAATAATATCTATGGACGCTTCACACCACGTCAATCTGAACCCGTGGTAAGTTCTGGAAGAACTTGTGATACGGGTACCAGACAACGGAAATATATTTAATACTTTTATACTATACACATATTTACATTTTTTATTATATCATACACATATTTAATACACATCCATGACCCAGGAATACAGAAAATTTTTTTGTTCCTTTGGCGGGATTCGAACCCGCGACCCCCGGCTTGAGCACCAACACGCTCAACCAACTGAGCCACAGAGGTCGTAATTCATTTATTTCTGCTTACAAATAATCTTAAAAGGTGGTACAATGGGAAGTATAACAGGATTTTTTTTTCTTTGGTGAAACGTAGGTTGGTGTAGTAAAAATAGATTCTTCTATGTAGTGAAAGTAATATAATTTATAACCGTAACAAGAACATAATATGGCGGTAATAACAGGCGGTAATCAAGTATCATAATAGAGAACATGCATTTGTTTTAAATCAGCAAAATAATTATATTTTCCGAAAGGCAACATAAATATGGACCGATATATGCAAAAAGTATACTGTACTTTTTGCTGTGACGTCACTGGCGCATATTTTTTTGTAAAGAGCGTTCATAATACTATCCAACGATCTGACCTTTGTGATGTGCCATTGCAAAGACAATATTTCCTGGCTTATTGTGTAGTTTTTGAAAATCCAATAAAAATCTATGCATGTTCCCAATTCTCGATTACTATAAGTACCTACTCGATTAGTATTTAGTATATGTAAGTAGCTATGCAATAATTTTAACAATATAGCGCCCGACTCCGGATTTGATTGCTTCTAGGATCTAGACGGACGGGTACTTTTCAAAACATTAACTTGATCACCAAAAAATCCTACAAGTCAAGCCTTATACCACCTAATATTTAACTATAATTATAAGGGATTTTTTGAAAAATACAAACTCACTCGTCTAGTTTCCCCCATTTTGATGTACTGAGCCTGATCATCGCTCTCCGGTTTCTTGACGATGCAATACTTCGCCGGCTCCATGGTTGTTGTCGGTCGAGGCGTTGTTGTCGTTGTCGTGGTTGTTGTTGTTGACGTTGTCGTTGTTGTCGCGACCGTTGTCTCGGGGGTCGCTTCGATGATCGGCTCCAGTATTTGCGCCACTTCGTTCGGTTCGACGGTTTGCTCGGACATGGTGGTTATGGGACTCAGTTCTTGATTTTCCTGGAATTTGTAGATGACGCAATTCATATTGTGATATATTTATGGAGTAATTACGTACCTACTAAATAAAATAATATTCTACTAAATAAAATAATAATTAATATAAATGTCAAAATGGCCCCAAAAATCTCAAAAGTGGGGCCATTTAACTGGAGACACATTTTGCCTCAACATGCCTCGTCTATAATACTGTTTGTGGTGGGGAGCTGCTATTACTTACATGGCTAACATCGACTGACGTCCCGTGTTGCGTGGTGTGGCGGTGGTGGGTGGTGCGGACCTCGGGCGCGGCGGTGATGTACTTCACCCCGGTGTCGAAAGGCGTGGTGGTGAGCAGAGCGCCGTACGTTTTGATGTGGTAGTCGCTTTGGGATTCCACTGGAATTTGTTAAAGTACGCATTAACATAGTATTGAGGAGGTTCAGCCTTGGATCGAGTTGCAGTTTTATATTCCTGTCACCGTAAAATTGTAAAAGACGTTAGATTGTAATAAAACTAGTGAAATTTTAAAATTTTGATAGACTTCCGACACGAATGTGCTGCCTATAATTTAACAAAATATTTTTCGTTAGATTATAAATATATAGTTTTTAATCTTTCGACATATTTTTACAATCTCGCTAGTTATTTTACAATCGAATGATTTTTACAATTTTACGGTGACATATTAATTTCGTAATTATCATTATATTTATAATAATTTATATTTTATATATGTATATTGTATATGGAAGTTTCTACACTACGTCAATCTGGTCCTATGCTAACTATTCGAAGAACTTGTATCATAGATACTAAACAACGAAAATATATTTAAACTGTTATTCTATACATCAATTTAATATTTTTATTATATTAAACACATATTTAATACACATCCACGACAGATAAACTTTTTTTGTTCCCTTAGTGGGAGTCGAATCTGTGACCTCCAGCTTAAGACCAGGTAGACCAAGCGAAATAGGCATTTAACGCTTCCAAGAGTTGCCCGCAATGAGGAAGATGTAAATCAAAATTTATTCCCCTTTTTCAGCCCTAACAAAAAATTTAAGCAATAATAAGACTAACTGTGAAAAAATTGTGTTGATATCACGAAAATTGAGTTTTTTATAAGCAAATCAATATGGGAACGCGCGAAAACTGATTGCGCCCGTCGAGTAATGGCTGTGACGTCACATCGCCGTGCGTAGCTAGCTAACTATGCAATGTGCATACAGTATGTTTTTGACACGCGCTCTGTAAACTTACCTTCGTTCATTTCGATTCATTTTTATATATTATTATAATAAATATGACTTAATAGGGAAAATTGTTAAATTTAAACAAAAAATTAATACCAACTTTCAAAGTAAAAACGCACAAAAGAGTATGAAATAAATTTTATTTTCTAAAAATAATTCTCCTTTTAAATTCGGCTAAAATTTTAACTATTTCCCTACTCAATCTTCTTAATTTTGAAGTCTGTGCCAGCCCAAATAATATCCTGATAAAACAATATTTATAGAACTCACATTTAAGTTGGCAACCAACTTCAAAATTATGAAAATCGAGTAGATAAATCAAAAATTTCAAACTCAAAATGGGCTATGGAGTACATTATTTTGATAGAACAAATCTTTATCAAGTAAAAGTTACGCGATCTTGGTTTTCACAATACTTCAAATGTTAGCCATCTTGTTTTCACCATACTTCAAATGTCAAAATGGCCCCAAAAATCTCAAAAATGGGACCATTTAACTGGAGATAGTATACGTCTATGAGAGAAATAATTAAAATTTTTGCCGAATTTAAAAAGGGAATTATTTAGAAAATAAGATTTTTTCATACTTTATTGTGCGTTTTTACTTTGGAAGTCTGTTTTCATTTTTTGTTTCAAAATTATAATGTTTTCCATTTTTAGGGCTCCACTTAGGGCACACAAGGAACGCTTATAGTTTCGCTCGCTCCGTCCGTCCGTCTGTTATACTTCCGTAATTATGAATATTGATGGATGAAATTTGGTACAGTTATAGATTGTGTGTAGATCTTAGGTTTGGCATAATAAAATAATAATAATTTTATATTTTAGGGGTAGCTCTGAAGGGGGGATGAAATATTTTTTCATTCTACCCCATTTGTGGGGTATCGTTGAATAGGTCTTTTAGAATTTAGGTAAGGTTTCTTTTAACATTACTTTTTTACAAAGTCGACTATTTTCGAGTAATCAGCCTCCAGTGGTTTGTAAGTTGGTCCCCCCTCCCTTAGAATTTCTAAATTATAAGAGATAGAAACTTGTAAGCTTCTATGCTAATAGATCATGCTAAAAACTCTTTAGGAAAATAATTTTAAGCGAAATCGGATAGTAACTTTTGAAGTAACTTGAAAAACCTATTACGCGATTTCCAAACGTGTGTCTTTAAAGACTGAGTTCTGTTCAATGCTTTTGGATCTAGGGTATACCCTTGGCACAAAATTTTACTTTTTGATATGATATGCTTAATTTACTTCACATTGGCCAAATTCTTAAAGATATACCTCCTCAAAATGTATATTTTGAGGAGTTCCCTCGATTCCTCATGGATTCCATCATCAGGTTTCCACTTTAGTGACTAAAGTCTAAAAGGGCCAATTTCAAATTAGGGGCCATCCATAAATAACGTCACACGTTAGGGGGGAGGGAGGGGGTCGACGAAGTGTGACATTGTGTGACAAGGGGGTAGGAGGGGTCCTAATTTTCGTGACGTCACATTTCAAAATCTATTTTAATCTAAGTGTTAATATAGTAATCATAAGTAATAGCTATATGATATTATGATAGCTATTGCCCCAGTGTCGAGACCCCCCAGCCCCAGAGATGTTTAAGAGATCATAATGTTGTTTTTTTATTACTTAAGTTATTTTTTTTCGCCGAGAAAATGCGTTTCAGCATCCCACTAGGGGATAGCGGTCCTACCCGTGAGTATGTGAGACTCTGCTGCACCCGAAAAGATGGTGAATGGGCGCAGCCCCTACTCAATAAAAACTCGGCGGTACTCCACTCCATACCACCCTTGGCGGGCCACGGGATCGCGTGAGCCTGGGCATAAGAGTCTGGCAAGAAAGACGATCCATGCGTCAGATGGGCATATAAAAGTTGAACCTGTGCCTAATCTCTCGACAGTCGTGTCGGTCATCCGTCCCACCAATTCAAATTAAACAAATTTCGGAACTGATGTTTTAATTGAATAATTATTTCTAGATGTAAAATGTGACGTCACGCTAGGGAGGGAGGGGGTCTCACAAATGTGACAAGGACGGGGGAGGGGGTCAAAAATCATGAAATTCGTCTGACGTAATTTATGGATGGCCCCTAAAACTCGAGAACGGCTAGACCGATTTGGCTGATTTTGATCTTAAAATAATTGTATCAGTTCAGGGAAAGTTCAAAACGTGAGAATACGTTAGGGCTATATATACATATATAGCCCTAACGTATATCCGCCTCCTTTTTTTGGATGTCGGTTAAAAAATACTAAAATATAATAGTCAATCTATGACATTTTGTTCATAAAGTTTTTTGTCGAGATCTCAAACAAGTGACTACACCATAAAGCATAAACATAGTTATAAGCGAGGGAAAAAGTAGGTAGGGAGTTTTTTGTATTGTCTTATTTCATCTTTTAAGTTTCATTCAATAGATTAAATATATTTTTTAAGTAGGTACCTAACATATCTGCGTGACTCGTGTTTTATTTCTCTATGTAAAACCCATTGTTTAAAATACATTGTCACTAAAATACTGAATTCATTCTGAGCATATTCTATAAACTAAACATTTAGTAATGCAAAAAAAATGTAGGTAGATGTTTCGTATTTATTTAGGTACCTACTCAGTACTCACATTAAGATATTCTTCGCAATAAATGTCTACTGATTTTTGTAGCTATAACACTTTTTTCAACACTTTACACAACTAATTTTCTCAGACCAACAAAAGTCCAACGACAAATCGTTGGACACATGAAAAAAGTATTTTTCTGGAGTGCTAACCGTTGTATTATACATAAAGGTGTTATACAATTATATCTATATGTTATTTTATCACCATAATTCCAAAAAATTCAATAAAACTTCAAAATTACTGCACGAGTTCGTTACATCCCGGCGGACGGAGTCGGCGAAGTGACGTCACGCGTTGAGCGGTCAAGCTCGCGCTGATTTTAAAAACATCCAACTTTAAAAATTAATAAAAAATTCAGTTTTTGAGATATCGAAAAAATTCTTTCACTAATATTTTTTAGATTTTATGTTTGATTTTTATACATTATAAAATAATTACACTCATCTAGCTCATTGCCGCAAAGCGAGCCGCGCGCCTACGTCGCCGGCGTGAACTTACATGAACCCAAAGTGTTACAGTGTAGTCGTGTTGGCAGTAGGTCATCTTATTTTATTATTTGTATTGAAAAAGATAATAAAATCCATATGTAACTGTTTTAATGCAACACATAGCACACATAATTTGAATAGATATTATAGGTAGGTACCTAAGTAAAAAATGCTTAAATTTTATTCAATTACTAGGTGATGCCCGCGGCTCCGCCCGCGTATGTACAGTAACCCATGGGAATCGTATATGTCCCGCGATAAAAAGTAGCCTATGCCCTTCCCTATGGTCTACTTTATGTCTGTGCCAAATTTCATGATGATCGGTTTAGTAGTTTTTTCGTGAAACAGTAAATAAAGTATCCCACGGGAACCGCACATTTCCCCGCGATAAAAAGTAGCCTTTGTCTTTCCCCGTAGTCTACTTTTCAACTGTGCCAAATTTCATAATAATCGGTTTAGTGGTTTTTACGTAAAACTGTAAATAAAGTATCCCATGGGAACCGTACATTTCCCCGCGATAAAAAGGTAGCTTATGTCTTTTCTCAGGCTCTAGAATATCTGTGTACCAAATTTCATTTAGATCGGTTCAGTAGTTTTGGCGTGAGAGACGGACAAACACACACTTTCCCATTTATAATATTAGTATGGACTAGCTGTTGCCCGCGACTTCGTCCGCGTCAACTGATGGCGCAATAATGCATTCATTTCGACCAAATTTGATTACCATAAAAAAGATTATAGTGATTCAATCTTAAAAGATTTTTTTACATCATTTAAAGAGGAATAATTATTTTATACATATTTTTTAGGTAACTTGAGCCGTTTACGTAGCGCACGCAACACGCTGTGTTCGATGTGTGCATGGAGACGAGTACCTATCGTTAGCTCGTGTGGTCACTAAAGTACGTGTCGTTTCGTGAGATAAAAATACTGTATCAGGTACATAGGTGCTGACGATTTGATAGTAACTACTTAGGCAGACACTTGCAAAAAATGTATTCCTACTGCCGAGTCCGCACGTTTGCCACTTGCCGCAAAATCCAAACCTCCACAAACGTTTGACTTTTTGAAAATCCGGATTTCCGAATTTTTCTCCCAAAAATCCGGATTATCCGGATAATTCAGATATTTTCATTTTTTTTTAAATTTGTTGCATATTTTATAAAACTTTAATGTTAATTTTACTACTATGTTGTAGCAAAACTTACACTCATTATTAAAAAAAGAGTTACTTTTTTATAATTTAATTTAAATATATTCTTATTTTAAGTTGTAAGTATTAGAATTACATTACATACATTACATTACATATAATCACGCCTTTTTCCCGTAGGGGAAGGCAGGACCGCCTCTTTCCCGTAGGGGTAGGCAGAGACCACTTCTTTCCACTAGCTACGATCCTTACATACTTCTTTCGCTTCGTCCACTTTCATTCTTACCATCCATTCCTCCTCTTACATTCAACGTAGCCAAGCGTCTCTCCATGGTCCGCTTTTCGCCTCCGCGAGAAACGAGACGTGATGGGTGGCGAACCATATCGCCGCCATTTTGGATAATTAAATTAATTTTGATTATCCATTGCGTTTCCACGGATTGGTGGAGAGGGTAGGAATAGGGAAAGGGAAGGATAGGTGGTGTGGAAAGGAAGATTGGTAAGTTAGAGTGGGAAATAGGGAATGTAGGATATTACTGCCCAGGAGGGCAAGGGATAGGACAGTAATAGCTAGGGAAGCCGGGGTCGCATACCCGTATACTATACCACAACTACCGGACAGGTAAGTTGGGAAGAGTATCCCATGACATCCTACTATATTAGAATTACCATCCATCCTAAATTAGAATTACAATCTGAATAAATAAAAACATAATGAGATTATATCAAAATTATATACTTAATTATATTTATTTTTTCATTTTTAGAAATATTTTTGATTACGTTTCAAATCCTACAATGTTCAGTTTTATAGTTAGTATATTATTTTAAATAAGGTATGTATATATTGTTATTTACTAAATGTTCCAGCAGAAAGAATTATAAAAAAGTGGAATAGCCTGTGATCTTTTTAACGCTTTTTTTACATATCTACGCCACAGTTCACCACTACCGTTTTCGTAAAGTTCCATTTCTATGTGAAAGTACTAACGTAGGAAAATTAATACAGTTTAATAAAACGTAGGAAACTGAAAATCCTTTAAATCGAGATCCGGGGAGTGAAGACAAATCATTTGAAGCATGGGGCTGAACAAATAATTTTGTATGGACGAAATTGGACCACTTTTGAGTTACTGAAATTAAAAACCACCCACCTGTTTTGGTAATAATTAAACACGTAAATGGTGCTTTTAATTCCCTCGATAACTAACAGAAGTATAATAAGCAATTCTAAGCACAATTTAAAATCTATAACTGTTGTAAGATCTTTATTTTAACATTTTACTTACAAATAAACAGTAACATCTTACTCTTCATTGCACTTTGAAGTTTTCGCTATAAGATGAAAACTACATTACTTAAAAAAAAATAACAGTGGTTTACACAAATCGTTGGTGCTATTTTTGGCACCTATATCTTATCTTTAAAATGTTATCTAAAAATAATTATTTCTACGCAAAAACAGGAGCGTTGATTTTCATTTAGTTTTGCTACTGACTCGATAGTTTAGGTTAGTTTAGTTCAATCAAATTAATTTTAATAATAAAAAAAAATATTACCTTCATTCATTCGGCAAAACTCTCTCTAATCTTAAACCAACCAGTCAGGTATTATCGACTCCAAAACTTCTTCCTGATTTCATAGAGATAAGATTTAGGTATTTGGACTTAGATATTCATTATTTAGAAGATAATTAAATATAGTTAAATCACTACATTTCTTTTTAAGCTGTCATATTAATTTGGCATTCTATGATTGCAGAAATTAAAATTGCAATAATATGTTTCGACTTTCGTTAGTAAGAATTCAATAAATATAAAAATACAAAGCTTTAATTGGGTTTGGATTTGCTTATTATAGTTCTTACTATTTGTGCAATTGAAACTGAAACAATATTCAGTGTTTTTATAAATTGGATCACCTATTACTGAACTGTACTACTACTGAAAAAATATAAAATGGTAAGTATCTTAGAAACAGTCCATACATATACATATAAAGCGGCCATAATATTTTAGCAGATCTTCATCCCTCGCATCACCATTTAATGGATTGACTATGTTCTACCAAATAACTTGAATAAATGGAAAAATGTGTCAACAATTTCAACAGGACAACAAATAATATCAAATTATCCAAAGGCATGTATTTAAACACACGACAAAACATATTGATTTCTTATGTTTACGCGAATATTGTTCATTGTTTTAAACACTTACGGATTTTGTCGCACGACACGAAACACTTACGGAAAACAATCACGACAAAACAATTAAATTTTGGATGTGAAAATACCGAATATTGAATACTAAATTACCATGTTGGCTAAAGAATGTAAAGAATAAAAAATTACAAATCTGGTGACTAAATAATACCACTGAATATTCCAAACTGGCAGACAGATATTATATTAGCGAACAAATAACCATCTTGGCGACAATTTGTGAGTACACATTTAATTTAAGAATAGGGACATATATTTTCCGTAATGTAGGTAACTCAAAAAACATACAAGCAGCAAAACCAGCGCACATAAAAAAAATACAAAGGAGCGTACAAAATTCCCAATTTTTAATTTTCCTCGACTTTAGGGGGGGTGTAGATATTGTGTAGATTCATTTTGAAATTTAAAAATAACGGTAATTCATTTTTCGCAAAATTAACATAGGTGTCGTTACCAGATTTTGGGGGTGCTGGATACGAAAATGACATTCATTTTGAAATTCCAATATGGCGGACATACATAATTTTATAAAAATAATATGATTGTCCCTTTGTTGGTTTTTGGGGGTGCTGATTACAAAAAAGTCATCCATTTTAAATTTCCTTAGTAACCCCGCAACCGCAAATTTTCTTCATGATGAAAGAAAAAGAAATTTGAAAATCCTGAATTTTCCAAAATTTCCATAGCTTTATACATCGCTCATAATATCTCAAAGTAGAGCATTGCCATATTTTTTTTGTATTATCACTTCTATCTCAGAAACAGTGCATCTTACTTGAAAAATAATGAAAATTACCTCACCCTTAAAAACCCCGCAACCATATATTTTCTTCATGATGGGAGAAAAAGAAATTCGAAAATCCGGAATATTCCAACATTTCTATAGCTTTATGCATCCCCGGTATCTCAATGTAGAGCATTTATATTTTTTTTATAAAATTGATTCTATCTCGGAAACGGTGCATCCTAATGAAAAGTAATGAAAATTTTCTCCCCCTTAGAAACCCCGCAACATCATATTTTCTTCATGATGGAAGAAAAAAATCTGAAAATCCTAAATTTTCCAAATTTTCTATAGCGTTTTACACCGTTCGTGTCTCAAAGTAGAGCATTATCGTATTTTTTTTTTCTATAATGGCTTCTATCTCAGAAACGATGCATCCTACTTGAAAAATAATGAAAATTACCTCCCCCTTAATAACTCCGTAACCATATATTTTCTTCAAGATGAGAGAAAAAGAAATTCGAAAATCCTGAATTTTCCAACATTTCTATAGCTTTATACATCCCTCGTATCTCAATGTAGAGCATTTAATTTTTTTTTATAAAATTGATTCTATCTCGGAAACGGTGCATCCTATTCAAAAAATAATGAAAATTTCCTCCCCTTAAGAACCCCGCAACACCATATTTTCTTCACGATGGAAGAAAAAGAAATTTGAAAATCCTGAGTTTTCCTAAATTTCTATAGCTTTATACACTGTTCGTGTCAAAGTAGAACATTGCCATATTTTTTTTCTATAATCGCTTCTATTTTAGAAACGGAAAAATAATACTATTACTGGAAAAATAAAAAAAAAATTCCTCCCCCTTAACCCGGAAATCGCATTTTTTTTTTCATGAATGCCAAAAAAAGAAATTTGAAAATCCTGAATTTCGAAAAGTTTCTATACCTTACATAGCTGGCACCTCTACAAACTACATGTTAATTTTACGAAGATTGGATAGTCTCCATTTTGGAAAATCCAATTTCATTGGAAGACAATTTTATAATGGCATGTATTTAAACTTGCGACAAAACAATTAAATTTTGGATGTGAAAATACCCAATATTGAATACTAAATTACTAAGTTGGCGAAAGAATGTAAGGAACAAAAAAATTACAAATCTGGTGACTAAATAATACCATTGAATTTTCCAAACTTGCAGACAGATTATATTTTAGCGAACAAATAACCATCTTGGCGACAATTTGTGAGTACACATTTAATTTAAGAATAGGCACATATATTTTCCCTGATGTAGGTAACTCAAAAACCTTACAAGCAGCAAAACGAGAGCACACAAAAAAAAACATAAAGGAGCGTACAAAATTTCCAATTTTTAATTTTTCTCGGTTTTAGGGGGGTGTAGATTATTGTGTAGATTAATTTTAAAATTTAAAAATGGCGGATATTTATTTTTCGTAAAATTGATATGGGTGTCGTTTACCAGGTTTTGGGAGTGCTGGATACGAAAATGACATTCGTTTTGAAATTCCAATATGGCGGACATACTTAATTTTATAAAAATAATATGGGTGTCCTTTTATTGGTTTCTGGGGTTGATTACAAAAAAGTCATCCATTTCAAATTTCCTTAGTAACCCCGCAACCTCATATTTTCGTCATGATGGGAGAAAAAGAAATTCGAAAATCCTGAATTTTCCAATATTTGTATAGCTTTATACATTCCTAGTATCTCAATGTAGAGTATTTACTTCTTTTTATATAAAATTGATTTTATCTCGGAAACGGTGCATCCTATTGAAAAAATAATGAAAATTTCGTCCCCCTTAGAAACTCCGCAACATCATATTTTCTTCATGATGGGAGAAAAAAAATTTCGAAAATCCTGAATTTTCCAACATTCCTATAAACATCCGTCGTATCTCAATGTACAGCATTTACTTCTTTTTTTTATATAAAATTGATTCTATCTCGGAAACGGTGCATCCTATTGAAAAAATTATGAAAATTTCGTCCCCCTTAGAAACCCTGCAACATCATATTTTCTTCATGATGGGAGAAAAAAAATTTCGAAAATCCTGAATTTTCCAACATTCCTATAAACATCCGTCGTATCTCAATGTACAGCATTTACTTCTTTTTTTTATAAAATCGATTCTAACTCGGAAACGGTGCATCCTATTGAAAAAATAATGAAAATTTCATCCCCTTTAGGAAACCCGCAACATCATATTTTCTTCATGATGGGAGAAAAAATGTTTCGAAAATCCTGAATTTTCCAACATTCCTATAAACATCCGTCGTATCTCAATGTATAGCATTTACTTCTTTTTTTTATAAAATCGATTCTAACTCGGAAACGGTGCATCCTGTTGAAAAAATAATGAAAATTTCATCCCCTTTAGGAAACCCGCAACATCATATTTTCTTCATGATGGAAGAAAAAAAATATTCGAAAATCCTGAATTTTCCAACATTCCTATAAACATCCGTCGTATCTCAATGTACAGCATTTACTTCTTTTTTTTATAAAATTGATTCTAACTCGGAAACGGTGCATCCTATTGAAAAAATAATGAAAATTTCATCCCCTTTAGGAAACCCGCAACATCATATTTTCTTCATGATGGGAGAAAAAAAAAATCGAAAATCTTGAATTTTCCAACATTTCTATAGATTACAACCCTCGTATCTCAGTACAGCATTGCCATATTTTTTTTCTATAGTCGCTTCTATCTCAGAAACGGTGCATCCTACTGCAAAAATAATGAAAATTTCCTCCCCCTTATTAACCTAGAAATCGCATATTTTCTTCATGAATGGTATAAAAACTCATAAATCCTGAATTTTGAAAAATTTCTATATATAGCTGGTACCTTGAACTACATAACATACTGTAATAATAATCATCAATCCTAATTAGCATCCCCACGATCTTTTAATTTAGTATTCATATTCATTTTACGAAGATTGAATATTCTCTATTTTGGAAAATGAAATTGGAAGACAATTTTGTAATCAGAACCCCCAGAAACCTGGAAAAGGACAACTTTATTAATATTAATGACAAAAATTTACGCCATTGTGGAATTTCAAAACAGATTTTATTTTCATACTAGCTAATGCCCGCAACTTCGTTTGCGCAGAACTAACGAAAGCAGAACCCTATTTTTTTAAACGGAACCCTAAAATAAAAGTAGCCTATGTTAGACCTTATAATATAAGCTATCTGCTAGTGAAAGTCCCGTGAAAATCGTTCCAGCCGTTTCATAGATTAGCCGGAACAAACAGACAGACAGACCGACAGACAGACAGACATACAAAAATTTAAAAAATTGGGCTTTTATTATAAGTACCGAATTATAAGTACCGAATATACTTTCAGATTCATTTTGTGAAAAGCTGTTAATTTGAAGTTACAAACACACACTTCAATTTTATTTATCTGTATAGATTATTCTGCACCCCCAGAAACCTAGAAAATAACACCCATGCCACAGAAATACTTACTCCAACAGTATCCAAAAATAGGATTTTCCGTAGTCAGCAAATTTACTTTTTAGCAGCCATTAATTTATCAACCAAATCTGGTTTTATAGCTGCTTATATGGTATAATGGTTACCAACTCGGAAATTAAGTCACCAACTTATAAATGTCGGTGCTAATTTGGATTAAATTTCGCCTCTTTTTATCTGCCGACTTTTGAATTTTTTGTCACCCGAGTGTTTTCGCCAGTTTAGTAATTTAGTCGCCAACATATTAATTCGCTGCCAAATTCAGTAATACAGTATGCTCACATGCAGCCGCCAACTTATTTTTTGTTCGCTCGATTAATTATATCCCTTTTATAATCAGCATATGAAACATGGAAAAAGACATCCATTTTTAATAAAAAAAAAAATATACGCCATTTTGGAATTTTAAAATGGATTTTATTTTCATATTATTCTGCACCCCGAAAAACCTTGACAACGATACCCATACCAAAGAAAAAAAAACCTCCAATAGTATCCAAAACTGGGATTTTCCGTAGCTTGCAAATTGAATTTTTAGCAGCTATTAATTTATCAATCAAATCTTTATTAGCTACTTACATGGTATAATGGTCACCAACTCATCGGTGCTAATTGGATTAAATTTCGCTACTTTTTATCTGCCGATTTTTGTATTTTTTGTCACTTGAGTGATTTCACCAGTTTGGTAATTTAGTCGCCAACATATTAATTCGCTGCCAAATTCAGCAATACAGTATGCTCACGTGCAGTCACCAACTTATTTTTTGTTCACTCGATTAATTATATCCCTTATTCAAATATTGTACGTCTAGAGTACATACTAATTACAATTAAAATATGTAATTTTCATAGTAGTAACCAAGATTGAAAAAATCGAAAAATCCGGATTTTTCGAATTTCGAAGTATCCGGATTGCAACCCCTACTTGCGAGTGACTTGGTGTGTTCTGCAAAGGCAAGCATGACAGATGTTGAGCTCGTATCCTTATATTTTATTGTAAATAGAACAGCCTCCGTGGTCTAGTGGTTAGAGCTTGGCTCTCGACTCGGATGTCGCGTGGGGAGTTATTTATTATTATTATTGTAAAAACAGAAATCGAAATAAAAAGAAACGAAAAGTACGGCAAAGAAGATGGTAGATGTTACAAATTCATAAAAACCGTTTACTGGCTTATTCAATAATGTACTAAGGCTACTCCACGCATCAGCTACTTTTTTCTCATAATACACAACACAATAATATATGTATGGACGCTTCACACCAAGTCAATCTGGTCCCGTGGTAAGTTCCCGAAGAACTTGTGTTACGGGTACCAGACAACAGAAATATATTTAATAATTTTTATATCATACACATATTTAATACACATTCATGACCCAGGAACACAGAAAAAATGTTTGTTCCTTCAGCATTCAAACCCGCGACCCCCGGCTTGAGCACCAACACACTCAACCACTGAGCCACAGAGGTCGTCTCATCTGGCAAAAGCAACGACGTGGCGACGATAATGTTATTGTGTATGGTTATATGTATAACTAGCCGATGCCCGCAACTTCGTTTGCGCCTAACTGACGGAAGCGGAACCCTATTTTTTAAACGGAACCCTAAAATAAAAGTAGCCTATGTTAGACCTTATGACATCAGCTGTCTGCCAGTGAAAGTCCCGCGAAAATCGGTCCAGCCATTTCAGAGATTAGCCGGAACAAACAGACAGACAGACCGACAGACAGACAGACAGACGGACAGACATTTTAAAAAATTGGTATTTTATTGTAAGTACCGAATATACTTTCAGATGCATTATGTGAAAAGCTGTTAATTTGAAGTTACAAACAGACACTTCATTTTTATTTATCTGTATAGATTTAGTTCAAAAATAAAAAGAAGCATAAAAAAATACAAAACAAACTTTCCTATAGATTTTTATTGTATTATATGTCCAAGACCCGGGAACACAGGAAACTTTTTGTTCCTTCGGCGGGATTCAAACCCGCGACCCCCGGCTTGAGCACTAACATGCTCAATCACTGAGCTACAGAGGTCGTCTCATCTGGCAAAAGCAACGACGCGGCGACGATAAAATGTAACATGTTATTGTGTATGGTTATATGTATAACTAGCTGATGCCCGCAACTTCGTTTGCATAACTTCGTTACCCGCAACTAACGAAAACGGATACCTATTTTTTATACGGAACCCTAAAATAAAAGTAGCCTATGTTAGACCTTATAACATCAGCTATCTGCCAGTGAAAGTCCCGTGAAAATCGGTCCAGCCGTTTCAGAGATTAGCCGGAACAAACAGACAGACAGACAGACAGACGGACAGACAAAAATTTTAAAAATTTATATTTTGTTGTTAGTATCGAATATACTTTCATATGCATCAAGTGATAAGCTGTTAATTTGACATTACAAACAGACACTTCAATTATATTTATCTGTATAGATGTATAGATTTAGTTCAAAAATAAAAAGAAACATAAAAAAATACAAAACAAACTGACTTTCCTTTAGATTTTTATTGTATTATACATATCCATGACCCGGGAACACAGGAAACTTTTTGTTCCTTCGGCGGGATTCAAACCCGCGACCCCCGGCTTGAGCACCAACACGCTCAATCACTGAGCCACAGAGGTCGTCTCATGTGGCAAAAGCAATGACGCGGCGACGATAAAATATAACATGTTATTGTGTATGATAATATGTATAATTTAGTTCAAAAATAAAAAAAAAACCAAACAAACTGACTTTCCTACACTGCGTTAGAAACGAAAGAATTGTTCGATAAATACGCGGGTAAGCCGTGCGCTGGCAAAACTGACATAGGTCCGTCCTCGTCAACGCCTAGCGGGCGACTGTGGGGCGACTCTAGCGGCTTACGCACGCTGCATTTCAATATTAATTTATTGTTAAAATAATTAAACCAACATGCAAAATGTAACCAGAAATTATTCTTTTTTAAGTTATTAGCTTTTAGTAGATATGATTTTTGAAAGTAAAACTATCATGAACTTCATGAACAAAAAGAAAAATATTCAAATTTAGCCTCCTCTTCGGAATTATTTTTGATCGAGTGAAGTTTTCAATATTATGTTTCGAGCCAGAAATTGTAAAAGAACATTAAGTAAACAACAATGTGTTTTTTTTTTTGGTTTTTTAAAGTTACTATTTGTTTGTTTATTATCGATTCAAAGTCATGTAAAATTGGGTCCACGCGGCCTTAAGCTCTGATGTGTTAACTTAGACTGAGCCACAGAGGTCTTCAAATTTTGATTACTCCTTGTTATCTTACTTAGTTATGCTAATAAAGTTTTTAAAGTTAGTATCTTTCCTCTTTTAGGAGATACCCGAAACTCAGCAGGGACTTTACTAGTACATATGCATTGGCGGCTTTTTGTAGACCTTTTTAAGGTATACAATAGTGTAGTACATTATTATTTAAATGCGCGACGCAAAGGAGTGGTAATGTGTTTATCAGCCTATGTATGTATGTATGTATGTATGTATGTTCCTTTGAAGCACTATACAGACCAAACGCCTGGGCCGATTTTTATGATTCACACGTCAATCGATTCCTTTTAGTCCGGCGAGTGTCACTAAAGACATGACGTTAGTGAAAATTCAATATGGCGACTACTGGACGCCATATTGTGAAAATGAAAAAAATGAAAGTCAACAAACTATATCAAGTGGGGTATCGTTGAATAGGTATTTAAAAATCATTGTTAGTTTTCTCTCAACATTTTTCGATTCAACTGACCGTTTAGGATCTATATCGATTAACAACCATTCTCACATTCCAGTGATGTAGTACTGATGCTGATAGGAAATCCAGTCTGGTAAATAGCTAGCTAGGTACTCATAACTAAAAAGTATAAAATAAAAAATTATAATTAAAAAAAATTAAAAACCCGACTGCGTAAAAAGTGAACTAAACTAAGTAGGTACATAATTAAAACTGAAAAGAACAAAACAAGCACTTAGATATCCGGTGGTCTAGAATTCTATAATATATTATTGAATTAATACTATTGGAACATAACAACTGAACAGTCGGGATCCATTATTCGACAGCCAATCTAATTTTTCAATGGATCCTGACTGTTTAGTTGTTATGTTCCAATAGTATTAATTCAAAAATATATTATAGAATTCTAGACCACCGGATATCTAAGTGCTTGTTTTTTTCTTTTCAGTTTTAATTATGTACCTACTTAGTTTAGTTCACTTTTTACGCAGTCGGGTTTTTAAATTTTTTAAATTATAATTTTTTATTTTGATCTATCTCGTAGCATTCAGTCAGCGTTTGCAATGTAAGCGCAAAAATGTATTCATTTACGATTTTCGAAACCACTAAAATTATCAGTGTTTATCTACTATATGTGTTATGCATGTTATATAGAAATTTAAACCTTCCTCTTGAATCACACTATCTATTAAAAATCCCGCATCAAAATCCGTTGAGTAGATTTGAAGTTCTAACCTTTTAAAAAGTTAATAGGGACAGACAATTAAAGATGCTTTGTTTTATACTATGTATCTAGTGATATCAATTCAAATGTCATTAGTGCGATAGTCAGTATAAACTATGAAACTTATTCAATATTCACGCTATATTACAGAACAAACGAAGCAGATGATTTTCGAATTCAACCATCCTTTAACCTTTTGTCACATGTAATGTCTGTGTAGTGTTTCATATTCAGCGTATAAAATTGCATCCACGGCGAGCATTCTATATTAAAATAGCGCACACGTTATAAAGGAAACACGAGAATAGCTTTATTCTAAACGCTTTATATTTTGATTCAATCTATGTCAACTTTTATTTCGATATTTCGCTAGAATATTATTATACGAAATTTACATGTAATTCTTATGACTACATAGAACATAATATTCCAGTTATCTAATTAGATAAATTTACCGTATACGGTCAGTTTGGTATTGTTAGATAGTAAGGTTTATATGTACTACCAACATTAACAGCCTCCGTGATCTAGTGGTTCGAGCATTGGCTCTCGACTCAGAGGTCGTGGATTCGATTCTCGTATTGGAACAACAAAAAATGTTGTTTCCAAGTTTGGTTAGGATAATGCAGGCTAATCACCTGATTGTCTGACAAGAAAGATGATCCATGCGTCGGATGGGCATGTAAAAAGTCGGACCTGCACCTGATCTCTCGCCAGTCGTGTCCGTCCGTCTGGATTATGAGAGTAAAAGAAGAGAGAGTGTTCTTGTGTACTGCGCACACACTTGGACAAAATTACTCCTGCGTAACTGGCCTGGTTTCAATGAAACCGGCCACCGTCACCGAAATCGGTGTGGCAAGTTATTAGTTACTACCAACATTATAGTTAACTAAAACTTGGTGACATCGAAAATACGTTCTTTTATTACAATGAGGGTTTCTGATATTTTTTCTGCACGTCATTCAATCAGGATGCAGACCAAACTTACACAAAGCGTCATCTGATGGCATAAGCTACCCTTATCATGAAACGAAATTCTTATTGACCGTATTTAAGACCTCAAAAACGGGCAATAAGAATTTTAGATAATTTTTCTGTCACCAGGCGGTGCTTGGTAGCCCGAACGGTCGTTGTCGTGTCAAAAAGCTGTCAGATGTCACGAATTTAAAAACCCTCACACCCTTATTAATAAAAATATTTACACCATGGATAAGCAAATCCAAATCGCTCTCTTTGTCTATCAAGTGACTGTTCCAAAGTATCTGACAGAGACAGCCATGTTGGATTAGCTAATTCGTGGTGTAAATAATTTTATTAATAAGACTGCAAATGTTTATTTTCCAGTACTAATTTTATTATCAGTCAATAAACTAAATTGATGGTAATTACATGCCAGTATTGATTAATTTGTGCCGTTAATTTGGACCACTATATACTATTCCATATTTGGACCTGTTCACGAAATATTAATTGTTTCAAAATTCAAAATGTAAGTGTAGTTGGAAGTTAAATGTCGATAGGCGTACTGACGAACCAATACGGCAACAGTACGTGACTCAAGGAGCCAACCACCAATTTTAAAGTTTCGCTCGAAATGTCGACATGTGGCAATACGCTCTTCGAAACTAGGGCTGATCGATCGAGTAGGTACAACAAACTTTTGTGTATGTTTATTTTGTTTACAACTTTAGTGGTTTGGTAAATACTTTTACTCAGTTTTGTTTCTTGATAGGTAATTGAATAGTTATTAACTTAAAACATTATTCAGGTTCCGTAGTTCCTAGATATAGTATCAGGGATGATATCGCATCATTGTGTCAGAAGTAATATTTATTTAATTTCTCTATATTAGGGATGTTGCGGATGCATTTTTTTTCACATCCGCGGATGCGGATTTTAAGAGGCTCACATCCGCGGATGCGGATGCGGATCTGTACATAAAACTTAAGTGTTGGTTTGGTAGGGTAAAAAAACACAGTAATATTAATCCTTACTTTATCTATACTTATATAATATTATAAAGCTGAAGAATTTGTTTGTTTGTTTGTTTGTTTTTTTTGAACGCGCTAATCTCAGGAATTACTAGTTAGAATAAAAAAATATTTTTGTTGGATAGTCCATTTATCGAGGGAGGCTTTAGGCTAAATAGCATAATGCTAAGCGCAATACGAGCGGAGCACCAATCAAGAACGTTTCAAAATCGGGTTCTATTCTTCCTTTTGAGAGCTTTCGCTGCGTACGCTGCGAAAACGGTTAAAGTTTCGCTAAAATTATGTTTAGCAGAATTGTTCCTCTTTAAAAGTTCTAAAAAAGTCCGCGACTATATTATCTTTTAAGGTTGGCTCACAATAACCTTTTTATACTAACCAAATTTGTTCTAAAATTAAGCATTATTTGTGAGGGTGTTTTCATAAAGATGATATATTAATGCTTATCCAAGTAAATACGTTATTCATTACAAGCATTTAATAATTTAGAAGAAATTTGCCGTTTACATAATTTGATTTCAATGAGTATTTTAGAAGATATCGCAGTAATAAAATAATAATCAAACACGCAATAATGTATAGCGCGCGGCGAGCAGTCGTGAGAGGGAAGCGCTTCTCCTTCTACGTAAATGAAGTCGCGGGTAAATTTTAATGACATCCCAAAGTAAATGTTCCACTCGGACGATGTCGCGGGCAAAAGCTAGTTTAATAATAAAGTAGTGAGTTATTTTAATAATTAAATTTGAATATTGGAGCATTATATTTAATTAAAAGTAGAATGGCCGCCTTTTCGGACTCCAGTTTGTTTCGCAAGGGTTCGTATATTAATCCTGCGCTACTAAATAACTGTTTCCTTTTCTTTCTCGTCGCTACCTGCTACACATCCGCATCCGCATTAGATCCGCATCAATTTTTGCGGATGCGGATGCGGATGCGAATATTCGCAACATCCCTGCTCCATATACTATTTAAGGTAGAGCAGGGCAACTGTAACTAAGCAAATAATATATTTACCGCTATTTTATACACCTATAAGAATTTAAATAAAATCTGGCAGCTCTGGCATCTCGGACTATAATAATCGAAAAAAATCATTAGGTCAGCTTACACCTAGACGCGACGCAGCGCTCATTTTGGCAATGAAACGTGTATATTTTTAAATAAATTTTAATTTTAAATCGCTATATTAAAAAGTGCGCGCTGCGTCGCGTCTCGATGTGAAGTGTGAACCGACACTAAGAATTCCAAATAATTGCAGGAATTGCGCTGAATAACCGAGAGAGCTGTTAAAAGATACATAACGGTAGCCACACACTATCATGCGTTCTAAATTATTAGTTGCCTGGAAAGTTTTCGTAAATGTGTTTTATTTTAATTATTTATTTATTCTTACCAACGCAAGGATTAAGCCACAACAGCCGCTGCCAGCCGAGACAGTCGTACAGCTGCGCGAAGTCCGTCCCTCTGCAGGCACAGGCGGCTCGCAGCTGCGTTCCCAGCACCGCCACCACGGCCGCGCGACACGCGGCGGGCGAGCCGGCACAGCCCTGGGTGACCGCGTCTACCGCGCACCATTGCTCGTAGTTCTCCAGGCGGATCCTGGAAGTGAGAGAGAGAACTGAATATGAGTGGAGAGGATTAGTCTTGACGAATGCACAGCACCGTAGAAATGGTTTATTTCTACGGAGGAATAGACAAAATGACAGATTTAGCAAAGTAATTTTATCCATATCTACAATCTGTAAGGTGTGTCTGAACCTTAATTCTCCTATTTAAAGTAGACTTTCATTTTACTTTGATTGGATTGAAAGAAGAAATTGTTATTATGAACGGATTTTATGAAGTTTTGACCAATCAGAGCGCGTTTCACGTTGGTTTTGACACCACACCAACTTTTGAACACCGTTTGACAGTTTGTACCTAATCGTATTAATGCGGGTTTTATTTAGCAGAATTGCCCCTCTGGTGTAGACAAAACTCATTTCGACGGTGGCCATGTACCTACCTAACACGTACAGATTAGCGTCCATATAGCCTAGTGATAGATCGCATGGGTTGTATTCGAAAGGGTACGTGTTTGGTACACGCCACGAGTCACAACCCAGGGCCTTTAGTCAGGAATGCATTCGATAATTTCGACGGTGAAGTTCGAAATCAAAAATATATGGGATTTGACATAAGTCGTCGCTAAGTGACATGTCGCTTGTGATGCCTTATGTCAAAAATCCCATACATTTTGTTTTTGAAGAAGAAATAGAAATTGAAGAATTCAAGAAATTGTCGAATGCATCTTGACTAAAGGCCCAGGGTTGTGACTCGTGGCGTGTACCAATGAGATTTTTATCAGAAATATACAATATGGCCGATGTATCTTGGCGAGTCTGAACTTCGCGCAGAAGGTCGCGCAATAACTGTTTTTAAGTGTTTTCGTATTTATTTTATTTGTACTAGTTGGTCAACTGTATTAGATATATGTAATTGATTGTACTGTCGGTTCTTGGTGGAAATTCATGTTGAACACTAATAAAACACAATTTTTCGTGCACTTTTTGCACTATATTACGATATAATTATAATTTTTTATAAATAACACGACCGGTTTCGAATTAATGGTGATGATTTAATTCGAAACCGGTCGTGTTATTTATAAAAATTTATAATTATATCGTAATATAGTGGAAAAAGTGCACGAAAAATTGTGTTTTATTAGTGTTTAACTGTATTAGGGAAATTTTATTAGTACATAGGTATATAAAAAAAATACAATAACAGTTTTCTTCACTAGTTGTACATACGCTAAAGTTCGCAGAGCCTATGTTCAGACTAGAGGTGGGCGCCGACCCAAAATTTGCCGGCGGCGGCGCGCCGGGGAAAATTGGTCGGCGTGGCGGCGCCGCACCGCGGCGTAGCTGTTTTTGTAAAAAAACGCATTTTTCGCGCTGGTTCGCACCGCGGCGCTAAGTGCTAACTGGCTATCGTGCTATTGCTAGTTGCTAATGCTAAAATCCGCTAATAAAAAAAAATCATGAAATAATTTTGACTCGACGCGCGACGCGACCCGAGAGTTCACGATGCCGCGATGTTCCAAGAATTAATACGAGCGAGTGAGAAGAGAAAATACATTTAAATTCAGTCAAATTTCTGCAGTTTTTTTTTCAAAATAAAGTTAATTGCATACGTTTAGGTTCCATTATTCAATAGTTGTTTTTCTACACTAATATTATAAAGAGGAAAACTTTGAATGTTTGTTTGTTTGTTTGTAATGAATAAGCTCAAAAAGTACTGGACTGATTTCAAAAATTCTTTCACCATTCGAAAGCTACATTATCTATGAATAACAAAGGCTAAAATTTATTTTGAAAAAAATAGGGTTCCGTAAGATATTTGGGTTTTTCGGACACAAGGTGTAAAAAATCAACCAGAAAAGTTACTTATTTTGCGTACGCTGCTTAAACTATAAAAAATAGAACCATAAAATGTTCTAATTAATTGTAGATCTTATAAATATCTACAAAAAACTCCGCGACACACTATACATGTCGAGTGAGGCACACCTGTCTATGTTGAGTGAGGCACAAAAAGAGGCCATTTTTTTATTTAGAAGTCTTGAATTTTTTTTGGACTACATTTAAACGCGTTTATTTCACCCATGCTATTAATCCTTATCAAAATAAAATATTTCATCATCATAAGTACAGTCTATGTAGATAATATTTGGTCTTTGAATGATTAAAATTGGATGTTTGGTTTTGAAGTTATGGCGAAATTAAAATATTACGATTTCTGCTGCACGGCCCGTAGCGAAATGGGCGTTACCAAGGTGGGGGTGCGCGTGCGGGAGGGAAGTTTAGATCTATGAGTAAATTTTTTGTTTTGTGTTCGTTGTAACTATGATTGATAGACACTTGAATACCTATTTATTTAGTGTTTGTTTTATTGTTAGTCCTGAAGAGTATAGGTATTTCATACGATAAAAGTATACCCACCTACTTATTTCATTGAGTTTTAGTAGGTACCTATATTAATTTGTTTCTGTTTGTTTTGACTAAATTTCGCCCGTTTTGTTAGAGATTTAAATACATTCTGTAGTATTCTGTATTAGTATAAGTATTGTACCCGTATGAAGCCGGGGCGGGTCACTAGTTATTAATATTTTCGGATTGTAAGTTAGTACTTAATGAGCAACGCGACGTAATGAAAAAACATTATCATTTCACAAAACACAGCTATTTATGATCATTAAAAATCGATTTTAGCAAATAGCATAGCAATAGCACGTAGCATGCTAAGACATGAAAATTAGCATGCTAATGAAATTAATGAAAAATAGCATTAATTTCCATTACTACACAGCACCCCGTGCCCTGCCCGTCCGCTTCCGGCACCTAGCGCCCGGCACGGGCCTGTTTTTTTTTGAGTCGACATCGATCGGCGCGAATTTTTGGATACTCGGCGGCGGCGGCGGCGCATGCATGGCGGCGCGGCGGCGCCGCGCCGGCGTGGCGCCCACCTCTAGTTCAGACCCGTCAAGATACAGCGGCCGTAGTGTACGTTGTACTGCTTTATTAACGTTGAGGGGCTGACGAGAAGAAAACTAATACTTCAAAGGTCCGTGAAGCGGTGAAGCCTATGCCAATCTCTTCTGACGTTTATATTCGTAAAATAAAAGCTAAACCATTTGGGGTCGAAAGTCGAAACCGCGGTTGGCGGCTTGGTTAGCATCTCACTTTTTGCGTTGTTGGCAAATTTGTGTTTCGGGTTCCAATTCCGATTATTTTTGTTATTCTTTTTATTTCCTTTATCTATACTAATATAATAAAGAGATAAAGTTTTTTTGTTCGTTTGTTTGCATTGAATAGGCTCCGAAACTACTCGACCTATTTTGATGAAATTTGGCACAGATATAGAGCAGACCACGGGGAAGGACAAAGGCTACTTTGTATTGCGGAAAATGTACGGTTTCTGCGAAATTAGCTTTTGCGCGCACGAAGTCGCGGGAAAAATCTAGTATACCCATATATTTTTAATTATCATAAGGCCCCCACAGACGAGAGGCCGATCGTTTCAGCTGGAACTGACGTCAGTTCGGCCTGAACGGATTCGAGCCCACACACGGAACAGTCGCATCAGTCCATTCTGGTTTGCCGCGCGCTACGGTCGTGTTTATCAATTTTGTATTTAAACACCGCAAAAACTCATACAACGCTTGTACAAGATACACGCCCGCACGGCAGCGGGTCGGGCAAGAACTGAAGCGATTTGTCCACACACGGTCAGGACAGGCCGCGCGTTCAGGCCGATCGGTCAGGCCGATCGGTCAGGCCGATCGGTCAGGCCAGAATTAATGTTGCCAACTTAGTTATTTTACAAAATTTTACTAAATTGAGTATTTTATTCCCTCCTTGGTAGAAATTTAGTTATTAGTAGTGTTTAAGTAGGAAAGAGCCAGACAGTAATGATATGCAAAATAGCTACTAAATACGTGATATTTCCTAGTATATTTTAATTTAATGGTAAAATTTATAATCAAATTCAATTAATGAAAAAAATTTAATATAATAAAACCTAAAATGCAGTGGTTTTTGGGGGGCTTCAGGAATTCCTAAGTTAAGTAGCCTCTTTAGTAGTTTTTTAGTAGTTTTAGTAGAAATCGATACGAGTTTAGTAGTTTCACAAAAAAAGAGCTGGCAACACTGGAACGAATCGCTTCAGTCCGTACGGCCGCCTGATGCGATCTCGAATTTGCACACACACGATACGATTTTGCATCCGTTCAGGCCGAACTGAAGGTAGACCGGACCATGTATGGGGCCCCTTATCGTTCTACTCAAACTTTCAGCAAAGCTCGGTCTCCCAGGTACTTATTACTTACAATTGACTTGCGTTATATTCGCAGATAAATGACTATGAAATGGAGATACTCCTACACTGGAAACCACGCGCGCGATGGCTTTCGCAGTTAATTGGTTCTCAATCAATAACTTTTCATACTGGATTAATTTTTGTCGTCAATTGTGAATCGTATATATTTTTAACTGTTTTCGAAAAGTATAGTAAATGAAATATTTTTTTATACAAATTAATTATTGAGCCCAATCTCATGCCACAATATGGCGTAAGTATTAACAGTACAGCTACAAAAAACTATTTTCATAATTTACAGAAAAATTATATGATGATTAACATTTTCCGACCGCCACAGCTCTACGCATGGACACGCTCACACTGCTGTAAAACGCGCTGACTTTGAAGGTCACGCGATCGCCGCGCAGTATCGGCCGCGTGCCTATGAATAGACGTGTCACGACTTACGTGTATTATTTTATAGGATAATCTGATCAAAATATAAGGTTTTATGTTTTATATAGGTATTTTGTATCGAGAATTGAATACTGATTACGCTCTTTGAATTTATTATCCTCGTAATTAAAATGTTCATTTATTAATTTTTCAGTTTAAATATTAAAGTTTCTAGGAATTATCTTCGCCACCGTTAGAACGTTTTCTCATAACGCGATTGGCGATAACGATATCCGATATCACATCGATATGTCATGTAATGAGAAAGACTTTTCATATGGACGTTTTTCCCCTTGTAATAATATGTCTATGTGTAAGACGCAGACAGAAAAATGTTTAAGACATAGATAATAGATTTATAATATTAAAAAATATTAAAAAAAATATAGAAACCGACTTCCAAAGTAAAAGCAATAACATTCGTAAAATCACATAAGAGTATGAAATAATTCTTATTGTCGAAATAGTTCCCTTTCAAATTCTACTAAGTAAAATGTTACTATTTTTCTACTCAATCTTCTTATTTTTGAGGTCGGTACCAGCCCAGCCAATTTGAACGTGAGTTATTTAAAATATTATTTATATGTATAAGGACGTAGTTGTGTTAAAATTAATATTTTTTATTGAAAGGATTTATACAATTATTTGGGCTGGTACCGACTTCAAAAATAAGAAGATTGAGTAGAAAAATAGTAACATTTTAGTAGAATTTGAAAGGGAACTATTTCGACAATAAGAATTATTTCATACTTTTATGTGATTTTACGAATGTTATTGCTTTTACTTTGGAAGTCGGTTTCTATATTTTTTTAAATATTTTTTCTTTTTTTCTTTTCAGTGGTATTATAATATTATTAACAAGTACCTGGGAAACCGAGCTTTGTTCGGAGCTGTTATAGGACAATAAAATATTCAAAAATAAATAAAAATATAAGAGAAAGGAAATAAAAATAATCACAAAAATATTCATCTGACCGGGTTTCGAACCCGAGACCAATTCGTTAACAACATACAAATTACCATTCTACCATCCAACTGAAGCTACATTTTATCGCGGCAAAATGTACGGTTTCAGCGAGATTTCCTTTTGCGCGCACGAAGTTGCTATTAACGTCTACTATAGTTTAATTATGTGTTTTCAATGTGGATGCACTTATGCATAAAACACCTCCATGAAGTTAGTTGGAGCAAGAGGTCCTACACTCACGATTTCAAAAATGAAATCTACTAAAAATGCCTAATGTTGAATCGGCCGGCGCAGCGCCGTGTCTCAGATTAGTTCTTAGTAAGTGATCATCTTCTGTATAAAAAAAATCCCACTTTCCCTTGGTCATTCATTGCATAAAGTGCTACAACAATTTTCATAAATATTTTTGTGGTGTTGTGTTGACAGAAAAGGTTGCGGGGAAATTAAAAATTTGTAAGAAAACTTAACGATCATTAACTTTTCTATTAAGAGTTTCCTCGATTCCTCATGGATCCCATTATCGTTATTAGGGTATATAGGCTTGGAACAACATATCACTTTTGAGTAGCTCTGAATGTTCAAAGAAATCGATGTCGGTGTAAAATACTATGAGAAATACCTATATCAACATAATATCATGATGTATGGTGTGATGATGGTTGTGGTGTTGATGATTATTTAATAGTGAGTAGTGACCTATGCTTGCAGTTCTTTTAACAATACAGACATTTTCAAACGTGTACCATTAAATACTGAGGAGTGCTCTTGAGTCTTTTTGGATCCAGGGTAAACCTTGGCACAATATTTCACTTTTTGGTAGCTATGAATGTTCAAAGGAATCGATATCGGTGTAAAAATCTATAAAAAATACCTATATCATCATAATATTATCATGATGTATGGTTTGATGATGATGGTGGTGGTGATGATGATTATTATTTAATAGTGACATATGCTTGCAGTTCTTAAAGCAATGTTGAAATTTCCAAACGTGTGTATTTAAAGACTGAGGAGTTCTATTCAGTCCTTTTGGATCCAGGGTATACCTTGGCACAACTTTTACTTTTTGGTAACTGTCAATGTTCAAAGAAATCGATATCGGTGTAAAAAGCTATGAGAAACACCTAGATATCAACAAAATATCAAGGTGTATGGTGTTATGATGGTGGTGGTGATGATGATTATTTAATGGTGACATTTGCTTGCAGTTTTATAAACAATACTTAAATTTTCAAACGTGTATACTTAAAGACTGAGGAGTGCTGTTCAGCCCTTTTGGATCCAGGGTATACCTTGGCACAACATTTAACTTTTTGGTAGCTGTGAATGTTCAAAGAAATCGATATCGGTGTAAAATACTATGAAAAATACCTATATCATCATAATTTATCATGATGTATGGTGTGATTATGATGGTGGTGGTGGTGATGATGATAATTATTATTTAATACTGACATTTGCTTGTAGTTTTATAAACAATGCTGAAATTTTTAAACGTATATCTTCAAAGACTGAGAAATGCCGTTCAGTGCTTTTGGATCCAGGGTATACCTTGGCACAACATTTCACTTTTTGGTAGCATTTGCTCGAGTTACTTCAAAAAAAGTCAAAATCACTATAGGTGTCCCTATAAATTTTGAGGACTTCTCTCAATTCCTCATGGATCCCATCACCCGATCTACCATTTGATGACAATGGGACCAATCCAGGAGTCAATCCTTTACAATAAAAAAAGAATTTTGAAAATCGGTCCACAAACGGCGGAGTAATCGTGTAACATACACACAAAAAATAAACATACACACGAATTGTAAACCTCCTCTTGTGTTTTGGAAGTCGGTTGAAAAGAGGTAGATATGTTATAAACGCGTAAAAATGAAGACTCGAATTGGCCCGAGTCGGGCCAATTTTGGTTAGTGTGCTCCGCGAGTAATAGCGTGTTCTGTGTTACTATGCGACGTTGACACATTGACAGCGTCCCATGTCAATGTGTGTCGTGGCACAGAAATATTGTCAGTTTTGTAATGGTGTCTACAGACACACGAATTTGGTACGGAGCGTACAGCGGATCTGGTAACTCCGTACCAGATCCGAGCGTGTGTAGAGCAGTCCGGCGAACATAAGAAGAAGGCGAAGAGTTCACCGTTATCCGCATCGGATCTGGTACGCTCCGTACCATATCCGTGCGTGTGTAGAGCAGTCCGGTGGTTGGGCCGTACAACGGTATCAGTGTTGCCAACTTATGGTTGTACCCCCCAAAATTAGGGAAAATATGTACGGGGGTTTACTAGGGGACAGGATGTTAAAGAGTTTACTCCTTATGAATCAATTTGTATGTAATAATAAAAATTATTTTAATGTGTGTATATAGCCAGGGATATGAAAATATATTGGGAGTGAAATCAGATTAAAACAAGTTAGTTTTATGTTATTCACGCGTAAGTCTTTATGTTAAACACATAACCTTTCTTTCTAGCTTATTATCTCTTAGACCTGTCAATGGTATAAGTAATCAGGGGTAAAATTTGGGGAGAAATATTTTTTAAAGTGTTGGTATCACTGCCCGTTATCAATGAATTGCGGGAATCATCGTCGTCGTTTAAAAACCGCACTGTAAATAGAACTTTGTGCTTATGTAATAGAGCATAAAATCTAACACACGAGTGTCGAGCGTTTCGCTCCACTGCACCGTACCAAATCCGTGCGTGTGTAGCGACACCGAATTTGGTCTCCGGATATGGTTCGCTGTACGCTCCGTACCAAAATCGTGTGTCTGTAGATAACATAAGGATATAACGTATCTAATATATTAGGTTGGGGAAAAAGTTTCTTCGCATTTTATATAAAAATTCAAAAGGTTTTTTTTATAAAGTTTATTTACAAGTGACTAAAGTATATAGGTGCCATTTTGTTCGATAACTTTTTGCCATCTTGTTGGTAGGTACATGATCCCATTGCTATAAAATTTTTGGGGCTTCTGATGAAAAAACTGTGACAAGTGGTTTTGGCAGTCCTCTTGTGATGTCAACCTGACACTGCCTAAGGAATTCTGCAGCGACCGAAACAGGTGGAAATCTGAAGGTGCAAGGTCAGGACTATACGGCGGATGCATTAACACCTCCCAGCCAAACTCCCGTAATTTTTTCTGAGTGGCTAAAGATGTGTGAGGTCTAGCGTTATCATGGTGAAAAACCACACCCCTTCTGTTGATTAATTCCGGCCGCTTTCTCTCAACTTCTTGCTTTAATCTCATCAGTTGTTCGCAGTACAGTTCATAATTGATGGTCCTGCCTGGCGGTAACAGCTCATAATGAATAATGCCCTTCCAATCCCACCACACACACAGCATCACCTTGTTGCGAGTTAACCCGGGTTTCGCCACAGTCTGTGAAGCCTGACCGGCCTTTGACCACGATCTTTTTCGCACGTTCTTGTCGTACGTGATCCACTTTTCATTACCAGTTATCAGCTTCTTCAAAAATGGTTCGGTTTCATTACGTCGTAATAAAGAATCACAAATGAGTACACGGTTCATTAGGTTTCTTTCAGTGAGCTCATGAGGCACCCAAATATCGAGCTTTTTTGTGTACCCAGCTTTTTTCAAATGCGCCAAAACCGTTTTGTGGTCAATCCCCAGTTCTTCAGCTACATCGTAACTACTAATATGCCGATCTTGCTCCACTTTTTCAAAAATGGCAACAGTTTTGTCCGTAACAGGGCGACCAGAGCGACGTGCATCTTTGATATCAAAATTTCCGGATTGAAAACGCTTAAACCAAATTTGCGCTACTCTCACAGATACTGCATTAGGTCCATAAACATCACAAATTTTTTTCGCGGCTTGTGTTGCATTTTTACCTTTTTTGTAATAAAATTTTAAAATGTATCGAAATTCTTCATAAGAATCACTCATTTTAACAATAAGAAAAACAAATGAAAATCTCAAATTTACCTAATTTGAATTTGGAATTGTCTTCTGTAAAATTAAAACTTTTTAATGATACCAAAATCAGCCAGATACAATTGGTATAGCCCAAGATATTTTATGACAAGTTCATACATACTATAATGCGAAAAGACTTTTTCCCCAACCTATTATGTAATAATTAATCAAAGGTTTAAGATCATTGCTATTTGCTTTTGTAGGAATCACTGATTTAAAAATTACTAGCTATAATCACGTATTAACTCCCAGATGAAATATTCAGCTGTTCAGGGACCGAGTTTCAACCCTAAACTTCAAACCCTTTCAATTAGCAATATTTGCCGTGCGTTTTGTAAAGATTTGCGGTTGGCAGTGTTTTCAGTTTTGTTGGTCAAAACTCCAAACTTCAAACGCTGCAATATAACAAATTAGAAGTATATTTTATTAAGATATAATGGCTGTGTTCCGTGGAAAATAGCGCTTGTTAGCGCTTGCTAGCGCTGAAGAAAAAAAAAAACAGATTATCGGCGACACACGTTTACTAACTTCAATACCGCGAACATTGTCATAGTCTGTCATTTTGCTTACGCTTTTTTCTTAGCGCTTTTTTCCGCGGAACACAGCCTGTTACGGTCGCGAATCTGTCTAATTTTATTAAAATATTGTAGGACAACACACATTTGATGCTATTTTATTTATTTTGTTTTTTAATAATATCTAAACATTTTCCATAGGTACGAGCGATGAAAACCTTAAAATTTTTCAATGCCCATGTACTAATCATTTATCTATTTTATTCCACCAAAAAGTATTATTTTCCAATAGTTTTAAGGTACAATTATTATCATTAATAGGTTTTATAAACCTTTACAACTTTACAAATGAAGCAAAGTCAGCTGGAAAAGCATTTTTCATCATCACACTTTCCTTATTGATTTCATTTTAATCACAGCAAGCTAAGGAGCTCTTTACGAAACTTAATACCTACTTAATATAAGGATCGTTCAACATTTTCTATATCAAGGTACAATCTGAGTCTGAGAGCTTGTCACTGTCGAGTCGCACTTAGCTGTATTTGAACAGGATCTATTCTCGTCCTCCACAGGCTGCAGATAATTTAGTTTTAAAATACAAACTTAAAGCGTATTTTGATTTTCGTTCATATGAAAGTATTAAATATCTCTACAAATTAAAGTTAATGTCCTATCCTATGCTTAATATTATAAATGTGAAATTTTGTTATGAGGATGGATGGAGGGGTATATGGATGTTTGTTACTCTTTCACTCAAAAACTGCCGAATCGATTTCAATGAAATTTAGTACGTTACTTACTAGTTTAGGTTCTGTATTAAAACATAGGCTCCTTTTCAACACGAAAAAGTACGGTCACAGTGTAATAAATAGTTCTATAGGCTGTGGTACGGTGTTCTTGTGGGCAGAAAGTATTTACGCATGCGGAGCTGCGGGCAAATATACCTACATTTCTATTATCTGCACATCTCAAATTGTTTAATTAAAATCAACATTGTGTGAATAGTATTATAATGATATGATTGAAGACTTCGCGGCCTGTCTGTGCGTCCGCCTGTCACCAGGTTGTATCTCCTCAACCGTGATAATAATAATATCTATGGACGCTTCACACCACGTCAATCTGGCCCCGTGCTAAGTATCCGAAGAACTTGTGTTACGGGTACCAGACAACGGGAAGTATACGTATACTTTTACACTATAAACATATTTAAGATTTTTATTATATAATACACATATATTTAATACACATCCATGATCCAGGAACACAACGGCTTTAGCGCCAACGCGCTAACCATTGAGCCACGGAGGTCGACAACAGTGTCTTATTTTCTCCTTCTCGCTCTCTCGTAGACTTCTGACGAGATATACGACTTGTCTTTATAAGTTTAGATGCCGTATAACAATTATCCCTGTAGTGTGACCCCAGTATAGAAACTTCATTTAAATTACTCAAACCGACTAAAATCTTAAGGTGTATGGTTTGAAACTAGTTACGGGGATTGTTTCTGTTTTCATCCACTAATAGTGATGCGATTAAATATATTATCGATATCGATAAACAATTGTAAAATATAATAACCTATGGTATGTATATGTTTATTGCCTATGATATCGACAGGTTTTCGTATGATATTGGAAAATGATTTACCACAAGATGCTTGTTTTATATTATAATTTGTGCTTTATTACGATGCCAAGATGCCATCGCTTAATGAAGAAGAATTGCCGATCTTTTTTTCATCTAAATTGCTCGTGTTACATTTATGAAAGTATTGTCTAGTTTCTTGGAGTTGCTCCTTATCGCTCAATATTGTAGCTGCAAAAGATTTTCTCAAATTACTACTTGTTGCCGTTGACGTAAATTGCTTGATAATCTTGATATTATTTTGTCACGCAATTGACCATAATTAATAGAATAGGTTGGTTAACTCGAATAATATTACTCGTATGATAGGTCCATACATACATACCTACGTACACACATCCTTTTAAACATAAAATATTGATTAAGATCAGTTTTATTGGTATATGATTAAGATACATCACTAGAGAAACAATGTGTTGCGGTGTTACTTTAATTACTTTATGTTTACTTGTTACTCGCAATACACACGGAAAACCACTTTGTTACAAGGCACCATGGTTCAAAATCCATGGCACAAAGCTGCCACAGCTTAATTGAACGTGTCGAAACAAGGGGCATGGCTTGTAAAGATATTCGCGTATGTATTTCAGTATATTTAATTGTAACAATAATGTCACTTGCAGATAAAATGTATTGGAATATTGAATTTGAAATATTAATTAATTATTACTAATTTCAAAGTAACGATTTGTGTATAAATTGCTTAGAGGAACTGAAAGTTTATTTTAACTACGTCTAACATCTTTAAGATGTCAACAAATGAACATAAATTATAATAAGTTATTACTTATTATTGATTCCAAAACATTATAGTCGTTACTCTTCCGCGAATATTAAAAGAGTTTCGATAGAAAAATAATTATGTAATATAGGTATTAGGTATATGAAATATAATAATATATCGATAAATTGAGTAACTTTGTTTGACATCACTCGGCATAATAAAAATTATTAGGGTTCTTAAATATTTTACCTATATACGTTTTTAAAGAGGAAATATTTGTTTGTTTGTTTGCATTACATATAATCCAAAAGTACTGGAATGATTTTAATGAAAGGCACAAATATAGAGTTGACCCCGGAGAAGGCATAGGCAACTTTTCTCGTTTGGGCTCACGAAGTCACGGGCAATTACATCTAGTACTTAGTCAAAATGTTGTGTTATCATTGTTTGGACAAATGTAGATCATGGATGTAACGAAAAGGTAGGAAATCTTCTCAAAACCGGCATAGTGTTTTGAATCCTACTACTGTCCATCTAATATTATAAATGGGAAAGTTTGTGTGTCTCTCTGTCTGTTTGATCGTCTTTCACGCCAAAACTACTGAACCGATTTCAATGAAATTTGGTACACAGATAGTCTAGACTCTAGAACCTGAGAAAGGACATATGCTACTTTTTATCGTAGGGAAATGTACGGTTCCCGTGGGTATACTTACGCGGGCGGAGCCGTGGGCATTAGCTAGTTATAAATATGTGTAGGTTTGATGAATGGATGTTCGTTACTCTGTCACGAAAAAACTATTTAATGGATTTTAATTAAATTTGCTACAGTAGTAGTAGAAGCTCTGGATTAACACATAGGCTACTTTTCGGGATAAAAAGTAGTCTATGTGTTAATCCAGAGTTTAAACTACTACCATACCAAATTTCATTAAAATCCGTTCAGTTGTTTTTGCGTGAAAGAGAAACTAACAAATATGCATCCATATATACATCCATCTATCCTCACAAACTTTCACATTTATAATATTAGTAGGATGCTATTACGAGTTTTCACTTTTACATTACCTGAGTCCAAAAATGTGGGCACTCGACAATCTGATTCGTTACTATCAAATGGACGAAAATAGTTCAAAGTATGCTCACGTTAAATCTTAGCTATTTGGGCGACGTATTTATTGGCTGAGCTAACGGGGCTAAATGGTTTTTCTACAGCTGCAAATGTGATCGCAATCAGGTGTCTTTGAGCACTCGTTTGTATAAGCTTCAGAGATACCTAGATTCTGTTACACATTTGTTTACAAAAAATAGAGTTTATTGACTAATTTTCTGTCTTTGAGAGCTTTTTCAGTCTCTTGCGTAGCCTAAATCCTTGCTGTTATGTAGCAGTTAAACCCTAGAAAAGGGTAAAATAATATATTTTGGAAATGACTCTCCAGTATCTCCGTCAGGGTTCCGTTCTATCTCTTAAAGTTTAGAAGTGTCAGGGAAATTGGTCTCTCAACTTGTAAACCATTTTGGAGGTCGATTACTCGAATTGTTGACTTTGTAAAAAAGTCATGTATGAAACCTCGCCTTTTTTAAAAATACTGATTCAATTAGGTAGCCCACTCGATGGGGTGGAATGAGAAAATATTTTTTATCCCCACTTTATCCAAAATTATTATATTATCATTTTATGACTTCGAAAACGAAATCTATACACAATCTATGATTGTACCAAATTTCATCCATTTATAGTCATAATTACAGAAGTTACAAGAGCGGACAGATAGATAGACAGACAGACGGACGGACAGAGCAAACTATAGAGGTTTCTTGTAGTACTACGGAACAAGGAATGTTAATTGTCGATATGTCACCGTAAAATTGTAAAAACCGGTAGATTGTAATATAACTAGTGAAATTGTAAACTGACTGACTTCCGATGCGAATATGCTGCCTATAATTTAACACATTATTTTTCGATAGATGATAAATATATTGTTTTGAATCTTTCGACATATTTTTACAATATCGTTAGTTATTTTACAATCTAACGGTTTTTACAATTTTACGGTGACAGATACAAACCTGCACTCTGGTTCCTCCCGGCAGGCGTGGGCGAGGGTATGACAGGCGGGCAGCTGGGAGCCCACCGGTGGGCGCTGGGCGCACGACGGGTGGAGCCGCTCCTGGGCGTTCATGCACGAGTCTTCCTTGTTGTCAGTTTTCCTATAGCATGGAATGGATTAGTTTCTGTTCCCCAATTTCATACTATGATTTCATCTTTTTTCTATTAGATTATATTTGACGACTGCTGTGGCTCAGTGGTTTAGCGCGTCAGTAGCCGGAAGTCGCGGGTTCGAATCCCGCCAAAGGAACAAAAAAGTTTTCTATTTGTGTAGTATAATAAAAATGTTAAATATGTGTATATGTGGTGTCCTTGTAATTATGCTATAATGTCTTGGTTGAATAAAATACACTTTTTACATTCCGACCAAAGATTCCGACGTACAGTGCTCACAGTGTCTGCCATTCGAGTGATCCGAATGACTTCCAACAGTGTTGCTATTCCGACACCGCTCGCACTGGGTTGCCGCCTTTATTAAGTCATACAGATTATATTGTAGTAACAAGGATCTAGTACGCTACATATAGTATAAAATATATTTCCGTTGTCTGGTACCCGTAACGCAAGTTCTTCGAGGACTTACCACGTTGTTGTGGCGTGGAGGTGGCCACAGATATTATTATGGATATGTAGCATAGGGACATGGCTAGTGGCTACCTTAGATATTCAACGGCATTTTATAGCTTTGTTACTGATGTTCAAACATAACTCTAACAAATAAATAACTAACAAAAGTTAGAGTTATTTTTGTATTTCATATTATAACAATTATAACTCCTCCCGAAACCGATATCGGTGACGGTGGCCGGTTTCATTGAAACGGCCACCGTCACCGATTTTATAGTGTCCGAGTGTGTGCGCAGAACACAAGAGCACTCTCTATTCCTTTACTCTCATAACCCAGTGGGACGGATAACCGACATGACTGACAAGAGATCAGGCGCAGGTCCGACTTTTTACATGCTCATCCGACGCATGGATCATCTTTCTTGTCAGACAATCAGGTAATCAGCCTGCACTGTCCTAACTAAACTTGGAAACAACATTTTTTTTTGTTGTTCCAATGCGGGAATCGAACCCACCACCACCACGGAGGCTGTTGAGGTGTCCGGCTCTTCTCGGGTAAACGTATATCTATACGTTAAAATTGTGTTCTTGTAAATTACAATTACAATACGTACAGTAAAACCATGTTAATGGCCCTCGGCCATCCACATTTTTCTATGGAAATGTGAGACGATGTATGAAAAACGACGATTGCCATTGCATGCCATTTATACTGTGGTCGTATTATACTTAGGTAAAACAATAGGTAGGTACATAATATTACTTATTTTATCAAAGAACCTACACAAACATTAAAAATACTCAATTCAATAAATCTATGGACAGATGTTTTCCACTTTATCATATTCCATTTATAATCTAAATTCAACATGTTTTTCCACACATCCGAAAACTTTGAAATTGATTGCTTTGTAACATTCATATTCCAATCCGGCAGCTGAATCGAAACAACGTGACTAACATGATCTTTTATGATTTCATACAGTTATTTAAATCGTTTTTTTTTGTTGGTTAGGGCCAAATCTTTATGCAGAAAATACTACTATTTACATAAAATTTTGAGTATTATAGTGCGATTCAAATGAGAATAGGATAGAGTCGATAGTTATGACAGTTAAATTAGTGTTTAGATAATTTATTACTATTAAACGTTTTTATTTAAATTCGATGCAAGACTATTAATATTCATATGCACATAAGTTTTTCTGCAAATCGCACTTTTCAAGTGATATTTGACAGAAAAAGGTCATTGACTATTCTCAGTTGAAACGCATTATACAAAATATGTCGTATTTATGAACTAAGCGAGGTCCACTCAATAAAAGTAGAGAATTTTTTTCCGAAATACGCGCATTGCATTTTATGAACCATCCACACCAAGTACCAACAGAGGTGTTAAGCCTTTCTTATTTGATGCACGAATAAAAAAAAAGCATGTATCGGAAGTCCCTAAGCAGCGGTAATCGCTATCGGGTCCTATTCGGGTATTTGAGCTTTCAACTTAAGTCTAATCTAACAGCCTCCGTGGTCCAGTGGTTTAAAGTTTGGCTCTCGACTCGGAGGTCGTGGATTCGATTCCGGCATTGAAACAACAAAAATATTGTTTCCAAGTTTGCATAATGCGGCTAAAGGCACCTGATTGTATGATAAGAAAGATGATCCATGCGTGGGATGAGCATATAAATAGTCGGACCTGCGCCTTATCGTGTCGGTTATCCGTCCCACTGGGTTTCGAGAGTAAAGGAAAAGAGAGTGCTCTCGTGTACTGCGCACAACGTGGACACTATAAATAATAAAATAACTCCTGCGTAGCTGGCCTGGTTTCAATGACACTGGCCACCGTCACCGAAATCGGTGTGGGGAGCTTTTATTATTATTATAAGTCTATATTATAATCCGGACTAGGCTAAGCTGGGACTATATGATCCGGAATCCGTAAGGCGGGGGAATATTCAGAGCACTGAAAATATAACTCTGCGCTAATACAATAGAGTTGAAAATCGAAATGCCGAGTATCGAGCTGTCATTTATACATTGACATTTGACTCGACTCTTGTGTCTTCGATTTTCAGCTTATTCAACTAGCGCAGAGTTCTATTTTCAAAATTTTCCGGGCCCGTCGGATTCCAGATTATAAAATCCCAGCCTTAATACTTACTTGCACAAACAGAACGCGATCTCCGTGTTCCACGGCACATTGGGCTTCCTGTAGAATCCCCTCAGCGCGGCCATACACCCCTCCCTGTCGCACTCCGTGGCGTGGCACCGCTGCAGCACCGGCGTGAGAGAGGCCATGCAGTCCCCGTTCTTGATGCACGAGTCCAGAGCCACGTGGCACGTGGACTGCAGCGACACCTTTTCATGACCTGCCTTACTCTCTTTCCCAATCCTCTCTGTTGGTTTATGCGACATGTTAGTTGTGTGTTGTGTGTACTTAGATTATATGTTGAACTATCGTTTAAGATTGATATTTTACTTGCCGCTTCGATTGCATAAAATTAAGAATAAATTATTGTTATACTATTTTGTTATCGAAGATTTTAGTCCTTTATTTGTAGGACGACTCATATACTTAGAATAGATGTGCTTCATATTTTAATATTGAATTATATAATACATTTTATTTTATAAATAAAAGTAAAATTTAAAACCAAAAAAACAACTCAGGTGACCGTGAACTAAAATAAACAAAAAGTGTACAATACGGGTACATGCTTAAGATAAATACTGTAAAAACTTGAATACAAAGTGTAATAAAATACTTATACTTTACTAGTGAGAGAACTCGAAAATACTGTGTGAATCACAGTTGATGGGTTCATGATTTAAACAGGCGATAACTCATGCTATTTCACAAAGTTTTTAACCACAAAATATAAAAAATGAAGCTCGGTATGTTCGTGAACTTTGTGAATGATTTGATGGGGTGACCCCTCGATGACAGGTTACTCACCGTGCTCCAAGCTTATTTATCAAAATTGATCACAACTGCTATTTCCAGCTTAAATTGCAAAGCTTCGCTCGGATTTATGTTTTTAAGCGCCTTTCGCATATAATCCTTTACTTCTACTGACGGATTAGGGAGATAGGAAGCAGATTTAAAGATTCTAAGCTCTAAATAACCCCTCTAAATGTTAGTTCTACGTTAAGCTTGTTCGTTATATATTTATCGTCTTTAGACTACGGTTATAAGTCTGGGGTTGATGGGTGTAGGGCCACCATGAGTGCTATCAGCTATGGGATCGATGTCTCCGATCTGGGGGCTTAGATAGAGTTCAATATCAAAACGATAACGAAGCTAGGAAACAATGAAATGTATGAGATAACGTGGCAATATGTTAATCCAATACATTTTCTTTTTTTTTATATTCGCTATCGTTTTTATATTATTACTCTGGCTGAGCCCCTAGGCTGTACAACTGAAGCCGGAGTGTACCTTACGATATCTATGGTTAGTATAAGTGTACCTATATCTATCTGTCCTCGACTAGTCCTCCGTGTATGTATTAGTGAACGTATACGTACGGTTCTCATCAATGTATCCGGGGCCGTAGACAGTTTTGGTGGCGTACTGGGGATCCTCGCTGCCGGGCGGCTCGTGGCTCCAGCGGTGGTAATGGTGGCCGCGGGGGTTGAAGTGCGGGCTCGTATATCGGTGCACGTGGCCCATAATTTTGTCCGGGGCAATAAGGTTCACGTCCTGCGCTATTGACATACCGCCGATCCAGGACGTCGCACTCGACGCGTTTCTCGTCCGTCCGTCGGACGTCAGCTTTACTGGAATTGAATCCGACGACTTAGCTGATACACCCGTTAGCCTGCGGAACTCCGAGGAGACCGAGGCGGACTATAACCTAGTTAGATGAACAACGATAATCGAAAACGACATTCAAAACGGACAAAATCGGATAAAAGATTAAAAATTCATTGGTAAATTTTGCAAAGCTGTATCCCGTTTGCTGATCTATAATAAGCCAAGTCTATGCCGCGCAGTAACCATAGAGATCGTAGAAATAGTATGCAGAGAAAAACATGCACATGCTTACAGAAAATCCATTTTAGACTCTCAGAGAAAATTGCCACGTTAATGGAATTTATCGCGTGTTCACTCAATGAAAGTCTAGAGTGGGTGAAAACAAGGAAAACAGCAGAAGCATGCGGGCATAAAGTAGGAGCGAAGTGTCGGTGTTGGGGCCGGGACTAGCTCCTACGGTAATGTGTCAAATACAATTAATTATGTACAATTGTTTATCAAATGTTTTATTTCACTATTGTTTTAAAGTTATATTATTTACATCTTTTCTATTTAGAGAAACTAGTATTTAAAATACATCTCAATCATTCTTATATTTATGTTGAGTTCCTGAATGTACAGAAATAACTAGTTAATAGTTAATGTGAAGTACTAAAGGTAATGCATTTCCTATAAATGAAATGCCTAATTAATTAGGCTTACCCGTTAATTAACAGTCGTTTCAATACAACTTCATTATTTCATAGAATATTGCTATTTTCAACATTGATTCTTCACAACTCATATCAACTAATGTAATGTCTAATATTGTATCACTTATATTGGACACCATCTATGGTAGATTCAGCCAAAATCAAATCTTTCATCCAAAACTTCTTTGTATTAGATTGTTTATTTCACGTAATCTGTTCATCTGTTTCGAAGTCCTGAGGATTGACTGTGTTGTCGTTTTGTACAACTCGTCTGAGGGACGTCTGCAGATCCAGCCGCGCTCCTACCTTACGAAGCGAGAGCGAAGCGTGCATTGCGGACAGTATCGACAGACACGGCGGCTCACCGTGGCGGGGGCGCGGGGGGCGCGGGGAGAGGAGGGCGGCGCGGAGCAGGCTGGCGGCGGCGGCGCGCGTCATCAGCCGCGTGCCGTTCTCCGTCAGCAGCAGGATGGTGCCGTCCGGCGCCGCATACCGCGTGAGCGGGGGGGCCAACGCCGCCGGCCGCCGGGGGACGAACAGCGCGAGCACCGCAGGCGGACAATCGCCCCCCGCCGCCGCTGCCGTATTAACCCCGTGCCGAGCCGCAAGAACACACTTAGTGGACCCGTCAACTTAACCCGTCAATACGTGTCCCTTAAGCGTGTTCGTTATTAGTTCCGATCTAAGATCACCGAAGGCCGAAGGTGTGAAGCCAAGAGTTGAGGTAACTGCGGGCATCTGTTGTGTAGGTCGGGAGTATACTAGGAAGCTATGTGTCGTGAAACATAAAGGTTAACAGCCTTGTGTGGTAAGTGGTGATCTAACTCCTAAGGCCTATGCATCTAAAAAGTGTTCAAATAAAATAGGCACGTATAAGAAAGGAACATGAAAAACAAAAGTTTACGAAACAGAACTAATAAACGTCGACCGCTAGTTGAATCGAGTCTAGTACTCTTTAGAAGCATTTTGTAGTTTGTGTTTAAGTTGTATCTGTTTAGTTTACTTGACGTGTTTTCTCTTGTGATTATGTTAGTTTTGATGTGTCAAGACATTCAAAATAGGTGTCGTTAAATTTGGTGTTCCACAAGGCACGATATTTGGCTAAATACTGTATTATAGTTATATCGATGACTCGGTATGTGTTACACCAATGCAAAATGTTCTTATACATTAACACTTAAAGCTATACTAATCGTAACATTGTGAGTTTCGAGTGAGATAATATAAATGAACAAACATTTCTTATATTGTTTTTCTTATATCAAAACTGTCCCTACGATTACGGTAAACGTAATAAGCGACGTTATTTTTCCATTACATTTAATAGAATTTCGTTGTCATCCTGGCAGATATTATATAGTATTATAGATGTATTTTTTAAGCGTCCCGCTCGTGTCAAATATTTTCCTTGCAAGTTTACCTGAAGTAATTTTACCAGTTGTCGGTTCCCACCGAGCGACCCAGTTAAACAGTTATTGTCCACTGAGACCAGGGACATATTGTGAGACGTGTACTAATTGCGAATATTGTTCCGATAGTTTCGATACAATTAATTCAGTGTTGATTAAGTATACCAATTATTTCGTTGTTCGTTAATTTGGATGTTTAACGTTTGAATGTAGTACTTATGTCGATCAATGCCTCCGTGGTCTAGTGGTCAGAGCTACAGAGAATGTTGTATCCAATTTTAGTAAGGATAATGCAGTCTGATCACCTGATTGTCTGACAAGAAAGATGATCCATGCGTCGGATGGGCATGTAAAAAGTCGAAACTGCGTCTGATCTCTCGTCAGTCGTTTCAGTTATTCGTCCCACTAGGTTATGAGAGTAAAGGAATTTTTGTTGTGCGGAGTAAATCGTGCGGCGAAAAACAACCCATGTAAATCGGCCAAAATAGGTACATTCAAACGTTCATGTTATAAATTATAATGTAATTACCAAAACAAATTCTGCAAGATTGTAGAACATCAAAAATTTGTGAAAGTGTGTTTGCATTTCTATTTCTGGGAAATAACAAACTTGACCTTATTAGTTATTATTCTTCTACTTCGATCTAATTAATGACTTTGTAAAGACATTTATTTTTATGGATTAAAATTAAGAAATGATAAATTTTAATCCATAAACAAGCAACTATCAGAACTTATATCACAGATTTTATCATGAAATTTGGAAAAGGACTACGGTGCTGATTTTATTGATGTTATTTAGGCAAAGCCTTTGCTCCCTCATAAAATAGCCTATTTATGTATAGCGCAATGTTATATTTTTTCCGAAGTTTTTAATTTCTGCCTTAACATAAGCAGTAGATCATAATTATGTCCAAAATATCCGTAATTGATTTTTAAGAACCTTATATTAGGTTATTTCTACTATTTAGATCCAACAAATCCACAGAAACAGTCCAGTTTCGAGATATATATTCATCACAAAAATATACAATGCGATATACCGGAGTATTCGGTCCCGGAGCCTGGAGTAATTGAAGTGTAAGCTGGGACAAAGGCGCGTAGGTACTAACATGATTCTCTATTGATTGATGACTCACAAAGGCATTGTTCTTCATATTATGAATGTTTGGATGTTTGAAATGGGGCTCAACGATTTCTCATATTATTAACGTGCAATATAACTCCTCTGTGGCTCAGTGGTTGAGCGCGACGATGCTCAAGCCGGAGGTCGCGGATTACAGGTCGCGGATTCGATCCTGCCAAAGGAACAATTACTGTGTCCCTGGATCATAACTCTTTATATATCGATCTACCAAAGACTATAACAAGATTGATTATTTTTGAGACTTTTGTTTAAATATAATACAGTCGTCTCGTTGATTTAAACCTGCGATAATTAGAACCTCTCTGTAATTCAAACTTATTACTAGTTCCTTAGACAATCTCTTTATAGTACGAATTAAATCAATACATTTTTATGTTCTTATTAATTGGGACGAAAAAATGATTGCTACGTAACAAAACGAAGCGTTAATTCGAAGTCATCAGCGTCAAGCACTCGACAATTCAAAGTTACAGAGAGAAAGAGAGAGAGAAAGATTACAGAACTTGCATAAGGGTATAGGTCGCGCAACGAATTAAGATCTTTCGACAAAAGTAGAGGGGGTATGCGCAGAAGTCAGTTTCGGTAGCGGGCTCGGGCGGGGAGGTGTGGATGCGCCGAACGCATGCCGAACGTGGCTGCCGACACGCTATTGGTACGTTAGTAATATATATTCTTTGCTATTGGTTGTAACTAATATTTATTCTGTGCTATTGGTCACATGCGCGAACGATCCCCTCCACTTTCACTGAGCGCTCATAAACCGTTGCGCGACCTGTACATAAGTACATTTTGACACAAGTCCAAACTCGTATATATATCATGCTCGTGCACCATTGTTTTTGTAATGATTAGTTTGACACACACTTGCGCACGCATTGGTTTGTTTAGTTAAGTTTCAAAATATTTTTTTCGTTTTCGAACCATTATTTTGATATTTCGAACACTCCATAAGTCGCAATATTTTAAGAGTCCCCCTAGTTTCTAATTAACGAGAGTCGACTGTAGTTGATTTGTAGCATACAAGTAACCACATTATGTTACACATAAACATAGTTTACCTATTTAGCAAATATTGACGAGTGATAAAACGCAGCTTAAACAACGATTAACTCAACTGCTCGGATTAATCTCCCGATTATATGTAACAAGACATTACCAATTATAAATCTATAATTACATCCATTATATAGCAAAAGCTCTGCAAAGCGCATTAATTATTCTGCAAAGCGAGTTTTAATTGTATCAAACGAAAATGAACTTTACGGTTTTGTGCTACGACTGCAATTCGGATTACCTCGTATAACCAAAGCGCCAGCTAAAGTTGAACCACTATTTTATTTTTGTTGAACTCATTAAAAAGTTATAACTACGTTTTAAATGTGTACATGCTACTTTTAACTAATCAGTGACCACGGCTTAAACCGTCCCCCTATCTAATAAAAATATTTACACAATGGATTAACTTATATAAAATACGTTACTATCTTTGTCTGTCAAGTGACTTTTCCATCAGACAAAGACAGCAACGTTATAGTGTTTTGCAACCGGAGGAGTATGAAATTTGGCCGGCAAATAAATGTTTATGTGGAGGAAGTTTATGTGCATTTTTTTAATAATCCTAAGAAATACATAAAATTATTAAAAATTATAACAACACACACTACCTCAGATAATTACACACACCACTGTGCGTTTGATAGATACAATTTTGTTACACGTTGACGTTTAGTAATATTATTGCAACATTTAAATTTTTTAATTTTAAATTGTATCTATTAAATTATAATTCTATCCATATATATTATTATTATTATTGTAATTTCGACTACAAGGCCTATACGTATATACTATACGTACCTACGTAATACAAAACAGTCGAAGTGGCTTTTTTTAGACCTGCTGCTTTTTCATATCATTCGTCAAAAGTAATAATATTATAGTCAGCAATGCAAACCAACTGATATAAAATAATATTATTTAATATCTACACGTTTTCCCCAAAAATCATTTTAATAACGTAATTCCTGGAGCGTGAATGTAAGAAAGAAATAAAAATATGATCCTATCAGGCGTGACATTTAAATGGAAACATGACTCGCAGCATCGAGATTAACGGCTTATGGTGTCTACAGACACACGAATTTGGTACGGAGCGTACAGCGGATCTGGTACGCTCCGTACCAGATCCGAGCGTGTGTAGGGCAGTCCGGCGAACATATGAAGAAGGCGAAGAGTTCACCGTTGTCCGCATCGGATCTGGTACGCTCCGTACCATATCCGTGCGTGTGTAGAGCAGTCCGGCGGTTTGGCCGTACAACAGTATCAGTGTTGCCAACTTAGGGATGTACCCCCCAAAATTAGGGAAAATATCTACGGGGTTTACTAGAGGACAGGATGTTTAGAGTTTACTCCTTATGAATCAATTTGTATGTAATAATTAAAATTATTTTAATGTGTGTATATAGCCAGGGATATGAAAATGTATTGGGAGTGAAATCAGATTAAGACAAGTTAGTTTTATGTTAAACACATAACCTTTCTTTCTAGCTTATTATCTCTTAGACCTGTCAATGGTATAAGTAATCAGGGGTAAAATTTGGGGAGAAAGATTTTTTAAAGTGTTGGTATCACTGCCCGTTATCAATGAATTGCGGGAATCATCGTCGTCGTTTAAAAACCGCACTGTAAATAGAACTCTGTGCTAATGTAATAGAGCATAAAATCGTACACACGAGTGTAGAGCGTTTCGCTTCACTGCACCGTACCAAATTCGTGCGTGTGTAGCGACACCGAATTTGGTCTCCTGATATGGTTCGCTGTACGCTCCGTACCATATTCGTGTGTTTGTAGATAGCATTAGTGTCTAAACACACTACGCCGAAGGTACGCGACCGAAGTTCCGCGGCTTATTTTACGCGTATTCGTCTGATATGACACACCATAAGTATCGAACTTACGCGGCAGAAATTTAGTTGCGAAACATGTTGTGTGTATTCTATGGGCGGACACGCGGGGCGCGGGCATTACTGCCTCCCCGCTGCTCCCCGCCTCCGGATCTTCGTCGGCAATGGAACCGAACTTCGGTCGCGTATAATGTGTGCTTTATAGAATAAGTTGCCGCTGAACTTACGCCCAACCGAAGTTAGGCTGTACACTACAACGCAACGTAATTTCGGCATAATGTGTCGTCAGTAATTCAAATAGAGTTGCAATCACGCTGATCTTCGGTCGCGTATTTACGGCATAGTGTGTTTATATACTTGCAAATGGGTGTATTCCGCGTTAACAAGCGCTTGTTAGCGCTTGCTAGCGCTAAAGAAAAAAGAACAGATTATCGGCCAGGATACGTTTGCTAACTTCAATACTGCTAACACTTTGAGTATTGCTAACATAATCCGCCATTTTGCTTATTTAACGCCAGCGGTCGCCATTTTGCTTACGTTTTTTTTGTTATCGCTATTTTCCGCGGAACACAGCCAATGAAACTTGTGAAAAATCTTCTTGTGTAGTGAATAAAATTCAATTTTCAATAGCTATCTTAAATATGCCTCACCGCGTCGCGTTTCGGTGTGAACTGATGCTTACATAATATAAAATTCCAATCTCCCTTAAGTAGGTGGCACTGAGTGTTTTTTTAATCCTAATCTTTTATGAGACCCTGGTAGGAGCACTAACATAACTCGCTAAAATTGTAAAGAAAATATGTTAAACGACATAATACGAGGTCTTTCTGAAATGGCTGCGCACATTTAACTCATCTGGTGTTGCGGGTATCCTTGGGCGTACTGAGTTGTTTGTACATATTTTAGTGGTGTGTATATGTTTTGAAAATTGGCGTGTGAGTATGTTAGCACTCTTTTCTTGACTGTACATTAGTTTGACAAGTGCAGTTTAGTCGAACTATAACAAAGATTTGCCGACATCCAAGTCTTAACTTTATAAGTTTGTTCCTGGCAGTTGAAGACAGGTATCTTGTACAGTTTAGTTTAAAAGGCATTGTTGGACAATAGTCTACTAGTCTAGTAATACTCGAAACATAGCGAGAAACTTTTAAAGATCGAAGAGTCCAAAATGTTAACGATAGAAATAAATGAAAAAGAAAAAGACACATCACCTAGGGCTATAAAAATATAAGAAGATATAATACAATTGCACGCTTTTTATTGATAGCAGCTTTGTAAGCAATCCTTAAGGCTCTACAAGACAGCGATATTAAATAACAACCTCAAAATTTAAAAATGGAGTAGTTTTTTGTGACAACATAGCTCAGATACCCAATAACAACAGCAATTTGAATAATAATATACATTCAGATTTCAGATAGACTAGTAAACAATGAAGGTTGTTTCGTATAGATATGTGCTATATGACGAGCGAACACCTCATCCGCTGCCGGATTATTCTGTTCCGAAAACAGATTTGTAGATTTCGTGTTGGAATTAGATTTTCGCTGATTTGTTTTCGGTTACTGTTTTTCATGTTCATTTTCCATTTGAGGTTATTGTTGGGATTTAAATGTATGTACATTTCACTTTGTTTTATGGAGTTTAGATCATGTTTTGTTGGAGTAACCCTTATCTTATACTTTAAACGGGACAATCTTGTATGTATATAATCGGAATCTCGACAACGGTTACGAGTATTACCTACCATGAAATTTATGCTTGGTAATGTGAATAAATATGCGTACCTGTGTATAATTTTTGCGTCGTTTGGAAATTTGGAATGAGTTCGATTCGTGGTCAGATAAATATTTTTGTGATACTTATTTATTGCTAAACCTACGGTTTGATGATAGGAAATAATTACATAACAGAATGAAGGTTTTTGAAGTGAAACTTTAGCGGCATTGAGAGTGAAATTTTAAGGTCACGTCAGGACACGATTTTGGATATAACGCTATTTATATAACACCATCTATCGGAAGCTACTTACATAAAAACTTAACTCTCTACCTACACATGGCACATGGTTGGCTCGATACACAATTGGCACTTTGTGAAGACCGTTAGGAATCAATAATGATGTTTTTCACTGAAATCTCACGACTAGAACCAGGCAAAGCTTTATTAGTCCGGTAAAGAGGAAACAATTGACAAACTAAATAATTCCAGGAGTTGGAATTTCGCCCTTAATTTGTGTAATTTACGTGTAATTCAAATGACAAAACTTTTGCGTTCGTTTGATTTTACGCTTCAAAGATTCGGTTTATACATTCTAAGAAGGTTAGAATATTTAGTAGGGTTGGTGATTTTGGTGATTTGATGACAATGGGCTTAAGTTTTGTTGCTATAGTACAATTTTTATGAGTATGAATTATGATATTATACTATCTTTAGCAGGAAAAGAAAACAGGTGGCATAGCAAATTAGTCATTCGAGCATTGCTCTTACATTTTCTGATGACTATCGGTTATTATGTCATATGATTGTCTGAACTTTGAAGATTGATTAGTAAGGTAAAATTTGAAGTAAATTATTGAAAAATAATGGCAAAGTTTGAAAAGCTTGAATTTTATCTCTGCACTCAGAAAAAATTAAAGGCATGCTTTTTTATTTTTCTTTGTTTTAAACTAAAACCAATAATTGCTTGGAGTAGGGTCATACCAGCTCATGCTAAAATTAGTCTTCATTCTTGGCGTATTAGAGTGTGTTTTATTGACCCTTTTTGTGGAATAAGTACTCACAGACGGTTGCAGCCTATGCCTTGTCGCCCAGAGACCAAAAATCGTTATTCATAATCGTTAATCGGGATTCATCGTTATTCACAATATAGGTTAAGAATATCGACCAGAATAGGAGAAATGTGGAAAAGAGATGTTCAAGAAATGTATGAGGCCTGGGCCAGCCCTACGTACAATATATGTAAATATAGCTACATAATATTATAGTAACCGTTTCCTATTATTTATTTTGTTTAATTTCACTTCGTTTCCATGTACATTTAAATTAACTTCGTCAAGGAGAGCAACACAAAGTAAAATAAAACATGGCGGATCAGATCAGAATTATCTAAAGAATGTCATTTTGTCAATGACATGACTTTTGACAAAGAAAGACGTATGGCATTCAAGACGACGTCTCTTCATAAAACTGTCTACTACGTCAAAAGTCAAGTCAAAACAACTGTCATGGCCGCCCTAAAAATAGTGTTCTCGCAATAAAAAACTCTTCAAATAATCATTTTTGTACGCATGTAGGTACCCTTCTTCAAATTATTTTTTTCGTATTTTTATGATATTTCCATATTTTTTCCTATTTACCTATGTAGTGTACATAGAACTGGCCCAAAATCAAACTTCTCTTTTTCCTATGGAAGATCAGGTGAAGGGCTCTCTCTATACACAGTAATCGCCCTGTATACTGCCCTAGTCTACTCCGTGGGACCGAGTTATTAGACTTCGCTCGAAACCTCAACGCACCCTTACAATAAAGTGTTGTGTAAGTTACACGCCTCTGCAAAGTACTCTTATGTTCTTTCCAGTATTCATCAACATCAGATTTCACCATATAGAGACGTCCCGAGCTTGATTGGAAACTACCATTGATTTGTTTGGACCACTACTTGTAAGTTAATGAGATATATTCGGCAAGATAAGCGGGCTAGACACCTACTAGTCATTTCAGCCTGGTGACGTCCACTGCAGGACATAGGCCTCCCCCATAAATTTGCAGTGCGACCGGTCGCTCGCGGCCTGTATCCACCGACTCCTTACGACTTCTCAGGTCATCTGTCCACCTGGTGGAAGGCCGTCCTACGCTTCGACGTCCAGTCCGTGGTCTCCACTCAAGAACCTTTCGGCCCCAGCGGGCATCGGTTCTACGGGCTATATGTCCAGCCCATTGCAACTTTAACTTGCTAATGCGCAAGGCTATGTCGGTAACTTTAGTTCTGCTACGGATTTCCTCATTTCTGATTCTATCACGTAGAGAGACTCCGAGCATAGCCCTCTCCATAGCTCTTTGAGCGACACGAAGCTTCTGAATAAGTCCCGTTGTGAATGACCACGTTTCGGCCCCATATGTCATCATCGACTAGACACCGACTAGACCGACAAGATATAAGGCGAGAAACCACGATTGTGTTGTGTTTTATCGAGTGGAGATTTAGATAGCTATTGAAAATTGAACTTTATTCACTACTTAAAAGATACATGTTTCATATGATATCACTTCGAACTGTTACAATGGAACGTGTGTCTTCTTGGGTAATTAATAAAGTTCAATTTTGATTAACTGTCTTAAAAATGCAGCGCTATGTCACGTATCGTTTCATAACGGTATGAATTGATCCTTAGGCAGTGATGAAGTAGTTCGTCTCCTCATGGACGGTCTAATCCCGCTATCCCCAACCCGCGGCCCGCGGCCCGCGTGCGGCCCGCCGCGGCCGGGCCTTTATCTGCGGCCCGCGCGTAATCTTTAACCGCGTTAGATAAAGTTGTGAAAAAGCGTTCACAATTCCAAAAATCCCACTGAGTGAACATAATTATTCTAATACAATATATTTGTTATTTTATTTTAGTTTGTGTCGTTATCTCATCTTAAATGTTTAGTTTCACTCTTTTATCTACCTTGTGTTAATCTATTATTAAATCGTTAAATTTAAACAACATTTTTTTGCCCCTAAAAATTTTTAATTGCGGCCCGCGACACCAGGAGTACAACAGTTTTGTGGCCCGCGTAAAAAAAAGGTTGGGGACCACTGCTAATCACATTAAAAGTTAGAAATGAAAACAACCGTATGTTTTCATTATCTTTCAAAGAAATCAATAAAAATGTGAATATTCTGTATAACCAGCTTAAATAATTTAATAGCAGGATCATTTTCTCTCGCATAAGTGATCGCAAACTGTACAATATAATTTCGGCGTGTAACATAATATAGAAATTTATATTTACCAGAACTTCAGACTTAGAAAGTTTCTTAAGTAAGCAATTCCGCGTGTTTACTTTATATCCGAAGGAGGAAGGAGATAGCAGGTGTGTAAGGGAGATAGATTATATAATAAATCAGATAACGTTCGATTTATAGAATTAAAGGGCTTACGAAAAGTTGACGTCGCGCGTCGGTCGAAGTCGCGACCGCTGGGATTAAAGCACTCTTGAGCCCACTAGGGCTGTCACTTTTCAATCTTTATTTAAGGTTTTTTGACACTTTTTTTTAAATATTAATAAGGTTTCGAATTGTATTTACATAATGCGTTTATGAGACTTGAATTGTCTTTTAAATGGTTTTTTAAGGGCCCTATACGGCAATCGAGGGTCGGGAATATAAGAGAATTATACAGAAAAAGATACTCCACAACCTTGAAAAAAATCACACGGCTAGTTAATGAATGTTACTAGCCGCTGAAACATTCGAATTTAAGATAATATTTATGGATAAGTGTAAAAAAAAATCTGAATATCACTGAAAACGTGTAAATCGCACTCCCGTATGTCGTAATTATCAAGAATTATTAAACTAATTTTATCAAATAATAAAGTTAAAACTATAAAGAAGTAGATGAAATCTTTATTTCTTAGTAAATATATTCTTATTTTGTGTTAAGAAATCATAAACTTGCCCAATTTTTTCGCTCAAATTCTTCATACAAATTACTATGAACTGGCGAGTTTCCACAAATACATGTGCGAGCGCCCGCTGCGGTCAGTACGCCACGCAACTCCGAGGAGAGAGCACGTCGCTTTACGCCGCATCCACAGATCGCGATCGAACCACAGTATAATTAATAATAGTAGGTACATTTGTTCTGTTGAGCAAGTAAATATTTCTTTTGGAACGAAGTTCCTTATGGCGCGTTGCAAAAGGGAGACGGAAAAAATTAAGACCAAAAGTTGTAACGACACTTTTTGCCATTGTTGTAAGCCGTGCGGTGTGTTTCACTGTCTCTCTCTCTCTCTCTCTCATCATCAATCAACCAAACCCAACAACCCTCCACACCAAAAACCCCACCCCCTATACAATGTAACCCCCCTCCCCCTCTAAAATTTTTTGACCTTACCAATAGCCTTCCCACGAAACCTCCCCCCATCCCCCCACCCCCCAAAAATTCCCCTCGAGGCATATCTCAGTCAACTGGACCCCTAGACCCCTCGAGTCAGGTATCATTGGAATCGCGAGAACGAGCCCTATAATTTGGCTTAATCAGATCCCCTAAATTCCCAACGGGACCCGGGATATACCTCAAAAACCTCAAGAACCCCCCTCCCCCTCTCAAAAAATTTTGACCCCTCCAATAGCCTTCTCACGAAACCTCCCCCCCCTCCCCTCCCCCTCCCCCAAAATCCCCTCGAGGCATATCTCAGTCATCTGGACCCCTAGACCCCCCGAGTGAGGTATCATTAGAATCGGGAGAACGAGCCCTATAATTTGGCTCCATCAGATTCCCTAAATACCTCAAAAACGTCAAGACCCCCCCCCCCCTCAAAAAATTTTTTTGACCCCTCCAATAGCCTTCTCACGAAACCTTTTGAAAATTGTTTTTGGACTTGTGGAATGGATTTCGATCAGGACTAGTGACTCGACTTAAACTCGCGACAGGTCAACAGGACAGAACAGGACAGGAAAATGCGGTCGGCGTTGTGCACTAAGCATGTGTCGTTCGTTCAATTTCTGCGAACCAGTTTTGAGGTTTTTAGGGCCATTTTGAAATTTAACGTATGGTGAAAACACTATTGAGAAAAAAAGTGTCTCCAGTTAAATGGCCCCACTTTTGAGATTTTTGGGGCCATTTTGAAATATGACGTATGGTGAAAACACTATGGAGAAAAAAGTGTCTCCAGTTAAATGGCCCTACTTTTGAGATTTTTGGGGCCATTTTGAAATTGAAAATACTATGTAGAAAAACGTGTCTCCAGTTAAATGGCCCCACTTTTGAGATTTTTGGGGCCATTTTGAAATTTGACGTATGGTGAATGGGGCCATTTTGAAATTGAAAATACTATGGAGGTGTCTCCAGTTAAATGGCCCCACTTTTGAATTTTAGGGCCATTTTGAAATTTGACGTATGGTGAAAACACTATGAAGAAAAAAGTGTCTCCGGTTAAATGGCCCCACTTTTGAGATTTTTGGGGCCATTTTGAAATTGGACTCTCGAAGTCTTTGGGGTATTGGTGACGACTATTGGTCTGGTCAAAAAATGTATGGTGTTGGGTTGGGACACTTCGTCGATGGTACCTGAAGGTTTACCGGTTCTGCTAAGGAGCAGCAGGCTTAGCATGCACATCGCAGAAACATCGGAGAGTCGACAAAATGAGAGATTGAAGAAACATTAATACCATTTGTAGCAAAATAGGTCTTATTGTAAGGCAGCAAGGTCGATGCATTGTCGTTTGGAAACAATCTTTCTTTTCTTCCCGAATTTTCTCTTTCTTTTCTCACAGAAGATTATCTAGTTTTAAAATATCTAGTTTTAAAATGGCTGTCGGGCATTTTAAAACTAGATAATATGTCTGTTTAGAAATGTTGATTTCTATTGGCAACCTTGTCTTGGCGACATTAAGCACTATTTTGCAACTCACTATTTGGATAAAATATTTCTTCCTTAAATTTATTTCTTCGGATCGCCATGCTAAGCCCGCTGGCTGGTGTTCTTAAAAATTATTATACGAGGTGTGTGCATGCGTGCGGAATTGCGGATTTAAACCGAAACGCGGCACGTTTGTATGCAGATGGTTTACTGTTCTTTATACTGTGGCGCGAGGCTCGATCGTTGTGAGAGTAGCGCTAAAAACCTAAACTTCGCGCGGCGCGTCTCCGAATACGGTCCTTAAATACATGAAGTCTGTTGAGATGAATTAAATTACTTAAAACCAAAAAAATATGGATTGAAATTGAATTCTCGAGGTTTGAATTAAATTAAATAAGTATGCCTAGAAATGTAAAAATTATCCTAATTCGTATAGAAATGTAAAATAAATTTATCGATAAAACTTTTTGAATGTCTCTATCACAAACATCGTGATTAAATTTTATTACGAAATTTATTTTAATTTTATATTTTGTTTTTACAGATTTTTACGGACTTCAAAGGAACTGAAAAATGTGAAAAGACCACAGCTTAAATATACGTAAACTAATTATGTACACTTCAACGTCGTATTCTATACGTTCTCTCCCCATTTATAGTTTTATGACTGCACGTTTCCTAAAAGGGTACCACATATTACAATAATTCATAGAGTAATAAAAAATACTTAACACTTTATAATTATTAAAAATTCGTTACCCACTTAGCCGGTTTTAACACTGAGCCGGCAGCATGCTAGGCCACATGTCGCCGAAGAAAAATGTAGCCCAGTCACGCCACACCGAACATTTTAATTGGCCCTATACATCCTACTATGTACCGGCAACATGCGACAACTTCTTAAAAAATAATTTATTAATAGAAAATGCAATAAACATAAGTGCTTTTGGCGTGTAAATAATTTCTGTACAGGCGAAGTATTTTTTATTGAAAGAATTACAATTTTATAAATCCTTCTTCCTACTACTATTTTAAATGTGAAAGTTTGCGAGGATGTATGGTTGGATATATGTTTGTAACTATTTTACGCAAGAATTACAAAACGGATTTTGATGAAATTTGGTATGGTAGTAGTTCAAGCACTGGATTAATACATAGGCTACTTTTTATTCCGAAATAGTTCAGTGTTACCGTGAGATACAGTATTTACTATGGCGAATCCGTGGGTAAAAGCTATTGTAGTTATAAATGTGAAAGTTTGCGACGATGTAGGTTATGGTTGGATGGATGTTTGTCACTATTTTACGCAAAAAGTACTTAACGGAATTTTATGAAATTTGGCACGGTAGTAGTTTGAGCTCTGAATTATCACATTGGGTACTTTTTATCCCGAAATAGTTCAGTGTTCCCGTGGGATACCATATTTACACGAGCGGAACCGCGGGCGAAAGCTAGTTAGGAATAAATGTCAAAGTTTGATTTATGTTTATCCCAAGTTTTAGGCTTTAAATATTCAACTGTCAAATTTATTATCTCTATCCCATAATCCAAATTTAATCCTTTAGGATACGTTTTATTATTAAGAGTGCGTTAGTCAACGGCTCGAACTCAGTGCAGCGCGTGCGCGGGGAAAATGTTTGTTTTTTTACCTAACATCGGGGAAAAAAGTACATACCCACAAAATAGTAATCTATACTTATAAGAGAAGCTACAATGCACATATTTATACTTCTTTGTAAAGTATTTTAGAAAAGGTGTCCTCAAATTACGCTAATCGACACTCAGCAGTTGGTGTTTTATGAAAAAAACTGCATATTATGTTATGTAAGTAGGTATAGCATTTTTATCAGAAGTATAGTTATCTCAAATGCTGAATAATTAAAGTGTGTTTGCTTGCCTTTTTATTTTCATTCTTCGTTTGTGTTTTATTTACGGTCAAATTTGCGTTGAAATATCCGATGTTTGGAGACTATTTTTTTCTAAAATAATTTCCATTTTAGAAACATAAGCACATACCGACCTAGATAAGTGTACTAAAATCGATATTACGCTAAAATTTGAGTCTTTAATGTTTGACTTTAGAGTAAATCTCCCACAACGTTTTTATGGAGAAAAAGCCGACTAGAACAGCCTCATAATAAAAAATACAGTTCTATTTCAAAACAGTCTCCTAAAACATAGTATTCAGTAGATAGGTATACAATTCTACACCATATTGCGAATGTCGATATTGAGGATATGATGGACACATATGGGAGCGTTTATACGTTGCTAAAACCGATTAATGGAGCGCTTCAATTCAGTTATGTCCTAGCTTTATTCGTAGGCAATCGAAACTCGATGAATGTATGATTGAACGGTTATCAAGTATTTTGTACTATTGAAATGCATGTCAGGTCCATTACGTAGTCAGTACTGTGAATGTATTTGAAAGGGGTAAATGTACTGTACTGTATACTCGTTGAAGTAAAATACTTAGGAGAAAACCAGGATAGTTGCCATCACTTTTTGAAAACACTCTTAAAATATCTTAAGAAATAAAGTAAAATGCTTTAAGTATTATAAAAACCAACCGGTACTTCGGGTTGTTATTGATCAATTTATAAAAAGTCAAAATCATTTTATTGGATATTTTCAGAGGATTTGCGATTTTAGTGGACCTCTTCATTTTTTGACAACTATTCCATTTATAGACACTTCATTTAACATTGACAAGAGATATGACACACGGTAAACGCTAACAAGTCTCTCGATAGATAATAGGCAATCGGACAATTTTTTTTATTGCATTAATGAATAGGTCTCTTAAATATGAGTAACTTCTCAGAAGAAACCGTATATCAAAAGTCAATATTTTCAAAGGTACAGCGATTTGTATACAAAATTTCGCGAGCCTCCTAAAAACGCTCCATACTAAAGTCGCTCTACAAATGACGTCATGTTTATGAAGTAGTATATGAAGTATATGGCCGCCGGAATATATTTGTAAATATCTCCCATATTTGTGCGTTTAAGTTCATACTTACCATAATGAATGTTTTTGTATATGACACATCATTAGTTTACTCACAAGTAAACTAATGATGTAGGTTTTGTTTACCAATGTCGCAAAAAAATAATATATTTTTTTTGGTACTTTTTAAATGTATTTAATTAGTAAACTACATATAAAATTATATTTTTTTACATTTACAATGTAGTAATGCCTCAATATTTCTGAATATATTAACGAAACTACATATTTCAGATGTAGTCCGATCCCCTATTGAAATAGGGTACAATTTATTCGCAAAACTAGAGTAATTAAAATCGCGGCATCTGTCCCACTGAGGCATGTATCCTGGAATTACCCTATAAAACTCTATAAGATATTGCAAAAAAAAAAAAGGATTAATAATAATAAAAAAAAAAAAGGATTAGGATCACTGATTGATTAGATACACTAACAACAGCGTGTGGAAAATTCAACCTTACAAATATTTAATTTTCTGTGCGTCGCCAACCCTGGCAACTTGAACAATAAGAGCTTCGTTGAGATTACAAGAATAAATCAAACTTTCGTACATAATATATTGAATGGGACGTTATTGGATGAAATATATCGCCCGAACATTATGAGATTATTGAGTTGGTCAGATCGAATTGATATATATATATTCAATTACTAGTACTTTTCAAAGTCAGTCGATTTATGTATAAAAAGTCTAAATTCCTAGTCTAAATTCCTTCAACATAAAAATATTAATATTTTTATTATAAACTAGCTGTTGCCCGCAACTTCGTTTGCGCAGAACTAACGGAAGCAGAACCCTATTTTTTTAAACGGAACCCTAAAATAAAAGTAGCCTATGTTAGACCTTATAACATCAGCTATCTGCCAGTGAAAGTCCTGTGAAAATTGGCCCAGCCGTTTCAGATATAAGCCGGAACAAACAGACAGACAGACCGACAGACAGACAGACGGACAGACAAAAATTAAAAAAATTGGTATTTTATTTTAAGTACCGAATATACTTTCAGATTCACTATGTGAAAAGCTGTTAATTTGAAGTTACAAACAGACACTTCAATTTTATTTATCTGTATGTAGTATGTATAGATCTGAGATACTATGAAAGCAGTAGATAGTTAACACAAGGTCCTAAACGAAATTCTAATAAAAAAATATGTTTTAGTCTCTAAAACAGTCGCGGATCTTTGCCTAAAATTTCAACCGTAAAAAAGTATAACTGTCATTTCCCGATGACAAAGGAGCATCTCACTCGAAACTCCGTGACGCAGTTTTATGTGCTTCACTTACCGACGCAGGGGTTGTGGTTGACCACGGCGAAGATACGGTCGCAGCGCTTCTTCATGTGGGTGTTGGGGCAGATGCAGCCGAACAGCGGGGACAGGCGCAGTCCAGCCCAGGCTTCGCGACACGATTCCCTGGACACAAGTAGTTTAGGGTTAATAAAATTATCTTTTATCTTTAAGCGAACCATTCTTGTATACAAGAATCTAAATCTGGGTAACGGCTCCAACGATTTTCGTGAAATTTAGTATACAGAGGGTTTCGGGAGCGTTAAATCGGTCTAGGTAGGTTTTATCCCTGAGAAACTGCGCACTTTTAAGTTCAGTATGTATTCGAACCCAGGTGAAATATTTTTGTAAAACTTTTTTGATCTACTACAGCTCCGAGCAAAGCTCGGCTACCCAAATACTTATAATATTAATACGTGAAGCGAAAACAGAACGGAGGAGTATGATATTAGGCACAGTCAAAAATTTTTGTGGAGGGAGATGTGCAGAAAGCCAATATATTATTAGTAATGCTTAGAAAATAGAACTCCGAATAATAAAAATAACAACAACACACACTAAAGCGCGTATTCCACCTCACTAAATTCAGACGTCCTAATTTATATTTAACATTGCATTAGGCTCCGAAACTATGAGACCAATTTTGATGAAATTTGTCACACATGTAGATTAGACCAAGGCGAAAGACATAGGCTTCTTACTACTAGGTTTTCTTTTAGCGTCCACGAAGTGTTAATCTACACTAATATTATTCTTCCTTCTTCCGGCTTCCGTAAAATATTTGGGTTTTTCGGACACAAGGTGTAAAAAATCAACCAGAAAAGTTACTTATTTTGCGTACGCTGCCTAAACTATAAAAGATAGAACCATAAAATGTTCTAATTAATTGTAGATCTGATAAATATCTACAAAAAAGTCCGCGACACACTATACCTATCTATGTCCAGTGAGGCACAACAACCATTTTTTTATTTAGAAATCTTGATTTTTTTTTTGGACTACATTTAAACGCGTTTATTTTACTCATGCTATTAATCCTTATCAAAATAAATTATTTCATCACTAAGTATAGTTTATGTAGATAATATTTGGTCTTTGAATGATTGAAATTGGACGTGTGGTTTTGAAGTTATGGCGAAATTAAAATATTACGATTTTTGCTGCACGGCCCGTTGCGAAGTGGGCGTCACCAATGCGGGGGTGCGCGTGCGGGGGGAGTTTAGATCTATGGTATTTCATACGATAAAAGTATACCCACCTACTTATTTCATTGAGTTTTAGTAGGTACCTATATTAATTTGTTTCTGTTTGTTTTGACTAGATTTCGCCCGTTTTGTTAGAGGTTCAAAGACATTCTTTAGTATTAGTATCAGTATTGTACCCGTGCGAAGCTGGGGCGGGTCGCTAGTATATTATATTTTCAAAGTCGTGTTCAGTTTTTCTAATAAGAAAGCTATTTAAAATTTTAGCCCGCATAAGCCACATTTCATTCGATTTAAGATGCTAATTGATCCTAACTTTCTAAATGCTATTTTACTTGACAGAGTTTAGATACTGAATCATTTAGCACGACTTTGGTGTCATTCAACAGATAATAATGTATTGGATAGCATTTTATAAACAAAGGATATCGAACACAACAGTTTACATTACGCCAAGAAGGATTTTGTGAACGTTAAATTACAAAATTCATGTAATTCAAGTCGGACATTTATAATAAATAGTTTGTAACAAAAGTTTTTGACAGTGATCCAACAAACAACTGTTGGTTTTAGTTTACCGAGTTTGATAATTTAGTTCGTGAATGGTTTATATTATAGCTCTACAAGTGGAATTGTTTATATGTCATTTTAAACTCTGTAATTACACGGTATTTTGATTTAAAACTACTTCAATTTACAGTAGAAGCCCCTTATTAACGACATCAAAACAATGAACACGGTATTACATCAAGACTCATTTTCTTTCTAAAGGTAACCTCCCCCTTTTATTAAAACTTTATGTGCATACATTCTAACTAACTAACAAAATTAGACTATAAGGTGTGTGGTACTAATCCTAAATATTTGTGTTTGTTTTAGGTTATAGTCTCTTCAATAGACTTAACTCAGTTCACCGTAGGTACCCTTGTTTTTTCATAAAACCAACTCATAAAGCAGAGTCTTCGCCTACACACTGACATTGGCGATTCACTAAGGAGCCATTTTGAAAGAAGAAGAAGAAGGTAACCTTCCGTTGCACGTGACGCGTAACCGCGACCCACGACCAAAATAGGGTCGCTGTGCCACTGCTTAGCGTTTCAAATGAGAATAGGAACTTCAATGACCTTTTTCTGACTAATATCACTTGAAAAGTGCGATTTTCAGAAAAAATTTAGGTGCATATAAATATATATATCGAATTTAAATAAAAACGTTAAATAGTAATCAATTATCTAATCATAAATTTAACCATCATAACAGTCTAAATTAGAAAGAATATGGCGCCGACTCGATTCTATTCTCATTTGAATCGCACTATATAACTTAACGGTACCATCCCCGCGACCCGCGTCGCGCGACCGGCGAGCGTGGCCGTGGTAGTCGACTTTGTATAAATGACCTTGGACCAAAAGGGGGCAGTTCGGTGCGACAAGAATGGCGATATTCTTATATGTCTTACAGGGTTACTGTTACATAAAAGCTACTTTAAAACCACAACAGATGACACTATGCCGCTTTTGCCTCACGATATATATCTATATCTATCTATCGAAAACACTAGACGTATGCTCACGAAATCTTGTACTGTACTAATAATCAATTGTTCATGGAGATGGTTGATCAGTTCTGTTGGAATGTCAAATAATATTCGAAAGAGAAATTCAACGATAACTTAAACTACAATAAAGTATCTTAAATTTCCCGCCATATTCATATAATCAAATATATAGTCCTCCTTTGTTGGAAGGCGGTTAAAAGTTTAAGGGGGCCAGCAGAGGCGCTAATTTTGTATGTTGTCGACATTCTTCTTCGCGAGTAATAAATGTTCTGTGGTGGCCAGAGAACCTGATTCGCTGGTTTGCTGGTCGCGGTTGTGGGTCGCAGTCTCGCGTCGTGGTCGCATAGATCGGAAAACTACTAGATATAAAAATAACTAAAAATGGATTGCAATTCCAATGTCTAGCTAAAACTCGAGAACTTTTGGTTGGTGTAAACATAGGTAGATAACGTCTGTCAAACTTGAGTCTGAAATTGAGCTTTCGAAGTCTCTCAATGGGAAAACTTAACTTGGACTGATTCAACCCTACTAAGACACAAGTTTGCGCGTTCACCACTAAAAGGTACTGATGGTAGTATGTCCTCGTTTTGAAAGCACCCCCATAACTGCCTCAATTTTCGCATTGGAATACTTGGTGTTGGCATATCGTGCGAGCTCCAGTTCCTATATCGTTTAGAGGTAAGGCTAAGTTAGCGTCCGAGATTGGTATTCTTAACAGCCTGTCTATTCTCTAAGAACATTTTCAAATCTCGACAGCTGAACCCGCGGTGAGTGTCAAATTCGTGTACTGGTTTTGACACTTACCGCGGGTTCAGCTGTCGAGATATTTGAAAATGTTCTTAGAGAATAACACTGCAGGTCGAAGTAGTATTTCACTCCGGTCCAGCACCTACAACTCTATAGGGCGCAGGTTCGGCCTCACATGGAACACTGTTCTCATCCCTGGGCAGGGGCACCAAAGTACCAGCTTCTCCCTCTGGATCGTATGTAACAAAAGGAGACTCGAATTGTCGACTGCCAAAGTGTTTTAAATAGGCTCGACCTCTTGGAATTACGTAGAGATGTAGCATTGCATTGCATCCTCTATCGATTATATAAATTATTCGGACTTATACCTGCTGCAAATTTTCCCCAACGTTCCAAGCTATAAATGGACCTGTACTTTACCCGCAATCCGCAGTTTTCTGCCGCGCAGAATTAAACTTTGGAATGAATTGTCATCAGCGGTATTTCTGGTCTAAGATCCGAAATAAGGTCGTCATTCACTGTTACATCAACCAGATGTAAGTGATATTTTATTGAAATAAGTTTCTCAACATAAATTAATTAGGCAACCCCTTTAAATACAACGTATAACAGAATAAGGGGCCGTGCATTAATCACGTGATGTTTTTAACAACTTTTTAGACCCCTCCCCTCCCCCTGGTGATACGTGGTGAGGTTTTATACTACCCCCCCTCCCCCACCTAAGATCACGTGTATTTTTTTTACATAGTAAGCAGGTCATGTTTGAAGAAAAACTTTAACTTAAAGAACCGTTTAATCGAATAATTTACTAAAACTTTTTAAAACTATACGAGTCATTTGTCTTGTAAGTATTTAAACAACACTACGATTCTACAGCCGATAATAATTTCGGTATGCATAGACTAGATTCGAAAATTAATACACGTGATGTCTCCTTATACCCCCTCCTCCCCTTGGTGATTTTTTTTCGGACCCCCCCTCCCCCTTTAGGCATCACGTGATTAATGGACGACCCCTAAGGTATATCCATCCGAAACCTAGTGATAATACCGATGAAACTGAACAACTTTCTCCAAGGAACACAGGTCAAAATATGAAAAAAAAAAAAATTGGATCTCCCATACTAATTTTATTTGCTGACCGTGCGGTTTGTATGGGAGGTACAACTTTTTTTTCGTATTTGTATCTGTAAACATGTAATTTTGCAAACATGTATCTTTTTGGATAGTTTTATAAAGTGCAATTTTGAATCGCTATCTTTAAAAGTGCGCAGCGTGTCTCGTCTCGGTGTGAACTGAGTATAACCACAGATTACTAGTTACAACGTAACTTTAACTGAATAATAATTCGTTTTAGGAAAACAAACCTTTTACTAGAACTAGGTGCATCTTGTTTATGGCAGTATTTTTAAGCAACACTTACATTTACTAAAACTAATCTCATCAAATTAGTTTTAAGATACATAACTCTTTAGATTTTAGCCCATAAGTTTTATCAAATGGCAAGAAAAATGTATAAATTATGTAGTCTCCACTATTTTTGGATAGGATGAATAAAACACAAGCTAAATGTATTAAATGACACGGACTCGGGTTAAAATAACCGGATCCTGCTCGAAATTTCGAGTATTCGTTATTATTCAAATATCCATTAGTACAGTATTTTAGTTCTATGGAGCTAGGGTTGCCAAGTCTTAAAATTGAAGAGCCGGGCAGATTTGCAAGACATTCAAGCTCCATGCAAGAAAAAACCCAACGATGGTTAGAGTCCTCGCTTAGCAAAATGAGCTCTTCAATATTTAAGCTACTTACAATATACAGTGCTTAATTGTATTTTTGATGAAGATAATTATGTAACTGCAACCCTACACTTTGTCACCCAATTTTGATATCATTCACCGACATGTTCATCCCTACGGAAGCGATCTTAAAGACGTATTAAATTTTGACAAAAAAGACTAAGAAAACACGGACAGATCGGATACCACCTATTTTGACCGTATATGGGACCATAAAGGTAACTGAATGGTTGACTTTATCAAGACATCTGGCAACATTGGCAACCCTAGAGAGTATTCCACAAATAAGCACGTATTAGTGAAACTTTCACAGAGCTGTCATTTGTTAAATATCTATACATATAATAAATCTGTAGAGGGGTCATGTCTGTACATTAAAGTTATCTAAGTGAAAATCAAAATGGGGGGTCTATAAAGGCCACAGAACCTAAAAATAACGTTTTTGAAAAAAATGTCTGTCTGTCTGTCTGTCTGTCTGTCTGTCTGTCTGTCTGTCTGTCTGTGTGTTTGTTATCACATCACGCCGAAACCACTGGATGGAATAAAATGAAATTTGGCTGGTAGGTAGCTTAGGACCTGAAGGGTAAAATAGGATACTCTTTATCCCGCAAAATTAAAGGGTTCCCATGGGATCTTCAAAAAACTGTACCTACCTGTTTGACGTTATTTCAGGCAATCTACTCGACGTATTTAAATAAAACTTGGCACAAAGGTAGATTAGAACATGAAATAACTAACAGTATTTTTTTTTTTCTTGGAAACCAAAACGGTTCCCACGGGATCATGAAAAAACTGTATTTTTGAACTTGCTTCACAAACCGAAATAAATCATCATTTTTCGCATGTTTTCTCTTGAAATAAAACTATTAAATTAAAATTATAAAAATAAATCTATTTTTTATCCTACTCAACACAAATAATAAATAGCGAAGGAGTAAACCAATAGTACAAGATCTACTTAAACTAAGAATTTGCTTTGAGCGAGAGGTCAACCTATTTGGTGGTCTTTAATAAGTTACCTACTATTTTTTTAGCCGGTAAAAATGTACCTTGATATTATTTCGTTCAGGCTCTTGAAATATTTGCGTTCGAAATTCAAAATTAAACCGCATACATAGGCTGTGTTCCGCGGAAAATAAAACATAGGCAAAATGGCAACCGCTGGTATAAAATAAGCAAAATGGCGGATTATGTTAGCATTATTGAAGTTAGCAAAATATGTGCCCTGGCGGATAATCTGTTTTTTTAGCGCTAGCAAGCCCTAACAAGCTCTATTTTCGTCGGAACACAGCCATAGTCTTTTTACCGTATTGATATTGACTGAGCAGAATAGAAGAATAACTGTTTAATAATTTCAAATACTTACTATTCTATTCTGTGAAAAAATATTTTCAACTTTTATAACATTCGTCTTCTTTAATTTTAGTGAAATAAACTTTAAATTGATGTTATATCTTTGAGTATCCTACCATATTAAAGGTACTAAGTAATTGTATATTAGGTTGAACTTGAAGCTTGGTAGGTATCTTATTACGAATAATGGTGTCTACAGACACACGAATTTGGTACGGAGCGTACAGCGGATCTGGTACACTCCGTACCAAATCCGAGCGTGTGTAGGGCAGTCCGGCGAACATAAGAAGAAGGTGAAGAGTTCGCAGCTATCCACATCGGATTTGGTCCGCTCCGTACCAAATCCGTGCGTGTGTAGAGCAGTCCGGCGGTTAAGCCGTACAACGGTGTCAGTGTTGCCAACTTAGGGATTTACCACCCAAAATTAGGGAAGATATCTACGGGGGTTTACTAGGGGCCAGGATGTTTAGAGTTTACTCCTTATGAATCAATTTGTATGTAATAATAAAATTTATTTAAATGTGTGTAATTCAGTGTGTGAGTCAGGGATATGAAAATATAATATTGGGAGTGAAATCAGATTAAGACAAGTTAGTTTTATGTTATTCACGCGTAAGTCTTTATGTTAAACACATAACCTTTCTTTCTAGCTTATTATCCCTTAGACCTGTCAATGGTATAATTATCAGGGGTAAAGTTTGGGGAGAAATATTTTTGAGAGTTGATATCACTGCCTGTTATCAATGAATTTCGGTAATCATCGCGTCGTCGAAAAACAGCACTGTAAATAGAACTCTGTGCTAATGCAATAGAACTGAAAATCGAACACACGAGTGTCGAGCTTTTCGGTCTACGATGCATCGTACCAAATCCGTGCGTGTGTAGCGACACCGGATTCGGTCTGCGGATATGGTCCGCTTCGCAAATTCGTGTGTCTGTAGATGCCTACTCTGCAGCAAACCGCAAAAGTTTTTACAATACCTATACCAATATTATAAATGCGAAAGTGTGTCTGTCTGTCTGTTACCTCTTCACGCTTTAACCGCTGAACCGATTTTTATGAAATTTGGTATAGACATACTTTGGGTCCCGGGAAAGGACATAGGATTTTTTTTTTACCCCGAAAAAGTAGTGTTCCCGCGGAATAATATATTTACGCGGGCGGAGCCGCGGGCAAAAGCTAGTCTTATATAAATGTACAATTGAATACGTGCCAAGCTTCTATTTATAGGTATTGTTAATACGATTATGATGATGATTACTGTAAGTTACAACTTACAAAGTGGCATATGCTTGCAGTTCTTTAAACAATGCCGAAATTTTCAAACGTATATCTTTAAAGACTGAGGAGGAGCTCTGTTCTGTGGTTTTGAGTCCAGGGCATACCTATACAAGATTGTCTCGTTTAAAGTATAAGATAACTATGAAAGTACAGTTTGAAAGTTCGTAACCTACAAAATTGACTTTATATAGATAATGAATACCTACTTATTTACGGACACGACAATTTTTCTGTATGAAGTACAAAAAATTTACGTGTAAATATAGGTATAAAAGTAAGTTCCGCAGCAGATGATCTCACATCTACAAGCTAGGTCAGGCTTCCCTTTCATAGAGAACGCTTTCGTTACTTAGGCCTTTTCATCCGTTATTGGATGATTTATACAGTATTCTCCGAGCGAAGTAACCACTCTTGAAATACTATAGTGCCTGGGTCAGTTGGTTTTTAAATGTCGTATGGTTGCCCAAGCACATACGACATTCTCACAACATAGTCAGCCTAGTCCAGAGGAATGAACTGGTCAATACGTCTGGGGCCAACCATGTGCGGGTTTCCTCACGATGTTTTCCTTTACCATTACTTTCGTTACTGGCGCGAAGTAAAATAAAATGGTATGTTTATCTTATATAAACTATATTATATCAAACTACAAGCTCTTGCCCGCGGCTCCACCCACTGACCTGAGTACAGTATCCCACTGGAACACTGTACTTTTTCGGGATAAAAAGTAGCATGTTGTTATAATATGTTAATCCAGAGCTTAAATTACTATCAGTCATCGAATTCCGTTCAGTAGTTTAAGCGTAAATTAGTTACAAACATTCATCCATCCATCCATCCATTTATTTCACATTAATCATAGTAGTAGGATCCTTAAAGTCTTTGTTTAGAACATTTTGGATTCAATCGGTCGAAAAAATTTTTAATAGCTCTTAGAATGAATTCTGAAAGAACAATCGCATATGGAATGTTTTGCTCGGTCAAAGTAGAACGCGGATATGAGAATCTATGTGTATTCGATAGTTCGTAATTCCTAAACATCGCTTTATTGCGACTGTATCGTATGTGCATATAAAATGGAGGAAATAGAAAGTATACAATTAAACCACAAACAAAAATACCTTACCTAGAATAGGATAACTTTTAGTAATCTATGCTTAATCTACACTATAATATTATAAAGAGGAAAACTTTGTTTGTATGTTTGTTTGTTTGTTTGTTTGTTTGTTTGTAATGAATAGGCTCAAAAAGTACTGGACCGATTTCAAAAATTCTTTCACCATTCGAAAGCTACACTATCCACGAGTAACATAGGCTAAATTTTATTTTGGAAAAAAATAGGGTTCCGTAAGATATTTGGGTTTTTCGGACACAAGGTGTAAAAAATCAACCAGAAAAGTTACTTATTTTGCGTACGCTGCCTAAACTATAAAAGATAGAACCATAAAATGTTCTAATTAATTGTAGATCTTATAAATATCTACAAAAAAGTCCGCGACACACTATACCTATCTATGTCGAGTGAGGCACAACAACCATTTTTTTATTTAGAAATCTTGAATTTTTTTTGGACTACATTTAAACGCGTTTATTTTACTCATGTTATTAATCCTTATCAAAATAAATTATTTCATCACTAAGTACAGTTTATGTAGATAATATTTGGTCTTTGAATGATTAAAATTGGACGTTTGGTTTTGAAGTTATGGCGAAATTAAAATATTACGACTTCTGCTGCACGGCCCGTTGCGAAGTGGGCGTCACCAAGGCGGGGTGCGCGTGCGGGTTAATGTTTAGTTTAGTTTAGTTAAATAGTTTAGTTATTTTATAAACATCAAATTGATAATAATAAATCTTAAAATATAATACATTATAATATCTATACATCTATACAGTTAAATACAATTTAAGTGTCTGTTTGTAACTTCAAATTAACAGCTTTTTACATAATGAATCTGAAAGTATATTCGGTACTTACAATAAAATACATTTTTTTTTTAATTTTTGTCTGTCCGTCTGTCTGTCTGTAAGTCGGTCTGTCTGTCTGTTTGTTCCGACTAATCTCTGAAACGGCTGGACCGATTTTCACGGGACTTTCACTAGCAGATAGCTGATGTTATAGGGTACATAGGCTACTTTTATTTTAGGGTTCCGTTTAAAAAAATAGGATTCCGCTTTCGTTAGTCATAAATAAAGTCGCGGGTAAATTTCAGCGATATCCCAAAGTATTGTTCCACGCGGACGAAGTCGCGGGCAAAAGCTATATAACATATAAACCCACATCTTTCAGCTTTTCATTATAAACAAAAGCATAAAATACGAAACTCAACAATCCGACATAATTGTTGACCACAAGTGACATGAAATTCAGACGGTAAATATCCAATAATTAAAGTTAAAAGCATAAAATTGGGAAATTTTGTTCAAAAGGCTTTCTGCAATATTTATCATATTGTATTGAAACTATGAGATATTTTTATTACTTATAATAATTTTTATGTATTGTCACAGGAGGACATAAAAATAGATTAACCATTATTTGCTTTAAAGTAACTGAAAAGTTGGGCCAGCTACAATAAAATTTGTTAGTATTTAGTAATTACCTACTAATATAGAGTATTATATTAAAAAAGGTAGATATGGCATTGCACGTAAATAGTGAAGACTCAAATTGGCCCGACGTCGGGCCAATTTTGGTTAGTGTGCTCCGCGAGTAATAGTGTTCTGTGTTAGTGTGCGACGAGCCGGTCGACGAATAGCACGTATTACGCGTCCCGTGTCAATGTTTGTCGCGGCACAGAAATATTGTCAATTTTGTAAGGATATAACGTATCTATGTAATAATTAATCAAAGACTACTAAGTAATAAAACGCTATTTTATTTAAGTAATCCTAAAAATATAAAATTAGAATTCTATAATCTATACATCTAAGCCTAACTCTACGAAGTATATTTAAAACTTTCAGACCTTTCCCAAGTATCAAATATGCAGCCACGAAGTGAGTCATAGGTTCAAGGTTTGCGACCTTTAGGGCGAATCAATGCACGGTGAAGGTAAACTATTTAAGTAAATAGGCGTGTCCGATTATAGTTTCCCAATATCGTCGAAGATTTTATTAAAATCGCATAGAATATTTCTTATCTATAAAATTCTTGTTTATTAGAGAACTACTCCGAAACGGCCTGACTGGTTTTTATTAAATTTTGCAGGTGTATTCGGTGGATTCATGAGGTTGTAAACTGGGGCATTTCACGTCAAGCAGACGACCAAAAAAAGGTGAGGTCGTGAATTTTGTTTATATTCTGGATCACTTTCTAATTATTTTTGTGAAGTAGGTATAAGTACATTTAAAGCTTTAAATTAAGTTAAAAATATTTAATTTAAAAATGGTCGAAGTTAGTCAAATATCGATTTGAAATTTTCACTTCCGGTTTACGATACGCAAAAAAATTCAAATTTAGAATTCGACAAAAAAATTTAAAATTTAAACTTTTAACTATGTACAAGAAACAATAATTTTAAGTTTTTGTTACCAATAAATTGATACAATTAATAAGCATCCAAAAATAACGGACTTCACTCTTAGTAAATTTTTAAAAGCTCATAACTCAGCAATAAAGTATGATACGAAAAAAATATTGTGTGTACACATCTACGTCACCTAGAAGTATAACTGACCAGAATATAAACAAAATTCACGACCTCACCTTTTTTTGGTAGTCCGCTTGACGTGAAATGCCCCAATTATTTTTTATATCCCTAAGTGATAAGGGTAGCCCACGCCAATTTTATTTATTTATTTGTCGTATTTTTATATTTTAATGATTTTGATTCATGATTGATTAATGGTTTGACATTCCAAATACCTACATCTGCACCCTTCTAATACCCCATTGCTTAAAAATGATATTAGTACCGTAATAATCTTCAGCCATCAATGCTCGATAACTCTTTCACACATCACCTGTACGGGTTGTTGCCAACCGTACATGAATAATTTAAGCACATTTAAGTCACAGCGTGTCGTATGCGCGCTTGCAAATTGTATTATATTCATTTTATTAATAAAGTAGTTATCATTCAGCATTCAACCGGAACGGTTTTATTTATCATTCCCGATCGTTCTGACTTATCAAATACTTATCATACATCTTTTATATTATTAATGTACTGGAGGCTGCAGCAGTAGCCCCTACATTATATTTTTTTTTTTTTGGTCCTTCGTAAATTTAAATATTATCATTTATCAGAACTTTTATCAAAACCTATCAGCGAGTGTGTGTAATTTTTTTTAAACTATCGAAGTATTTTATCAAGACTTTTATCATTTAACTTTGCATCAGAACTTTATCATAGTATCAGTTTAGTGACTTTTCGCAAAGTTTTAACTGTGGTGTACTTTGTGCGCGTGTGTGGAGTTTTTTGTGAGGTGTTATCATCATTTGGCGGGCCGGGAGGTCTGCTGATCATCGCTAATCATCAACGCGCCGCCGCAGGTTTGCTGTTTCGCATCCCGACCAGAGCTGACTCAAGTAAGATTGTTCCTTTTTTATCATTTTTATATTTCTGATTTATCATAATGGAAGAACTATTTCAACGTCAAATCGAAATTATCAAGACGGTTAATGGTATCAAAACAAATTTCGGGAAGGATTCCGCGAGTAGAAAAACTCCAGAATATATTCAAAGGAGAATTGACACGCTTGAGGAACTGTGGGTAGAATTCGAGCAGAATCACGAGCTTTTGTTAGGGAGTGCAGACAAAACTAATCCATATTTCAAGGAAAATCACTTTGAAAAATTGGAAGATCTTTATCATATCCTTAAGCACACGTTGTTGTCCTATCAGCCTAAAGAAGATAAAGCTACGGTGGCTCCACCTGAAAGGATTCAGGAATCATTATCAAAGCAGCGCACTAATTTTAGAGCATTGAGCCGCTTAATTAACAGCATCAAAATAGAAGAAATTACAGAAAAGTGGGAGATCGAAGATGAGCTCCGAAACCTGAAGAGTCGGTGGAATATCATTGACACACAGCATCTAGAACTAGATGACTTCCTACGAGGTGCAGATTTAGAATATGAAGAAGAATATAGCACGTACGAGAAGGAATATAAAGATATCAAACGAGCACTCCATCGAAAATTATCATCCACGGCTCATACGCAGCAATCAACTCCGCAGCTGGAGATACCTATCTTCACCGGTAAATACTCTCAGTGGCCTACCTTCTATGATTTGTTCAGTGAAGCTATACACAATAATAGCTCGCTGACCAACGCGCAAAAAATGCAGCATCTAAAAGGGAAGGTAAGAGGAGAAGCTGAACGGCTGATCCAACACCTGCATATATCATCAGAAAATTTTACAACAGCCTGGGATATTTTAGTTCATAGGTATGACAATAAGCAATTATTATTTACTAATCAAATTGAGACACTACTTAATCAACCCAGCCTTCAGAAGCAGTCGGCCTATGAAATCAAAAAATTACACGACACGTCTGTCGAGTGCATCCACGCTATTCACAACCTGGGGGTGGACACAAACACCTGGGATCCCTTGCTGGTACACTTACTATCAAAAAAGCTTGACTTCGAAACTTTGAAGGATTACAAGGAAGCAAGAAGGTCACCGCGTGATCTGCCAGAATTAGCAGAATTTATCACATTTTTAGAATCGAAGTTTACAGCGTTGGAACCGATTCATAAGAAGGAGCGGGATATTTTGCCATCAACGACATCAAAGCATGTAACCAACCCAAGGCCATCATTATCATCATATCATCCTGCAAGAAATTTTAATCGCGAAAAGTATCAGGGCAAAACTTATCATACACGTCCCACAAAATGTCCATTATGTTATTTTAATCATGATTTATTCCAATGCAGGCGATTCAGTAACATGACACCAGCTTTAAAGTTAAAAACAGTTGTGAAATATCAAGTTTGCAGGAACTGTTTGTATAAGCATTATGAAAACCCGTGTATGTCGAGCAAACGTTGCAAAGAATGTCAGGGTGACCATAATTCCCTATTGCACGAGGCTTTTGTAAATAATTCTAGTTCTAATTCCAAATTAGTTCGTCCTGAAAATTATCAAAATGACACCAAGCAAAGTACTAAACAGCATAACGTTAATTTTGTCGCCGGAGAAGATGAAGAAATTTTGTTGACTACGGTTTTATTGAAGGTTATATCAGCTGATGGCTCTCCTATCACGCTTCGAGCGCTTTTAGATCAAGGGTCTCAAATTTCTTTGATATCAGAAAATGCGGCACAGATGTTAGGACTCCGACGACATAAATATCATGCATCTGTTTCGGGTATAGGCTACGGATCAAAGCAGAGTAAAGGATTGGTAGATATTGAATGTCACTCCATCTACGGTGACTTTAGTTTTACGACTCAAGCGATGGTCATATCACGAGTTATCAATAACCTGCCGAATATTTCTTTTATCAAAAAATCATGGTCACACTTGCAGCACGTGAACTTAGCAGATCCAGATTATAATATTTCGCGCCCTATTGATTTATTATTAGATGCCAGCGTATATTCCCAAATTTTGATGAGTGGACTTATCAGGGGGCCTCCTCAGGCTCCTATTGCACAGCAGACTAGACTAGGCTGGATTTTATCGGGTAATGTTAGGACATTTAACTGCCACGTGGTCCTAAATAATATATCAGATTTATCAAAGTATTGGGAGATGGAGGAGATCTCTACACAAAATTCATCATCACTATCAGCCGGAGAACAGTTCTGTGAAGACTTATATACTTCTACTACAAAACGCCTGGACAACGGCATGTATGAAGTATGTCTTCCTATGAAACCAAATTTTGAGGAAAACCTTGGTTTATCACGTCCTAAAGCAGTTGCTCAATTTTATCAGTTGGAGCGGAAAATGGCTCGTAATCAAGCATTTTCGGACAGCTACAAAAACTTCATGAAAGAATATGAAGAACTAGGAGACATGGTACCATATACCAAGTCTAGTGAGGGTCCATCATATTATTTTCCCCATCACGGTGTACTCAATTTAAACTCCACTTCTACCAAATTGAGGGTGGTCTTTAATAGCTCATCCAAGACATCATCAGTTCTGAGTTTGAATGACGTGATGGAGCAAGGCCCAAATTTACAAGCCGACCTGCAGGCTCTTATCATATCTTGGCGTCAATATCAATATGTGATGACATCGGACGTAGAGAAGATGTTTAGAAGAATCCTTGTCCAAGCATGTCATCAAGATCTTCAGTCAGTGGTCTGGAGAAGCTCTTGTAACGCTCCACTTCAAAATTATCGACTTACCACTGTGACGTACGGCACTAAGGCAGCACCATTCCTGGCAATGAGGACGTTGAAGCAGCTGGCCATGGATGATGGTGAAAGGTATCCCTTAGATGCCTTGGCCTTGAAAAATAGGTACTATATGGATGATTATTTGGGAGGCTGTAACGATCTAGAAACAGCGAAAGAAACCCAGAAGCAATTGATAAACATCTTACGCGGAGCTGGCATGAACCTACGCAAATGGTCAAGCAACGAAAAACAGCTTCTACAGGACTTGCCATGCGATCAATTAAATAATCCGTATGAATTCCGTTGCTCAGAATTCCGTAAAACCTTAGGCCTTAAGTGGAACCCATCATCAGATACATTTACGTACGACTATCAATTTGAATCGGAGCCTAAACATCATACTAAGCGGGAATTGTTATCAGACATTTCGAAGTTGTTTGACCCGATTGGTTGGATATCACCTTTATCAATTAGGGTTAAGTTGTTGTTTCAAAAAGCATGGGTTACAGTGGAGTCGTGGGATGAAAAATTATCATATGATATCATTCAAGAGTGGACAGAATTACGAACAGATTTTAAAAATATCAACAACATTAAAATCCCACGATGCATCGGTAACCTTCAACATACGTATCATATACACGGATTTAGCGACGCATCAGCGAAAGCATATGCCTGCGCCGTGTATTGTGTCGCAACAGACTATAAGGGCGAGCGCACATCGCACTTGATAGCTGCTAAAACTAAGTTAGCGCCTCTTAGCAAGAAATTGTCGCTACCTCGACTTGAATTATCAGGTGCATTACTTTTATCACAGCTTATCAATAAAATCAAAATCACACTGCCGAGCACAAATGTTAAAATATACGCATGGACGGATTCGATGATAGTTTTAGGATGGATTCATGGTGAGCAATCAAGGTGGAAGCAATTTGTTGCGAACAGGGTGCAGCAAATTAAAGAAATTGTACCTTCGTCGAACTGGAATTACGTGCAATCAGAATCAAATCCAGCAGATTGTGCCACGAGAGGAGTACCAGTTAAGAAGTTGGCAGACCTTCGTTTGTGGTGGGAAGGGCCAGAATGGCTTTCTACTTTCGAGTCTGACCAAATCACTCAACGCTCATATGCAGAACCTGACTTAGAAATAAAAAATATCTCTCGCAGTGTGAACACAGCCTTACGTTGTCATAAGGTACAATTTATATTAGAATTATTAAACAATCACAGCTCTGTTACTTTTATTGTAAGAACAGTAGCATGGGTGTTACGTTTCATCACTCGAACTCGGAAACAATCCGACACAGCAAAATCGTTGACACTCGTGGAAATTAACCATGCTTATAATTTTATCATTAAAACTATTCAAGCTATAGATTTTAGCGAAGATTTATCATTTATCAGATCAAAAAAGCATGTCCATCAAAATAGTAAGCCTTTTATTGACGAAAATGGAATATTGAGAGTTGGCGGTCGATTGAAAAACTCACATATAAGTTGGACCGCAAAGCACCCTATCATACTAAGTAGTCATAGTAGATTTACTTCTCTTATCATTAATCAAGCACATATCACTACGCTACATGGTGGAGCACGGCTTACACTAGCTTATATCAGGAATAATTATTGGATTATCAGCGGAATGTCTACTGTTAAGAGGGAGTTAAGGCGCTGTGTTAAATGTCGTTGATTTAGTCAATACAAGTATCAACCAATTATGGCAGACTTACCTCAGCCTAGAGTGGTTCCTTCTAGACCTTTTACGCATAGTGGTGTTGACTTCACCGGGCATGTTGACCTGAAATTAAATAAAGGCCGAGGCGTACGAACGACCAAGGGCTACATTGCAGTTTTCATCTGTTTATCAACGAAAGCAGTTCATCTAGAGCTGGTATCAGATTTGAGCACACAATGTTTTCTAGCTGCGTTTCGAAGATTTTGTTCACGGCGTGGAGTTCCATCCCACGTCTATAGTGACAACGGAACCAACTTTATAGGCGCTAGCAAACTTCTTAAAAGGGAATATCAGGAGATTGTAGCTACCATCAACCAGGATTTCTTTGACAACATTGCTGAAATGAAGGTAGAGTGGCACTTTAATGCTCCTTCTCATCCTCATACTGGAGGCTTGTGGGAAGCGGCTGTAAAAAGCTTAAAATTTCATATCAAGCGAGTTATCGGCGAGCAGAAACTCACATACGAGGAGTTTATCACCGTGCTACATCAAGTGGAGGCCTGCTTGAACTCGAGGCCACTCTGCGCTCTGACTGAAAACCCAGAGGATCCTGTTTTAACTCCGGGACATTTTTTGATTGGTGGTCCGATACTCACCAAACCTCAAACAGAACCTGAGTCCATATGTTTATCAAAGAGATGGCAGCTGGTTCAGTCTATCAATAAGCAATTTTGGAAATGTTGGTCGTCAGATTATTTGCAGCAGCTGCAGGTTAGATCTAAATGGAAAAAGGAAGGAAAAAATATTAGTATTAATGATATTGTATTAATTAAGGATGAAAACTTACCTCCTGGTAAATGGGCCATGGGCCGGGTGCAAGAGCTACACCCCGGTAGAGATGGACAGGTCAGAGTAGTATCACTGAAAACTAAAAATAATATCATAAAAAGGCCAGTTATCAAATTAGTACCTTTATTACCTGGGGAGCTAGAAGACCAGGCATCAGCATCTATCAGTCAGGAGATACCTTCTGCTCCAGAGTCAAGCCGCACGAGATCTCGTCGTCCGCGTCGTATCAATTTGAAAAACTTTTTCATGACCTTTTTCATGTTCCTATCATTATTTTTATCACCGAGCTTGCAACAAGCTCAGAAGGATTTTATTATCACGCCTGTAAATAATAATCAAAGTATTTATTTTGACAAAATCGCGGACCTGCAACATATCAGAGACGAATTGACTCTTGTTATTTATTATAACATGTCTACATATTGGCAAAGCTTTGAAAACATTAAAAAATATGTTGCGCACATAGAGGAGAGTGGTTCATCAAAAGATTATCAAGCCGTCACCTTGCAACTAGGACATGAGCTTAGTGAGATAGATTACTATAATCAGCTGCTGAAAAATCAATTGAACAGAAGACGAAAGAGAGGATTAATTAATGGCATTGGTTACATTGCTAATTCCTTATTTGGTGTCCTAGATGAAAGGTTCGCCACGCAGTATCAGAAAGACATCGAGCGCATTCAGCAAAATGAGAAACATTTACATACTCTTCTACGCAATCAAACACTTGTGATAGAGGCAGAGTATAAGACATTGAAAAGGCACGAGAATATCATGCAGAAACAATTTACTCTTATCGAAAATCATATCAAGGATTTAGCTGCCGAGGTATATCAAGCTAAGCAGTATTCGTCCCGTTCTACTTATATCACTTTTTCGTCCTTGGCTGCCCACATTATCATATCCAACCTTAGACGTATTCAAGAAACGCTAATTAGCACTCTCACTGATATAAATCAAGGTCATATCAATACGAACTTTTTATCACCGGAACAGCTGCAAAATCAAATTAATATAATATCAGGTCGCTTACAAAGGGAACTCGTGCTACCGACGGACGGGTCCAATATCATTCAGCTGTATAAGCTATTGAGAGTTTCTGCGAGAGTTGCGGATAAATTTCTTATTGCTGAAGTAAAGATTCCTATATTAAACAATGAAATTTTTGAACTCGACAAGATCATAAGCATATCTAAGAAGAAAAATCAGAAATATTATCAGTTAATTTCGAAATTTCCTTATATTGGATTTAATATCAACAAGGATTCGATCGTATTTTTATCACACTTAGATCTTCAATCGTGTCGTAATTTATCAGCAAAGAAAGTTTTATGCTTTCTTAATAGCCCTGTTTATACTACGAAGATTAAACAATCAATTTGTGATGTCAACATAGTAGACGGTGGCACTGACCTACCGCTATGCAAGTCGGAACTATCCAGTTGCAAAGAGAGCTGGATTAAGTTACACGCAGAGTGGCTGTACACCTGTTGCGAACAATGTAGTGTCCGGCTGATTTGCCCAGCTGGGATTACGTCACAGGTACTGATAGGCAGCGGAGTCATTCGCTTAGGTCCGATGTGCATTATGAAGGGTAATGATTTTACAATATATTCTCATAACTACTATAGCAACAGATTGGATATCAACCAAAAGCTCGAAATACCCCAGTCCTCCGTCTTAAATAATATCATGAATACTTCATCTATTGACATACCGAAATTTGAAAATCATGAAAGTGAATGGGAAGTTTTAAAGACGGAAATATCAGAAATTAAGGAACAATCTAGTAGCGAGTTGCGAGTGCATGATGTTCATCATTACGCTCTGGGGTACGTCATAGTCAGCTTATTTGTTATCATCGGCGGTGTCGTGTTGTTCCGATGGCTTCGTCGGAGGCGCCAGCTGGCGGGCGGGGAGGCGTCCCGCGGCACGCGCGACACGGCCGCCGCCGCCGCCCCCGCCGCCCCCGCCCCCGCCGCTGGCTCAGGGGTCCAGCGCAGTGTTAGTGTTAGTGATGTGCATGTGAATGTAACGGATAAAAAGGCAATTAAGGAAGTGTTTTCGAGTGTCCCTAATATTCAAAAAGTGTCTAGTGAAATCAGCCAATCAGTGTTGAGTCTCGATAAAAGCACTTCCCCTATGTTTAGTCGTTCCGTTCGATTAAGTGCATTGAATGACTAGAAACATTAAAATATTAGTTTATGAAATAATTTTAGGTTACAGACATTTATATTTTTGTTTTTATATACCAATTACCTATATACAACATTTTTACCTATCACTTTTTGTATTGTGTATTTTTACATTTTGATATTTTTGTATCAAGTAATTTTTGACTTTTATATATCAATTGATTTAATTATCATCATTGTAATATCATATAGTTTATCAACTGAATCAATCTCGTCTCTCTTTCGGGGGGCGCAGGATGTACGGGTTGTTGCCAACCGTACATGAATAATTTAAGCACAATAAGCATTTTCTTCGTTTGTCACAGCGTGTCGTATGCGCGCTTGCAAATTGTATTATATTCATTTTATTAATAAAGTAGTTATCATTCAGCATTCAACCGGAACGGTTTTATTTATCATTCCCGATCGTTCTGACTTATCAAATACTTATCATACATCTTTTATATTATTAATGTACTGGAGGCTGCAGCAGTAGCCCCTACATCACCTCTAGGTTTGAATAATCATGACGTGCCGAGTCTCGTTATGCTTATAATATTCATAGACAGCACAACGTAAGGATACATGTTGTAGAGGCCAACTCTTATCTAACGGCGTATAAACTATAAAGCAAGTTTTCCTTATATTCCTTATATAAATTGTGAAAAGTAGAGATCGACCTTCAAAACATCGACTTCCGGTGTTCTATAACAAAAGTTATAGTTTGACCTTAGTCCTTACGCCTTGAATCATCGCTCACTGAAAACTATCGTCAAAGGGTGATCCCAGTATTAAATAATATAATCATTTGTATATTTTACGCAAGATAGAAGTGAAAAAAGTTGTATGCTGTAGATGTGCTAAGTTTTCTCTTATCACTCCCGTATTTTCGTTTCTTTCATCTTTAAATCACAATGACGTTTTATAAGTTGTCACTTAAAAGTTACCTGTCCTCCATACGGCACTCTCCATCGCGGACTTTGCAGGCGTTCTTGAACCGGTCGAACAGTATGGAGCAGGCCTTCTCGTTGTGGCAGACACTCAGCGCGTAGGTGCAGGTCGGCAGGGTCTCCACGGGGTACGGGTCTTTCTCTGCAAGAAAGATAAGGGCGTTATTCGAAGAAATATTATGGTACCCGTGAACATCACTTTTGAAACTTATTGCTATGGTAAAAGGTCGAAATATGGTATACTGTTGAGTAAGAAGTAAGAACAGAAGATTTCTGTCCGCGTTACTGTCTTTACACATGTGCTGCAGGTTTCGCGGTTCAACAAAACCCATACACATCCTAGTGTAGCGGCGCTGCGAGAGCCTCGCTGCAGCGCGTGTGTTAACGTACTAAATGATCTGTGAGTGTTAAGGGTAGCCATTCACCATACTTCCTATCGTCCAATTGGCATGACACTGCCAATTGGATCAATTGGAGCTGACCGGGGGCGTGGATGGGTATGACAGTGGTGTATATTGATGAACTGCAGAATGGATCAAGCCAAATGTATAATTACCCCTACCCTAACAGCCTCCGTGGTCTAGTGGTTAGAGCATTGGCTCATAGCTCTCGACTCGGAGGTCGTGGATTCGATTCCCGCATTGGAACAACATAAAATTTTGTTTCCAAGTTTAGTTAGGACAATGAGGCTGATCACCTGATTGTCTGACAAGAAAGATGATCCATGCGTCGGATGGGCATGTAAAATGTAGGACCTGCGCCTGATCTCTCGTCAGTCGTGTCGTTTATATGTCCCAATGGATTATGAGAGTAAAGGAATAGAGAGTGCTCTTGTGTACTGTGCACACACTTGGGCATTATAAAAATTACTCCTGCGTACCTAACTGGGCTGGTTTTAATGAAACTGATCACCAAGATCGGTGTGAGGAGTTATTATTATTATTATAGTTACCCTAAGATACGCGTAATATGGCAGATGTGAACATTATTTTTTGCATAATATAATATTTTCTTATTGTATGTTTACGTGGCGACCCGTATGACGCCATGTCAGTTGGTACAGCTTACCACAAGATGTTCACGTTATAAAAACTTAAGTCTACCAATTCTTGAAGCCTCAATTATTAGAAAAAACCTTTTCTCCATAAAATGACTAAAGCTTTTAACTTTTCTTTGATAAAAAGAAATAAATAAAAGTCTCGAAGTGGTATAGATTTAATACATACAACTTGTGGTCGCTTAGTGGTAATTTCGCCCATTCATATTTTAATTTTTAAGCTTTAACTTTTTACGGGTTCTTTTGTCGCTTAGTCGCAATAAAAATATGTAAATATTGTCTATGGAATGTAAAAGTAAGATTAACAGTTGTATAAAACCAACACTTAGGTATTGTTTTATTACAAGCGCATGGAAGTGTGAGTAATTATTATCTGAGGTAGAGTGTGTAACTTACTTTTTATTAATTTTATGGATTTCAAACACTGACTTCTAAGCAATATTTTAAAATAAATTAATAGTTTAAAAAACACAAGAAAAACACGCTTTTATAAATGCGTGGGGCATTTAGTATTAGTATTTGTTTACAAGAAAGTCTTCCCTGTTCCAGCGCCCCACGCTTTTTATAACCAAATAATAACTCCCCACACCGATCTCGGTGACGGTGGCCGGTTTCATTGAAACCAGGCCAGTTACGCAGGAGTAATTTTATAGTGCCCAAGTGTGTGTGCAGTACACAAGAGCACTCTCTCTTCCTTTACTGTCATAATTCAGTGGGACGGATAACCGACACGACTGACGAGAGATCAGGCGCAGGGCCGACTTTTTACATGCCCATCCGATGCACGGATCATCTTTCTTCTCAGACAATCAGGTGATCAGCCTGCATTGTCTTAACCAAACTTGGAAACAACATTTTTGTTGTTCCAATGCGGAAATCGAACCCAGGACCTCCGAGTCGAGAGCCAATGCTCTAACCACTTGACCACGGAAGCTATTAAATCATGCATAATCAAATATCTATACAAATAAATAAAATTGAAGTGTCTGTTTGTAACTTCAAACTAACAGCTTTTCACTTAATGCGTCTGAAAGTATATTCGGTACTTACAATAAAATACCAATTTTTAAAAATTTTGTCTGTCCGTCTGTCTGTCTGTCGGTCTGTCTGTCTGTTTGTTCCGGCTAATCTCTGAAACGGCTGGACCGATTTTCACGGGACTTTAACTAGCAGATAGCTGATGTTGTAAGGTCTAACATAGGGCTACTTTTATTTTAGGGTTCCGTTTAAAAAAATTGGGTTCCGCCTACATTACTTCTGCGCAAACGAAGTTGCGGGCATCAGCTAGTTATAATTAAAAGCACATAGTTTACACTTCAGCCCAGAAATAGAGACATCTTGAACGATCCATAATAATTTATTTTTGGTTTTTAAGTGCATTTATAAAAGCGTGTTTTTTAGTGTTTTTTAAACTATTAATTTATTTTATACTTTTTAGTCTTTGGTAATGAAGGTTTGCTATAACCTTGAAACCTGATCGTGTTCAAAGTTCATTGCGTGACCTTTCTCACAAGAGCAAACACGGCTATGATACGATATCCCATCATGAAGTTCCAGTTCATATCTTCCGGCTCCATCATCAGATCAGTTCGACAGTACCATATTATTGTATTGTCATCAGAATTACATACAGCTGTCAAGTTCATGACGTTACAATCCTTGGCAGATGGTTAAATTTGTTACCTTAGATTCCATTACATATTTACATACCGATAGACCTAATAAAAGCGTGTTAAAAATATATAATAATAATATCTATGGACGCTTCACACCAGGTCAATCTGGCCCCGTGCTAAGTATCCGAACAACTTGTTACAGGTACCAGACAACGGAAATATATTTAATACTTTTGTACTATATATAATATACTTATTTAAGATTTTTATTATATTATGTTCATATTTAATACACATCCATGACCCAGGAAGTAGGAACACAGAAAAACTTTTTTGTTCCTTCGGCGGGATTCGAACCCGCGACCCCCGGCTTGAGCACCAACGCGCTGAACCACTGAGCCACAGATGTCATCGTAATATATGCTTTCTGCACACCCTTTTCCAAATTTCCACATAAACTTTACTGTATCAAACTATTAAGTTTGCATAATTTTCGTAAAAAGTCACTTCACATATTAATTTAATACAATGCTAGCCGGCGAGCCTATTGCCTATTCTTAGTGTAAAATCAATACGCCATTTCTAATAATATAACCTTCGCGTTCACAGCCTTGTTTTTGGAGGGAAGCCAATGGTTACACAATATTTTGTTTCATTTTTACACAATTTAAAAAAAAATAAATAAATAGTCTTTCGCAAACTGAAATCCATAGGTGGTCGTCTAACGTCTATAGTAATTAGAATTACGACTTTGAAAAATATTTGTTAATTTGAAAGTCTAGGTTCTTAAATATTTCAAATTTCTCTCACGCTATTTGATTTATATTAAATGCCTTTGTTAATTACATTATTACAAGAAAATATGTTGATTAGATTATAATCTTTAACATTATTAACTTTCATTTAGATTTAACATTAATAGCTAAAATGCAACCTCAGACTGACATAATATCAACGTATCTGAACAAAACGTTAGATGAAGTCATCCTTTGAAAAGATAAAACGGGTAACGTTTTTGTGTGGAAATACTACATACTACATAAATTTCGAAAAAGGGCGTGAGCGTAAAATTTTTCGTACGTGTACCGTGTAGGTATGACTAGGTACGTCTTAGGCCTTTTTCATCCGTTATATAATTAATACAGTATTCACCGAGCGAAGTAATCACTCTTGAAATACTGTAGTGCCTGGGACAGTCGGTTTTTAAATGTCGTATGTTTGCCCAAGCACATACGGCATTCTCACAACAGTCAGTCTAGTCCAGAGGAATGACTGGTCAATACGTCTGGGGCCAACTATGTGCGGGTTTCCTCACGATGTTTTTCTTCACCATTAGAGCGTCCGTATAAATGTACTTGAGATCTGAAAAATTCTCATTTGTATACGCCATAACCTGGGATTCGAACCTGCACTCTTTCGAGTGCAAACCAAACGGTCTATCCACTAGGCTCCGGCGCCCTTGGTATTTCTATTATTTCTTTAAATACCTATGTTCTGCAGCCTAAACTGCTTAATGGATTTTAGCTTTAGCGATATAATCTCGACGACACTGAGTATATGTCACCGTAAAATTGTAAAAACCGTTAGATTGTAATATTACTAGAGATATAATGTCGACAGATTGTCATATAAAAAATTCTCATTATAATTGTACGCATTATTTTTCGTTATATTGTAATATTTACCGTGCCGATTGATTAAACGGCAAGTGCCCCGCGCCGCCATATTTGTTTGCTTTTTTATAATAATAATTATAACGAAAAATAATGCGTACAATTGTAAGGAGACATTTTTATTGGAAAATCTGTCGACATTTTATAGTATCTCTAGTAATATTACAATCTAACGGTTTTTACAATTTTACGGTGACATATATAAAAATTTAAATCAAGAGAAGTCAACCTGTGGTCGTAATTCGCTCATCATTTTTTACATACGCCCCACATTATTAAAAAAAAAATACATGCTTTCTGCAGATGTTCCACCACATAAACTTTAACTGTCCCAAATATCATACTCCACCATTAACACCATTCTCGTAAAACTGTACTGAAAGTTTTTGCTCTACCCATTGTTATATTATGATGACTAATACGCACCTTTCTTCATGACGAAGACGCAGGGATGGTCGAACAGGAAATCGCGGAAGGAGTTGCATTCGGGATCGACGTTCGGTTCCCGACAGAGGCAGGTCGGCTTGAAGAACGGGAACGCTTGCAGGGTGCGGAGGGCGGCTTGGCATTTCGTCACGGTCACAGTCGAGCAGGCAACTGTAACAGATATGGCTTAGTTGAATATAAGTAGAAACTATTTAAACATTATCAGTAGCGAGGCGTCCGATCGGTTTCCTTTAGAAATATAACTTATACTTAGGGTATGTTCCCGATATGCACTGCGACCACTGTACTGAGTGACGTCAATTCAGTATACTGTGAAGCCGTTCCTTTATAGCCAGTTATACTGCTGCCCTATTACCTAATTTTATGGACTTCAACTGACAACTAGGAATGGTCTTCATTTTGACGTTTGATATTTTTAATCGCGTGATCAAAGTACTGCGAGTACCTTACCTCGAAAAAACCAGTGCTTACAGTAGAATATGGCAGCGATTTATGACGTCATAAAATACTACGGCAGTATACTGCCTATACTGGCAGTCCATAACGGAACGAAATTTTCTACAGTGATAGCACTGTGCACTATGCAGTGCTCGCAGTGCATATAGGAACATCGCCTTACGAATTATAATAAAATATCGTTATTCTGTATTGATTATGTATTACAATATATTACGCGGCTGACCATTCTACAAATCTGACGCCACTGATGTCTTATGTATTGCGCCCACACTTTAGCACTGTAAAAATAACTCCAGCGTAGCTGCACTGGTTTTTTTACTACGGAAGAATAGATAAGATGACAGATTGTCAAGGAAAAGCTGACATTTTGTCCATATTATCTGTCAGTATATATCTATAGTTTATGTTAACAAAAAATAATCTCATAAGAGCTATTTTTTGCACTGGTTAATTGTTTTATTTCTATTTAACTACAAATATTATAATATTGTTTCATAATTTCTACGCATCAAAAAATCTTACCAATTCACAGTATTAAATTCTCTCACTTCCCACTTGTGAACTCTCTCCAATCGAACTCCTCGAACATCAAAGGTGTATGGAAATTTGAAAAATGTACCAATTCACTTTGTCCTGCTCCCTCAGCAAACAAAAGATGAAAGTTAACGGTTACAGCATTTTGCTTCCTGCCGGTTGTTACGAAAATATTGTTTAGGCAAAAGTTATTATGTAAGTCATAAGTAAGTATATAGTTTTATAGGAATACGTATTTTATATTGTAGAAATATAATTAATATTCCGGTTGGAAACGATGTCAAAGATTTACTTAAAAATTTCCTGCGTAACGGTGTTTCCATACAGAAGTTAAATAGTAGTGTTTAACATGATAAACAAATCAGTCTTTACGACTATCAAAGTTAATAACTGTGTGTGAATACCTTAACAAAACCTAACTAGAGGTCGCCCTTTGGTCTAAATTCGTTCAATTTGAAAAATAAAATAAAATCGTAGTCACAATCGAAATCAATGATTAGGTCTGCCCCTGTCCACCCTCGATCGCAATTTCCCTGATTGGGCAGATCATTACAATTGGTTTTTGTCATTAGGGATGGACATTGGACAGAATGACTATAACTTCAGTTCACCAATCTAAAATGTAATGTAATGTAATGAAACGATAACAATTTAATGTACAAATGTTACAATCTATTCTTAGGAAATGTGATTAATACATCACATTATTTTTATGACAATACGGAATATGCATAAACCATAAAGATAACTTAAAACATAATAATATGATACTATACTGAAAAATAAAGGCAATGGCGAGAACATTTTCAATATCTGTTGATAAATGAGCAAGATATGAGCGGTCAAAGTTTTTAATCTATCTCTTTTTAGCAAAACGAAATTACTTATGAACTTTCTATGAAAGTCGTGTTAAATGTGACGTCACGTTACACATCCGATGGCCGATCTCTCTAATATACTACTTTGAACGTTCATATCTTTATTATTTTTTATTTTATATCCAAAAACTGATTTTACCAAACAAGATAGATTTATATAAGGTTTGGTAAAATCAATTACGAATACTTCGGGCACATGATCCACTGCTTATGTAAAGTCGTTTGGGTAGAAAAATAATTGTCATACTCAAAGTAAAAAATCATCTCATGTATGGGTGACTTTCTGCAAAATGCAAATTCGCCCATATAAAGAAAAAAAATTTTTTTTCGAGTATGACAATTATTTTTCTGCTTAAACGTCTTTAAATAAGCAGTAGATCATGTGCCCGAAGTATTCGTAATTGATTTTACCAAACCTTATATATTAAAAAAAAATTCGTACATATTGGGTAACTATGTTAAAATTACATTACAGCATAAAATAAAGCTACACATAATATTCACGAAGATCCAACTTTTGACGTCCAGTTCAAACATTTGTCGCGGTACTGTTTACTGTATTAAACGTAATGAAGTATAATGGATCATCCCCCACGCATGCCCATTGCCCACGCGTGACACTGCCCATTTATCACACGCCACCTGATCCTCATTATTACATTAGACTATATATAAACACAAGCATTCAATGCTCGCGGTTTCGCCCGCGTGAAATTAGGTTTTAAGCTTTCATCCCCTATTTTACCCCCTTAGGGGGTCGAAGTTTGAAAAATCGTGCCTACGTTATATGAAAAATACGTGTGCAAAATTTCAAATTTCTCCTGTGCGTTGATACATTAAGTCAATCAGCTTTTCATTTTATATAAATAGGTTATGAAAGTCTGTCGGTATCCTGGGGTAAAATTAGGCATGATAAATTGCAACATAAGTAATGGAAATTATCATTATGTTGTAATTTGCTCAATGTTTAGTTATTTAAGCATTTATCTAGTCTCTCTGAATTATAATTATGATAACTACAAGTTTTATTAAAAAATTATAACCCGACTACGTAAAAAATATGGCCTATGTTACTTGGGCTATTATTACGAATCTATTGACACCTCATTTATTAAAATTATCAGTAGTTTAGGCGCCACGACATACATACATAGACTGCCAAAATCTTTAGCCTTTATTTTGACTTCATAGTTGCCGGATGAAAATGAACTAGACTCTACCGCTTTAATACTTCAATAGTTCAAGTCACAATTTTGTCCCAGCTTCACAGAATTTAATCAGAATTATTTAACCAACATCCACATTACAACTGACCCCAAACAAAACTAGACGTTCATTCGGCCTGTAAACTAGAAATTCAGGCTTTAATTAAGTCCAGCCTAATTAAAATTTTCATAAATCATAAAAGCATAAAAGCCTATAAAAATATAAGTCCCAAGTTAATTTTAAATAACGTAGTATTTAGTCCCCGTGGACTCTTGTTCCATTAAGTAACACTACTTTAGTAAATTACATAGATAAATTAAAATTGACGTTTACATTTTATTTCAAATGACTAGCTGCCCATTTTTAGGGTTCCGTAGCTTACGTCTCGGAACCCTTATGGTTTCGACATATGCCCATCCGTCCGTATATGGCTTACCGTCCAAACGTTTAGTGCTAGAAAAATGAAACTTATGTGTATTTACCACGTAAATACACATGTAAATATACTTTTTATCGCGGCAAAATGTACGGTTACCCGGGATTTCCTTTTGCGCGTACGAAGTCGCGTGCAACATCTAGTATTTTATATTATAAACTAGCTTTTAAAATTTACCCTCGTCTTCATTTACGTAGAAGGAGAAGCGCTTCCCCCTCACGACTGCCCGCTGCGCGACGCACATTATTATTTCGCGCTTGATTATTACTACGATATCTTCTAAAATACTCATTAAATTCAAATAATGTAAACGGCAAATTTCTTCTAAATTAAATGCTTGTAATGAATAACGTATTTACTTGGATAAGGATTAATATCATCTTTATGAAAACACCTTCACGAATAATGCTTAATTTTAGAAGAAATTTGGTTAGCATAAAAAGGTTATAGTGAGCAAACCTTAAAAGATAGACATAAACAGCCGCGGACTTTTTTTTTAGAACTTTTAAAGAGAAACAACTCTGTCATACATAATTTTAGCGAACCCCCTATTTTAAAACATTCTTGATTGGTGCTCCGCTCGTATTGAGCTTAGCATAATGGTATATAGCCTAAAGCTTTCCTCGATAAATGGACTATCCAACACAAAAAAAATTTTGAATTCAAACCAGTAGTTGCTGAGATTAGCGCGTTCAAACAAACAACGGAAGCCCTCAAAGATGAATAATTTTCCCCGTTTTTTTCACATTTTCCATTGATTCTTCGCTCCTATTGGTCGTAGCGTGATGTTATAATATAGCCTAAAGCCTTCCTCGATAAATAGAATATCCAACAAAAAAAGATTTTTTTAATTCGAACCAGTAGTTCCTGAGATTAGCGCGTTCAAACAAACAAACTCTTCAGCTTTATAATATTAGTATAGGTGTAACAACCTCCGTGGTCTAGTGGTTAGAACATTGGCTCTCGATTCGGAGGTCCTGGGTTCGATTCCCGTATTGGAACAACAAAAAATTTTTGTTTTCAAGTTTGATTAGGACAATGCAGGCTGATCACATGATTGTCTGACAAGAAAGGTGATCCATGCGTCGGATGGGCATGTAAAAAGTCGGACATGCGCCTGATCTCTCGTCAGTCGTGTTGGTTATCCGTCCCACTGGATTATGAGAGTAAAGGAAGAGAGAGTGCTTTTGTGTACTGCGCACACACTTGGGTACTATAAAATGTCTCATGCGTAACTGGCCTGGTTTCAATGAAACCGGCCACCGTCACCGAGATCGGTGTGGGGAGTTATTATTATTATTATATTTACACGTCGACAAAGTGCTAAAATAAAATCATTTGAGGTAAAGTGGGGATGACTTTTTTTCTTGCATCTGCCCCATAGTGTGGGGTATCATTAGATAGGTTTATCAAAAACATTGTGAAGTGGCTAAAATATTTTTGTTTCAGTTATCCATTTGTGAAATATTCAATTATCCATTTGCAAGAGATTAACCGTTCAACTTGAAATGGCATTATTGTTAAAATAAAGCCCTCTAATTTAAGAGTTATAGGGACTTAACTTGTAAAATGCACTTGGAAAACTTCGAACAAAAAAAAAATAAGTTAACATGTAATAATATATTGGTACAATTATACGGGATCCTACGTATGCGAGTCCGACTTGCACTTGGCCGGTTTTATGTAATTTTAAAGATTATACATAAAAAGAAGATGAAGAAGAAGAGAAAATAAGACGTATTATGATATCTCAAAGTATAATATGTATTAAAATAATTTTCTCTTTGCCAGTCTATAAAGTCACCTACCAGTTGATTAAATTTATGTAAACATGTGTCATGATTATAAAGGTTGTCTGGCAGAAATAGCTTGTAGCGATAAGACCGCCTTTTGTGCTTATTCATGTTTATTTTTTCTATGTTCTGTGTGTCATATTTGTTTTTGGTGTAATAAAGAGTTTTCATTCATTCATTCATTCAAGACGACAATAAATCTTGTATCGTTGGTATAAGGCTATAGGCCATAGCTTATTTTAAAACATAGGTACTTTTAATTTGTCGGTTTGTCAGTCAGTCAAAAACTATTTATACCTACAAATATTGGGACCAGAATATAGTAATCATAAAACTCATATTTCAAATCATAATTCGATGAAAACAAATCACAACAAGGCCTAAACGAGAGCTCTCTCTTGCGTTACGTTTTAAGTAATACGTAAGTAATTTTTAAGTAATATAAAATATTTATTATCCAACGCATATAGGTTAGCATTTAATGTAGCCTCAATAATGTGAAGGTATAGAAAAATATTAATTATATACCTTTATTAAGGTATATTTAATCAAAGTGTATTATGAAAAATAATAGACTTTGTTGTATTCGGGCTTTGGAGCGAATAACAAAAGGCTCGAACGAATTGTTCGTGAAAAATGGAAATCGATTTAGATTTTATATTCTAGTTTATTTAATATAGGATTCCGTGAAGTAGGTATATACAGTAATTTATAATGTTTAATAGAATAATTTGTGTCGTTAATCAAATTCTTTTTTAATTATAACCCAATTAAACACGGCATTAATGAAAATTTATCAGTAGTTTAGGCGCTACGATGGAAGAAAAAAATATACATACAAACATAATATAACAAGACTGCTAAATTCTTTACCCTTGCTTTGGCTTCGCTATAGTCGGCGAAAATAGTAAAGCATAGCGAATAATTAGTGTTTTGTTATAATAACTATAACCCGACTACGCAAATTATAAACCTATGTTATAGGTCGCGCAACGAATTAAGATCTTTCGACAAAAGTAGAGGGGGTATGCGCTGAAGTCTGTTTTTGGGTGTGTTTGGCGGTAGCGGGCTCGGGTGGGGAGGTGTGGATACGCCGAACGCATGCCGAACGTGACTGCCGACACGCTATTGGTACGTTAGTAATATATATTCTTTGCTATTGGTCACATGCGCGAACGATCCCCTCCACTTTCACTGAGCGCTCATAAACCGTTGCGCGACCTGTATCCGGGGTATTATTAATAAAATAACTCCCCACACCGGTCTCGGTGACGGTAGCCGGTTTCATTGAAACCATACCAGTTACGCAGGAGTAAATTTATAGTGCCCAAGTGTGTGCGTAGTACACAAGATCACTCTCTCTCTTCCTTTAGTCTCATAACCCAGTGGAACGGATAGCCGACACGGCTGACGAGAGATCAGGCGCAGGTCTGACTTTTTACATGCCAATCCGACGCATGGACCATCCTTCTTGTCAGACAAACAGATGATCAGCCTGCATTGACCTAACCAAACTTGGCAACATTTTTTGTTGTTACAATGCGGGAATCGAACCCACGACCTCCGAGTCGAGAGCCAATGCTCAAGTTATAGAATATTGTAAAAAAGAAAATAGCAAAAGATTTGAAAAGAGCAAATAATAAAAAAAAATACAGCAAACAACAAGCCCTGATACAGTTAGGGGGATGGAAAAAAAAGAAAACCACTAGACCACGGAGCTGTTTATTACAGATCTATTGACTCATCCTCATTTATTAAAATCGAATCTGTAGTTTAAGCGCTATGGTGGATCAAACTTACAAACATACATACATATAATACGTAGACTGCCAAAATAATTACCCCTTCCTTTTGACTTCGCCATAGTCGGGTTAAAAGATATAATGGTTTACTTACTACATGTATGAAAGCAAAGATTTCAAACTAAAGATAGGCTATGACGTACATTTGACTGAACAAATCTTCATACAAGAAAAGTTACGCCATCTTGGTTTTTACCATACTTGAAATGTCAGCCATCTTGTTTTCACCATAAATTAAATGTCAAAATGGCCCCAAAAATATCAAAATTGGGGCCATTTAAGTGGAGACACTTTTTGCCTCAACATGGCTCGTCTAAATTATACACGTCTATGTATGAAAGTTAAAAAAAAAAACACCTGCTAAATATAAAATCTAATTCTAGAGTAACTATAGGTACTATTTAGAGTAATTTTATTAATGATAAAATAAATCAAACAAAATTTTCGTGGCTATTTCCAAACTTTGGAAAGTCAGATATTATGTAGCAATTTGAAACGAAAAACTGAACTCATACTGAACTAGGTTAAACTGAGAGCCAAATCTGGATATCTCTTCGTGAAAATAAAACTCATATAAATTACCTAGGTACGTTTGTGTAACTTTGATATATTATCATCATCATGTTTCTAATGGCCCAAGTGATGGGCAAAGAATTTTAAAGGAAAATATTACTTTATTCTTTTTAGCGCATTCAAATAAAAGCACTTGTTTTTTTTACTTTTAATTTATTTTTTACTTTTTAGTTATCGCTAGACAGGTTTCTCAGTCTGTTCATCCTAAAATAATAATTAAATATAAATAAATATTTAATTATATTATATAATATTATAAAACCAAACTTGGAATTTTTTTGTTGTTCCGATGAGGGAATCGAACCCACGACCTGGTTAAAGCCAATGCTCTAACCTCTAACCACTAGACCACGTAGGCTGTCACATCTATACATATAAAATCCTTTGTCCTGAATGACTGACGGATCAAAGCACAGCCTAAACCGCTGATCGTAGAGACCTGAAACTTTCAGGGCTTGCTCTTTGTAATGCGTAGGGATCCGATAAGAAGGGGTTTTTCGAAATTCGACTCCTAAGGGGGTGAAAAGGGGGAAAACAGTTTGTATGGGGCAACGTGATTCCTTGGTCCAATCTACTTCATATTTTGCACAAACATTATGTAACAGAATTGATGGAATTCGTGTATCATAGTTTATTGAAATTCGTCCCCTAACGGGAATAAAAAGGGAAATAAAGTTGTTTGGGAGCGATTTGCTTTAAAGTTGATATAAATACTCCTTCGTGCTTTTGATTTAAAGCTCCCACTCACAAGCGATCGATCGATTTAGTTTTTACAATTTAAACATTTACTGGATTCGTAGTTGCAAGTAAATCGGTTTAGATTAAAATTGAATATAGTCTGAGATCCTAGGACCACATTACTTTACTTTTATATGAAACTCTTATATATACGCGTAAATTTTGTTCCCACTTTTGACCCCCACCGCAAAAACTAGCTGGTAGGTCTTACACTAATCATTTTGAATGATAGTTTGTCGTTAGCAATTTACTTTCAAATACGAATGAATTTCCAATTTGATTGAAGCAATCGATAGCCCGTGAGTGGGGAGCTTTATTTTTTTTTGACATAATCTATTGTCATCATGTTGAAAAATAAATATATTATATGACAAGAATGCGAAAGTTAAATCTGATAAAAATGTCTTTGAAAAACTAGGCACCTAAATATTTGCGATTGCTGTTTTAATTATATTCATAATACTTATTATATTACATATTATTTCAGTAGAATATTTTGAGTGTAGGTATAATTAAATTTCTTTTTCTTTTGTTGTTATATGTAATATTTAATTTATTTGTGCTAGATTTATCAGTGTTTAATACATAGGTTTTTACAATGGGTTTTTAGTTTGTGCGCGCTAATCTCAGAAACTACGGAACGGATTTTTATAAAATTTGTTTAGTAGTTTCTGAGATTAGTAGTAGTTAGTAGTTTAGCCCTTGGATAAACATAGGACTCGCTTTTTATCGCGGAAAATTTTTGGGTACCTTACCTACGGGTTCCACGCGGATAGGAATTAGGATAGCTCTGTTCATACCTACAAAAAGTTTTATCAATCGAAAAAATAACGTAGTATAAAATGCTATAAAATAACCAGATATTTGAATTGGTTAAAACTTTACCTAGGTTAATCCTAATCATTAATGTGTACGATTATTATATGAGGAATAAGTGAGAAGCTATCTGGCTTCGTGGTCGTACTGCTAATTACTCATCTCTCTCTCAAACTCTGTCGTGGTCCCAACTAGGATGGGCGATCACAATCCAAATTATTTTTTAAGTTCAAAGTCCACAACGTCTTCCCATTCAAAGGTTTTCGAAATCATTAAAATACTAATTATCGGCTACAAAGAAATCCTTACTTAATAATCTTAATATTATACCTAAACGCGAAATTTTGTATGTACATAATAATATGTTTAGTTTTTCATGCAATAAAGTAAAGTAAAGAAAACACGTAAAGAATTTTAATGCAATCAGGTATGGTAGTAGGTTAAGCAGAATTAACACATAATACTTTTTCAGCTTATTAAATTTTATTTATGGTACAGTTCTCGGTAGATTTCTTGAGTGTACCTACGAAGTGCAGTGCCTACACCATTATGTATTCAATTTTGGTATTGGTATTTTCCCGAACAAGCTTTCCCTCTGACGCGAGCGAAGCTGCGGGCAAAAGCTAGTTTATTATAAAATATTATTAGGACTATGCTTCGTGGATCTGAATAAAAATAATTACGGGAAATAGAATGTGAATAAAAAATTGTACAATCTAATAGCATTTTGGTTTGTGGTCGTCACTTTTTTACACAGCGGATAAAATCTCCCAATGTCTTTTGTGAATGTCCCAAAATTGACAGCTTTAGACTATTATAATATAATATCTTTCTGCTTATTAATAATGTGAGCCTGTCTCACTATAGAAGACACAATGAGACAACACACCAAGGAAATTAGTGTCGCGCATTGAACTTTACTCGACTCTCTTGCTCGCACTCATCGCTGCGAAATAAGGTCAGGGATCGGCAAACTTTTTAGTCTGAAGAGTCAAAAATTACAAAATTTCTAAGTTTTTGAAGAGCCACAAAATTTTTTCTTGCCAACAATTAAAAGAAATTCTAGTATAAATATTGTTTTTTTTATACAAAAAAAAAAACTAATTTATTTGTTCATAGGAAATGGAGAAGATGCTAAACTGTCTTGCGTTGGAAGCGCATTAAAACTTACATAGAAACATCCTATTTTTAATAATTATAATGCGAGCGAGCGGAGCGAGCGAGGAATTTTTAGTCAATTTTTAGAGGAATTCTTAGTTCACAGGTTAAAATCGAAGATCCAAAAGACTGTATGTACACTTGGGAAGATACACTAAAATCAATAGCCTAAAACAGAACGTCGCGCGGTACAAAATAATATAGTAGGTACAAATTATGTTGTTGAAGTGGCCGTGAGATAGAAATGGTGCCTTATCTTCGTTAATCGATTCAGAATGATTTTCAAACTAGTTATTTTTAAATAAACAATATATGCGTATAAGTAGTAAGTACTAAAGAGCATCAGCTCCTCATTCAAGGAGCCGCATATGGCTCGAGAGTTGCATAATTAGATTATTTCTATGATTATCCATTGCGTTCCCACGGATTGGCGGAGAGGGTAGGAATAGGGAAAGGGAAGGATAGGTGGTATGGAAAGGAATATTGGTAAGTTACGAGTGGGAAATAGGAAATGTAGGATATTACCGCCCAGGAGGGCAAGGGATAGGACAGTAATAGCTAGGGTAGCCAGGGTCGCATACCCGTATTAGATCACAACTACCGGATAGGAAGCTGGAATGAGTAGTAAGTCCCATAACAACAAAATTTATGCATATAGATAGGTGATAATCTATATTATCATAGTCAGGTAGATCTGGTTACGAATATTAGGGGTTTTGGATATGCTCAGCATAGTAACTATCCGTATTTTTTTTAAATCTCGATTTTCCGGCCATTGATCAAACATAAATCGATTAAAAGAAATTGTCTGTCTGTCACCAGGCCATATCACATGAACCGTGATAGACAAGACATGACGTATTTCTCTTGCCGCTATAACAAAATAGATCCAAAAAAATATAGAAAAAAATTAATATTTAAGTGCATCTCCCATACAAAAAACCGTTTGGTACACAACCCTACGTTCGGAAGCCCGACTCGCACTTGGCTGGTTTTTATTCCAAGTCCTATCATTAGGAATATAAATGCGAATATCGTTAGCCGAAATCTGTGCCGTTCAAACAAGTGAGGCTTTATAATTTATCAGGAATCGGCTTTGTGAGACTCGCTTGTCACCGCGGACAATGAAAATCTCTTGGACGAAGGTTCGCCGCCATTTTGTCATTTATAAGGGCTGGTACACACTTTTCTAAGCTTATGTAAAAGGCAACCGTTATACAGTTGATAGATTTTATCATAGAATAGCCGACTGAACGATAATAATTTGGAGCCACTGATTTAATAATTACAAATCATAAATATGGAATAGGCGTCGGATAATAAAGGAATTTCAAAATCTCCCAAAATGCCTGAAAGCTTGTAATTCGTGTAGGGAAAACGTACTGTAAGACAAAATAAATTAAAAACAAATTTTTTCGCAGCAGCAAGTTATTCTCACTATCATCAAATAAAATATACTTTACTATGAAACTATAACATTAGTGGAAAGTTTTTCAAAAGTTGTGTACCCTACCTAATAATGTCCGTTTAACGGTCCTTTTCCAACAAAAAGGAGCGCTGTTTAGGAAACAATACATGTATACATCCATCACAATTAGTCAAGTTCGGACAACTTATCAATGTCAGCGATGAGAAACCGAAATTAAGTATTAACGGCCAATTAAGGGATCTTTGAGGAAAGTGACAATTGGGATTGTAATATTTGGAACCGATGTAATATTCATTCGTTCAGTTAAGTTAAATATTGTTTTATATATGCTTTAGTTGATCCCAGGGGTCTTAGAAGGTGCAAGAATAAAATGATGGGACTGACACGTGGTTTAGCGATGAAGCGATGAAAAAAGTCAATCCAAAACATTTTATCATTTTCTAACTTCGCCATAATTTTTACATGGGATGCCAAAACAGAAATCTATACCTACACGATCTATAAATACCAAATTTCATTAATTTATATCTACACTAATATTATAAAGAAGAAAGATTTGTATTTTGTGTGTGTGTGTGTATGTTTGTAATGAATAAACTCAAAAACTACTATGCCGATTTCAAAAATTCTTTCACCATTAGAAAGCTACATTCACCCTGAGTAACATAGGATACATTTATTGCTAGAAAACATTGCGGATCCTTACTAAAACTTTAGTAACGTAACCCAAGGTGTAAAAAAAATTCCAAAAAACATCTTTCGTCGCATGCGCTGCGGAAACTATTGATGATAGAACAAAAGTATGTTCTACAATATTAAAGCATTCCATCCATCCATTCTCACAAACTTTCACATTAATAATATTAGTACAATGGATGGATGGATAGATGGATATTTGTTACTCTTTCACGCAAAAAAGAATAAACGATTTTTATGAAATTTGGTATGGTAATAGCTTGAGCTCTGGATTAAAACATAGGCTACTTTTTATCTCGAAAAAGTACAGTGTTCCTGTGGAACACGCACGGGCGGAGCCACGGGCAACAGCTAGTTCATAAATACAGACGATAGAAGGGCGGACAGAAAAACAGACAGACAGACAGACAGACAGACAGATGGACAGAGCGAAACTATAAGGGTTCCTTGAGTACCTACTAACACGTAACCCTAAAAACAAAAGCCATTTTGGGCTTTAAACCTAAAAGTAATTTAATTTAAGGGCTTCAGTTTAATAGTAACCACGCTTATCACTTAAAACCTTAGTTATTAATATAGATCAAACCTCTTGCTAAACCTTACTAATTATGTAGTCGGTTTTAAAATTAATTTCGTTATTTCAATTAAGATGCATATTTTATGATTTATGTACATATTAAATTAATTCAATAAACGCTTATTTATCTTTTTTTATTTACAATTATTTAATTAGTAAAATCTTTATTTTTTTTACCGTACTAATAATTATCTATTACCAGAATACTTATACAGCGTGTCCCGACACCTATATCGGAGCCTTTAGTGGTAAAAAATATGGAATTTTTTATCGACAAATTGCCCCTCAAATTTTAGTTTTCTCTAACGTTTGTGAAATGGCAGCCATTTTATTTTTTGGTAACCAAGACCCGGGCTCTCGTACTAATTCGACCACCACTACTCATGTAAATGTCCTAGGAACATAAAAAAGGTCTCATTTGATAGCTAAATATGTGGACAATAATTTACAGTTAAAATGTTTTCATTTTCTTTGAACAGAAAAACAAAAAAAGGTAATTTCAAAAAAAAAAATTTTTTTTTGTGTATTTTTTAAATTATTTGCTTTTTGTAAAAAATCTAGGCCATTAACCTGCTTGTTTTTTATTCTAAAACGATAGAAGAGGACGTTTGCTAAAATAAAATACAAACCCCTTTACTCTCAGTGCAATAGTTGAGAAGTTATAACAATTTGTTGGAATCATCTCAGGCAGGGGGCCAGCCAGTCGTCTTTTTCAGATTGTTATAACTACTAAACTATTGCACTGAGAGTAAAGGAGTTTAGTATTTTATTTTAGCAAACGTCCTCTTCTATCGTTGTAGAACAAATAATAAGTAGTTATAACAATTTGAAAAAGACGACTGGCTGGCCTCTTGCCTGAGATGATACCAACAAATTGTTATAACTTCTAAACTATTGCACTGAGAGTAAAGGGGTTTGTATTTTATTTAATCAAACGTCCTCTTCTATCGTTTTAGAACAAAAAATAAGCATGTCAATGGCCTAGATTTTTCACAAAAAGCAAATAATTTAAAAAATTTACAAGAAAAAAATCTATATATTTTTTTAATTACCTTTTTTTGTTTTTTTGTTAAAAGAAAATAAAGACATTTTAACTGTGAATTATTGTCCACATATTTAACTATCAAATGAGACCTTTTTTATGCTCCTAGGACATTTACATGAGTAGTGGTGGTCGAATTAGTACAAGAGCACGGGTCTTGGTTACCAAAAAATAAAATGGCTGCGATTTTACAAACGTGAGAGAAAAATAAAATTTGAGGGGCAATTTGTCGATAAAATATTCCATATTTTTTACCACTAAAAGCTCCGATATAGGTGTCGGGACACGCTGTATATACCAACAGTGGGGCTAGCAGTTACAATTGACAACTACGTCTTGGTAAAGTTGTAGAAAGAGAATTGTATGAAAATTTTAAAAGCGCTCATCGTGGATGTCAGTTTTCTGTTTGAGCTATAGAAATATTGTCATTCTAGCTGATGCCCGTGACTTCGTTTGCGTGGAACGGAAACGGAAACCTAAGATAAAAGTAACTTAATTTTATATCCTCAGCCAGTAAAAGTCCCATGAAAATTGGTCCAGTCGTTTCAAAGATAAGCCGGGGCAGACAGACAGACGGACGAACAGAAATATAAAAAATGTTTTTTTTTATTGAAAGTACTTTTTATACTTTTTAAAATTTAGTGAAAAACTTTTAATTAAAAATTACAAATAGTCACTCACTTAAATTTTCCTATTTATTTGTATAGATGTATAGATATTAGATGCAACGAGATGGTCACTTTGCATACCTTCGGCATTCGCTCAAGTTCTAAAAATCTATGTAAAATTAAAACAATACAAGTTTCTAACAAGTTCCTGAGTCTTTCCACATTCTCCACGACGAGAGAACACTATGTATTATGGAAGAAGATGCCCAGTGCCTTACAAAAATAATGTTCCTCTTGTCCCGAGCATAAATCTTAGAACATTAAACCGACCAACCAACAAACCATTGGTATAAAATAAGCCATAAACAAATAATTTAAAGTCGAGTCTAAAAATCGTCGAAAGATCCAGAAAAAATCTTATACCCGCTTCACGAGTTTCGGAGATATTGATAGCTTCCAGGTCTATGGATAAATCTGGCCTAAGGACTCTTTATTTGAGGACACATTGAGTGCACGCTGAGGGCACTCGAACATTTTCGGGTTTTCTCCGGAACCGCTGGGGCATGTGGCCTTCATACTTAAGATCTCGGTTATTATGTAACATTAATTTGATGTATGAAATGTTGATTTTAACTTGGTTTTATTATTTTACGTTATTTTCATTACCATTACACGTGGGAGAGCCGGCTCGACCGTGTAAATACCACGGCCTCACAGAAAACCATTTAATAGGCTCCGAAATTACTGGACCGATTTTGGTGAAATTTAGCACAGATATAGAATAGACCACGGGGAAAAAGCACAGGCTACATTTTATCGTGATAAAGAGGTCTTTTGCGAGGACAAAGTTGCGGGAATCCACTTGGTAACTTTAGAATTCTTGTTTTAGGGTTAAGGTAAGTGTAGGGATAACGAAAGACGTATCTGCGTAAAGAAAGAAAATCTCAAGAAACAAAATCCGCTTAATACGACTCCACACTTAAACCCCGTAAAATCAATATTTGATTCCGAGTTTAAGTGTCTAAACTTATTGCTACCGTGACCTCCTTTTACCCCATTGTTAAAACGGTGAAAGTGCTACGCGATTGTCGACCCTCCACCCTTGTGATAAGGAGCCGAAGTCAATTCTCACCTGCGATATGGGCCATCTTTTGTTAGGGACCTTTTGTTGTGCTACTTGTTATAGTTTTCATATGTTGTGCGCTTGTGGTGAGATTTTTTCCAAAGCTTAGGTTTAAACACATTATGGTATTGATTGAACTTTCTTACTAACATTTTGTATTGAAGCTTTTTGTAATTCTATTAAAAACTATTAAAAGTATGTATTTTAGACTACATAATCCATCTTCTTTTCTTAGTGAAATTGGTGAGTGCTGAGTATTAAATATATAAGGTCTCCAAAAATCAATTACGGATACTTCAGGCACAGGAATTAAAGTATGTATCACTTATGTAAAGACGTTTGAGCAGAAAATTGTCATACTCAAACTAAAAATCATCTCATGTATGGGACTCTCCGCAAAACGCAAACTCGCATATAAAGAAAAAAAATTTTTTTCGTGTATGACAATTATTTTTCTCTTCATTCATTCTAATCTAAGAGCACCTCTTGTCGGTGGAGCCTATGCCTATCTAATCGAATATTTGTAAGCTGCACCTCCGAAAGTAACGCGTGTTTATTAATTAACTAAGCAATAGTAATTTAATTTATAACAAAAGTAACCGGTGCCCGCCACTTGGGAACTCTTTTTTTTTACGGAACCCTAAGATAAAAGTAACCTAATTTACTCCTTATAACATCAGCTTTCTGTCAATAGAAGTTCCGAGATAATCGGTCTGGCAATTTCAAAGATTAGCCAGAACAAGCAGACAGACGGACAGACAAAAAATTTAAAAATTGATTTTATATTGTAAGTATCTACCGTAAATATTTCCATATAAGCATTTAGTGAAAAGTTGTTATATTAAAATTACAAACAGACACTTCAATTGTTTTAATTTTTTATAGATATATAGACAACGCTTTAATATCCTTCAGACACATAGCAGAGAGCTAAGAGTGTACGATAAAAATGTATCTATTAAGAAGCGCCATGGCTGGACTGAGCTAGTAAAATAAAAAGGGCAGAATTTCCTCAAAGACTGGAGCCTGGCAGCCGGCCAGACACAGTCAAACGGATTCAATCAGAACGAACCTTGATTACGCCGATACTATCGGTAATTACTAATAGTATTATACGAGGGCTACACTGAAGGAAAACGTCGTCGAATTTCGTAATGGTGATTACGATTGCGATTAGTTACAACTTGGCTCCGCCCGTGTAAATCCAGTGTCCCAAAGGTGTTGTACTTTCTCGGGATAAAAATTAGCCTATGTTTTAATCCAGAGCCTAGACTATTCCCATACAAAATGTCATCGAAATTCGTTCAGTAGTTTTTGCGTGAAAGAGTAACAAACCTTTATCAAGTCATCCATCTAACCTTTCACATTCATAATATTAGTGGGATAGTAGGATTAGTAGGATTATCGCCCAACATCAATAGCACCAAAGTTGAGACGATAACATTTTATTTCAGAGTAGCTTATTATGTAAAATTGTATGTACTTATGAACTAAAATGGATAATATTAAATACTTTTATTAATAAAATTGTCACAAGACTTTTTCCCGCCAATCGACTACGCGACAGATACTTTCTACCAACCGAGACGCGTAATCCGCACGAAAGTCCTCCCATCGTACATTCTGGAACACTGAAACTCTGAAACTTGAAAGTGTGTTGTCACTTGTATTCAAAATGCAACCGCGACCGCGTGCACAGTGAAAACTGCATCCGTTAAACGTGTATTTTTATGTGTAGTAAATAAAGTTCAAATTTGAATCGCTTTCTTATAATTCGGTGTGAACTGCCTAAAAATGGGAAATTATCCACGCATATAATTCTATAAAGAACTATTAGCGTAGTGTAGTAATGTGAAAGTAGGTACCTATTCAGATCAGAAGATTCAGTACATAGAAGACTCGAATCTCAGCGGCTAAAGGGAACGGTATAACAATTTGAGGGTATGCATGTAAAGTAGCCAGTACACAGTGGCCCATGTTGGCCGACTGCACGTCATCGCCATTGTGTAATGGTAAATAATGGCGGACAATTGCCCATCGTCGCGCAATCGGAAAGTTGTCGGTTTTTTGGGCACACTTCAAAGGAATCGTGGCGTAGCGTGCAGCGTGCTGCGTAGCTAGTGGTGTTCACACAATGGCCCATTGTTTAGTTTCATTAGTGATGTTTTTTGCAAAATATATTTGAAATCACTAGATGACATACGAATTCACCGTCGCCTTATGCACCATTTTTATATAACTTTGTGGCGGTACACACTTCTGTAATACTTGTAAGCAGTATAAAAATAAATAACTTATTTTTTTATACGTGGAAGCAGTTACTTCTACGTCTATCGTGAGTGTTTCGCCAGACAGCAATGAGCCATGCGCCATTGTGTCAACACCAAATGATCGTAACTTACATTTGTGCATTGCAAAGCATGGCCCAACATAAAGGCCTGTATTCACTTTGATTAGTGCGAGTGCGAGTGCGTAGTACGAGTGATTAGTGATAAGTAGAAAATACGTGTGGACAGCACTGCGAGTGCGAGTGCGAGTGTTTAGTTGTAGTGATTAGAAGCATGTTCTATTTTTTTGCGAGTGAGGAAAAGGGGCGCGCGCGGGACGGGCCCGCGCGCCCCCTCCCCCCTAACTCGCCGCGTGCCTGCTACTAAACACGTCTGGACATGTTTTCAAATGAATTTACTAAACAGAGCCACTAAACAGTATTGGACACTACTCGCACTCGCACTCGCACTCGCATTAATCAAAGTGAATACAGGCCTTAAGCCATTGTGTACTGGCACCTTTAGTCCTATTGGAATAATTGTAGATTATATTTATTATAATCTACAATTAATCCAATAGCATTCATCAATAGGACAATATTTGAACATTTATGTGCATACCTATTTAAGTATGCCTCATATTTTTTCGAAGCTTCAAATAGAACTTATGGTACGCAGTACGCACCCTACATAGTAAAGAAAATTGTTTCATTTTACGCATTGTCATATAATGCTAAATTATTCAGTTACGATTTGCGACAAATTCCTTCTTCGAAACACATCACTTACACGGGCTCTAGTTTGTCTTTTCGTATTTTTTATATCGCGCTTTCATATTTTATTCAATTGGTATTTTAAAAGAATGGGATAAGAGATCATGTTCGGCACCCGGTTACATCGAAACGAATTTAATAATTTAGTTTTAAATTTTGTAATCATCAAAAGCCTTAATATTTTTCATTGACCAATAAAAATTGCATTATTTTTAATCCCTTTAAAAGCTGACGATACGAATTTATAAGTTAACAATATTTAATGCCCTTTAATTTAATGCAATTTTTTTAATGTGGGCATAAATATGGGTAAGAATTAAAACAAAACTTTATACATTTTAATCTCAGAAATTATTCAATTTTATTTTAATATTTTCACATCTGAAATATTTAGAAAGCATTTCTAAATTCTCGTGTAATTCTGAACCTTGTCATGTTACAGTGCGGTGTAACTGACGGCCCGTATACCAGCGAGATGCTCGCCTCTCATGCATAACAGCTTCTGGTTAACAATAGAAATGATTTCGTATTCCTAACAAACAGCAGCTCGTTACAATATAAAAATATACTGAATTATATCAAAGAGTTGCTAATAATGCAATTAAATGTTTTATTGTATTGTATGACAATTGGCCATGACCTAGATGATTCGGAGATGCTCCCAGAGAGTCAAGGTTGTTTTCAAGCATAATCAATAACTCAAGTTTTTCTGTATAATATATGAGTGGGATGCCAGGGTGTATACTTAATACAAATTGCTAGAGTCTAGACAAAATATTAAATGATTTGATAACTGGCTTTTGCCCGCAGCTCCGCCCGCGTAAAAACAGTATCCCACGGGAATCGTTTCTTTTCCCGCGCTAAAAAATTAAACCTATATCCTTCCCCGTGGTCTATTCTATATTGGTGGCAAATTTTATGATGGTTTAGTACTTTTTACGTGAAAGCGTAACAACCAAACAAACTCACATTTATAATATTAGTAAGGATTACATAGATTGTGACGACGCGACGACAAAACACTTTTAATATGAAACGTCAGAGTTCATGTGACATTTGTCTTTTAGGTTCGGCGCAAACGAGCGACCGTCTATAGCGCGTTAAAGCTGCACAACTTTTATACAATTTCGACAAGTCGCTGCTACTGATCGCATGCTGTAACGCGATGTTACATACAATATCGACAAAGTTCCTGCTCGATCAGTTTCTAAGCATTTTTCTTTTCACTAGTTCACCTCAAAATATTTCTACGCAAAGGAAAAGACCGCAACGACTGCAGACGTGGTTGAACTACGTATTTATACCTTAGTAGGTATGTGTGTTTATTTGTTTATGTGTGCCTGTGCACGATTCAACTGCACTGTTAGGCGATTTTTATTTTATGACTTGGGTCTAGCAGCAATTATTATTGGTCCCGTAGACTCAAAATGTATGAAAATAATTGCTGCATATCTATTAAAATTGTGTGCCTAGTGGAACAGCGCGACAGTTACACAATAGTCAGTCTCAGTCACCCTTTTGCGCCAAGCCTTATTCTCTTACTACAGCTGGACAACCTTTGAGGTCACTGCCAAGTACTACCTAGGCCCTATGGGCTGCACGCTTTTGTTAGTTTTGCCAACTCTCGGGTTGTTAGAACTCAACGCGAAAATGTATGAAAATCATGTAGCAGTCGCATGCGACAGCTATAGTAGGTAGCCCGTTTGCACCGCACCGAATTATCTAAAAATAACTTATTTTTATTATTGAGCTGAAGTCAGTGAATCATGTAGCAGTCGCGTGCGACAGCTGTAGTAGGTGGCCCGTTTGCATCGCACCGAATTCTTTAAAAATAACTTATTTTTATTATTGAGCTGAAGTCTGAGAATCATGTAGCAGTCGCGTGCGACAGCTGTAGTAGGTGGCCCGTTTGCATCGCACCGAATTCTCTAAAAATAACTTATTTTTATTATTGAGCTGAAGTCAGAGAATCATGTGGCAGTCGCGTGCGACAGCTGTAGTAGGTGGCCCGTTTGCATCGCACCGAATTCTCTAAAAATAACTTATTTTTATTATTGAGCTGAAGTCAGAGAATCATGTGGCAGTCGCGTGCGACAGCTGTAGTAGGTGGCCCGTTTGCATCGCACCGAATTCTCTAAAAATAACTTATTTTTATTACTGAGCTGAAGTCAGAGAATCATGTAGCAGTCGCGTGCGACAGCTGTAGTAGGTGGCCCGTTTGCATGGCACCGAATTCTCTACAATTAACTTATTTTTATTATTGAGCTGAAGTCAGAGAATCATGTATCAGTCGCGTGCGACAGCTGTAGTAGGTGGCCCGTTTGCATGGCACCGAATTCTCTACAAATAACTTATTTTATTATTGAGCTGAAGTCAGAGAATCATGCAGCAGTCGCGTGCAACAGCCGCAGTAGGTGGCCCGTTTGCACCGAGCCTAATTATCTGACTTCAGATCAATATAAAAAAACTTATTTTGGCATCTACACTTACCAAGTTCAGATCCACAAACGCGCGGTATGATTTCGAGTATGGCGGAGCAGGAGGCGTCCTCGAAGCACAGCTGCCGCGCCATGAGGCAGTTCAGGATCGTCATCGTGCCCTTCAACCCCGGCCCTGGAATAGAATAGATTTGGTTACACATGGAGTAAACGAGCTTGAGGATCGGCCTGATAGAAAGGCGATAATGCCTGCAGCAGAAGTGGAGTTATAGGTACAATATATAACTCCCCACACCGATCTCGGTGACGGTGGCCGGTTTCATTTAAACCAGGCCAGTTAAGCAGGAGTAATTTTATAGTGCCCAAGTGTGTGCGCATTACACAAGAGCACTCTCTCTTCCTTTACTCTCGTAATCCTGTGGGACGGATCCGACACGACTGACGAGAGATGAGGCGTAGGTCCGACTTTTACATGCCCATCCCGACGCATGGATCATCTTTCTTGTCAGACAATCAGGTGATCAGCCTGCATTGTCCTAACCAAACTTGAAAACAACATTTTTTGTTGTACCAATGCGGGAATCGAACTCACGATCTCTGAGTCGAGAGCCAATGCTGTAACCACTAGACCACGGAGGCCGATGTATATTTTATGTATATTATTATATTGCTTCCCGGCACTTGGGCCTGATTTTAGCCCATGGTGCCGGCCTCTTCGTGCCGAACTCTCTTTTAAAGTGATGATGAATAGAGCGTCGGTAATCGGGTAATCGTCGGGTTCAGAATTAAACGGTAATCGGGAACGTATATCAAATATTCATGTGGCGATTCCCATGTAATACTTAGAAAACTAATGAGATACGTAATATTGGAAGTTTCCTGAGTCTGACTTACTTGATCCTCGTATCGAAGAGATTATCGACGGATTCGCAAAGTTGGATGTGTTGCAAAGATTTCAAATATTGCAGATAATATTTGGAGTTTCTTTGGTTTGTTTCGAAAAGTTGTGGATTGGAGAAGTCCTAATATAAGGAGTTTAGACTATAATATTATTTTAATTATAGTTGATCGGGATTTTACCGGCGCAACAACATTCTCGAAGAATCATTTTATTCTAAGTATGTAAGTAGGTTCATAAATATTTAGAAAAATATAGGTAAGTACCACGAACGTATAAAAAGTACTGACAGAATTTCATTATATACCTACGTATCCTATACCTCATATCCAAGCAACTTTTGTATGTTTTGTGGTTTTGCTGTAACTTACCTGTTTATTTCGATACGTCACTAAATTAAGAACAACAGAACATTTTATACAGACAGACTAGGTACCGAATCAACTCGTACAATATTCAAATCTGGAAGCACTGCGATCAATACTGAATGTCGGCTTGCTATTTTTAAATGGATGATATTAAATTGCACATCAGAAATATACAAGGTTATACTTAAGTAAGCTAAGCGAAATGTGAATAAAAATAAAATAATAATTACAATTTACAGTATTTTGTCTGCGAATTTGAAACGAAGAGGCGAAAAATGATGTTCTTTTTTTTCAAATTGGCGTTAACGGGTCAGCCAATCAGAGCGCGGCTCCTGTACTTTTTTATGGATGCTTGTCGGCGGTGACACTGGCGTAACCGCATACAGCCTGAACCCTAGTTTTAGTAAAACCTTAGTACAGTACAATCTCACTAATCGGGCACTTCAATATGCCGATACCAAAGAATATAATATATTACTAACGTACCGATACCAAAGAATATATTATTACTAACGTATACGATACGACGACGCCGATACGACCAATAATCCGGCACTCTCCGCCTGCCCACCTGTCTGCCTGCCTGCCACGCATATCACAACTTATTTTAAAACTGTGTGATTAATTAGTTGTGAACTTGTGAGACATATTACCTAATATTATTAAAATGCTTTAGAACATTAATACACATAATATACGAGTACCTACATATATACATTATACATATTATATTCTTTGTGAATTGTTTTATTTTATTTACTATGATTTTTCTATATTAACCATATATTAACATTCAAATGATCCAGCACCCTCTAGTTTTTAATTGGATTAGTAAGATTGTACTGTATTATTCATTAGCCTTAAACTCATATCAACAAGATAAATAAACATTAATAACTAACGTTAAATAATTTATTTAAGAAATGAGAAGGTTGACAGATGTTGTTAAAAAGCATGAAGCCATCCAAGTATTAGGTAGGTACCTACTATTCAAGTTATAAAGAGATTCGAGAATCGAATCGAATAAGCGTGGAAACCTCTCTAGTCAATTAAAATTTTGGTTATGAAGGGTTTATCTCCACTGATAATTATTTATTTAATCAATTATAATATTATGTAACACAAGTTTCAAGAACATTTTTCAATACATTCTTCGCTCGATTGTAACAGGCATGTTACAAGCTATGGAATGCATCCACAGGAAAAAATGAATTACATACACTGCGACCGCTGTATCTTGACGGGTCTGAACATAGGCTCTGCGAACTTTAGCGCATGTACAACTCGTGAAGAAAACTGTTATTGTATTATTTTTATAAACCTATGTACTAATAAAATTACCCTAATACAGTTGACCAACTAGTACAAATAAAATACGAAAACACTTAAAAACAGTTATTGCGCGACCTTCTGCGCGAAGTTCAGACTCGCCAAGATACATCGGCCGTATTGTACTTACCTACTTATTCTCATGCAAATTATAAATAATTATGAAGTCAAAATATTTTGACATAATTTTTTTACAATCGACATTTCTTTAAAATGCAAATGAGCAAAGCGGCTAACCTGATGAAAGTGCTATCTTCAATTTAAATTATGCAAATATAAAATGAAAAGCCTTAATATAAAAAATAAAATATATTATAGTAAAACAAAATTACAAATTAAACTCTTATAAAATGACCTTATACCCCAATGCCCTAGGTCTAATCCCCCTCATCGCCTCCTTCCTCCTCCTCATCAAACTCCCCCTCCTCCTCGGCAGTAGCGTCCTGGTATTGCTGGTACTCAGACACCAGGTCGTTCATGTTGCTCTCGGCCTCCGTGAACTCCATCTCGTCCATGCCCTCGCCCGTGTACCAGTGCAGGAACGCCTTCCTCCTAAACATGGCCGTAAACTGCTCCGAAATCCGCTTAAACAGCTCCTGAATGGCCGTCGAATTTCCGATAAAGGTCGCCGACATTTTCAGGCCCCGCGGCGGGATATCGCAGACGGCGGTTTTCACGTTATTGGGAATCCATTCCACGAAATATGATGAATTTTTATTCTGAATGTTCATCATCTGCTCGTCAACCTCCTTCATCGACATTCGACCCCGGAATACGGCCGCGACCGTGAGATATCTGCCGTGCCGCGGGTCGCAAGCGGCCATCATGTTTTTCGCGTCGAACATCTGCTGCGTCAGCTCCGGGACGGTCAAAGCCCTGTACTGCTGGCTGCCACGAGACGTCAGCGGCGCGAATCCGGGAATAAAGAAATGGAGTCGGGGGAAGGGAACCATATTGACGGCCAGTTTTCTCAAATCGGCGTTTAGCTGACCGGGGAATCTTAGACACGTGGTGACCCCAGACATGGTAGCCGATACCAGGTGATTCAGGTCGCCGTAAGTAGGAGTCGTCAGTTTCAGTGTTCGGAAGCAGATGTCGTAAAGAGCTTCGTTATCGATGCAGTACGATTCGTCAGTGTTCTCTACGAGCTGGTGAACAGATAGGGTCGCATTGTACGGTTCGACCACTGTATCGGACACCTTCGGTGACGGTACCACGCTGAACGTGTTCATGATGCGGTCAGGATACTCCTCCCTAATTTTGGAGATCAGTAGAGTGCCCAGTCCAGCCCCGGTGCCTCCACCGAGCGAATGCGTCAGCTGGAATCCCTGTAAACAGTCGCAGCCCTCCGCCTCCTTCCGGACCACGTCGAGTACAGAGTCGACTAGCTCCGCGCCTTCTGTATAGTGCCCTTTCGCCCAATTGTTGCCGGCACCAGACTGTCCGAACACGAAGTTGTCCGGCCGAAATATTTGTCCGAACGGCCCGGAGCGGACGGAATCCATGGTTCCCGGCTCCAGGTCGACCAATACGGCCCTAGGTACATATTTACCTCCCGTTGCCTCGTTGTAGTACACGTTAATACGCTCCAACTGAAGGTCGGAGTCGCCGTGGTACGTGCCAGTTGGATCGATGCCATGCTCGTCCGATATTACCTCCCAGAACTGAAAATGTACGATTTATGTTACGGCATAGCAATACGTTACGTATGAATCTCTCATGTTAGGGTGGATCATCTCTATATTGCAATATGTTGCCTCGCATATGTACTTAGTTATTAAGTTAAAAAATATATTATGGTTTTATAAACAGTATTGTGAATGCAAGCTGAACAAACTATATTGAGTGCCTAGAAATATAGCAAGGACATGTTAGAATTTTTACTGTGTCGAAATATTATATCAAAAGATTTAGCATCAAGCATGGGATAGTATACCTATTCCTAAAGCTTATATTTTAGATACTTCTAGATAGACATTGCCTTAAAATATGTCCATGTCTCTAAAAAGAAATAAAACAATGAATTATACCTTAGCACCAATCTGGTTGCCGCACTGGCCAGCCTGGATGTGTACAATTTCTCTCATCTCGCCAATTAAAACTTATGATATTTCTCCAGACAACTACGAATCCAATTCCACGACCTACTGAATCGAAGGAAATAAATGCAATATTTCAAAAATTTTCAGCTCTCAAATTTTAAATTTGTTCTTTATGCCAACGCGATGTTTTTTAAGTTTAAAAAAGTTTTTAGTTGATAGATCTTTTTTGAATATAAACTATTTGCTTCAGTTATTTTACTTTAAAGTACCTATATCTACACCGAAATGAAATTATTGAACTTTCTGTTTGAGAGTTGAAAATAGAAATTTACAAACATTATTCTTTATACTTGAGAATGACATCTTTTTCGCTAGACAAACGACGAATGTATTTTTCCAATGCGTCTCAAAATTGGGGATGATCAAATCATAGGTTGTTATAGGTAGCGCAACGAATTAAGATCTTTCGACAAAAGTAGAGGGGGTATGCGCAGAAGTCAGTTTTTGGGTGTGTTTGGCGGTAGCGGGCTCGGGCGGGGAGGTGTGGATGCGCCGATTCGCCGAACGCATGCCGAACGTGGCTGCCGACACACTATTGGTACGTTAGTAATATATATTCTTTGCTATTGGTCACATGCGCGAACGATCCCCTCCACTTTCACTGAGCGCTCATAAACCGTTGCGCGACCTATACTTGTTACTATCGTTGGCAGAACAAGTGTCACTTGAGTGCCACTTACTTCAAGTAACTTTTGAGTATGCGGCAATTTTTATTCGCCCCGTTACTAAAGTAAGTCAAACCTATAATAACTATGCTCTGGAATCCGGAACACTGGTGAAAATTCAGAGCACTGAAAATAGAACTCAGCGCAAATACGATACAGTTGAAAATGGAAATTTCGCGTGTTGAACTGTCATATATGAAATTGACATTTGACTCGACACACAATATGTGTTCGGTTTTCAACTCTATTGCATTATTCGCAGAGTTTTATTTTCAATGCTTAGAATTGCCTACGGCCTTCCGGCCGGATCATATAGTCGCAGCGTAAAGCTGGTAAACACGGAGATTTCCGCCGCATTACCACATGACGTCCAGTTTCAATCAGAATCGGTCAGAATTCGGCCTTTGGGGACGTTCGTTACATTTTAGTTCGAATAGCTGATTAACGCATGTTTGACGAGTAACCGCTGTTTGGACCTCTATTTATGTCATTTTGCAACGTGACTAAAATCATTCAAGCGATTACTGGCTTAATTCTGAATGTAACAGACTAGTCGGCTATAACTTCAATAAATAGTACTGACTTCTGCCCATGCAAACAGTGCTTTTTTCCTAAACAAAACTGACAAAAACCGACTTACTTCTGCGTCTATATAATCATGTAAGTAATATATAATCATGCACCTAAAGGATCCCCTCAATAACAGTCCGCCTGCAGTCTCTGGTCCTATCCGGCAGCCTGCCGTCCTAGGTCAATTATAGCGCCAACATAATAAAGTAATATTTGCCTGCCGGCAATGCCCTGCTGCCACTTTTGAGGCTACACACTAGCAGCCGGGGTCAGCAGTTTTCGACTCACGGCCATAGACTGTCCGGCCGACATCTGTCGGCGCAGATCGGAATCATCAAGCGGCCACACACTATCAGTTCTTAGTCGTCAGTCCAAAGCCTTAAACGGAACTGTTAGTGTGTGGGCTATTGCGATAAACTGACAGATTTATATCGTCCGGCAAACTGTCAGTGAGTGGGGCGCTTAAGAGTCAGTTCATACCGAGTGGCAACGTAACGCAACTCACTGCATTTTGATAGCGATTCTAAAGCGAAAGAGGAATGCTCGAATTAAAAACAGAAACCAACAAACATTCTGTCATATTGTGAATTCGTATTAGAAAACCTTATTATTTGCGATATAACAGAAACTTGTAGAACTTCACCGATTATAACTCAACTTAAATAGTACTTTAAAAATTGCCGGTATTCCATACGAGCGCGTACATAAGCATGAAAGAGATAATGTTTTAAGGCCGTCCCCCGAGCAAAAGACCTTGAGGAGATCAGCCGCATAATTCAGTTCAAAATTTTTCACATAACTTAGTTCAAAATTGGCCAAAAAAAAAATTTAAATGGCGAATATCTAGCTTATGAAATTGCCTATCTATTGGTGTGTGTCCCAAATAAAATTAACTTGTAAATACTATGGAGACGCTGAAACTATGATTGAATATTAACATTCAATTATAGTTTCAGGATTTTTAAATGTCGTATGGTTGCCCAAGCACATACGGCATTCTCACAACATAGTCAGCCTAGTCCAGAGGAATGACTGGTCAGTACGTCTGGGGCCAACCATGTGCGGGTTTCTTCACGATGTTTTCCTTTATCGTTAGAGCGTCCGTATAATGTACTTGAGATCTGAAAACGTCTCATTGGTACACGCCACAACCTGGGATTCGAACCTGCACCCTCTCGAGTGCGAATCAAACGGTCTACCCACTAGGCCACGGAGCTCTCGCTAATACAATAAAGAAAAAAATAATACCTAAAGTAGTAAATATAAAAATTACAAAGAGCTACGAAAATAATAGCCAGTACGGAAAGGTCTAGAAAATTCTGTCATTTCCCGCTTCTAGTAACGCACAGCCTAGTCAAAGATATACTTTCTTATAGCGGTCTGAAGAGCACTCGGCCTCTGCAGCGTTCCTTTATTACAAGTTGACACAAAAACTCACTCGGAATTTTATTACCAGATCTTATACAGTGGAATCCGTTTATAATGACATCGCAGGGAAATAAACACGTCATATTAAGCGGACGTCATACAAAGCATTTTATTGAAAACTAGATGTTTTCCGCGACTTCGTGCGCGCAAACCGTAAAACCGTACATTTTTTCGCGATAAAAAGTAGCCTATGTCCGTGGTCTACTCTACATTTGTGCTTAATTTCATCCAGTAGTTTCGGAGCCTGTTCAATGCAAATAAACAAACACACTTTTCCTCTTTATTATATTAGTATAGACCAGATGTTGCCCATGACTTCATGCGCGGAAAAGTTATGGTGTCTACAGACACACGAATTTGGTACGGAGCGTACAGCGGATCTGGTACGCTCCGTACCAGATCGGAGCGTGTGTAGGGCAGTCCGGCGAACATAAGAAGACGGCGAAGAGTACGCCAGAAGAAGGCGAAGAGTTCGCCGCTGTCCGCATCGGATCTGGTCCGCTCCGTACCAAATTCGTGCGTGTGTAGAGCAGTCCGGTGGTTTGGCCGTACAACGGTATCAGTGTTGCCAACTTAGGGATGTACCCCCCAAAATTAGGGAAAATATCTACGGGGGTTTACTAAACGGGTAGTAAACTCTAAACATCCCGTCCCCTAGGACAGGATGTTTAGAGTTTACTCCTTATGAATCAATTTGTATGTAATACTAAAAATTATTTTAATGTGTGTGTCAGGGATATGAAAATGTATTGGCAGTGAAATCAGATTAACACAAGTTAGTTTTATGTTATTCACGCGTAAGTCTTTATGTTAAACACATAACCTTTCTTTCTAGCTTATTATCTCTTAGACCTGTCAATGGTATAAGTAATCAGGGGTAAAATTTGGGGAGAAATATTTTTAAAGTGTTGGTATCACTACCCGTTATCAATGAATTGCGGGAATCATCGTCGTCGTTTGCAACAATCAAAAACAGCACTGTAAATAGAACTTTGTGCTAATGTAATAGAGCATAAAATCGAACACACGAGTGTCGAGCTTTACGGTCCACTGCACCGTACCAAATCCGTGCGTGTGTAGCGACACCGAATTTGGTCTCCGGATATGGTTCGCTGTACGCTCCGTACCAAATTCGTGTGTCTGTAGATAGCATTAGTTTCCCAGAAACCGTAAATTTTCCGCGATAAAAAGTAGCATATGTCCTTCCCCGTGATCTACTCTATCTACATCTCTACCAAATTTCATCAAAATCGTATGTTTGTGAAAAAAAAAAGTGGATAAATTCAATATGAAAACCAAACTTCGCTTTGTAATTACTTCTTAATAAGCGGTTAGTCAATATAAGCGGAGTCATAATACATACATACATACATATAATCACGCCTTTTTCCCGTAGGGGTAGGCATGACCGCCTCTTTCCCGTAGGGGTAGGCAGAGACCACTTCTTTCCACTTGCTACGATCCTAATACATACTTCTTTCGCTTCGTCCACTTTCATTCTTACCATCCATTCCTCCTCTTACATTCAACGTAGCCAAGCGTCTCTCCATGGTCCGCTTTTCGCCTCCGCGAGAAACGAGACGTGATGGGTGGCGAACCACATCGCCGCCATTTTGGATAATTAAATTATTTTGATTATCCATTGCGTTTCCACGGATTGGTGGAGAGGGTAGGAATAGGCAAAAGGGAGAGTTCACTGTGAAAGTAGCAGCGCTGAATGAGCAATTTTTTTTTCACTTTTGTATGGGGATACTCGCGACGCTGGAGCGCTTTCCCATACAAATCGCAAAAAAAAATTTTGCTCTTTCAGCGCTGCTGCTTTCACAGTGAACTCTCTATAAGGAACACAAACACACCCTTAAGTATTATCACTTATTTTTGTTACACCTTGTATAGATAAAAAGTAGCCTATGTCCTTGTGCCCCATGGTCTACTTTATATCTGTGCCAATTTGCATGATAATCTGTCTAGTAGTTTTGACGTGAAACTGTAAATAAAGTTTTCCACCGGAACCGTACATTTCCCGCGATAAAATACTTTTTATCGCGGCGATAGTCTAGATCCTGAGAAAGGAAATAGGCTAATGCATAGGTCCTTTCTCATCTCTCATTTGTGTGTATTTAAATCGGTGTAAAACCTTGGTTGTAAAAAAAAAGGTGTAAAACCTTTCTCATTTGTGTGTATTTACATTTAAATTAATTAAAAATAATAGGTTCAGTAGTTTTGGCGTGAAAGACGGACAAACAGACAGACACACACTTTCTCATTTATATTATTAGTTCGCGTTTATTTCTAGCCTCTTTGCACTGAGCTGTATCCAAAACTCGGTCTTTTTCAATGTACCGAAAAAACATTTCCATGAAACAAATATAATACACCTCTTTACATTATTACGCTTTTTTACGTTTTCGTAAAACAGCTTGTGTTAGAGGAATCGGATTGATTTTTATTGTATACTATGTGAATAGGCATGCATTAGCTTGATTAATCTGATAAGGCTTTCATTTGCCAGATCAGCGAGACTGGAGGATTTTGTTAAAACATTTCAAAAGGTGATTGAACTTTCGAAATGAATTGAATGTATCGGATATAGTAGATTTAAAATAATTAATCGACACATTTAAACTTACTATTTTTGCAGTTCTAGTGTGCTGACTATATATTCAAATACTAGCTTGGTGTTATTGTGATGACGAGGTGGTTTACACCTCGATTTTACACCTCATCATCACACTAACACCACATAGATGTTATGAGCGCTTAGATCATAGTATATTATCTAAGTATGAGCGTGTATATTTTTTTAGGAACAGAACGAAACGAAGAACTATTTTGGAACGAACTCGAAAGTCGAAAACACCTTTATTTATTATTATTATAGAGATATAGAATAGACTACGGGACATAGACTACGGACCATAGGCGAAGTTGCGGGCAACGTCTAGAATACTTGTATGTCGCTAGTATTTCATAACTCCGCCCATCGCGTTAGTTATCTCGTACTACTCCAAACTGTGTGCCCCACATCTAGATCAATCGCACTAATGTATTACTTATTGAATGTAACTCGATACTCCCAGTAATTAGATCTGATCATAGTCCGCCGTTTTGGCAATTCATTTTCAATTCTTGTTATGAATTACTGTATGAAAGATGACAGCGATCGTAAAATGGCCACTTGAATTGCAATTCATAATATGATTTGGATACAATTTATAAGCAGAAATTGGCTGAAATGCATTCATTTGACAGATTTACAAGCAGAATTGTTTTAGTGTCAAATAGCAATATTGCGATGATATTGCGCAAGTGGCCTTTTTAGACTCGCTGTCCCCACTTAAAACAACTTTTGGAGTTGTTTGGGGCCATTTTGATATTTGAGGTATGGCGAAATCAAGATGGCTGGCATTTGATGTATGATGAAAACAAAATGGCGTAACTTTTTCTTGTATGAAGATTTGTTCTGTCAAATGTACGTCAGAGCCTATGTTTAGTCTTGAAATCTTTGGATGGTCGTGTAGCTAGGTTCATCATCATCGCAGGCATCTAACGGTCGAATTCTTTCATTTCATCAAATGGGAATATATGTGACCTGTTTAGGGGGAGACCTGTTTAGTATTTTGAAGACCCCCATCTTCAAAACACTACTACCACATATTACTAAATAGTTACTATGTAACTACACTTGGTCACCGGGTGTGGAAGGGGGTTTAGGTTTTTGTAAAAAAATTGTAAAATTGACCATGAAATATGGGTACGTTCCGTTATCTTCTTACTGAGCTGTGTTCTAAACTCTCATATTATCTTTTATTTCATTTCAATGCGGTATTCAACAATAGACAAATAAATTCAAGAGGAAGGTTTATATTCATATCCCAACTGGAGAAGGGCCAATACAATACTTCATATTAATTTAAAAAATAATTAACATTTTAAACTAAAAAAAAATATGCAAAAAACACACCTAATTTGAGTCATAAAATTGTAAACGGGACCCTTATGAACATTTCTCCTTTACGTTGTCAATAAAAGAACAAAATGCGAATGAGACATGGATGTAAAATAAAAAGGACATAAGAAACTATAATACAGCGGGCTCTTAACCTATTTCTCGAGGGCCCTTGTTTCATTCCCGAGGATCTTGGACTAAAATTAGACTAAGAGACGGCAATTTCGTGCAAATAATTAATATATTTTTTACTACGCATTTTACTAAGGTTACTCATACCTTATCTGTACTAATATTATAAAGAGCAACATTTTGTTTGTTTGTTTTTTGTTTTTATGTTTGTTTGCATTGAATAGGCTCCGAAACTGCTGGCCCGAGTTTAGTGAAATTTAGCACAGATATAGTGCAGACGATGAGGAAGAACATAGGATACTTTTTATAGCGACAAAGTATACTGGTACTTCTATTGAAAACTAGCTGATGCCCGCGACTCCACCAGCGTAAGTACAGTATCCCACGAGAACCGTACATTTTCCAGCGATAAAAAGTAGCTTATATCCTTTCTCAGGATCTGGACTATCTGTGTACCAAATTTCATTTAAATCGGTTCAATAGTTTTGGCATGAAAGACGGACAAACATACACACTTTCCAAGTTATAATATTAGTATGTCTAGTTTTTTCTTTATTTTTTATTTTGCATTGTAATCTACAACATATTATGACGTGTTCATTCATCAAATGCCATTTGATGAGTGGAGGTATCAAGAGGTCGTCAAAATATACTTATAGTAGGTACCTATGTAGTTACGTGGTCTGACCATGACCATTAAAGAAAGAATCGATATCAAATGATATTTAACGAGAGTTTAAACGGACTTGTATCGATCGTAATCAATAATTCAGTCAAGATTGTCCCCGCTGATTGGCCGAGCGTCATCAATTAAACTACACACAAATATATTCGATAGTTATCTCTGTCGTTTATGTTTTCCTCCCTTATTAATAAAAAGTACCTACTTAACCTTTGCTAGGAGTTCTGACTTCTGATTAAAAAAAAATAGAATGAATCACAAAATATTTTTCTGACCGGGATTCGAGTTCAAATTCAAACCCACGGCCCACCGAAAAAACATTCCAAAATTTCGAACAAAGCAAAAATTATTCATACGCATAGCAAACTGCCAATCGGACTGACATAATTAGAGACGAAAGAAAACCTAACCAAGAGCATGCCAGGACATGTCTAAGGAGGGTTCCGTAACTATCAACGCGAAATAGGTTTTTTTTTCAAATTACTTCAAAATAATTTTTCTTTTGTGTTTTAGCACGGTCCATCCGCATGGAAACTTACCAGTTTCTTCTATACTTCTATACTTAATATAATAAAGAGAAAAATATTGTTTGTTTGTTTGTTTGCATTGAATAGGCTCCGAAACTATTGGACCGATTTTGATGAAATTTGGCACAATATAGAGTAGACCACAGGAAGGACATAGGCTACTTTTTATCGCTGAAAAATGTACGGTTTCTGCGAAATTAATATTTGCGTGCACGAAATCGCGGGCAACATCTAGTCTCCAATAGTTTAGAAATGCTATGGGGGGGCCAACTTACAAACCACTTAAGAGGCTGATGACTTTGTAAAAAAGTCATGTATGAAATTATGCCTTATGCCTTTAATTTAAAAAACCTATTCAACGTTACCCCACACGATGGGGTAGAATGAAAATATATTTCACTCCATGTATAGGAGAGCCACCCCTAAAATTTAAAATTTTCTTATGACGCCAAAACCGAGATCTATACACAATCTTTAACTTTCCACCAACCACTTTACCAAATTTTATATGCATAATTACAGAAGCTTGAAGCGCGGACAGACCGACAGATAGAGCGAAACTATAGGGTTCCTTGAGATATAGCTGCTCAGTTTCCCAGGGATACGTTTTGGTCGGTCTGTGTTTACCAGGGTTATATTATCTATTAGATGTATGTAGTATTAAAATAGTACATAATACTTTGAATGGGTCTTAAATCTACCAATTAACTAGAAATTCTAGTATTCTAAAGTTATTTTAGGGAATAGTTTATTTTAAGTAACAATGGTCTTATTCAAGTATGTTAGAATTCATTCTATTTGTTCTGAAACGAAGTTATCGTAGTTAATAAAATATGAATTCAGTTTTACTATTTGAGCATATTTTGTACACAATAGAGCTAGTTTGGTTGAAATTATGAGATTTTACAATACCGTGGGCTGTTTGACAATTTCTGTGCAAATGACAGGCTGTTTTTAAAAAAGTAATACATTAAACTTATGTTAATTATGAGATAATGCAACATACCCTAAATAATTAAAATTGTTACCGATACGATAGTAAAACCGATACGATTAGTTGCCACCAGAAGAATAAAAAAATGCATTCATTTAAAGTTGATATTGTTACGTGAAAAAATACGTTTAAGTTAAAATTCGAATAAGGGTCAGCTCATCGAGATTCGAGACGCTGCATTTTAGATAAAGTTCAATTTTGAATTGCTATCTTAAAATTGCAACACTGCATCGCGTCGCGTCTTGATGTGAACTGAATCTAGGTCTTAAAGAAATAGCAGGCCCTATAAGGTACAAATTCAAAATTAGATTTTTTACATAAAAAAAAACATTGAAAACATTCTTATCGAGCTAACATAACGCTATCTCTTATAACTTACACCACAAACTTATATCAGTCCAGCTCGGTCTGAGGCCAAATTGCAGCCGCCAGATAACTCGCAGACACGACCTACTTACGGATATTTTAGGGTTCAGATACGTTAGATGTCCTAAACTTTGCCTCACTACCTGGACGGCTCACATACGTATTTCTTGTGGTTTTGCTTGTACATATTATGTCACCGCAAAATTGTAAAAACCGTAAGATTGTAAAAATATGTTGAAAGATTTATAACTTATATTTTATAATCTAAGGAAAAGTAATGTGTTAAATTATAGGCAGAATATTCGCATCCCAAGTCTATCTACATTTTACAATTTCACAAGTTTTATTACAATCTAACGGTTTTTACAATTTTACGGTGACAATATATATTTGCGCTGCATTTTTAAGAAAGCGATTCAAAATTGAACTTTATTCACTACACAATAAGATACACGTTTCATTGAAAGAGTTAAAATAACAAGTCACACTTGCACTTATACTAAGGGTCAGTTCAGTACGAGACTCGGTGTGACATGACCCTTACTAGATTCTTTCCGCTACTTCGTACGCGCAAAATAACCCGTATAAAAGGTAGACTATGTCCTTCACCGTGGTCTTCTTAACTGTGCCGAATTTCCTTAAAATCGGTCTAGCAGTTATGGAGCCTATTCAACGCAAAAACAACCAAACAATTACATCTTTTACCTTTATAATATTAGTTTAGATTAATTACGAATACAATATATAATTTGTCTTCAGCATTTCTAGAAAATACTATTTTGTTTTTCGTTTGTAAGTATAGCAATGCCACTTACATACATTATGGATAGGGGTTTATAGTTAGTTATCTTTTTCCTATAAGCAAAAATCGTGAATCGGATTTAAATATTTTTTGCACAATATAGTTTTAAATCTAATGTAGTATACTTATCTTATACAGATATTTTTATTAAAAGTACGGTTCCCATAGGGCACGGACTATACATTTAACAAAATTTTTGTTCTATGCAAAAGCAGTCCTTTCGGATTGAGTCCTAGGATGACTAATTGTCTATAATAAGCTGTTTTCAGATCACGCTTATCATGTATTTAATTACAGCAGTAGGCAAAGTCGCGTACTTAATCCTATAACCAAAATTTAGGCCTTTGCATCCGATAATGGATATTTTATACAGTATTCTCTGAGCGAAGTAACCACTCTTGAAATACTGTAGTACCTGGGACAGTAGGTTTTTTTAAATATTGTATGGTTGCCCAAGCACATACGGCATTCTCACAATAGGTACAGTCAGCTTAGTCCAGAGGAACGACTGGTCAATACGTGTGGGGCCAACCTTGTGCGGGTTTCCTCACGATGTTTTCCTTCACCGTTAGAGCGTCCGTATAATGTACTTGAGATCTGAAAAAGTCTCATTGGTACACGCCACAACCTGGGATTTGAACCTGCACTCGAGAGAGTGCGAATCAAACGGTCACAATAACGTTCGAAAATGCACTGCAAATATCTTCGAGTGTACCTTTATTCTCTTTTTGTTCCGTTCTCCTATTCGTGATCGCAGCATTTGCGGACATTTTACCGTAATATAAAGAAAAAAAATGAAGTGTTTCAATTTTTATTATCATAATTGAAATATATAATTAACGTAATTAATAAGCAAATAATGTATTTGGGTCAAACCAATAATTCTGTGCTACTCAAAAATGAATTTTACTACAAAGAAACTGGGTTACTTTTGGAGTTTGATACGTTGGGGATGTTTGGAATTAAATTTTAAACGAAATTATTTCTTTTCCCTGTCCGCATTATGTTTATTAATAGCTTTGTTATATAGACAGCATTATAAAATTAATGATGGTTTCACAATTTAAGAGTGCGCTAGTCAACGGCTCGAACTCCTAACATCGGGGAATTAATCTTTTAAGAGAAGCTATAGTGCACACATTTATACTGCTTTGTAAAGTATTTTAGAAAAGACGTCCTCAAATTACAAAAATCGACACTCGGCTGTAATTGGTTTTCCATGAAATACTATATAATATTTTTGTCTGAAGTAATTGAGATACCCAATTGCTGAATAATCGAACTTTGTCGGTATGTGCTTGCTTTTTTGTTTTCATTCTTCATTTGTTTTTCATTTACTGTCAAAGTTGCGCTAAAATCCGATTTTTGGAGGCTTCTAATTTAAAAAATAATTTAAAGTTTAGAAAGTTTATTTAGTGTAATAAAAATCGATATCTACTATAATCGATAGTAGCTACCTACTTATAATACGATATTATAATAAAATATGCAGACGATATTATAATATATAAAAATGATAATACCAATCCCTCGTATTTCCATGTGAGATAACATTAGTTTAGGAGGTGATTGTGAGTGTTTGCCCTTACGGCTTCACTGATTCCGCCTTCGTAATAAGGGCTTCCAGTTATGGCACACACTTATATGATATAACGGATATATTTAAATAATCTTTTCGTTAAGTAATGTTAAAAAATTACTAGTAATGACAGTGAAAATATTGACCGGAGCCTGTCAGGCTACACGTCCATTGTTGCCCTATAATATATTTTTCATCCCGCCTGCTCGACAATGTTCTATTATATATCACGCAATCTCAACGTAAAGCAAGTCATTGACTCCCAAGGGAGATAATGTTGTATGAAATTCTCAAGGGATTAAAGTGATTTGAATTTGGAACGTTAAAATTCGTATGAAAATTCCTAATAGATACGTATCTATCATAGAGTTTTTCAATAATAATATGGTATTGCTGAGAGTTTATTCGAAAATCGAACTGGCCACCTATAATTTTAATATTCTCATGTGTCAAAATCGTCAGTCACAAACTCACAAGATCCTGAATCTTCAAGTACTGCTCAAATAAACTCCACCACAACTTCCATAAATGTTCCTAATAAAAAATAAAAATATTACTCTGTCCCTCCATAACTGGACAAATGTGTCGAATATCAATATTATATCAAATATCAATAATTTTTAACAAAATAAATGTTATATTTTTGTAGCCCTCGGTTTTTATTGCCTCGCAGTAGGTATGAAAAGTAGAGTATGCACCTCTGGGATAAAGCCTGTCTTCGTCTTGGGCAGCTTGAACCCCTCGCTTTACTCAGGACTCTACATAACTCCCTCGTTTCACTCGGGAGTTAAGTTTTAACTCCCGAGCGTAGCGAGGGAGTTAACTCTAGAGTCCCTCGTTACACTCAGGGTCCAATATGCTACCCGTGACGTAAGACACTGCTTTATCCCCTTGGTGCATAATCTACTATTATATGGGCGATTATGTTTATTCCACATTTTCTAGTACAAAATCTCAAAAAAAAAAAAAAAAAGCCGGTAGTTCTTAATCAAAAATACCATCTAAGAGTTCTGTTCAGGGTTCTGCGAGTAAAACTTTAAGTGCAGGAGATCCATCTTTCAAACAAGAAGTGAGTGAGTTGTTGTTAGCTTCGGATCAGTCTGACAATGAAGAGAATATTGAAGATTTTTTTATATGAACTGCTACAAAATCATGAAAGTGTCAGTGATTAAGATCAGGACCAAGATCAGGACCAGGACCAGGACCTAGGAGAAGAAACTTTTGTGCACTGACTGCCAATAAATTTACGTTATTAGACTGTTGTCAATTTTTTTTATATTTGTTACAGCTGAAGTACATGTTTTGTGTTTTTGGTTTCTTATATATTATTATATTTTAAGAAAAAATACTCATTTTGTTATAGGAAGAAGTTTGGATGTTATTATTACCTAAAAATGTAACCTAAGTAGATTTAGACTGAAAAGTGACATAACTTTTGATTTTTGTATTTCTATATTTTTTTTTAAATAAAGTTGATTATATAAGGACGTTATGTTATTACTAAGTCCCGTTACTTTAATACTAATTCAGTTTTAAAGCGATCTTATATGCAAATTCCCCAATCAAATGTCTGTGCATATAGGAGCCTGTGAGACTCCACGTCCACAGTAGTGTTAAGAAAAAATGACGTCCATACTTAAAGGTTAAGCACCTTCTTTTATCAGTTATATAAAATTTACAAGGTATTCTAAAATTCACTAATCACGTAATTACTAGTACATCATTCACTCATCGCTTAGATACCTACTATAGATTTCTACGATAAATGTGAGTTTTAACGATTACTTTTTATACTAAAAATACTGACTTTATTTAGATAAGATAAATATTTGTTCATTTACATTGGTACAAGCGCTTATTCTTGTAAATCAAAAATAACTTTGAATTGGGAACGTGGATTTGGTGTATCCCGCTGAGCGTCAGAACTGCGCTGTAACTCAATCGGAAGCTCCGACTTGACCGGGGCAGCTGAAAGACGGAGCACTATTCTGGAATATTCTATTCTAATTCTCTTGACATTTCCTACGATTAATTTTGAATTTGAAAAAGCTGAGCACGGTCGTTGGCATGGTGGTGTGGCGTTTAAACGTGTTACTCAGAAATGTATATTGTATTTAATGTTTTGTAAAGAATAGTTTCTTGACACCACATCTACCAAGCCAAAGAAAATCTGCTACTCAAAACTTAATTATTTTGAAAACTAAATGTTAAAAGTTGTTGCAGTTGCAAGTTGAAACGTTTCGTTTTGTAGGGTATAGTGATTCGATCTTTATGAAATCTCTAGTTGTAATGCTCATTACACAATTAATGCAAAGGTAAATAATATTGCTACATTTTAAGGCATTGGATGTCCGTGTTTATCTACTCATTTACTGGCTATATATAAAAATATCTACGTGATACAGTAACGATATGGCCATAGCATTACGTAACGTTCTAGAATACTTCCGCGCTCGCTATTCCAGCCGGCACTGCGGGGCATGACGTGATTATGTGGAATTTGCGATGCCCACTGTTTCCTAATTTATATGTCACCACGTCAGCAGATGTACTTAGATGGTTTGCATCTTTGCTCGATATTAAAACGACATTGTTTTGGAGTTATGTAACGTTCGGGAATAATCCCGCGCTCGCTATTCTAACCGGCACTGCGGGGCATGACGTCATTATGTGGAATTTGCGATGCCCACTGTTCCCTAATTTCGATGATCACTCGACTAGAGAGTCGACTGTAAAGCTTATTACTTTAACGACGTGTTAGTTGAAGGACTGTTAGTTTGTAGCAGATAATTTCTGGCATTTGCCTGATTTGAATAGCGATCGCGTAATAATATAAATAATATTACACCTTAAATCATGTAAGCGGTTATTGCCGTCTATACGGACACCAACAACGTGCGTTGTAGAAGGCTACTTCAGGTAACGACATACAGTCCGATCTGCAGTGTTATTCTCTAAGAACATTTTCAAATATCTCGATAGCTGAATCCGCGGCAAGTGTCAAATATCATATAAAAATTTGACACTCACCGCGGATTCAGCTTTCGAGATTTGAAAATGTTCTTACAGAATAGACAGGCTGTATCTATTACCTAACCAAGAGCATGTCTGGACATGTCTAAGAAGGGTTCCTGGCTATCAATGCGCAATAGGTTTTCTTTAATTAATTCAAAACAAAGATTTCGTACATTTGACAGAACAAATCTTCATACAAGAAAAAGTTACGCCATCTTGGTTTTTACCATACTTCAAATATCAGCCATCTTGTTTTCACCCAGTTAAAATGACCCCAAATGGGGCCATTTAACTTTTTCCTCAACATGCCTCGTCTATAATATAATACATGTCTATGCTTCAAAAGCTATATAGTCTGATTTCGCTCAAAATAATTTAAGAAGACACACGCTTCCAGGGCGGACAGACAGACAGACAAAGTGATACTATAAGAATTACTTGAGTATTACGGAGTACGGACCCTAAAAGTATAATTAAAAAACCCATTGTAAAACATTTTCTAATCGAAAGGCCCTCAATAATCAAACCCGTATTAATTTTCAATATTTTCGTCCCTTTTATCTCCCTGTGTACTCTGGATTAACAGTGGCCACAGATAATCAACAGGAGGTGGGAAAAATCACGTAATTCCCAGGATAGAACCCCTGGTACAGTTGTTGACGTGTATATATTTGAGCATCACGCGGAGGTTATTTATACAAAGGCAATGATCGTACAGTACATATAATTATGTATGGGAGTATAACATAATATTGGAAATGTTCATTTGGATTAGAGTTTTCGATTATTGATTAACTATAGTCAAGCTTTGTAAATGAAAAAGTATTATATTGGTTTGTTCAAAAATTAAAAAACTTTAGTTAGTATAGACACAAGTTATAGCTCCCGCACCTCCGCCATATTTTGTACGGAATGTCGCAGCCGTCGCTACGTCGCGCGTTTCACTACCGGCGCGGGCGCTGCGGCACAAAAGAGATGTTCTAGAAATGTATGAGGCGTGGGCCAGCGCTATGTACACTATATGTAAATATATATATATATATATATATATATATATATATATATAATATATATATATATATATATATATATATATATATATATATATATATATATATATATACATTATATACTAACTGTTCCATATTATTTATTTTATCTAATGTCACTTCGTTTCGATATACATACATATAATCACGCCTCTTTCCCGTAGGGGTAGGCAGAGACCACTTTTGCTACGATCCTTACATACTTGTTTCGCTTCATCCACTTTCATTCTTACCATCCATTCCTCCTCTTACATTTAACGTAGCGAAGCGGCTCTCCATGGGCCACTTTTCGCCTCCGCGAGAACGAGACGTGATGGGTGGCGAACCACATCGCCGCCATTTTGGATAATTAAATTATTTTTATAATTATCCATTGCGTTCCCACGGATTTGCGGAGAGGATAGGAATAGGAAAAGAGAAGGATAGGTGGTGTGGAAAGGAAAATTGGTAAATTAGAGTGAGAAATAGGAAATGTAGGATATTACCGCCGACCACTTTTGCTACGATCCTTACATACTTGTTTCGCTTCATCCACTTTCATTCTTACCATCCATTCCTCCTCTTACATTTAACGTAGCGAAGCGGCTCTCCATGGGCCACTTTTCGCCTCCGCGAGAACGAGACGTGATGGGTGGCGAACCACATCGCCGCCATTTTGGATAATTAAATTATTTTTATAATTATCCATTGCGTTCCCACGGATTTGCGGAGAGGATAGGAATAGGAAAAGAGAAGGATAGGTGGTGTGGAAAGGAAAATTGGTAAATTGAAGTGAGAAATAGGAAATGTAGGATATTACCGCCCAGGAGGGCAAGGGATAGGACAGTAATAGCTAGGGAAGCCGAGGTAGCGTACCCGTATACTATACCACAACTACCGGACAGGTAAGTTGGGATGAGTATCCCATGACATCTTTCAATGTTCGTTTCAATGTACATTTAAAATAACTTCGTCAAGGAGAGCAACACAATGTAAAATAGTACATGGCTGATCAGATCAGAATTATCCAAAGAATGGCATTTTGTAAAATCCAGGATCAGATTTTACTTTAAACTATGGGGGAGAGCTGTATCCTAACACTAAGAGTCTAACAAAATCCTCCTGTCCTGTTGACTGTTACAAAGTCCTGCGCACTATGCTGTACCCGTTCGTGCATATTTCAATAATACGTACGTAAACAGATGGATCGGGCGTCTAGGGCCAATTTTGTAGCCTCCGCGTTCACCGGATCTAAATCCATTGGATTTTTTTATTGGGGCTGCCTCAAAGAAGAGGTGTACCGTAAGCCTATACGGTCTTTGGAAGAACAACGTAGCCGTGTTAGAGCAGCCGCATCAAAAAAGTGATATAATAATAACTCCCCACCGATTTCGGTAATTACGCGCGATTCACGCAGGAACAATTTTATAATGCCCAAGTGTGTGCGCAGTACACAAGAGCACTCTCTCTTCCTTTACTCTCGTAATCCAGTGGGATGGATAACCGACACGACTGATGAGAGATGAGGCGCAGGTCCGACTTTTTTACATGCCCATCCGACGCATGGATCATCTTTCTTGTCAGACAATCAGGTGATCAGCCTGCATTGTCCTAACCAGACTTGAAAAAAACATTTTTTGTTTTCCAATGCGGGAATCGAACCTACGACCTCCGAGTCGAGAGCCAATGCTCTAAGCACTAGAACACGGAGGTGGTTACGTTGACGATATATTAGATTTGATACGTGGTAGAGCCATGCTTCGGCACGAATGGGCCGGCTCGACCGGAGAAATACCACGGGCTCCCAGAAAACCGGCGTGAAACAGCGTTTGCGCTGTGTTTCGCCGAGTGAGTGAGTTTACCGGAGGCCCAATCCCCTACCCTATTCCCTTTCCTACCCTCCCCTATTACCCTATTCCCTCTTAAAAGGCCGACAACGCACTTGCAGCTCTTCTGATGCTGCGAGTGTCCATGGGCGACGGAAGTTGCTTTCCATCAGGTGACCCGTTTGCTCGTTTGCCCCCTTATTTCATAAAAAAAAAAAAAAAAAGATTGCTCAGAAGACCTGCATGTATCCGTAGATGTAGGACCTGCATAAGAGTGGGAGGCCAACAATTTAAACATTTATTGTAAATACGTGTAAAATTAAGTACCTATTCTTAATGTTAAACGATGTTTTTATTAACCCCCAATGGTCAGGTACAATTATTTTTCTTAAAGTTCCCCAATTACCTACTCTCTTTCTTTAGTATATTTTTCTCCTTTTCCACATTAATAGCAATAATTCACTATTTATGGTAGATACAATGATGAATTGTATCATTATAAAATGTACTTAAAACCAGCATTATTTAAAAAATATTGGTCACTCATGCCTTCGTACATTTTTTTTATACCCATAATGTTTAAAATTCGATGAAAAAATAAATTATGCAAGTTTTTCTAAAATAAATCAACTTGTATACATTTTTTTTAAAAAAGTGCAATAGCTAGTGATACAATTTATTTTCTATCTATCAACATAGTTATACTACAATATGAAAACATTAAAAAACTGATGTAATTCATTCATTTCTGGTCATAGTGTTCAAAAAACTAAAAAATAAGCTAAAAAAATAGACTTTTCTCTAAAAATAACTTATCTTAGGTACTAATTATGATAGATTTTTTTTGTATTTTTTTTTGAACGGGCATAAGTTCTACTATAAGACATTTTAAGGTTATCCATTAATTACGGGACACCCGATATATAATAAATGCGGGATGTTTGCACCGTGAGCCCTAAGGTAACAGACGGAAAGTTGGAAGGATATGGGTATAAGGATGGAAATTATTTTCTCACTGTCAATCACCCAGGCTCAGGTGACTGTGGTTAGGCTAAGGGTGTCTTGGCCACAGTGAGAGGTTGTCGGTATGGATTTGGGAGTCGGTCGGAACACTTCGAGAGAGTAGCCCTGGACGAGTGTTTAAGGAAATGGGAGATGAATGAGACACAACAAGAAGTTGGTATCTGATTTATTATTATCAATTCTTCCAATATATATACTCATGCATCTTTACACACACAAATCAATCAATCAATCAATCAATCAAGTCTTTATTCACAGAATGTAGTATTACATGCAGGTGGTGACAGTTTTAAAGAAGTCCATACATTCTACCATGATATAGCATGGTGTGTAAAATTACATGTCAATAATAAGATTTTATTAGTACCTAAGATAACAGTTTAGTAATATTTATAGTATAATTCAGTGGTGTAACAAAAGGTAACTAGAGATAGTATAACAATAGATAGTACATTTTAAACTGATTCAAGTATTAAAAAAAATTCATTTCATTTTGTAATAAAGAATAAAAATCAGTGTTTGTTATTAAAAACCGGCCAAGTGCGAGTCGGACTCGCGCACCGAGGGTTCCGTACAAACCTGCAAGGTTTACAAAGTTCGTTCATTACGACAATCGAGTCATAACTATGGTATTTTTATTGCAAAATGACGCGTTTATGAGGAAATGGGTAGTAAGTTTAAAATTATTAAAAAAATATATATTATGTGATGTAACTAAAAATTTATGGTTTTCGTAATTTTTCCTTTATCTATGCTATAAGACGTTGCTTCGTACCAAATTTCAAGATTCTGAGTTCACGGGAAGCACCCTGTAGGTTTTGATTCCCTTGCAAGTGTCGAAAATTTGCGGCATAAACGGCTGTATCTTTTGATTGCGTTGGCTTAGAAGTTTGATTTTTTCACAGCTTCAAGGGACAGTAGACCTGAGTAATTGATATAAATTTCAGCTTCATACCTCCACGCGTTCCTGAGAAAAAGGGTCTTGACAGACGGACGGACGGACAGACGGACAACAAAGTGATCCTATAAGGGTTCCGTTTTTTCCTTTTGAGGTACGGAACCCTAAAAAGTAAAAACAATAATATTACATAGGTATATAAGATTACTAAAAGAAACATAAAATAAATCATATTTAACATAATCAAAATAAAATATTTAATATTAATGTATAAAACATATGTCAATATAATTAAATCAATAATCACTTAAAATATGTTAACAACTAAGACTCTGTCCAGAAAGTGCGTAAGCCTTCGTAAACCTACGCACGTAGAGATTCTTATCTTATCGTTTCTTTTTTACGAAATTTTGTACGATACGCGCATAGCTAAAATAATACGCACGTAGCTTCTGGACGCAATGTATGGGGCCCTAGTACCTCGACTACGTGCATAGACCTTACGTGCGTAAGAATACGCAGTTTCTGGACATAGTCTTAAAGTCAGAAGAAAAGTATAATCAAAAAAGTAATATGTCATAATCTTCACAGAATCATCCATTATCATAATTTATCATTTAAAAATTCATTAATTGTATAATAGCATTTTCCTGTTAATAATTTTACCAGATTGTTTTTAAATAATTGTAATGGTTTATCTTTAATATTATTAGGTATTTAACCGACTTCCTAAAAAAGGAGGCGGTTATACGTTCGGCTGTATATATTTTTTATTTTTTTATTTTTTTTGTTTGTTCAACGATTACTTCGCCGCCTGTGGACCGATTTTCAAAATTTTTTCTATGATGTATAGGGTGTAATCCCAAATTGGTCCTTTTGATATCAAAGTGGTGACCTGATGATGGAATCCATGAGGAATCGAGGGAACTCCTCGAAATTTATATGGACACATATTATGGTGATTTTGACTTTTTCTGAAGTAGTTAAAGTATATGCTACCAAAAAGTGAGATTTTGCTCCAAGGTATACCCTGGATCCAAAAGTACAGAACAGAACTCCTGGCTCCTTATAGATACATGTTTGGGGACTTCGGCTTTGTTTAAAGAACTGCAAGCATATGCCACCCTGTCAGTTAGAGTAATCATCATCATCATCACCACTATCACACCATACATCATCAGATTATGATGATATAAAAGGTATTTCTCATAGTATTTTACACTTACACGGATATCTTTGAACATTACTCTGCCGTTTATGGACCTATTTGCAAAATTCTTTTGTTGTTGTAAAGGGTTTAGTTCGAAATTGGTCCTTTAGTCACTAAAGTGGGAACCTGATGATGCGATCCATGAGGAATCGAGTGAACTCCTCGATATTTATATCCACACATATAGTGATTTTGACTTTTACTGAAGTAACACAAGCATATGCTACCAAAAAATAAGATATTGTACCAAGGTATACCCTGGATCCAAAAGCACTGTATAGAACTCCTCAGTCTTTAAAGATATGCGTTTGGAAATTTCGGCATTGTTTAATGAACTGCAAGCATATGCCACTTTATAACTTACAGTAATCATCATCATCATCTTAATAGCAATACCTTATGGAAGCTTGGCGCGTATTCAATTATACATTCGATCGTTTAGTTTAGACGTTCTTAAGACGTATTAATAATAACTTAAGAAAATATATCTCTAAAAAGGGTGAAATTATTATTTTTAAACAAAAAAATTAAACCGACTTCCAAAGTAAAAATACACAAAAAAGTATGAAATAAAACTTAATCTCTAAATAATTCTCCTTTCAAATTCGGCTAATATTTTTACTATTTCTCTACACAATCTTATTAATTTTGAAGTCGGTACCAGCAAATATGAACGTAAGTTCTATAAAATATTGTAGAATATTGTTTGGGCTGGTACCGATTTCAAAATTAAGAAGATTGAGTAGAGAAATAGTAAACATTTTAGCCGAATTTGAAAGGGGAATTATTTAGAGATTAAGTTTTATTTCATACTTTTTTGTGTATTTTTACTTTGGAAGTCGGTTTAATTTTTTGTTTAAAAATAATAATTTCACCCTTTTTAGAGATATATTTTCTTAAGTTATTATTAATACGTCTTAAGAACGTCTTCTAACGTTACTACGTAAAATCAGTGATTATTCGCTCTACGTTTCATACGTTGCGTCCAATTTATGCATTTTAATGAAATGTGGCCTAGGAAAGGTGGTATGGAAAGCAGGCCAATTATCTATAGCCTTTGTCATCGCTTGCCAGAAGTGCATTTCTGACAAGCGGTAACTATAGGTAAGCGTCCACAGTTCCGCATCACACGCAGCGGACGGATCGCATCAAACGGATTAATTTTGTATAGTGCGTCCACTGTATCGACAGCAATCGGATTTGCCAACGCAAGGACCAGCAATCGGATTGACGATGACACTTCATTCGGATTTTTGTAGTGATTGTACGTGCGGAATGTGTTTGTGAGAATGGAGGAAAGCGATGAAGAACATCGCTTTCCTCCATTCGTATAATTAGGGTTATTTAGATTATATATTTCTTCATACTCTTGCACATTTGTAATTAGTCGTGACGCATCCATTCTGCAAATACAGATGCAAATAGCCGATAATGCGAACAGAGCGAGCGCGAGGTGCGTCCACTGAGTCGGCATTCCGTAAAACGTCATCGGCACGCATCGCAAAAGTTGCCTCTCAGAGCAACGGCGTCGGCATTGCCGATGACGTTATACGGAATGTCGATCCAGTGTTGTATGAGTTTCTATACAAGGTCAAGGCAAACCATAATACGTTGCGTACGATGCGTCCGATGCCGAACTGTGGACGCTACCTTATGGCGCGGTCATTTGCCTGCATCGCATTGCTCACCGCGAAATTCAAGTCAGCGACCTTAGACACGTTTTTTATTCCAATTTTAAGCTCGGGCGCTCCCCTTTTATAAAATTACTGTATCACTATTTTACACTCCCAAATATTGTCGATTATTTGGCTCAATTAAATCGTAAATAGCCCACGTCGATACTTCCTACTGAATAATTTAGTTCATAGGCTAACGTTATTTATAACAATTTGGTTAAAACTTGTGCTACAGAAACAAAGCCTGTTTTTGAAACACTTGCAAGCTAAAATAGTTAAATCTGAATCTTAACCTATTATTATAGTGTATTCCTTAAAGAGATCTTAAAGGAATCTCGCAATCTTTACGCATACTTATGCTTGTGATTGTGTTTTTTTTTAGATTGTGGGTATTTTTTCGCGGAAAATTGTTATAAATTACAATAATAATTAATTTGTATGAATTTATAATTGACATGCCGGCAATGCGCTTAGGTACTCTTAATTGTGTCAATTTCCATCTGGAGATCCATCTGCGCATTATAGAAATTTCTATAAAAGAAGATCACATTTCTATTACACGTAAGATAAAATCTTGTTTTAATTCGTTTTAAAGCCCGAGCCGGGTAATACCCGGGTTAGCCGCCATCGATTATATCCGGTGGAAGTCTGTGGGAATCTGAACTGTTATAATTTACTTAAAAAAACCCGGTCTTGGAATTATCCCATTTTCTGTTTGACAGTTGACACTAATATATTTGTTTGTTTGTATTGAATAGACTCTGAAACTACTGGACCGATTTTGATGAAAAGCACAAATATGGGGTAGATAACAGGAAAGACCATAGGCACCTTTTTATCGCATCAAAATGTACGGTTTCTGCGGGATTTACATTTAGGCGCATGAAGTCGCGGGAAACAGCTGTATTTTATACGTTTCCCGTGGCGTTCACGATCCGACTGAAACCCAAACAAAGTTTTTGTGTCCAAAATTCACCGGCAAATTTAATTGATTTTCGATTTCAAGTCCATGCATACATTTACAGCTCGATAAAACGGTTACCGAGTAATTGTCATCATCATCATCGGCATCAGCTACCATTACAACTACTGAGAAAAGTGGTAAATTGTATGAGATTACGAAAAGTACAGTTACTAGAAAAAATCACGTTCTTTTTGAAATGCTTCGCCTACTCGGTAAGCCTTAAGATTTTTATAACTGTACTGACGAACTTTTGATGATAAGGTTTCTTGGATTATGAATTAAATGACAAGCAAGAAAACGTATAACTCAACGCCCATACGCAACGCCCATCATACGCCCGGCACTGCCTTTTCGAGACATCATTTGCGATTAAATTTTCAAATTTGTAACAAGATAATTTAAGGAAATATTTGGCTTTGATAGCTAAAAATAAGTGAACTTATTTTTAGCTATCAAAGCCGAAGCGCTGGCTTCCAGCATCGCAGAACCACTGCATACCATCCTGCCTGTAACGGACTGGTGGAGAGATTTCACCGTCAACTCAAAGCTGCGATTATCTGCCACGCAAATGACAGTTGGGTGGAATCTCTCCCACTTGTTTTGTTAGGCGTCCGCAGCGCTTTCAAAGAAGACATCCAGGCTTCTGCGGCCGAACTTGTATACGGCCAACCCTTACGTCTTCCAGGCGATTTTTTCGATCCTCAGGCTGATGAGACCAGCGATATGACAGATTATTTGTCGAAGCTCCGAAGTATTGTCAGGAAGCTTCATCCATCACCTGCAGCTAGACACAATAGTAGATGTAAAACTTTTATTTATAAGGATTTATCTTCCTCATCACACATTTTTTTGAGAGACTGCACTGCTAGTGGCGGTTTGAAACCAGCATGCTCAGGTCCCCATAAGGTCTTAGAAAGAGGTGACAAAGTTTTTATAATTATGGTAAATGGCAAGCCGGTTACCGTATCGATAGACCGCATTAAGCCGGCCTTCATACTGCATGACCCTAGCAACACATCATACACACCGCCCATAACTAACACTCGTCACAACATACCACAGTCACTACTCAACACCCATCACTACACTCCAAATGCGGAAAACCGGGACTTACCTCCCGCTGACGAGAGCGTCATCAAGAGGACGCGGTCTGGACGTCGCGTTAAATTTACCGACTATTATCGCCCTTGATGGTCTCTGGAGGGGGGTGATGTAGTGACCTCTATAAACTTTTATTTTTACATTATATTATTTACAACATTAATCCTAACATTAATAACAAACTACCATATTTACAAAATAATATATTAAATGTATTTACGAAATTAATTTTCATGTTCAACAGACAAAAAGATGTACGACTGTTTTTATTAGTAGATAATTCTATGCACGGCGCGGGCGCAGCGATATCGATCTATTGTTCTAGCGATGATAACCGGTATATGTGAGTGAGCGCGATGGCAATACGCACTGGTAGACCGACACGCGCTCCGGGCTCCGCTATTAGGGCTCTTTAGTACGCTTTACGCTATCACTGCCGCCCCGCGTCACATTTTTGGCTGGCTAGGGCTACGCCCCGTTAAATGTTTTTCGGTTGCATAGTATACCTTTCTTACCATTATTTCTTCTTCTATCATCCCTTCTGTTTGTAGAACTTTAACGTGTGTGTATCGATAAACTGTAAGCTGTGTGTGAATAAATCTTGTGTACTACAGACTGATTATTTTGACCATATCCGCTTCACATACCTAACACACCTACAATAGAATATTGGACCACATATATTAAAAACGTTGAATTGTACTTCGTTTCATGTCTCATGTGAGCGAGTAAGTAGGTACAATATAATTACTTACCAGGAAGAAATACATGAAACGATTATTTAAAGCATTATTAACAATATTTCGACCTAGCCATTAAGTTTGTCCAAAGCATGTAATTGTACCGCAATGCGGGTTGTATGGTTATGCGATAATAACGTTTACGGCCCTCGTAACAGAGTCTAAGGAAAAGGGGGGTAAATGTGTTATTTTTTTTGTGACTTCTCTAAATGAAAAGGTCAAGTCACGCATGTTTTCGTGTATACAAACGTAAGATCAATAAGAGTTTGAACATATTATTCAGTGACATTTGGATCTATCTTTTTTAATAAACCGTGTAGTTTAATCAGTTTTTGGATATAATAGAAAATATCAAAGATATAAACGTTTAAAGTAAGTAGTAGTTTAATAATAATAATAATTCCTCACCGATCTCGGTGACGGTGGCCAGTGTAATTGAAACCAGGCCAGTTACGCAGGAGTAATTTTATAGTACCCAAGTGTGTGCGCAGTACACAAGAGCACTCTCTGTTCCTTTACTCTCGTAATCATAATCGTATCGTGGGACAGATAACCGACACGACTGACGAGAGATGAGGCGCAGGTCCGACATTTTATGTGCCCATCCGACGCATGGATCATATTTCTTGTCAGACAATCAGGTGATCAGCCTGCATTGTCCTAACAAAACTTGAAAACAACATTTTTTGTTGTTCCAATGCGGGAATCGAACCCACGACCTCCAAGTCGAGAGCCAATGCTCGAACATGTAGTAGTTTACTGTTAATATGACGTCAGAGCACAGATTATTATCTATCGACAAACTAGGCGTTTCGCTATTTTTAAAAAGCGTATATATTTAAATTAAAGTTCTGTGGATTTTGATGGTTTAAAATAATATTCTATATTTTTTTGGGTAACGGAAATTCTATTAAATGTTTAGGATAAAAAAAGGGCCAAAAATTCGCACGAATATGCATCGCATCCTCGAGCTTGTATACTTAGAGTATATACGAGCTCGCTGATATTTGCAATGCGATGCGAATTCGCAATTAAGCGTTGGAGCCCTTTAACAGATAAGCATAGAGAAGCCCCAAAAGATTGTAACCAAAAATATGACAACTATTTTATGTGGGTTTGCAAGGCATGCATTTAGGCAGGTTTGATAACTTGTCTGTGGTTTTTCATACATGGCGACGTGCTCCGATTGGTATTTGCAGTCAAGGTGATATTGGGAATTATTTTAAAAACCTCACAAAGTCACAAAGAACAAACTTTACCTCTTAACCTAGATAGAATATAACCGTTAGTAAGCCTATATATTTTGATCAATATCATATTGACACCTTCAGATAAAAACTAAAGCCTTTTGACCCGATCTTATACGTCACATTAGTAACAGGATTAATATTAGATTACGAGTCTAGACGAGGTCGGGGGATGTGAGATATAAATCGTCATATTGCGAAGGTTATATGTATTATTTACTATATTTTTCAGCTGTGAAGTTCGTCATAATATATTTACGAAAATACGATATCTTATAGTTATACTTTAAACGAGACAATCTTGTATATTTAAATGTATAATCGGTTTCTTGAAAACAGCTGCTAGTATTACCATAAAATTTAGTATGCAGGAAGTTTCGGAGGAGAAAAGTCGATATAGTTAGGTGTTATCCCTGGTAAACTGCGCATTTTGAAGCGATATATATAAGGTTTGATAAAATCAATTACGGAAACTTTGGGTACGTCATATACTGCTTGTGTAAAGACGTTTAGGCAAAAAAAAAAAAAAATTATACACGTGGAATTTTTCTTATACAAAATTAAATTATGTGGCAGGAAATTACATCTTATTGAATTATATCGACCACGCGCGTACAGCTGTTCAGATATGAACTCGAATGACCTGGTGTATGCAATATGTATCGCTGTCTCTGTCGTGCTACATCTGCTGTCCTTATCGCGCGCGGACGCTTTATGCAAAAGGTTTAATTTCTTGCAATATTTTAATTTAATAATTTTAGTTTGTATTTTTTTTACACGGGTTAAATTTTTTTCTTTTGGCCAAAACGTCTTTACACAAGCAGTATATGACGTACCCAAAGTTTCCGTAATTGATTTTACCAAACCTTATATATATTTTATTTCTTGATGCAACAATGTATACGTAGGTAAAATTTTTGTGTTGTTGGCTAATTGGTATTACGGGTTCAAATCCAAATTCAATACAAATACAAATTTACTGATACTTTTTTGGAACACAGAACTCTTTTTTGTTCCCTGGCGGGATTCGAACCCGCGACCTCCAGCTTCAGCGCCAAAGCTCTAACCACTAAGCTACAGCGGTCGTATGTCAACGTCAACGTCTATAAGTATTTATTATAACTTTTAGAAACAAACAGACACAAATTTAATTATAATATACTTTAAACAAAATGGCGGCGTTTTTGTAATTTATGATTGTTAATAATAACAATAACCGTAAGATTTTACCGGTGCTTCAATTTTTACGGTTATCGCTACGTTTTCCGTTTGACGGTTATATCTCGTAGACACCTGCTACGGCGTAGTGTCTACGGCGTAGCGGCTACAGCGCAACGACTACGGCGTAGAGGCATTCGTAGCAGCCAATAATATGTAAATTATTGTTGCTTCGAGTTAAATAAAATTACATTGCTTAGAAATAAATTTTATTGTAATGATTATTATTGTTAATTTTGCTTAATTAATCATAATTATGATAAATGTTTTTGCAGATTTTTGAGTTTACTCCTTAAGAAACGATTTGAGTTATAAGGTCCGGTACGGATATTTTATGAGGAGTAAAATCAAAAGTAACACGGACAGTTAAGGCGTTACGTAGAAAGAGACAAACATATATATCTTTAGGATTGAACGTGCAAAAAGAATGAGATGGAATACATTGCACAGAGTATTACGACCCATTTCTATTTTTACATTTAAATATGTTCGAATTTGTTCATTCAAAGTCCTTACACCAGCTCGTTATTACCGTCAGCTTTATTACTATTACTATTTTTATTTTGTAATATACTTTATGTAATACGCTTTTATTGAAGTAATATAAATAATCCGAATAGTTACAGATATATTATGTTTGTTTCTCTTATTATTTTAGAAGATGCGTCCATTTACCCGCTTTCTATTCGATATATATCATAATTATCGTTCGTAAGGAGGAAACTCCAGTCGTGCGTCGGAGATGACATACATACACTTTTTTATTACTGAAGACAAATCGTATATTGAATTATCTGTATTGGGGAGACGTTTCAGTACATATTTTTTGTACCTAGGGATATTTTCATTAAATTAGATTAAATCTAAACAAGACTAAACTTGTGATATATGTTATATAATAAGACCACCGCCACACATTCATTCGTACTACCACACGAGTTACAAGAACGATGCTGGTCCTTTGGAAACGACAGAATAATAATAATAATGTAATAATGGACACTTCACACCACGTCAATCTGGCCTCGTGCTAAGTATCCGAGGAACTTGTGTTACGGGGACCTGACAACGGGACGTACATTTAATACTATTATACTATACACAATATATTTAATACAAATCCATGACCAAGGAACATTAAAAACTTTTTGTTTCCTGGGCGGGTTTCGAACTCGCGACCTTCGGCTTGAGCACCAACGCACTAACCACTGGCCAACAGAAGTCGTCAAATATCTGTTTAACTTCCAATATGGGACCCATAACATTAAATTAGAGTGGGACAGCCATCGGCACAAATGGGCCAGCTCGGCCAGTTAAATACCACGACCTCACTGGCGTGAAATTAAGTTTACGTTGTGTTTCGCTGAGTGAGTAAAGTTACCGGAGGCTCAAGGTGATTTTGAGTATTTTAAGGACCAGGAATGCAACACTGGAGGAGTAAACAGCGTAACTTCTGTGGTGTTGCGTGTGTTCATGGCGGTAATCGGTGACCATTAGGCGATGCGTCTGCCCGTTTCTTAGTTTATTTAATTATAAAAAAATGTTCTCTCGCGGATCCGAACCCGCCCACTACAAAATCAGTGATTAATATAAAGTTAAGCACAATCTAAAGGTCGTTAGTCCACCTGTTCCGGGTAATTTGGGACAAGCGTGTGTTGAACCCGATCGTAATCGCTGCCATACATCACCGCCCCGTCGTTTGTTATGAAACGTCAAACCAATATTATAATAACGTCAATAATATCAACATAATGACTGTTCAAGAGTTCATAAGAGGTGATTCACGCGCGCTGTTTATGACGCGCGTTTAAAGTAAGTGCGTTTTCCTTGTAGTCTTCACAATATGTAATGCGCGTTTTATATTGAGATGCGCTTGATGCGTTATAATAATTTACATCATTTTCGCTCTATTGTTTATTATGTAAAATAAAACCAAAAGCTGAGAGGCGTTTCACGCACGTTATCACTAATGCGTCGGAAGTATATGTGTTGCGTTTGGGACATCTGAAACGCATTGCGCGTTTGTATACCGAAACGCGCGCTTGACACGCATATATATCAGTGTTATCTAATCTGTTGGTTTTTCTAATCTGTCATCTCTAAAAATCGCATTACATTCTGTCGTCAACTGTGTATGCACCTTTAGAGTTGGTACACATTGGAGGCTTACAAATTACAACCACTCATTTTAAATCGCCTGATGTGCACGTACCTTTAAAATTCTAAAACATCAATACGTAAAACATTAAACGTAATTGGCACAGTTATTCCAGCAATTTAAGCATAATGGAATATCATTTAAATTTGGTATCATTCGATTATAGAATTTCATGATTGGATTCGAATAATTAGGATAGTATTACAATTATTAATTATTTTGTTGTTTGTTGGGCTACTGTGATTTTTTTATTTAACAGTTTCTTATAAGTATCTGGATAACCGAGCTTTGATTGGAGCTCTGATAAATAAATAAAAAAAAGTAACCATAAAACCGGCATTCGAACCCACCATATTCCAAATTTGGAACAAATCAAAAATTATACATAATATGCATAACTGCCAGTCAGACTGACAGAATAGAGTTGAAATTATTGATATATTTTTGCACGAGGAAATAAAAAACATATTTATTTTAAAAATGCGCAGTTTTTCAGGAATTAACGCGTCTTTTTCGGCTCTCCTACTCTTATGGCACAGTCCCAGCATCTTGGAAGACAGCTTTGGTGCACCCGATACCTAAAAAAGGCAATCGCTCCAATCCTTCCAACTACAGACCAATCGCTATAATCTCTTTCTTCTCGAAGATAATGGAGTCCATTATTAATAGACAGCTCCTTCGATACTTAGACGTTCAGCAGTTGCTAAGCGACAAACAGTACGGGTTCCGTAAAGGTCGCTCGGCTGGTGATCTGCAGACGTACCTAACTCATCGTTGGGCACAGGCGATCGAGTCTAAGGGAGAGGCATTGGCTGTAAGTTTGGACATAGCGAAAGCCTTTGATCGGGTTTGGCACAAAGCGCTTCTTTCGAAGCTTCATTCCTATGGGCTCCCCGAGAAATTATGCAAGTGGGTCACGAGTTTCTTAGCAGACCGAAGCATAAGGGTCGTAGTCGACAGTGAATGCTCGGATACTCTGTCTGTTGATGCTGGTGTCCCACAAGGCTGTGTGCTATCACCTACCCTGTTCATACTGCATATCAATAATATGTTACAAACCAATGGCATTCATTGCTATGCAGATGACAGCACGGGTGATGCCTTATATACCGGCCACGCGAACATCTCTCGGCAAAATGTCATTGAGAGTCGAAACAAACTTGTCTCTCGAATTGATAATTCATTGGAGAAGGTCTCTGAATGGGGTAGACTTAACTTAGTCTAATTCAACCCCTCTAAGACACAAGTTTGCGCGTTCACCGCTAAAAAGTTACCAATGGTCGTATGTCCTCGTTTTGAAAGCATACCCATAACTGTCTCCTCCAACATTGGAATACTTGCTGTTAACATATCGAGCGAGGTCCAGTTCCGATATCATCTGGAGGGCAAGGCCAAGTTAGCCCCCAAGAAGCTTGGTGTTCTGAACAGGTCAAAGCAGTATTTCAGTCCGGTCCAACGCCTACAACTCTATAAGACGCAGGTTCGGCCTCACATGGAATACTGTTCTCATCTCTGGGCAGGGGCACCAAAGTACCAGCTTCTCCCTCTGGATCGTATCCAACGTAGGGCCGCTCGAATTGTCGACTGCCATAGTGTTTCAAACAGGCTTGACTCCTTAGAGCTACGTAGAGACGTAGCATCGCTCTGTATCCTCTATCGGTTATATTACGGGGAGTGCTCCGAGGAATTGTTCGGACTTATACCTGCTGCAACTTTTCGCCACCGTTCCATGCGACAAAATATTTATCATCCTCATCACCTTGATGAGTGGCAGTCCTCCACCGTGCGCTTTACCCGAAGCTTTCTGCCGCGCACTGTAAAACTCTGGAATGAACTGTCGCCAGCAGTATTTCCGGACCACTATGACCTGCAAACCTTCAAGAAGGGAACGTATTCCCTCCTAAAAGGCCGGCAACGCACTTGCAACTTCTCTGATGTTGCGGGTATCCATGGGCGATGGTAATCGCTTTCCATCAGGTGATCCGTTTGCTCGTTTGCCCCCTAGTTTTATAAAAAAAAAAAGTCATATTCTGGATCTATTTTTTTCCCCAAAACTATAACGTCCTACAACATTCCTACAAAATCTGATGGTAGGTATTACTTGCAGCCGTTTTTGAGAAACCGATTATATGTTCAAGATTGTCTTGTTTAAAGTATAAGACAGACATATTAATTAGTAGGTAGAGCCTACTAGAGAATTTTTTTAAATTCCCAAAGCTGATGGTGATGAATTTAGAATCCAATTCACATTCCAAGAAAGTTGCGAATCCTTTCCTAAGAAGAAATTTCTTTAGTCGAGTTAAAATATTATTCATAACAATACAAATAAACAGAAAGGGAGTTTTGTTTTTCATTACGTAACCAGTGTATTGATAAAAGAATAGAAAAAGAATGGAATAATAAGCAATCTACACTCATTTTCATCAATCTATATGCTGAATATTAAATTAGGGAATATATCTTAGGAGAGAATATCTTTCTTCTATTGAGAATTATTGTTTAGTAAATCTATATTTTCATAGAGTTGTGTAAAATAAATATTAAACAGTATATATTTAATGAGGCCATTAATCCTTACTGAATTATCATAATTAATGTTATGTGTAGTAATACTAATAAATGAGAAAATCGACCTGTCAGTCTGGCAATCTATGACGCTTAAGCCACGGAAGTGATTTTTATTATCATTATTACAATTCGCATATTGCCTCAAATTATTTAAAATATCATTATTAAAAAGAAAATTATGTCAAAATTTTAATAATATCAACAAAATGACGTTTGCGTGCGTTTTCCTCATGGACTTCAGTTATCACATGTAACGCGGTTTTTATATTGATATCCGCTTGACACGTTTAAAATGATCCGCCATTCGTTATAATATGACCCCAATAATTATAAATTACAACCAATATCATTATAAATTTCATACGATCAACATTATAATGACTCGGGTAGTATGTGCGTTAAAAAAACCGGCCAAGTTCGAATCCGTACAAAACGAGATACAGCCAAACGCTCGGTCTCATTAATATGGTACCATTTGTACCCTATGGGATACGAAACCCTATTATCAATGTTAATAAAATTAATGGGCCACATTAATGGCCATGGAGAGCCGCTTCGCTACGTTGAATGTAAGAGGAGGAATGGATGGTATGAATGAAAGTGGACGAAGCGAAACAAGTATGTAAGGATCGTAGCAAGTGGAAAGAAGTGGTCTCTGCCTACCCCGACGGGAAAGAGGCGGTCTCTGCCTACCCCTATGGGAAAGAGGCGTGATTATATGAATGAATGAATAAAATTAATGTAAGTTAGTGCATTTTTAAAGTACCAAAAAAGCATGCATCAATATACTCGTAAGTTAATGTCGTAGTTTCGTCGTAGTCGTAGTTTCAAAGCCTTCGTGGTCTAGTGGTTCGAGCATTGGCTCTCGACTCGGAGGTTGTGGGTTCGATTCCCGCATTGGACCAACAAAAAATGTTGTTTCCAAGTTTGGTTAGGACAATGCAGGCTGATCACGTGATTGTTTGACAAGAAAGATGATCCATGCGTCGGATGGGCATGTAAAAAGTCGGACCTGCGTCTGATCTCTCATCAGTCGTGTCGGTTATCCGTCCCACTGGATTATGGGAGTAAAGGAAGAGAGAGTGCTCTTGAGTACTGCGCACACACTTGGGCACTATAAAATTACTCCTGCGTAACTGGACTGGTTTCAACCGGCCACCGTCACCGAAAATCGGTATAGGGGAGTTATTATACTCGTAAGTGCATTTTGGAACGTACACTAATAATATTAATCATACCAATTTGTCTACGCCAATGTACTTTTATGTTTAGAAGGAAAACTAATGGGAATGCATTTCGTTACAAATGAATGCCAGTAGATTTACTACGTGCTAAATTAATACAAAACACAAAGTATGTCGATTTATCTATAAATTACTTTTATGTGTAGAAACCTACTAGTAGAAATAATGAGTGCACTTTTTGTGTGCTACAAAGTGTTACATTATATTTAATGAGAAGAATTACCTTTTCTCCTTGACTGAAAATACTGTAAAAATGTAACTTAGGGCTGCGCTAGTCGGTTTTTTCTCCATACAAACGCTGTTAGTGATTTACTCTAAAGTCAAATATTGTAGACCCAAGTTTTTGTGTAATATCGATTTTTATTACACTTATCATGTCGGTATGTGCTTATATTTCTAAAATTTTAATTAGTTTAAAAGATAATAGCCTCTAAACATGGGATTTTTAGTGCAACTTTGACCGTAAAAAAAAACAATCGAAGAATGAAAATAAAAAAGCAAGCAGATACTGACATAGTTTTACTATTCAGAAATTGAGATAACTTTACTTCAGACAAAAATATTATATAGTTTGTTCATAAAACACCAACAGCTGAGTGTCGATTTGCGTAATCTGAGGACGCCTTTTCTAAAATACTTTACAAAACAGTATAAATGTGTGCACTATAGCTTCTCATATAAGTATAGATAACTATTTTATGGCTATATCCTTTTTCCCCGATATTATGTGAAATAACAAGCATTTTCCCGCCGCACCGGACTGAGTTCGAACCGTTGACTAGCGCACTCTTAAATGCAAATGTAAAAAAAAATCTTTTACAAATATTTCACATAATAAACCTCTAGCATAAAATGATTTTCTCAATATTTATTCCCAGTTTCACCTTATTTGCTGGGAATGAAAGAGTTAATGAATAAACTGACTAAATGTAACAAAAAAATTGATACCTAATTCTATGAAAAAGTACCTATTACACATTACAAGGTCTATTCATAGTAGTCGCTCTCACCAAATAGATACTTCTTATAATTAATACCTTACATACGCAAATGTCCAGTTTTCGAGATCTGCAGTGTGTCACCTTTGAACCTTATTTTGTAACTATAAGGTCGAAATTGTAATGAAAGAACAGAATTTGTCGGCGAATGTTCGTGGTGTAGTTCACGGTAGTCGGACTCTCGTTCGGGATGGGCTCTTCGGCACGTTCTTAATGGGCTAATTCATTCACCCCGTTAGCAGAAGCCGTATGTGCAGTGTTTCTGTTTGTACTAGAGTACTAGAGCTTAAAACAGATACATAAAATGCGATTCAAGTGAGAATAGGATCGAGTCGGCGCCATATTGTTTCAAATTGAGACTGCTATGATAGTTAAATTTATGTTTAGAATATTAATTACTATTTAACGTTTTTATTTAAATTCGATGCAAGACTATTAATATTTATATGCACGTAAGTTTTTCTGTAAATCGCACTTTTCAAATGATATTTGGACAGAAAAAGGTCATTGACGTTCCTACTCTCATTTGAAACGAATTATACAAAATGTATAAGAAATTAGTTGCCTAATAATTATTATGAGTATGAATATAATATGAATAGAAGTTGAATTTTTGTTCTATTTCGTATTTTGCTATGCGTCATACTTATATATGAATAAGTTGATCTATTCGCTTTTATAATATAAATTATGTAAAAAAAACCAAAAGAAATCCAGTGGGAACCGTACACTTTGCTACTGTAAAAGTAGCGTAAGTCCTTCCCCTTAGTATACTCTATGCGTGTGATAAATTTCATCAAAATTGGTCCAGTAGTTCCGGTAACTATTCAATACAAACAAACATAGAAACAAATCTTGACACCGCTCCAAGGTGTGCAAGGGTAGAGTCCCGAAAAAAACGATATCTCATTTTCCAGGAATTTCTCTAGTATTACAGCTCGGGTGTTTTATAACCAATCACGATTGGCACAGCTTAGCGATACTGTGACAGAGGCCGTTTGGATTTACTCCAAGAGCTCGCAGTGTATGAGTTACTGAGTTTATTGAGCTATGAGCTACTAAATTTATTGAGCTGTGAGTCACTGAGATTATTGAGCTATGAGTTATTGAGATTATTGAGCTGGGGTTCGCTGGTTGTATTGTAGCTGCGAATATACAAGAATATGGGACATGCGTTATTGTAGATAAACAAACACCGAAATATGAGAGTTTGTGAGGATGGATGGATGTATGTATGGATGGATGGATGGATGTTTATTACTCTTTCACGCAAAAACTACTGAACGGATTTCGATGAAATTGGCTATGGTAGTAGTTTAGGCTCTGGATTAAAACAATGACTACTTTTTATCACAAAAAATATAGTGTTCACTAGGGGATACTATATTTACGCGGGCGGAGCCTATATTTAGCCTAATTATTTAGTATTATATAAGGTAACAGTAGATAACGTCAGATGGGTCAACTCACACCGAAATAGCGATTCAAAATTGAACTTTATTCAGTACTCAAAAAAATACACATTTCATTTTAAAAGCGGCGCCGCACTATGAACCGACCCTTAGTAAGCTTAAATCTTTTAACTTAAACAACTGCTGCAACTTTTAATGCTGATATAATTATAATAATAGGTATTATGTAAAATACGTGCTGATAGTGCAGGCAGAGCTGTTGGGAAGAGCTAGTATTTTTTATATTATGATAGTGTACATTTCTCAGAAACTCGGAGATACATTTTGTTCCTACTTTATCTAAATATTACATCATTCACTATTCACTAATATTATAACTGTGAAAGTTTGTGAGGATGGATGTTTGTCACTCCTTCACGCAAAAACTACTGAATGGATTTTGATGAAATTTGGGATGATAGTAGTTTAGGCTCTGGATTATAACTAAGGCTACTTTTTATCCCGGAAAAGTACAGTGTTCACGAGGGATACTGTATTTACGCATGCGGAGCCGCGGGCAACTGCTAGTATTACATACATATTCTACGCAATCAAAATCACGAGAAACATTATACAATAATACTTCAAATGCTAACAAAACTAATCAAAACTTGGGGCGTTCGAAAAGTTATCTAATGGCCCACAAATAAGGGCTCCATGCGGTTACGTGGTGGAGCTGACCTAGGTCATGATGACGTCACATTATACAAAAGGTTATATCGATTCGTATAATCTGTTTGGTTTTGCATAACCAAATCTCGCCCGCCGCGGGCTAGCGTGGTGGACTAATTCTAATTCTCATTGACGAAGTGTTGACATGTGAGGACAAAATATAAAGTGAGCTTTTGAAAACTACTTCTAGAATATAACGATCTTAATTAGAACAACATTATTAAATTGGATTATAATTTTTGTCATCAAGTTAATTATGATTAAGTCTACTCTTGCTCTGAGTTTTTCGGGAGCGTAATTATTATCTTTTATATTGGGAAATGCATTAAGATTTATGTGAAGCAAAATCATCTCACCCGTTTTTATGTAGTATGCAAGCGGAGTAGTATAAAATTTGGCAAAGTTAAACTTCACGTGGAGGAAGGTGTAATTTTTTAAATAATGCTTAGATTTAGAAATAGATAAAATTAATAAAAATAAAGCTACACACACTACCTCATATTATTCTTAACTCACATTACCGTGCGTTTGATACAATTTTGTAACACGTTTACTCTATTTTTATTTTATCTATCTCAAAGGCAACCTAAAAAATCTAAGAAGCATTAGGGGCGAAATTAATCACACACAGGGCTACCTCTACTAGTAATAAACGTAGTAATAAATTAATACTGCAATAATTAATTTCTACAATGCATGCGCAAAAGAAATTTTCATTAACGTCATTAGTAACCTACGTGGAAATCTATTATTAGATTTTTATTGTGAGCACAATTTTTCCTCGAAACAATTGAAATGTCATCTATTTAAGTACTTTAAAACAATTTATCGTACTGCTGTTAATTTCATGTATCGGAATAGACCGAGAAATGAGCAGACTGATTGCATGACGACAAGATTACCGCCGACCAGAAGAGTTACAAGTGCATTCTTCTTCTTCAGAAGAGTTACAAATCTTAAAAACCCCAAACCGCTCTTAAGCCTCCTCGTGACACCGAGTATTATAAACTCGAGTATATATTTTTGCACTGAAATAGTAATATTAAGGCCCCGTGGCATGCTTTTTTTTCCCAAATCCTCAAACAATAAACTACAACTAGTATGACTACAACATATCAAAATTTCAAATTGACTCAAACATATATTTTTTATATTTTTAAAAAGATGTTCTAGAAGTGTATGACGCGTGGACCAACACTATGTGCACTATGTGTTAATATAGCTACATAATATAGTAACCGTTTCCTATTATTTATTTTATTTTTATTTCACTTTTGTTTCAATGTACACTTAAATTAACTTAGTCAAGTAAAGCTACACAACGTAAAATAAAACAAGGCGGATTAGATTAAAATTATCCTAAGAATGTCATTGTTATATCAATGTTAACTACGTCAAAAGTCATGTCAAAATAACTGTCCGCCCGATGACGCCCTAAAAATAGAGTAATCACATTAAATAACTTTTCAAATAATAATTTTTGTACGCATGTACCCTTCTTAAATTTTTTTTATTTTTTATTTTTATGGAATTCCTATATTTTTTCCTATTTACCTATGTGGTGTACATGGCCCAAAATCAAACATCTTCTTTGTATTTTGACTTAGTGGAGCAGACTCTAACCAGCCAGTTCTGCAGTCTTGTGTTGAGGTACAATTGGAGAAGTATAGGACAAGATTTCAGCTTGCCTCAAACATTTGCTAGTAGCTCTTGGGCTAACACAAGCGTATTTTCCATAAGGCCGTATGTCCTTAATCGAGCCGGCCCATTTGTACAGAAGCATGGTTCTCTCGTGTAAAATGACAAACTACGGTGTTTATTATATAAGCCACTAGCTTTTGTGCGCAGCTCCGCCCGCATAAATGCATTATCTCGCCAGAACACTACTTTTTCGTGATAAAAAATATCGTATGTCCTTTCCCTGGACCCAAAGTATGACTATACCAAATTTCCAAAAAATCGGTTCAGCGGTTAAAGCGTGAAGAGATAACAGACAGACAGACCCACTTTCGCATTTATAATATTAGTATAGATTATAAAAGGACATTCCCTCAAAAGCTTTTGACTAGTGACTAGAGGCCCAGTCGGCTAACCCATTTGTAAAGAACGCAGACAGAGTAAGATGTCGTGTAATGAACCCGCGGGGTGTATTCCAACTCATTATTGTGCCATTCCATAAAAGTGTCATGTCCTTGTTTACTCACAGTCCTCAGCTTAAGCACCTCGGTGTTGCCAGTGTGAGAAAACTCCCCTAAAACAGCGAATCTTAACCGAATGTGGTTTGTTTTGTTATTTTAACTAGTGTTTGAAATTCGATACAAATTCGTTTGATTTTTAAGTTCGAACTTTACTAGGGTTCTTTTGTTGAAGGCTTTTCTGATACGCAACAAAAAATATTATGTACCTGTTGTTTATGGAATGTGAAAGAAAGATTGACAAAATGTAACAAAATTGTGTCAAACCAACACCTACTGGCTACTGTTATTATACTCGTATATATATGTCATCGTAAAATTGTAAAAAACGTTAGATTGTAATATAACTAGTGAAATTGTAAAATGTTGATAGAGTTCGGACGCGAATATGCTTCCTACAATTTTTCACAATATTTATCGTTAGATTATAATGAATCTTTCGACATATTTTACAATCTCGTTAGTTGTTTTACAATCTAACGGTTTTTACAATTTTACGGTGACATATATACCTACCTCAGATTATAGACTCATTATTCTGAGTTATTATACAAACGCATGGTAGAGTGAGTTATGAATCTGAAGTAGTGTGTATTATTTTTTACGTATATTAATGTTATGTTTTTTCAAGCATTATTATGCTTTTATTATGAATAAAGTGCAGTTCACTCCTCCTACATATAAACTTTAACTGTTCCAAGTTTCAGGCTCCTCCATTCGCAATTTTTTTTTAAATGGAGTACAGAGTTGTTGCTTCACGTATTAATTACTAGCATTAATTACCCGCGGCTTACCCCGAATGAAATTAGATTTAATAATTTCATTTCTTATTTTACCCCCTTGGGGGTTGAGTTTTGAAAAATCCTTCTTTAGTGGAAGCCTACGTCATATAAGAAGTACGTGTGCAAAATTTCAAATTTCTAGGGTTTGGTCTATGCGTTGATACAATCATCAGTCCACTAGCTTTGCCTTTTATACAACGTGTAACATTTATAATAAGGTGTATCAATTCGAAACTCAGTGATAATACTCATGAAACTGAACAACTTTTCCCAAGGAACATAGGTCGAAATATGAAAAAAAAAATTTGGACCTCCAATACTAATTTGATTTGCTGATCGTGCGGTTTGTAAGGGAAATTTTATTTTTTTAAACAAACCTTCTCCTGACCATAACGAACACATAAATGAAAGATTTATCCATTTTGGTTTAGTAGTTTGGAAATGCGCGTACAAACATTTCGGTAATTCATTTTTATTTATATACCTAGATCCTAACTGGTCGCTAAGAAAACTATCGACTTTGATTAAGGTCAAGCTATTTAGCTAGAATAAAAGAGACAGTGAGATACTTATTTAGGAAAATTAATGTCTCCTTTTACCGTTCTAGAATACCTATTCGGAATAAGTCTATTACAGACATTTTCTATTAGAGTAGTCTTGTTGAATCTATTGTATTCATGAGGCGAGGAGTAAATTAACACAAGGTATTAATCAGACAAAGGATTTAAAAGTTAAATATATTATTTACCGTGAAAAGGTAAGCCAGCCTACTAATTATTAAAATTATTTCATTGTTCAAATTGTTATTGCTTAAATTTACATTGTTGTTTAAACTATTATTTATCTATACTAATGTAATGAAGAGGAAAAATTTGATTGTTTGTTTATTTGTTTCTTTGTTTGTTTGCATTGAATAGGCTCCGAAATTTAATGAAATTTGGCACAGATGTAGATAGACCACGGGAAAGGACATAGGCTATTTTTCATTGCGGAAAAACGTACAGTTTCTGCGAAATTAACTTTTGTGTAATATAAAATAAGACAGAAATAAGGTTGAGGTGTGGGCAGTTGAACAGACATCATTCGTAGCTCGATTAAACGGTTTTCTATCCCGGCATATCTATTTCGTTTAAACGTACTTTTGGTCGTTTTTCAACTAAACTGTTCGTCTATCTATTCTTGCGTGGAATTTCAAGCTATCCCGTTGTAGTGACAAAAGTTACTCTGTTTTTGTGTCATCTAATGTTTTGACGCGACACTATAGTTTTTTCGGTGGATAAAAATGAAAAAGCATTTTACAAGCGTTAAGGAGTACTATTTCAAATGTTTATTTTTTATTGGCGATGCTTGAATCGTATTATTACTAATAACGTTAAAAATATACGCCAAAAGTTTATGCTTAATATAAAACAAAATAATCTGCATGATATACGGTATAAACTAATCTGAAACAGTCAATAATAGGTGAGTTTACCCTATCTCTACTATTTGCGAAATTACAACACTATTATGATGTTTGGTCTACTAAAACGTAGTTCAAACCTGTTTACTGGGCTCATTGGATCGTGAATAAACAAATATACAAAGCAAAATGCAATCATCGTTGCCTTAGTTCAAGTAAAATCACGACATCTATCGACAAAAATTAAAACAACGTTTTGAATAGTATTTTTACGTAATAATTTAATTGTCAATATAATATTTAATAAATCGTAACAATTACACCACATTCCTAACACACGACACAAACCTTTTAGTTCATTTTTACCCGATTACGGAAGGGTGATGATTGTGGTAGTCTATGTATGTATGCTTGTTCCATCGTAGCGCCTAAACTACTGATCCGATTTTGATGAATTGAATGTCGTAATAATAGCCCGGATAACATAGGCTATTTTGCGTAGTCGGATTATATTTTTTATAAAAGAATATAGTTATTCAGAGGTCCATTGTTGGCAGAGATATTTTGTTCATTTTTCCTTATCTGAAAAAATCACACTGCTGCGCTGCCAGAAAAAAGTATGTTCTAGAAGGTAATCCTACAGTGTAATTATGTGTATATTAAAGAACTTTTTCATTATATATTTGCAGTTTTGAACAACAACAACAATAAATAAAATAATTTACCCCTAAGTAGTAAAAATTTGCCATATCCTGGCAACACAGATCTCCAAACTTTCCCCGTAGAAAGTTAAGTGTACATTTTACGAGGTATCTTTTTATACCGTACGAGTCCCGGCGCGGCGCTAATGAGAAGACGTTTTAATATGTAAACTTCACCCATGAACTGAAAGAGAGTTCTGTGTTTTTGTGTCAATATTTACTAGGTTTTGCCCTGTACATCTCTTTAAATTGAGAAAAGAAGGTTCAAAATTTTTTTGGAATAATAGGGATCCTGTCCTATGTCCAATCTACCTCTAGGCCAAATAAGGTTTGGGGACATTTTTGAATGAAAACAAATATTTTGTTTTAAATGGCGGACAGGGTATTAAATACTAAGCCCGAAAACATTGAATCTTTTGACGATCAATTACGTAAGTGGGGTTATTGTTATTTTACCATACCTATTGTTGTTTTGCCACTATTTAAGAAATCATGTCCACACCTATTTAAATGCCATTAAAACTTATTAAAGTACTACCCGACACATGTTGTTCTGTCTTAAATATGAACTGGAATGAATAACATCTACAATGCAACCTACACCTACTCCTACAACATACACCTATTCCAATATTTCTCACGGTTTAAAGTTTAAGCCTTCCCTGAACTTCCACAATTATTTCAAGATCAAAATTAGCCAAATCAGTCACGTCCCTCGGGAACGGCATAAAAAGTATCCTATATCCGTCTCCTGATTCTGAGAGAACTACCCTACCAATTTTCACCCAAATCGATTCAGTCGTTTTTGAGTTATAAATAGTGTAACTAACACGAATTTCTTTTACATACATACGAGTAGATGTGTCGTTTTGCCATACGTCCGTTTTGCCATACGTTTTATATAATACTAGCTGTTTCCCGCGGCTCCGCCCGCGTAAATATAGTTTTTTTGCGGTCGCGGATATGTGACTGATGCAAAAAATAGATAAAAACAATCCTTGATGCAGATTATATATTATGCTAAAATTTCAGCTCGATCGGTACAGAACTTTTTGAGTTATTGAAGCGTAGACAAACCAACATAACATTTTTATATATATAGATAATTTTCATATTCTGCGCTATTCGCTGTACTTAATACTACAGTCTATTTACATAATGGTCTGATTGGATAATCTCATTGGTAATCTCATCTCAAGTGATATTATCGTAATTTTTTTTTCTTTAATCTAAATTACATATTTTATAGTTGCAGGAATATTGTATCGTGAAATACAATTATTATATTGTTGTGATTATGAATAATTTAAACTTCTTTACGCAGTTTGATTTTGCGCGCTGTTTATATGAGAAAGAAGTGAGGTAAATTAATAATAATATATCTACAATTTTTATAAAAAAAATATAACCCGACTACGTGAATTATTTTGCCTATTTTGCGAATCTATTGACACATATACTTTTTTCTGTGGCAAAATAACAACAACGTGTCTTTTTGTACGTTATTTCATATGCTTGTGTGTGCTAGAAAATGAGATGTGAATTTTTAATATAACTTTGCATTTCAATAACCTTTTCAAAGGTTTAGAAAATCCCCCAGCGACAGAGCAACCACAGATATAGTATATGAGAAGCACTTTTGAATTATTTATATATTATTATCATTACTAAACTATCGATGTTTGTACTCCCATTGTCCATTGCTACAATTCCTCAAACTTAGTATGTAACAAAGTTAAGTTTTCCGCAAAGGGCTTCTCCTGTAAATATTCTAATTAAAAATTGAATAATACATAATATAAGTGACATGACTTAATATTACTTATATAATATAAATATTGAAAGGAAGTTCACAAAAATCGTAATCGAGTTTTAAATAGACGTTATCATCATATACTCGATTTTTCAAAAACGGCTGCAAGTATTACTATGAAATTTAGTTTGGAGGGGATTTTTTTCGAGGAGAGAAATCGATCTAGCTTCTTATCCCTAATTTGTAAATTGCGCATTTTTAAGTTATAGGGTGAACGTACCAATTATCAGCACTTTAAAAAAATGGTCCAATTATAACCTCGATTATTACAGAGGAAAATACTTTATAGTTTAAAGTATGGTGTCGCTGGCAGTAGATTCCAAAAACATTAAAGTTTTGTTTTTATTAAGTGGAAACATAAATTAATTACAGAGAAGCTTATAACTCTACTATTTGTTCGGGGTGCTGATAATTAGGTACAGTGCTAGCAATTGGGTGTGTTACCCTATATGTTTTTTCTTTCGTCGTGCAACAATATTACTATAATATTATAAATGTGAAAGTTTGTGAGGATGTATGGATGGATATGGATGTTTGTTCCTCTTTCACGCAAAAACTACCAAATAGATTTCGATAAATTTGGTATGATAGTAGTTTAGGCTCTGGATTAAAACATAGGTTATTTTTTATCCCGGAAAAGTAGAGTATTCCCGCGGAATACCCGATACTATATTTACGCGGGCGGACCCGCGGGAAACAGCTAGTATGTCAATAATTTCGACTTTATTATATCAGTCCGATTAGCAGTTGTATGTGTGTGTATAATTTTTGCTTTGTTCAAAAATTCGGAATGTGGTGTGTTCGAATCCTGGTCAGATAAATATTTTTGTGATTTTTTAAGCAAAGCAAAGCCCGGTTACCCAGGTACTTTTATCTCACAGTATTAAACAAAATAAAAAGAAAACAGCAGCAACGTAGACCAGGGCTTTTCAATATAAAACAATTTCAAGTACACTAAATGCTTTACAGCTTTGAGTTAGTATAAAGGATTTACGCTTTATGAAAAACTAGAGGCATAAAAGCTAGTAATGCACAATTATCTCAGTGAAGTGAAAAATCAAATAAATTAAACCATAATGCTAAAGAATAAAGGCTAGTTTAAAGAGGAGTTCAAAGAGTTATTCTTCCTTTTTTAAGAGAAGCTCAAGACAGTTTTAAAAGGCTGTTTAAATATTAAGAGGTGGTTTAAAGTAGTTACCTATAACTTTCTAAAAATAGTAGTGAAAAGATGGATTTTGTGTGAAAAATGTTTGGTATAAATAAAAGTAATTTAAAAATATCGCCTGAGTGTGAGTCAGACTAGCGCACGAAAGTTTCCCTACTAATATTTATACCTCACGACGGTCTCTGTGGCTCAGTGATTAGTGCGTCGGAGGTTGCGGGTTCGAATCCCACCGAAAAGACAAAAAGTTTTTCTGTGTTCCTGGGTCTTGGATGTTATTGATATTTTGTTGCACGACTAAAGAAAAAACATATATTTCATAAAAATGCGCAGTTTCCGAGTGATAATCTAGCTAGACCGATTTTTCTCTATTAAAACGCCCTGCATACTAAATTTTATGTAAATACTTGCAGCCGTTGCCGAGATTACGATAATATATACACAAGATAGTCTCATTTAAAGTATAAGATTATGATATCAAACTACCATGTCATGTTGTTTTGTGACAGTCGTAAATAAAAAAAAATAAGAAGTTGGTAGAAACCAGCTTACAAATATGTTTCCTTGATAGTACAATATAAATTGAACAGAAGGCCTTTAATTAAGGCCTCTATCGATTTGTGAAAGCTCAATCTTATCTTTCATCGCAGGAAGCTGCAAGGTTAAGCACGCAACTGAATTTACTATTAGCTGGTACTCAATACGGTACTTCGACAGAAAATTACTTGCAAGGCTAGATATTTGATAATAGATCTGAGGGAAAAACTACTGAACAGATTTTGATAAAATTCGATATGGTGGTAGTTTAAGAGTGCGCTAGTCAACAGCTCGACCTCATTGTGGCGTGCAGGGCAAATGTTTATTATTTCACCTAATATCGGGGATAAAGGATATACCCATAACACAGTAATCTATACTCATAAGATAAGCTATATTACACACATTTATGCCGCTTAGTAAATTATTTTAGTAAAGGCGTCCTAAAATTACGCAAATCGACACTCAGGTTGGTTGGTGTTTTATGAAAAAACGACAAAATATTTTTGTCTTAAGTAAAGTTAACTCAATTGCTGAATAATCAAACCGTGTCAGTATGTACTTGCTGTTTTATATTTCTTTGTTTGTTTTTTATTTACGGTCGGTACGGTAAGTTGCCCTAAAATCCGATGTTTGGAGGCTATTATCTTCTAAACCAATTTAAATTTTAGAAATATAAGCACATACCGACCTAGATAAGTGTCATAAAAATCGATATTACGCTAAAATTTGGGTCTACAATGTTTGACTTTAGAGTAAATCACCAACAGCGTTTGTATGGAGAATAAACCGGCTATTGCTATTGCTCTGGATTAAAATATATGCAAATTTTTATTCTGAAAAATAAATAAATAATAATAATAAAGGATTCCCATTATACTGTATTTACTCGGGTGGAGTCGCGGGCAGAAACTAGCAATATAAGTATAGCGTCAACCAATAACTACATAATCGTCCGCTCTTACAATGAATATGTATTCCTGGTCTGACCACAGTGCGCCCTTTGTATTGAATTATATGTTGACCACATACGCGATCGTTTCCATATTATAAACTTTTTACACAATCAGGCTTAGCATGGCGATCCATAGAAATACATTTAAAGAAGTAATATTCTATCCAAAACAGTTCGTTGCAAAATAGTTCTTAATCCATGATAACAAGGTCGTCAATTATTAGAAGTCAACATATCTAAACAGCCATATTTTTAAAATGGTTGCCGGAAAATCTTCTGTCAAAAACGAACAAATATTCAAGTATATGACTCAACGTAAAGAAACTTTTTGTCTAGGACCGCCATGATGTGGAGTGGTTGACATTATTGTGGGACTTTTTGACATTAAATTAAGAAAACGTTTCTACTTTAGCTGTCAAAAGAGGCCATTTTGTAAGCCTATGCTCGGGCAGAAAATAAATGCTCTGTCTCATAACGACGATACATCGACTTTGCTACAATTTTATATTATATATAAGACCTATTTTGCTCCGATTGGTATTCATGTTTCTTCAATCTGTCATATTTTCTATTCTTCGGTGTTTCTAGTGTGCGCATGCTAAGCCTGCAGGAGGGCAAAGGATAGGACAGTAATAGCTAGGGAAACCGGGGTCGCATACCCGTATATTACGAGGGCGGCACTGAAAATTTCGGGAATCAAGGAAGTGACACAACATTACTATTTAAAAATGTATTTGTTGCTTTTCGAAGTATTCTCCGCGAAATTTGACACATTTTTCCATACAATGGAACCAATCATTGAAGCAACCATTCCATTCGGAAGTTGGGGTCTCCAAAATGGCCGTTTTGTAGGCGTCCACAGCTTCTTCAGGTTATGAAAATCTCTAACCACGCAATTTATTCTTTATTTTAGGGAAAGTATAGAAATCATTAGGGCTTAGGTCGGGGCTGTACGGCGGATGGTCTAATAATTCTATGATATCTTGCTCTAAAAACTCCCCAACTAACATTTTGGCGCTAAGGGAAACCATTTTTGACACTTAAAGTATTATATACGACATATAAGAGCTCTGACAATAGCTTTGGACTCTACTGCGGCGTTAGGAATAAATAATTAAAGTTTCAAGAGGCATAATAGAAATAAAGGAAAAATATATAACTTAAGGTGCTAACTTGGAGTTTGTCAGAACTTTTGTATAACTTACTCTTACATCTTTAGGAAACGTAAAACACTAGCACCAATTGTAAGGTGTCTGCTAATACTTACAAACGGTTAAAGTTCTTAAATGGAGTTAGTCAATACCTTGTACGACCTAACGAGTTCTATGGAGCCCTAAGAGCTAAAAGAAAGTTATAGTAGTGATAACTATTTGTATTATAGAGCTATAGAAGTTAAAGAAGTGATAACTATAGGTATTATAGAGCTAGATGCTGCAAGCGTCAAAAACCACCTTTAAATCATTACAGGTTGTATAATAGGATTTACTACCACATTATAAAAGTCCAAGTGGCATTAAAAAGCTAGCTATAGTTTTTTTAACACTGCGTTAGGAATAAAAGAGTTATCAGGGACCTTAGGTAATGTAGATTTTACGCCATTAAATAAACATAACCTATAAAATTTTAAAAGTTAATTTATGGTCAAAATATTATTTTCCGACTTATTGATTTACATTTTGTACTGTTTTCAATTATAATATACATAGACGTACTGAGAATTGTTATTTACAACCACAACTAAAATAAAAAAAAAATGCCGTGGCAGTGATTTATTTTACCTAATAATAATATGAAATGTTGTTTATTTTTGAGGCGCTTTAAAATTGAGATGAAAACTAGTATATATTATCACAGAATACTTATCACCGCAGGGAGAATTCATAATTATGAAACCGATAATGTATAAAATTATTAATTGATGTCGGCCATGATTGTCGGCCATGAATATGCGCACTGCTATTATATTTTATCATTTTTATTACTACTTATTATGCACAATATACAATCGAGCTATAAATAGTATCGTAGGAGCACTCATATGATGTTAAAAAAGCTAATTGAGTGAATTTTATAAATTATTTATTACTAAAGGGTGCAGTTGTAACCTGTGTACAGCTTATAATACACCTAAAATGGTGAATACTACTTCAATAGCACTATTGTAACTCTTTATTCCCACCTTTTTATCACTTTTCTACAACTAGTATGTCACTCTAAAAGTGCTCTAAAATTGTGGGCCCAATCCAGGGTTATAAGATAGTTATAGCGCGCTATACCACTAGTTGTTAGACCTTTTATAGAACCTTAGGTTTTTAAGTTTCTCTTAAGTAGCTCATTTAGCGCTTATTCTTATTACCAAAATGTTAGTTGGGTCTTTTGTTCTGTGCGCGGTGTGAGAACTCGCATTGTCGTGATGGAGGATGATGCGGCGGTGGCAGTTCTTTACGGAGTTCAGAAACGACCTGTGGCAAACAAATGTTAGCATACCATTCTGCATTAACCGTTCTTTGTCCCTCAAGAGGAATAGTCGCAACATGGCCGGTTTTGGAGACAAACGTGGCCACCATTTTTTTGCAACACTCCGTGAACGAACAATTTTTGTTGGCTTTAACTCATTTTCGAACACCCAAACTCGTGACTGGTTTTTGGTTTCGGGTTCGTACGCGTATATCCAGGATTCATCTCCTGATATGATGTTGTATACAGCATTTGAGGATCCTGCGTGGAATCTTTCGAGAGTTCTGACGCACCAAGTAACGCGAGCCGCTTTTTGCTCTTCACAGAGCAAATGCGGTATCCACCGGGAAAACAACTTTTTTACACCTAATTGTTCATGCAAGATTATTTGTATTTGACTCATGCCAATGTCTAAAGTTGCCTGAATTTCGCGGTATGTCACAATATGTCGATCTTCCTCAATCAGCTTACGCACAGCATCAACGTTTTCTTGGGTGACTGCAGTTTTTGGACGACCTTGACAAGTCCACGTTGAAATTCAGCAAACCAGCGATAAATTGTGGTTTTGGACGGGGCTTCATCACCAAATGCAGAAATCATCCGGTCAACACACTGTTTTTGTGTTAAACCACTTCGAAAGTCATAATAAATCATCGCTCTAGAATTTTCTCCAGTCAATTCCATTTTCTCAACGATTAAACAAGTTTGACAAGACCTTGTGATAAGACTGAGAATCTTTTTTTTAATAAATAACGGTATTCGATGTTTAAAACCAAGGAGTTTTAAATTAAAAAGATTTTAATATGACAGGAACAGTGGAAATATTCCATTCCCGATACTTTTAGTGCAGCCTATGTATACCACAAATACCGGACAGGTAAGTTGGTATGAGTATCCCATGACTATATTTCTATCTAAGAAGCATCAATATAAACAATATAATTATAATGAATTATTATGGGTGAATTTCGACCACAGGGCACACTTCGAGTTATTAATAAGCCTCAAAACTGTTAATAAGTACGTCCAATACAAGTTAATGACTTATTACTTATAATAGAAATATTGAAAGGAATCTTCTGAATAGAGCCCCAGACCAAACAAAACCGATACGAGCGAATAAAATAGAGAGACTTATTGAAAATAAGAAAGGTAAAATAAATGAAAGGAAATATCGAAGAAAGATATAACTTAGTACCGGCTGAGATAGAAATGAGAGTTATGATTTTTTATGTTTTTATAAACGAACTAGCTGGTGCCTGCAATAGGCAATCGGACAAAAAAGTTTTTATTGCATAAATGAATAGTACTCTTAAATATGAGTAACTTCTCAGAAGAAACCGTATATCAAAAGTCAATATTTTCAAAGGTACAGCGATTTGTATAAAAAATTTCGCGAGCCTCCTAAAAACGCTCCATACTAAAGTCGACCTACAAATGACGTCACTTGTAGGTTATAGTATATGAAGTAGTATATGAACTATGAAGTATATGGCCGCCGGAATATATTTGTAAATATCTCCCATATTTGTGCGTTTAAGTTCATACTTACCATAATTAATGTTTTTGTATATGATGTGAGTAAACTAATGATGTAGGTTTTGTTTGCCAATTTCGCAAAAAAAAAAATTTTTGGTACTTTTTAAATGTATTTTAATAGTAAACTACACATAAAATAATATATTTTTTACATTTACCGAGTAGTAATACCTCAATATTTCTGAATATATTAATGAAACCAAATATTTCAGATGTAGTCCGATCCCCTATTTCGCTTGCGTGGAACTATTGATGGAAACGGAACCCCATTTTCTTAAAGAAACCCTAAGATAAAAGTGGCCTAAGTACTCCTTATAAAAGTGAAAGTCCTGTCAAAATCGGACCGGCCGTATCAGAGATTAGCCGGAATAAACAGACAGACAGACCGACAGACAGACAAAATTATTATATACTGAGTTTTTGGTGTAGGTACCGTATTTTTGTGAAAACCTGTTAATTTGAAATTACAAACGGACACTTGCATAGATTGTATATACCTAGATATCTGTATTACAGTCAGGGTACATAGGTACAGTTAAAGGAATCATTGCTTCCCACACCGTTATCGGTGACGGTGGCCGGTAAGCTACGCAGGAGCTACTTTATAGTACCCAAGTGTGTGCGCAGTACACAAGAGCACTCTCTCTTCCTTGACCCTCGTAACCCAGTGGGACGGATGACCGACCCGATTGGCGAAAGATCAGGCGCAGGACCGACTTGATACATGCCTATGCCATGCATACTCGTACCTACGGAGACTATGTTGTCTATAACTTGAACATTAGCTTTATCTAAATGATTCCTTGACGTATTTAGAATTGAATATTCATATTTAATAATAAATAATTTCACTGTAACATAAAAAAAGATCAAACTATTAGCACCTGCTTATGGGCACACAATAAGACCATAGACGCGCACAGGTATAAGTAGAATCCTACTACTATCCTACTAATATAATAAATGTTTAAAACATAGGCTCCTTTTTATCATGAAAAAATGCAGTGTTCCCGTGGAATACTATATTTACGCGGGCGGAGACGCAGGAAAAAGATAGTAACATTATAAAACTGAATTCATTTAAAAGAGCCAAGAAACATTATCTTAATTCAATATATTCAACAAAGAAAGCCCCCTTACTTTTAAAAGAAGACGTACAAACAAAAAACAAAGAAAGTGAAAAGTACAGGATTCTGTTTTGTATTCATGACTTTCAATAAATAACGATTTTTGCGCCAGAGGTACGACCCTACCATTGGCATTCAATAAATCTCTTGAAATATTATACTAAGTCCTGTATATCATTATCAATAATATTGTTATTATTTATGAATACTTTATACCAATTACATATAGCTTGGTATACTACAGCCTAATATGGAATAATAAAGGAGAACGATAGGTACTATACCTCTAAATCTGGACATAGGGGACATAATTATCAGTGGCCGGTTATGTTAATTATATTAAAAAACATTATATCATTTCCTTTTTTTAATAACTTTTTTTTTGATTCGGTAGTTGCGTCTCTTCATTCTTTGTTAACTTAGTGACGCTTAAATAAGTAATTGTTCTTTCGCTTAAATTAGTAATTAGTAAGTGTTAAATTAGTGTTGTCTAACAAGATATTGGTAAATATATTGTTTTACAAGGTTTCTGTGTGTGTGATTCATGAATTTCAAGAATTTAAATTTGTAACTGGCTTTAAAATAGAACAAATTTTTAAAATAAAATAATCAACACTCAGCCTCATTGAGCCTAAAACAAATGAAATAAAGACACAAATAAATAAAATAAAAAAACATTATTCTCAATTCTTGTAACGAATGTTCTTCGCAACGATTTCGTGAGACATCTTCTAATTCAATCGAGAACCCATAGTACTTAGGTTGTTATCTCGAAGAACATAAAATACTTGAGAATCGAGTTGTATAGTTTCAATACAATCGAACACAATGTGCTGTTATTATCTTATTTTGTAAGTTACTGAGTAACAAAAGATGCAGGAAGCTGATAAAGTTTTTCTCTACCGAAGCTACGGGCAGAAAAGTAATATTTCTTTTATAAAACTTAAATGTGTTCTCGACTCAGTATTTAGTATTGTTGAATAATTTAACCTGAATATTGAGGCAAGATTTTGTTTTGCTGAAGATGGATAAAGTGGGTCATGCTCGCGGCTTGACAGGTGCGGCCTCTCAGAAAACCGGCATATTATAACGCATCTACTGTTTGTTGTCCAGTTAGTGAGAGGACTGCAGTAGGCCTGACGTGATTATAGGATACAGACAGGCCTCAGACCGAAAACATACTTATAAAATTACTGTGAACTTGTGGATTATAATCGCTTACCGTCAAGACAGCAGTCTGTTTGCCTGTGTACTAATCCTACTACTAGTATAAATGTGAAAGTTTGTGAGGATAGATAGATGGATGGATGGATGTTTGTTACTCTTTCACGCAAAAACTACTGAACGAATTTCGATGAAATGTGGTGGGGTGGTAGGTCATGCTCTGGATTAAAATATAGACTACTTTTTATCCCGAAAAAGTACAGTGTGCCTTTGTTATTTACGCGGGCGAAGCCGCGGGCAACAACTAGTAATATCATAAAACGCGAAAGTTTGTGCGTATACAGAATGTCCCAGAAGTCGACGTCGTCCCTTCGAAGGCTGATAGACCAGCTCATGACTCACCAGAATATCGTAATATGACCTTAGTAAAAAATCTTTAGTTTTCGAGATATTGGCACTTTTAATAATTTCTTAAAAATTACACCTCATGTCAGTTTTTAGACTGCCGCAACTACAATTTCCCGTATTGTGGGATACAAATTTGTATTGCGGAATCCTGACTAGTTCTGCTATTGACCACGGTTATAAACAAAGCTAATAGAGTTTGAACTTTGTAAAAAAAAAGAAAACTTTTCCCTAATCGTGATTTCAAAAACTTTTTCTCCTAACTTTCACTATCCATACTGAACAAAAAATACACCACACTAACCTGGGTTGTTACTTTAATAAGTTGCTCATTTTATGTAGTTTTTAAAATAGTAAAATAGTTGCTATTAAGCTACGTCAAAAATTTTTTCGCCATTTTAAGTGCACAGAGAACACATTTTGAATGTTTTTCTTTAGTTAGAATTTCGAACAAAAACACTCGTTACATTGAAATCAGCCAGATGTTTACTTAAAAATTGTACGTTGAAGTTAATTAATTAATTAATTAACTTAATTCATGCTTACTAAACTTAGAAACTAAACAGAATACAAGGATTTTTTTTAAACTGTAAGGAGAAATGAAAAAGAAGGAGAACACATTAATAATATCATTTAATGAGTTAGACTCATTAGAGTGAGAGTAGGTGACGACACGCACGTCTTTTGTTTGTTCTATACATGAGATTGTTTATTAGTTATTAGTACGTTACGCTATTAATGTGCATCGTTTTGTTATTTTCTTACTTTTAACGGATTTTGCATTAATTAATTAATTAACTTCAACGTACAATTTTTAAGTAAACATCTGGCTGATTTCAATGTAACGAGTGTTTTGTTCGAAATTCTAACTAAAGAAAAACATTCAAAAAGTGTTCTCTGTGCACTTAAAATAGCAAAAAATTTTTGACGTAGCTTAATAGCAACTATTTTACTATTTTAAAAACTACATAAAATGAGCAACTTTTTAAAGTAACAACCCAGGTTAGTGTGGTGTATTTTTTGTTCAGTATGGATAGTGAAAGTTAGGAGAAAAAGTTTTTGAAATCACGATTAGGGAAAAGTTTTCTTTTTTTTCTACAAAGTTCAAACTCTATTAGCTTTGTTTATAACCGTGGTCAATAGCAGAACTAGTCAGGATTCCGCAATACGAATTTGTATCCCACAATACGGGAAATTGTAGTTGCGGCAGTCTAAAAACTGACATGAGGTGTAATTTTTAAGAAATTATTAAAAGTGCCAATATCTCGAAAACTAAAGATTTTTTACTAAGGTCATATTACGATATTCTGGTGAGTCATGAGCTGGTCTATCAGCCTTCGAAGGGACGACGTCGACTTCTGGGACATCCTGTATATGGATGTTTGTTGCTCTTTCACGCAATAACTACAAAACGGATTTAAATGAAATTTGGTATGTTAGTAGCTTAGGCTTTTTACACATAGGCTACTTTTTAATGTAGCAAAATGTACGATCACCGCAAGATTTCTTTTTGCGCGTACCTACGAAGTCTCAGCCGACATCTTGTATTTTATAAAAGTTTATACTTATACTATACTATACCGTAATAAATATAGGTACTATACCGTAATAAACTACACCGTATCGTCTAGTGTTCGAAATTCGACCTTAATTCATATTGTAATTCGTAAGTTTCAACTTTTTATTTGCCTATTAGATGTGCAATAAAACTATTTAAATTTTGTGTATGGAATGTGAAAGAAATATTAACAATTGTGTCAAACCAACACAAACTGTTGTTATTTGTATAATATACAAACATTTGGTGGTGGGAGTGAGGTAGTGTTATTTTTATTAATTTTTCGACCAACTGTTATTATTTGTATAATATACAAACATTTGGTGGTGGGAGTGAGGTAGTGTTATTTTTATTAGTTTTTCATTATTTGAAGCTTTCTGCACACCTTCCTCCACGTAAAATTTAACTTTACCAAATATGATACTCCTCCGTTCGCACAATTGTCATAAATATAAATATGCACTTAAATAATTGTGTTGAAATACGATGTACCTATAATAATATAATAGTTACATTCAAAATTATACTGCACTGAATAGCTAGATTGATATCTGTAGTCCTAAGCTCAAAAGGTATGTGTTAAATATTTATCTACATTTTCATGTTGATAAGATTCTAGATAATATAACGTTGCTCCAGATTACTTTGGTAGGTCAGCGTCGAGAGGGTCTATAAAATTATATAAACACAGTCCACTATTTAAATAATTACATAGTGAGTACTTCGTATCTAACTATTTACTTATTAATATGACTCAAGGCCGTAAGTTTAGGAGGCCACTAATCAAAGTATAGGAAAAATAAGATACTAAAATACTTACGATCTTTTTAATTTTTTTTTAATAAATCTAGGGGACGAACGAGCAAACGGATCACCTGATGGAAAGCGGAAAAAACATCAGAGGACTTGCAAGTGCGTTGCTAAATTTAATACAATTATGGTTTTTTTTCACATTATTGTCAATTTTTTTTTACGTTGACTTGACTTAGCTAGAACTCTTGAATCCACGGGGCCCTGGACTGATGCCCCAAATGCCTTATGTTGATATGACTTTTTTCGTGTCAACTAGGCGGTGATTCATGCGCTATTATACGTACCTATTTCTAAACTGTTTACTTTATTTGGTTAATGTGAATAAAGGTTTTCAACAATAATTTTCATACAGTCAGCTTTTATGATAGAATTTTAAAGAATACAGTGTGCCACAAGGTGTAAGGGTAACCGTATACAGTACGACCAGGATCTTAATGACTTTTGTCAATATGTCTTCATACATCGTCTGTAGTTCTCATAGAAAAAATGATGATTGCCATGGGTCATTAGCAACGTTTTACTCTCTGTATATAATAATTAAAATATTATTAAATTATGACAGGGGTTCAGGAGAGGTGAAATCCTAATTTTATTGGGCTATACACAAGTTTTTTATTTAAACGCTGTTAGGTTCTTCCAATTAAACTCAACCTGAACTATTGTATTTTAAAAGAACACAATTTCGATTAAACCTACGTAAAAAAATAAGTTACAACATTTGAAACCGAGACAAAACATACAAAAAAAAATGAGCATAATGTAGTTTAAGGTTTTTTTATATTAAGCAGTTTTTTTTTAATTTTTGTCTACAATTTATTCTATTATATAAGTCATCGTTTATAGTTTAGCTTTACCAACCTATGTCAAGCAGCCAGGATGCAGGGACCTCCACTAATATTTCGAACGTGTCCTTGGAAAATCTGCTGCTATGCTCCCACTGTTCCCGATTTTTTAAAAGCCAACGTGGTTTGAACATCCACGTAGGCAAATGCCACAAACAATTTGTTACCCTCATTCCCCCAATAACCAATTCACATCCGAACCCAATCCATCAAACAAATTTCTGGCAAGAAATATCCAAATTTAAACGTTTTACACCAGTCCTAAAACGGATCCCTAGGGGTGCCAGGGTGACCGTAGCCCAGAAGCTTGCCGAGACAATACGTCACACAGTGCTGGAGAACTCGAGGCAAGCCTGGGAAAATCTACTCACCTTTCCCTACCGATTTCTGCATGTCACTAGGGATCCGCTCAACAATGCCTCCCTCACTTCAAGAATCAAAAAGAACTGTGTTTCGGACATTGCCCTCAACCCACATTTTTCTTCAAATTCTCCGGTCAAACATAACCTTTTAAAAACTGTTGAAAATAAAATAAGTGAGGGAGACATTAAGGGTGCAGCGCGGCTCCTTTTTTCCAATGACACGGTCGCCCCTGACTGCCCAGAAACCCTCATCGCCTTGCAAAACAAACATCCATCACAATCCAATCCATTCATAACTTCCGATGACGCATTACCACCACTACAAACGTCGACAGACAAAGTACGCGGAGCCATCATGTCCTTTCTTCCGGGTTCAGCTGGCGGCCTCGACGGTCTCACCCCTCAGCACCTGAAAGACCTCACCAGCGGCTGCTGCGGGGAGGCCGGCGAGAAGCTCCTGCATGAACTTACGAATCTGTGCAACCTGATGCTACGTGGAGGGGTCGCATCAGATATCGTAGACATCTTGTATGGAGCTAACCTCTGCGCCTTGAAGAAGAGAGATGGTGGCATTCGTCCGATTGCTGTCGGCTCCACATACCGGCGCCTTACAGCCAAACTAGCTTGCAAATCAGTCACTTCCCTCGCGTCGTACTTCCAGCCGAAACAGCTCGGTTTTGCCTGCAAAGGGGGTTGTGAGGCCGCCGTTCACTCTTTCAGGACAGCTATCCACAATCAAGGCGATGATGTATTTCTGAAGGTCGACGTCAAAAACGCTTTCAACTCAGTTGGCCGAGGCGCCATGTTGGCCCAAATTAAATCTAAAGCACCTGCCATTTTACCTTTTTTGCTCCAGTGCTACAACGACCCCACTAAACTCATTTTCAAAGATCACCTCATCTCATCTGAAGCGGGCTGCCAACAGGGTGACCCTCTAGGTCCAGCAATTTTCAGCCTTGCCATACACCCGGTCATCGAGCTTCTAAATTCAAAATTTAATGTTTGGTATTTGGATGATGGGACCCTTGGAAGCGATGCACCCACTGTACTATCCGACTTCCGCACTCTGATCCGCGAGTTCCAAAAAATAGGTCTGGAGCTGAACCTAGGTAAGTGCGAACTTTTTGTGCCAGACAGTTGTGGGGATAGAAATGCGATTATATCCAGCTTTAAAGAAATAGCTCCACAACTGTCTGTCATAAGGATTCGCTCTTCCTTTTGGGCTCACCTATTTTAGACGCATCTCTACCGGACTTCATAGATAGTAAATTACAAAATTTTAGTGAATCTTTAGACCGCCTCCTCCAAATCAACTGTCACATGGCCTTTACCCTGATCCGATATTGCATTTTCGTACCTAAATTGACGTATGTCTTGCGGTGTTGTCAACTGTGGAAGTTCCCTCAACTTCTCAAACAGTTGGATAATACCATAAGACATACGCTGTCCACTATTTTGAACATAAATTTCGATGACCGCGCATGGACTCAGGCAACGCTTCCAGTTAGGTTCGGTGGCCTGGGTGTTCGAAAACCCTCTGACATATCGCTTCCGGCCTTCTTGTCCTCAGTCCACGCGAATCATAGTCTTATCTCCAAAATACTACAGCACACATCGTACTCCAATACTGTTCCCTTTCTGGATGAGGCCAAGGACGCCTGGAGCGCAACTAGTGCTTGTAGCAAATTGCCTGACAATACTTTTTCCCAAAGGCTCTGGGACGAGCCACTCTGCAGACTGGTACGGAATAATCTCCTTAATACGTCCTCCAGTCCTGTAGAGCAGGCTCGCCTCTTAGCTGCGGAGAAGTGGGAGTCGGGTCTTTGGCTACAAGCATTACCGTCACCTAATACGGGCACATTGCTGGATCGAACAGCTTTCCGGTTAGCCACATCCCTGCGTCTTGGCACCCCCCACGTTGTCCCCCATCGCTGTGTTTGTGGCGCAAACGTGGACAGCCTCGGACACCATGGGCTGTCCTGTCAACGAAGCGCCGGCCGCATCTCCCGACATCACTGCCTGAATGATCTCATCCGTCGGGCTCTTGTCACCGCCGGAGTGCCAGCTGTGCTGGAACCCTCTGGTTTGGCGCGCGACGATGGCAAGAGACCAGACGGTATGACCCTGGTTCCTTGGAAAGTGGGACGGGCTCTTGTATGGGACGCTACTTGCGTCGATACACTTGCTCCGTCCCATGTCCAGGGCACCTCGAGTACTGCAGGTGCGGCCGCCAATCAGGCGGAGAACCTCAAGCGGCGCAAATATGAGAACCTTAGTGGGGATCTCATATTTGAACCTTTTGGGGTTGAAACCCTAGGTACATGGGGTCCGGGTGCGCACAAACTTTTCAGAGAAATTTCCAAAAAACTCATTGAAGCCACTCGAGACCCCAGAGCCGGCACCTACCTGGCCCAGAGAGTGAGTATCGCAATCCAGCGAGGAAACTCTCTGAGCCTTCTAGGTACTCTGCCTGGTGGGGACGACCTGGGAGATTTCTTTTTTTTGTAGCCTTTTAAGTTTTGGAGTAGTTATTAATTATTTTTTTTAGTATTACTTTTATAGTTTGTAAATATTTTAATAGCTAGCTATAGATTAATATTAACCTGTATAGTTTAATGTTCATGAAAAAAAATTAACAATATACATACAAACATACATACATAAATATAATCACGCCTTTTTCCCGTAAAGGGGTAGGCAGAGACCACTTTTTGCCACTTGCTACGATCCTTACATACTCGTTTCGCTTCGTTCACTTTCATTCTTACCATCCATTCCTCCTCTTACATTCAACGTAGCAAAGCGGCTCTCTATGGCCCGCTTTTCACCTCCGCAAAAAACGAGACGTGATGGGTGGTGAACCACATCGCCGCCATTTTGGATAATTGAATTAACAATATCAAGGACAAATAATGCTTATGAAGAAAAAACTACCAAATTCATTGTACATCGACTATTTAACAATCTAAATATTTCATCAGTACACAAAATAAGCAAACAAAATATTACGTCCATTACATATGAAATTGGCGTTTCGTAAAGAAGGAACATAAAGTCGACTTTTTAACATATTATATTTATTTAATCAAAGTATATATATTTATATTGATTCCTTTACTAAAAAAACCATAGGAATCAATAAAATCTTTGAAAGCGCTTTGAACTGCCCCATCGGAGTTGAATTTTTTCCCTTGCAAGAAGTTATCCAATGTTCGAAAAAAGGTAATTTGGTAACCGTTTGTTGTGCAGTGTGTGGTCTAGCGTTGTCCTGAAGCAGCAGTGGCCTAGAGCGATTTTTGTGTAATTTTTTTAAAGATTTAGTTTTTTGAAATAAATACTTATTTAGCGGCGCTGTGCACTTTTCTTATGATGGATAAAAACTGTTAAACTCGCGTCAGGTCACGTGTCCTGATCGAAAATGCGTAAGATGCAACTTGCAATTGTTTGCTGTCTTGGTTTACGCGAGCATAAAACTATTTTAGTTCGTATTGACTTTTGACCCCAACCTTCCCAACACACTGACCTTTGTTTTTATACCTTGACCTTTGACCCCAAACTTCCCAACACACGGATTGTTTTTATACCTTGACCTTTACCTTTACCTCCAATCGTCCCCACCCCCAAATCCATGTAAAAATCCCATCGAGCTATAACTAAGCCTTCCTGACCCCTAGAGCTCTCGAGTGAGGTATTATTGGAATTGAAAAAACGAGCCCTACATTTTGGCTCTATCAGATTCCAAATTCCTGATATACCCCAAAAATCTGAAGTGTAAAATTTTTAATGTAATATAAATTGTCATGTTATGTTTGTGTAGGATAAATAATAATAATAATATAGCCTTTATTCAGATCAACTTATTCTACTAACAATATTCTAAAATCAACTTAAAAATCAAAACAAAAAATATAAATTAATCTAGTATTTGGTGCTTCTTTATTTTTTGAAGATCTGTTTGCCAATCGGCAAAGGCCTCCTCCAACCTTTTCCATTCTATTCTGTCTTCTGCCACTCTATTCCACATTACTCCTGCTACTTTCCTTATATCGTCGTTCCATCTTTTTTGCGGTCTACCTCTTTTCCTTTTACCATCCCTGGGATACCATCTTGTCACTTTCTTACTCCATTTATCAACGCCTCTACTCATGTGACCTGCCCACCGCCATTTGAGTCTTCTAATTTTTTGTATAACATCTATGGTTTTTGTTTTACTCCTGATGACACAGTTTTTTATTTTATCTGTTCTTTTGACATTGAGCATACTCCTCTCCATAGCGTGTTGGCAAGTTGCTAGTTTTCTTGTCATTTCGTGGGTTAAAGTCCATGATTGACATCCATATATAAGGACGGGTAGGATGCAGGTATTAAAAAGTTTTGTTTTTACATTGATATGAAGTGTTTGATCTTTCATTGCCTCCCTTAAACTCCAATATCTCCGCCAGCTATTCGCAATTCTTCTATTTGCTTCTTGGCGCATAGGTTCTTTTTGAGTTATAACCTGTCCTAGATAGATGTATTCATCGGTGTAATTAATTTCAGTGTTTCCTAAATGCACTGTATCTTTAGATCCGTTAGTTATAAGTCTTGTTTTATCATTATTTAGTTCTAAGCCCACTTTTCCACTCTCAGTTGCAAGGTCCTTTATCATTGTTTCGATATCTTCAGATGTTTTAGCGAACAGTGTACAATGTCATCAGCAAATCTCAGGTGCGTCAATGATTCACCGTCTACATTTATCCCGAATTTTTCCCAATCTATTTGTCTAAAAATTGATTCTAGAACCGCTGAAAAAAGTTTTGGTGATAGGGGGTCTCCTTGTCTAACGCCTTTCTCAAATCCTTGTGTAGGATAGCGCAATAAAATATGAATATTGTATTTCACCAAATAAATAATAGTACTTTAATACTAATAATTAAAGCAATTCGTGCAAAATTATTCCCTTACCATTCCAAAATATCAAAAATGCACAACGCTAATATTCAAGTGCCGGCACACCCGGAGTGCAAGTTGCAACCCGTCTGTTTTTGGCGTGATAGCATTATTACCTTTTAACGGATAAAAAAATACATGCAGTATTATAATTGTTAAAAATAAAGGCAATTTTAGAAATATAATATCAAAAGGCAAAAGCAAAAGAATTAAATGACGTACCCGGAACAGATATTATCAATTCCTGTATATTAACATAAAAAATGTCATTAGAACAATTAAATGTAATTAATGACTACATTACGGTGACCTATTTCACCGTTATTTTTTCAAGTTACCGAATTACATTACAAACGACTTATTATACCAATATTTCAGTTTTTGTACTTAATATTCATTACCAAAATTGGATTATGGGATTTTTCAATTACAATTTTTGTTTAAAACAAACGTAAACCATTTTTTTTTATTTCTATCGTTTAGTTCTCAAATTCGAAATTTTTTTTATTCGTTCATTATATTATAATCATTGTTCCCTAGCTCAAATTTAGTCTTAATCGTATTTAGTCGTAATTATGTCTAGGAATTTGTTTTTCAAGATTTTTTTACTTTTATAGTCGTAATTACTTTTAAGATCGACGAAACTTTTCGCTTATTAGGTATTAATAGACAAATCTCACTATACCAGGGGCGCATATTTAGCCAAATAGTGTAGAGAAACATAGTACCTTAAAATATACAAGTAGGTACTTCAATGCTTCAATTTGTACTTGCTGCCGTTTGTGTAGAATTAAAGTAAAATAATATCTTAAAAAAAATGTGTATTTTGTACGTCCGAAGAAGCAATTAAAAAGTCAACATTGTTTTTCTTAAAGAAAAGTTGATATTGATCGAAAGCTGTTTAGTGACCTCAAAACAATTGGCTCGCGTGTGATAAGCGGTGCACGCATTGGCTATTAACTCTTACAGTTAATGGACTGAAAACTTATGAAAAATGTTCACAATATTGTACGTTATTTTCTTTCAGGTACCACTAGAAGTAACCACCGCAATATGGGCAATTTAGTAAGCATGTTGATTTGATAAATTCATTATGGTAAAAGAGATGTTTGATTTTGGGCCAGTTCTATGTACACTACATAGGTAAATAGGAAAAAAATATGGGAATATCATAAAAATACGAAAAAAATAATTTGAAGAAGGGCACATGCGTACAAAAATGATTCATTGAAGAGTTTTTTTATTGCGAGAACACTATTTTTAGGGCGGCCATGACAGTTGTTTTGACTTGACTTTTGACGTAGTAGACAGTTTTACGAAGAGACGTCGTCTCCCAACTAACATTTTGGTAATAAGAATAAGCGCTAAATGAGCTATTTAAGAAAAACTTAAAAACCTAAGGTTCTATAAAAGGTCTAACAACTAGTGGTATTGCGCGCTATAACTATCTTATAACCCTCGATTGGGCCCACAATTTTAGAGCTTAAAGTGACATAATAGTTGTAGAAAAGTGATAAAAAGGTGGGAATAAAGAGTTACAATAGTGCTATTGAAGTAGTATTCACCATTTTAGGTGTATTATAAGCTATACACAGGTTACAACTGCACCCTTTAGTAATAAATAATTTGTAAAATTCACTCAATTAGCTTTTTTAACAACATATGAGTGCTCTTACGATACTATTTATAGCTCGATTGTATATTGTTCATATTAACCTCTCTAGCGTGTCAGAGTTTTTTGACAGTTACCCCCCTCACGCGTCGAAGTGTTTTTCGCGCCAAAAAACGATACCCCCCCACGTCTCCCGCCTTCTCCCGTGATATTATTTTTCAGGATTTCAATATTTTATTTTAAATAAAACCTATTCATGTTATGTATATTTAAAAATAGAATATATTCCCTAAGTGATTACGTATTATGAATCGAAGCAGACAGATTTACAACAAATTACACCACACTCCTCTCGAAGCACTTGAAACTAAACACTTCAACGTAAACAATAACCCGACCTTTGAACCCGATACTCATTCACACATGTTGATTGTTATTAGTACGGTCTACTAATGATAATGGATAAGATTTATGACGGTCTCAAGTACTAACACGAATGTAATAAACGCAATTTCACAGAATGACAAATGAAACAGCTGATGGCGTCCGTCACCCTGACGCAGGCAACTCCCGTGTTTTTTTTTTCAAGATTAAATTGTTAAAGTGTAAATAAAACCTATTCATGTTATATATATTTAGAAAGGAGATTAAATATCCTAATTGATGATATAACTGGAATTAAGAAAAGTACTAATTTAATAAAAGAAATCTTGATTCAAACATAACACACACGTATTTTTTTAATATTCCATTGCAAACCTAAAGTAAGGCCAAATTTATGTTTCTATATAGTGAAATTTGCTTAATTTACGTAAATGCACACATTATACATAAAATTTAAATAGAAAAACAGATATAAAACAAATTACAGTTACCTACTATAAAATTGTCAGTCTAATTTCGATTCCCGCGATTTTTATTTTTCCGAATTATATTGTTATAATGTATGTAAAACCTATGCAAATTATATATATTTAAAAAGTAGAATAGATTTCCTAAGTGATGACGTAAATGGAATTTAGAAATATACTCATTTATTAAATGAAATCTTGATGCAAACAAATAAACTTTGATTTTTTTTTCATATATTGTTTGAAAACTCAATTAAATATAAAATTTATGTTTCTATACAGTGAATTTTGCTTTAATTACGTAATTGGATATATAATACAAAATATTTAAATACAAAAACAGTTGTACTAACAAGGATTGGAGCAAAACTAATTACAATTACTATGAAAAATATCTGACATAGTACATATTTTGATTGCTCAATAAACTGTAACTGGGACATAATTATATGAATATTTTTATATTTTTATGCAGTTCAGGATGTTAAATATTACAATAACACATTAATTTTTTACAACGCACAATGTAAATAGTAACTGATTGAACCCTCCAAAAATAGTCCTATTTTGACGGAAATGTCTTACAAAAACAATCATAGTAACTAATTTACTTATTATTATCCATAAATTCTATTCCTAGATTCTACAATAAATACTGTTCTAATAAAATATCTAATAAAATGTTCAATTCAAAATGCATTTTACAAGAAAATCATAAACTCACTATGATAAAAATCTCAATAAAAACGTATATTTTTCGATCGATTTTCCGAAGTAATTTATAGTAGAATTATAGAAAATACTTAATATACGCATAAAAAACTTAATATTAATTACATAAATGTTAAAATTACGTGGTACAAACAAACCACTTACAAATTATAAATACATTTCTATGGGCTTTCCCGCCTTGCCGACCGTCGGCAAGCGACGCTTGGGGATATAGCTGTCACTTACCGACCGTCGGCAATCGACGCTTGACAGGTTAAGTAGTAATAAACATCACCCAAAGTTTTTTTTTACTTTACGTTTCTATTACCGTCAAAAATGATAAAATACTCGTATAATAGCAGTGCGCATACTCATGGCCGACAATCATGGCCGACATCAATTAATAATTTTATCGGTTTCATAATTATGGATTTTCCCTGCGGTGTTAAGTATTCTGTGATAATATATACTAGTTTTCATCTCAATTTTGAAGCGCCTCAAAAATAAACAACATTTCATATTATTAGGTAAAATAAATCACTGCCACGGCATTTTTTTTTTATTTTAGTTGTGGTTGTAAATAACAATTCTCAGTACGTCTATGTATATTATAATTGAAAACAGTAAATAATGTAAAGCAATAAGTCGGAAAATAATATTTTGACCATAAATTTACTTTTAAAATTTTATAGGTTATGTTTATTTAATGGCGTAAAATCTACATTATCTAAGGTTCCTGATAACTCTTTTATTCCCAATGCAGTGGTAAAAAAACTATAGCTAGCTTTTTAATGCCACTTGGACTTTTATAATGTGGGAGTAAATCCTATTATACAACCTGTAATGATTTAAAGGTGGTTTCTGACACTTGCAGCATCTAGCTCTATAATGCCTATAGTTATCACTTCTTTAACTTCCATAGCTCTATAATACCTAAAGTTATCACTACTGTAACTTTCTTTTAGCTCTTAGGGCTCCATAGAACTCGTTAGGTGGTACAAGGTATTGACTAACTCCATTTAAGAACTTTAACCGTTTGTAAGTATTAGCAGACACCTTACAATTGGTTCTAGTGTTTTACGTTTCCTAAAGATGTAAGAGTAAGTTGTATAACTTACTCTTACATCTTTAGGAAAACTCTGACTTTCTTTCTTTCTTTCTGACAAACTCCAAGTTAGCACCTTAAGTTATATATTTTCCTTTATTTCTATTATGCCTCTTGAAACTTTAATTATTTATTCCTAACGCCGCAGTAGAGTCCAAAGCTATTGTCAGAGCTCTTATATGTCGTTTATAATACTTTAAGTGTCAAAAAAGGTTTCCCTTAGCGCCAAAATGTTAGTTGGGCTTGAATGTCATACGTCTTTCTTTGTCAAAAGTCATGCCATTGACAAAATGACATTCTTTAGTTAATTCTGATCTGATCCGCCATGTTTTATTTTTCTTTGTGTTCCTCTCCTTGACGAAGTTAATTTAAATGTACATGGATACAAAGTGAAATTAAACAAAATAAAGAATGGGAAACGGTTACTATATTATGTAGCTATATTTACATATACTGTACGTAGAGCTGGCCCAGGCCTCATACATTTCTTGAACATCTCTTTTATACACGTCTTATTGCAGCGCGAGCGTGCGCTGGAAATAAAATTGTCTCTGTCGCCCACTATTTGCAATACGATAATGAACTTTAGCGCACACAAAATAGAATTAACTTTTCCGAAAAATATGATTGTTGTATAAGGTCATGTAGCAGGAAAGTTGACTCTATTTCGCGTGCGCTAAAGTCGATAATCGGAATGCAAAAGGTGGAAGAAAGAGACAATTTTGTTGCCAGTGCGTGCATTACTTTACGGATTGTGTCACTTTTCTTTTTCCGACGATTCGGCTACTTTCCAGCAGCCGGAAAGCAGCGATACAATCCGTAAGTCTTTAAATTAACCACAATTTGGTAAGCATTGAAAACATATTTAATATTATTTTAATAGTCATATTCTAGTAATAGTGCCTAATGTTTACCAAAATGAAAAAAAAGAGATCTGTACTTACAACGCATTTATAAAATCCAGATTAGAAAAAAAGTTAACAAGTGACTTCTACTATATCCATAAATCAATCCTTGATCCTAATTTCTAGGGACAACCTGTAATATCGCGTTCTTAAAGTAAAATTTCTTAATGATAATTAATCGACTAAGGGTTAAAATAAATGAACGGTATAAAAACCTCAAGAAGTCGTTTGACAAGGAACTTTTAATAGGATTATTAAGCGTTTGTGAGTGCGTAAGTATTGCGTAAATCTCCGAAGTTTGATTTTGAAAATTATTCTTAAACTAGCTGGTGCTCGCAACTTCACTTACGTCGAACTAACGGAAACGGAACCCTATCTTTTTAAATGGAACTCTAAGATAAAAGCAGCCATAGTTTCTCCTTATATCATCAACTATCTGCCAGCGAAAAACGATCCAAACAGACAGGCGGATAGAGAGATAAAAAATAAAAAAAAATGTATTTTAGTTCTAGGTACCATATTATTATCATATACTATCAAATGCATTTAGTTCAAAGTTGTTAATTTGAAATTACAAAATTTCAAATTTCTAGCATTAAGTCGATTTCCGTCGCATAGAGAAAATCTACCATGTAAATGGCAATTCGGCTAGGTTGCCTTAGAATTATTCAAACAAGAAGGCCAATTAAAAGTTTTCACAGATAAATAGATAAGCTGAAAAACAGATGAAATGGGTTAACGTAAGGTTAACACAGAAGGTAAGTATACAAACTGAACACAATATACTATCTATACTTAATATAATAAAGAGGAAAAGTTTGTTTGCATCGAATACGCTCCGAAACTACTGGACCGATTTTGATGAAATTTGGCACAGATGTAAAGTAGACCACGGGGAAGGACAGGCTACTTTTTATCGCAAAAAAATTTACGGTTTCTGCGAAATTAACTATTGCGCGCACGAAGTCGAGGGCAACATCTAGTAGTTTATTAAATGATGACTAGCTTTTTCCGCCCTCGTAAATTTATAAATAATAAAATTATATTTATAATTGACACCACACATAAACACCATATTGTATTTAGATAGTAAGACGACCTCTGTGGCTCAGTTGGTTGAGCATGTTGGTGCTCAAGCCGGGGTTGAAATCCCGCCGAAGGAACAAAAAGTTTTTCTGTGTTCCTGGGTCATGGATGTGTATTAAATATGTGTATAATATAATAAAAATCTTAAATATGTGTATAGTATAAAAGTATTAAATATATTTCCGTTGTCTGGTACCCGTAACACAAGTTCTTCGAGAACTTACCACGGGATCAGATTGACGTGGTGTGAAGCGTCCATAGATATTATATTATATTATATTATTATATTAAGTTTTTATATTAATCGTATTGGATATTGTAATTTTTATAATTAATATAAATTATTATTTCTTTTATTTATAAATAATAATAAAATAATATTCCACGGGAACACTGTATTTTTTCGAGATTAAAAGTAGCCTATGTTTTAATCCAGAGCCTAAACTACTACCATACCAAATCTCATCGAAATCCGTTCAGTTTTTGCGTGAAAGAGTAACAAACATCCATCCATCCCTCTTCACAAACTCTAACATTTTTAATCGTAGTAGCATGTAAAAAAAATTTGTAAGGCAATTTTCTACCAACATAATAAATATCTAACCTCTGTAAGTGTCATTCCGTGTCAACATGGTGCCAGTATTACTAAGATCCCAACAAACGAGAGCCCATCAATAGAGTCAATTTTTCCCCATTACACTGGTCGCGGTCCCGGGACATAAATCAGGATATCGTCAAATACTCCGACCTCACTCCCTTTGAGCATATTAATGAACTCTAAGGTTTTGTACACATAGGGCAAACGAGCAAAGTGATTGCCTGGTGGCGAGCTATATAACATGTTTAGTAAGGCGCGTTAACCGCATTTACGATTTACAGGTAAGCTAGGTGAGAAACCAGCTGTTTTTATCTTATAGAAATGTAAGAAAATATTGTAAGCCACGCTTTCGTAAACTCTCATAGCGTCGCGTCGCGTCGCGGCAGTTTTGGTTATTGGTAAGGGAAACTTGGGACACAATTACCCTTTAATTTTTTAACCCTATAAATAAATAAATGTAGGAATTAATCCTACGTTTATTTGGAAAAAAAATGGCACTGGAATACATGGAACTCATCTGGCTTCATGAATATGCGACAACTAATTTACTTATTTACTTACTAAAACTAAAGAAAAAATTGTACTTTATACCTATATAAAACTTGTTACTTGTGGGAGAGCCACGCTTCGGCAATAATGGGCCGGCTCAACCGGGTAAATACCACAACCTCACAGAAAACTGACGTGTAATAACGCTTGCATTGTGTTTCGCCGAGTGAGTGAGATTACCGGAAGCACAAGGGGGGATTGGGGAGTTTAAGGACCAGGAACGCAAGTCGCAACACTAGAGGAGTTAACTGATTGAACCCTCCAAAAATAGTCCTATTTTGACGGAAATGTCTTACAAAAACAATCATAGTAACTAATTTACTTATTATTATCCATAAATTCTATTCCTAGATTCTACAATAAATACTGTTCTAATAAAATATCTAATAAAATGTTCAATTCAAAATGCATTTTACAAGAAAATCATAAACTCACTATGATAAAAATCTCAATAAAAACGTATATTTTTCGATCGATTTTCCGAAGTAATTTATAGTAGAATTATAGAAAATACTTAATATACGCATAAAAAACTTAATATTAATTACATAAATGTTAAAATTACGTGGTACAAACAAACCACTTACAAATTATAAATACATTTCTATGGGCTTTCCCGCCTTGCCGACCGTCGGCAAGCGACGCTTGGGGATATAGCTGTCACTTACCGACCGTCGGCAATCGACGCTTGACAGGTTAAGTAGTAATAAACATCACCCAAAGTTTTTTTTTACTTTACGTTTCTATTACCGTCAAAAATGATAAAATACTCGTATAATAGCAGTGCGCATACTCATGGCCGACAATCATGGCCGACATCAATTAATAATTTTATCGGTTTCATAATTATGGATTTTCCCTGCGGTGTTAAGTATTCTGTGATAATATATACTAGTTTTCATCTCAATTTTGAAGCGCCTCAAAAATAAACAACATTTCATATTATTAGGTAAAATAAATCACTGCCACGGCATTTTTTTTTTATTTTAGTTGTGGTTGTAAATAACAATTCTCAGTACGTCTATGTATATTATAATTGAAAACAGTAAATAATGTAAAGCAATAAGTCGGAAAATAATATTTTGACCATAAATTTACTTTTAAAATTTTATAGGTTATGTTTATTTAATGGCGTAAAATCTACATTATCTAAGGTTCCTGATAACTCTTTTATTCCCAATGCAGTGGTAAAAAAACTATAGCTAGCTTTTTAATGCCACTTGGACTTTTATAATGTGGGAGTAAATCCTATTATACAACCTGTAATGATTTAAAGGTGGTTTCTGACACTTGCAGCATCTAGCTCTATAATGCCTATAGTTATCACTTCTTTAACTTCCATAGCTCTATAATACCTAAAGTTATCACTACTGTAACTTTCTTTTAGCTCTTAGGGCTCCATAGAACTCGTTAGGTGGTACAAGGTATTGACTAACTCCATTTAAGAACTTTAACCGTTTGTAAGTATTAGCAGACACCTTACAATTGGTTCTAGTGTTTTACGTTTCCTAAAGATGTAAGAGTAAGTTGTATAACTTACTCTTACATCTTTAGGAAAACTCTGACTTTCTTTCTTTCTTTCTGACAAACTCCAAGTTAGCACCTTAAGTTATATATTTTCCTTTATTTCTATTATGCCTCTTGAAACTTTAATTATTTATTCCTAACGCCGCAGTAGAGTCCAAAGCTATTGTCAGAGCTCTTATATGTCGTTTATAATACTTTAAGTGTCAAAAAAGGTTTCCCTTAGCGCCAAAATGTTAGTTGGGCTTGAATGTCATACGTCTTTCTTTGTCAAAAGTCATGCCATTGACAAAATGACATTCTTTAGTTAATTCTGATCTGATCCGCCATGTTTTATTTTTCTTTGTGTTCCTCTCCTTGACGAAGTTAATTTAAATGTACATGGATACAAAGTGAAATTAAACAAAATAAAGAATGGGAAACGGTTACTATATTATGTAGCTATATTTACATATACTGTACGTAGAGCTGGCCCAGGCCTCATACATTTCTTGAACATCTCTTTTATACACGTCTTATTGCAGCGCGAGCGTGCGCTGGAAATAAAATTGTCTCTGTCGCCCACTATTTGCAATACGATAATGAACTTTAGCGCACACAAAATAGAATTAACTTTTCCGAAAAATATGATTGTTGTATAAGGTCATGTAGCAGGAAAGTTGACTCTATTTCGCGTGCGCTAAAGTCGATAATCGGAATGCAAAAGGTGGAAGAAAGAGACAATTTTGTTGCCAGTGCGTGCATTACTTTACGGATTGTGTCACTTTTCTTTTTCCGACGATTCGGCTACTTTCCAGCAGCCGGAAAGCAGCGATACAATCCGTAAGTCTTTAAATTAACCACAATTTGGTAAGCATTGAAAACATATTTAATATTATTTTAATAGTCATATTCTAGTAATAGTGCCTAATGTTTACCAAAATGAAAAAAAAGAGATCTGTACTTACAACGCATTTATAAAATCCAGATTAGAAAAAAAGTTAACAAGTGACTTCTACTATATCCATAAATCAATCCTTGATCCTAATTTCTAGGGACAACCTGTAATATCGCGTTCTTAAAGTAAAATTTCTTAATGATAATTAATCGACTAAGGGTTAAAATAAATGAACGGTATAAAAACCTCAAGAAGTCGTTTGACAAGGAACTTTTAATAGGATTATTAAGCGTTTGTGAGTGCGTAAGTATTGCGTAAATCTCCGAAGTTTGATTTTGAAAATTATTCTTAAACTAGCTGGTGCTCGCAACTTCACTTACGTCGAACTAACGGAAACGGAACCCTATCTTTTTAAATGGAACTCTAAGATAAAAGCAGCCATAGTTTCTCCTTATATCATCAACTATCTGCCAGCGAAAAACGATCCAAACAGACAGGCGGATAGAGAGATAAAAAATAAAAAAAAATGTATTTTAGTTCTAGGTACCATATTATTATCATATACTATCAAATGCATTTAGTTCAAAGTTGTTAATTTGAAATTACAAAATTTCAAATTTCTAGCATTAAGTCGATTTCCGTCGCATAGAGAAAATCTACCATGTAAATGGCAATTCGGCTAGGTTGCCTTAGAATTATTCAAACAAGAAGGCCAATTAAAAGTTTTCACAGATAAATAGATAAGCTGAAAAACAGATGAAATGGGTTAACGTAAGGTTAACACAGAAGGTAAGTATACAAACTGAACACAATATACTATCTATACTTAATATAATAAAGAGGAAAAGTTTGTTTGCATCGAATACGCTCCGAAACTACTGGACCGATTTTGATGAAATTTGGCACAGATGTAAAGTAGACCACGGGGAAGGACAGGCTACTTTTTATCGCAAAAAAATTTACGGTTTCTGCGAAATTAACTATTGCGCGCACGAAGTCGAGGGCAACATCTAGTAGTTTATTAAATGATGACTAGCTTTTTCCGCCCTCGTAAATTTATAAATAATAAAATTATATTTATAATTGACACCACACATAAACACCATATTGTATTTAGATAGTAAGACGACCTCTGTGGCTCAGTTGGTTGAGCATGTTGGTGCTCAAGCCGGGGTTGAAATCCCGCCGAAGGAACAAAAAGTTTTTCTGTGTTCCTGGGTCATGGATGTGTATTAAATATGTGTATAATATAATAAAAATCTTAAATATGTGTATAGTATAAAAGTATTAAATATATTTCCGTTGTCTGGTACCCGTAACACAAGTTCTTCGAGAACTTACCACGGGATCAGATTGACGTGGTGTGAAGCGTCCATAGATATTATATTATATTATATTATTATATTAAGTTTTTATATTAATCGTATTGGATATTGTAATTTTTATAATTAATATAAATTATTATTTCTTTTATTTATAAATAATAATAAAATAATATTCCACGGGAACACTGTATTTTTTCGAGATTAAAAGTAGCCTATGTTTTAATCCAGAGCCTAAACTACTACCATACCAAATCTCATCGAAATCCGTTCAGTTTTTGCGTGAAAGAGTAACAAACATCCATCCATCCCTCTTCACAAACTCTAACATTTTTAATCGTAGTAGCATGTAAAAAAAATTTGTAAGGCAATTTTCTACCAACATAATAAATATCTAACCTCTGTAAGTGTCATTCCGTGTCAACATGGTGCCAGTATTACTAAGATCCCAACAAACGAGAGCCCATCAATAGAGTCAATTTTTCCCCATTACACTGGTCGCGGTCCCGGGACATAAATCAGGATATCGTCAAATACTCCGACCTCACTCCCTTTGAGCATATTAATGAACTCTAAGGTTTTGTACACATAGGGCAAACGAGCAAAGTGATTGCCTGGTGGCGAGCTATATAACATGTTTAGTAAGGCGCGTTAACCGCATTTACGATTTACAGGTAAGCTAGGTGAGAAACCAGCTGTTTTTATCTTATAGAAATGTAAGAAAATATTGTAAGCCACGCTTTCGTAAACTCTCATAGCGTCGCGTCGCGTCGCGGCAGTTTTGGTTATTGGTAAGGGAAACTTGGGACACAATTACCCTTTAATTTTTTAACCCTATAAATAAATAAATGTAGGAATTAATCCTACGTTTATTTGGAAAAAAAATGGCACTGGAATACATGGAACTCATCTGGCTTCATGAATATGCGACAACTAATTTACTTATTTACTTACTAAAACTAAAGAAAAAATTGTACTTTATACCTATATAAAACTTGTTACTTGTGGGAGAGCCACGCTTCGGCAATAATGGGCCGGCTCAACCGGGTAAATACCACAACCTCACAGAAAACTGACGTGTAATAACGCTTGCATTGTGTTTCGCCGAGTGAGTGAGATTACCGGAAGCACAAGGGGGGATTGGGGAGTTTAAGGACCAGGAACGCAAGTCGCAACACTAGAGGAGTTAAACTATAATATAACTGAATGCATAGTAGTAATTTTGACTATTTTGTTTCTGTGTGAAGCCGCCCTTATCTAACATCCTCCCGACAGGTAATAAATCGATGCGAATTCGTTTGAAAACTTAAAAAACTCACTTTATCAGAAAACTTTAATTTGACCCGAACGTTTGGAACTGGATTTCGTTCGTCATCATTGACTAAGTTCACCACAAGACTACGTTTTAATAATGGACTGAGATCCCAGAACCGCCAGAAAAACCTATATTCTTACTGATAAGATGTTTATTATTATGTACAAAGAATTGTGAACGTATGCATACTCGCTAGTTTGTGCTGTAGGTGTAGACTTACCTAACCTATGCTACACCTACTTCGTGTAGGACGTAGGTAGTAGGTGTAGGTTGGTGTAGGTAGTATATTATGTGCTTTGGGTGTAGCTAGTAGGTTAGGAGTAGGTTGTAATTGTATCTGTTGGTGTAGAAACTTTAGGTGTATGTACGTAGTTATTTATTTATTCCATTTTATAGTTAAAACATAACAACGTATGTTGGATACAGCTGCTTATATAGTTCTCTTTATGTATGACCTCTGTGGATCAGTGGTTGAGCGTGTTTGTGCTCAAGCCGGGGTCGCGGGTTCGAATCCCGACGAAGTGTGTATGATATAATGAAAATCTTAAATATGTGTGTAGTATAATAGTATTAAATATATTTCCGTTGTCTGGTATCCGTAACACAAGTTCTTCGAGAACTTACCACGGGACCGTATTGACGTGGTGTGAAACGTCTATAGATATTATTATTATAAAACTTACCTTACTTTGACCTAAATAACTACCCTTTAATTTGATCAACAATGCACAACCCTCTAAACTATGACGACACATTCCTAGAGTTTTTATAAACTGAGCATTCAGGGCCTGTTCACGTCACGGCGTCATCATCGTGAAAGTACGTTGCGATGTCGCGGCACGGGACGTGGCTGTGATGTTCTAGCGGTACAGCAACTTCAGGTGGTTCGGTCCTCGTACAAAAAAACAATCGACATTAATAATTATGTAATTTCATACTATTACTACATAAATTTATATGCACATCTATTTATTTTGCAATACAATTCCCGCAAAATATATTTAAAATACTTTATTTCACACAGAAGTCACATTTTTACTTTGATTAATTATTACATAGATACGTTATATCCTTACAAAACTGACAATATTTCTGTGCTACGACACACATTGACATGGGACGCGTGTCAATGTGTCAACGTCGCATAGTAACACAAAATACGCTATTACTCGCGGAGCACACTAACCGAAGTTGGCCCGACTCGGGCCAATTCGAGTCTTCATTTTTACGCGTTTATAACATATCTACCTCTTTTTAATATTATATATCTATGCATTTTTATTTGATTTTTATTAAATTTTTGATAAAAGTGACATAATTATAAATGTCACTTTTTGTCGAAAATGGAATAAAAATGTGACTTATGTGTGAAATAAAGTATTTTAAATATATTTTGCGGGAATTGTATTGCAAAATAAATAGATGTGCATATAAATTTATGTAGTAATGTATGAAATTATCTAATTAATGTCGATTGTTTTTTTGTACGGGGACCGAACCACCTTCACGTCGCCGCAGAACGGCGCAGAAAGTACTGGAAAAGCACGTCAATCCGGCATCGCGACGTGAATTTGCACGTTATGGACAAACCATTATAGTTTGCATGTCATGTGCCCTTAATTTTAGATATATCATTAAGGTTGGCATTTATGCTTTTTGTAGACTAATGGAATGAAAATTATTGTTTTGTTTGTTTTGTATATTAAATGTTTGCATGCGAAGATTGAAAGCGACTGAAAATTGTTATGTATTAATTAATTTTAAATATATAGCCGTAGTTAATTGAAATTCTAATAGCTTCTTATCTTTGTTTTAATGTAATAACAATTTGAAGTTATTATTTTAACGTTTATGTGTATGCATACTTAAAACGGCTGGTAAATGACACTTAGTTCATGTTAAACGTTTCTGTGTTGGCACCTTAATAATCCGTTTTCTATGAGTACAAAGTACTAATTAGTATTCTTATCTCGTCGTCAAGATATTATTGTTACATGTTATATTGTAGGCGGTAGTTGACTAGTTGGTCAATAAAACTTGGTAGTTTTTAAGCTTATCTTTTTAGGATTCCGTAATACACGAGGAACCCTTATAGTTTCGCTCTAGTCATCCGTCTGTCTGTGTATCTGTCGATCTGTCTGTCTGTCTGCGCCTCTAGCTTCGGTAATTATGAATATAAATGGATGAAATTTGATATAGTTATAGATTGTGTATAGATCTGGGTTTTGGCATCATAAAATAATATTTTTATTTTTATTTTAGGGGTGACTTTCCAGACATGTGAAGTGAGGATGAAAAATATGTTTTCATTCTACTCTATATCCGAAACTTACACAGTGCCCGACAGTGACAGGCCCTTACACAGTGAAATAACGTAAGCGTGATTTATGCCAGTTTTGTATAAGTCAGTGGTATCTATCAGCCGTCATGCCATTCTTGGACAGAAAAGAGAATACTATAAGGCACGTAAAATCATTTTAAATTTTGATACAGTAAAGCTAATATGTACACAGATACCTACACTAGTTTCTGTATTATTCAAAAAAATTAAGTACTTATGTTCAAAATTCCGAAAATTTCCGAATCCCGCTAACAGTAGTTCCGTCGCAAGTTACCGTCTGGGCAACTTTAAAGTTAAATATCTTAGAAACTAATTAACGTACGTAAATAATTCTTTCACTAGTATTTTTTTTATTTCCCACGAGAATACAGATAGTTTACATTTACAATTAGTGAACGTTCTCGAATGTGTCTAAGCATGGCTCTCAGTAACAAGCCAACTGCGCATTGGCTCTAATGTCCGCAACGCAATAATAAGTAATAAGCCAACGTGTCACAGAAATATTTTATCACTGGAGGGAATTGGAAACAATTCACGACCGCCGGCTAAACCAACATTATTTATGCACCCGCAAATACCAAATACATTCGAAACAATTAAACTTCCGTAACAATTTTTTAGCCCACAAATGGCCACGAAAATGACAAATGACAAATTCGTTTGATTCTATCCTGTAAATAAATTATTCTTTTGTAATAGATATGATTGGCGACCTCTGTGGCTCAGTGATTGAGCGCGTTGGTGCTCAAGCCGGGTTCGAATCCCGCCGACGGAGCAAAAGTTTTTCTGTGTTCCTGGGTCATGGGTGTGTATTAAATAATGTATAGTATAATGAAAATCTTAAATATATTATGTGTATAATATAAAAGTATTAAATATACCTACTTCCCGTTGTCTGGTCCCCGCAAAACAAATTATATTATATAGGTAGGTACTTAGGACGGGCCAGATTGATGTCGTGTGAAGCGTCCATAGATAATATTATCTATATACTAGCGACCCGCCCCGGCTTCGCACGGGTACAATGTATATATCTGTATAATCTATGGGTACAATACTGATACTAATACTGCAGCTACCTCATAGATCTAAACTCCCCTCCCGCACGCACACTCCCGCCTTGGTGACGCCTACTTCGCAACGGGCCGTGGAGCAGAAATCGTAATATTTTAATTTCGCCATAACTTCCAATTTTAATCATTCAAAGACCAAATATTATCTACATAAACTGTACTTAGTGATAAAATAATTTATTTTGATAAGGATTAATAGCATGAGTTAAATAAACGGGTTTAAATGTAGTCCAAAAAAAATCAAGATTTCTAAATAAAAAAAAATTTGTTGTGCCTCACTCGACATAGATAGGTAAAGTGTGTCGCGGACTTTTTTGTAGATATTTATAAGATCTACAATTAATAAGAACATTTTATGGTTCTATCTTTTATAGTTTAGGCTGCGTACGCAAAATAAGTAACTTTTCTGGTTGATTTTTTACACCTTGTGTCCGAAAACCCCAAATATCTTACGGAACCCTATTTTTTTCCAAAATAAAATTTAGCCTATGTTACTCGTGGATAATGTAGCTTTCGAATGGTGAAAGATTTTTTGAAATCGGTCCAGTACTTTCTGAGCCTATTCATTACAACCAAACAAACAAACAAACAAACATACAAACAAAGTTTTCCTCTTTATAATATTAGTGTAGATAGTGTAGATAAAATGCAAAGCTGATTGACTGATATATCAACGCACAGGCCAAACCCGTGATAATAATGACATTTTATACACGTATTTCTCATATAACGTAGGCATCCACTAAAGAAGGATTTTTCAAAATTTTACGCCATTTTTATTATTAATGCTAGTTAATAGATACATTTTTCATTTTATTGCACAGTTAGGTAAAATGGACTTTTCTCATCAAATCGAATCATAATGACGTGGAGTCATCACTCGTTTACCATCGGAAGCGCTATTGAATAGCAAAACTGCCCACAAAATCACTTCAGAAACGGGGCATAATTAGTCGAGCTGATAAAATGATTATCTCAATAGATCTCAATATTTATTCCAAGTTTTACCTGATTTGTTTGGCATGAAAAAATATTTTAAAAACAATAATTTAAGGAGAAAATTGATACTTCTATGAAAAAGTATTACACGTTACAAGGTTTAGTTCATAGTAGTCACTCTCTATAAATATATACTTCTTTTAATTGATACCTTCATACGCAATTGTCCAGTTTCCGATATCTGCGGTGTGTTACTTTTTAACTTTATTTCATAATTATAGAAGGTCGAAATTTGGTACACTAAGTTAATCATTTTTTTGTAGATAATTTAATAGAGCCTGTAGGCTCTATTAAATATATTGTATGATGTATCATACCTCATTAATCTATTTTGCTACCTTTCCCTCTTCTCACACTATTCCCATTTAAAATCTTCTTAACCAACAATTACGATATTTTAAATGCAACACATTTAAAACTTACCCATAAATTTGCAGAGTTTTTAAACTTTTAAATTTAAGTTGGCGAGTACCGGAGCTGCACTTACCTGAAATGAAAAAATAAATATCAAGTTACACATACATTTTAATGAGTGAATTTTTGAAGAGGTTGTAAGATTAATTTGGACAAGATGGCGGGTGCTGGATCATTTATATCACAAAGCTGTTAGATATTTGAAACAGTTTTTTTTACATTCGCATCCCCACTTCATATTATGACGTATCGAGATGTGAATCTCGAATATTTTTATATTTAAGGGGTAGGGGGTAGATGTTTTAACATAAAAACATTATTATTTTATGATGCCAAAACCGAGATCTTTACACGATCTATAACTGTACCAAAATTTCATCCATTTATATTAATAATTACAGAAGTTAGAAGGGCGGACTATAAACGTTCCTTGTAGTGTAGGGAACCCAAAAAATAAGTACAAATTAATTACGTAATAAAATTTCGATAGTAGGTACGTACTACATTGTCCTTATTGCGGTAGTTTATTATAACTAGTTTCTCCTATTTTCAGGCTACTGAATTTCTGTCGTTAGGCGCTAATTGAGTCTAGAAGCTTCTGAACAATTAACAATATGGATTTTTGTGCACACTCTTAACAATCTTATAGGTACTTTAAATGGGACAATCTTGTATATAAATATAAAATCGGTATCAGCAGCTGCAAGTATTACCTACCATGAAAAGGGAATTTTGATAGTTGGATACTCAAAGGGAATTTTGGGAAAGAAAAAATCATCTACTAAAATCACCTTGGAAACAGCGCATTTTTAAGATATATTAATAATATGCTTTTTCTTTCGTCTTGCAACAATATATCAATAATTTCGACTCTATTATATCAGTTCTATTAGCATTTTGGTATACGTATGTATAATTTTTGGTTTGTTTGAAAATTTGGAACGCCATCTTGTTTTCAGAATATTTTGTCAATATTCAATTGACGGACTGACGGCGGACTGAATATAAACTACAGAGCAAATGTCAAACTCGACTTCCCCAAACAACCACAAAAGTGGGGCAGTTTATGTATCTCTCTTCTACAACACGGCCGAAATACAACATTTTTACTCTGTTACTGAACTCAATCTCGCAAACAGCCAGACCAAAGGATGATGATGATGCTAAATCAAATTTGTTCCCGACGCCATTAGAAATTTCGTCCAAGAATTTTGCCGATAAAATTTTGATAAGCGTCCTTATCTTAATAATCTATGACTAAAGTGGATTGGGTAGATTGGGACCGAGCCCGTATTAAAATATGTCCGCCTAATTGCCAAGTTGTCAATTTTCCGGGACCCCAAAATTATTAGGTAGTTTACGGATATTGATGTGATTTTAAGAAAATTACGATGGAAAAGTGAATTTAGCATCATCAGTTATTAAAGATGTGAACACGTGAAAGTATTAAAATGTAACATTTTTAGTAAACGGAACCCCCTTTTTTAAACGGAACCCTAAGATAGTAGCCATAGTTACTCCTTATCACATCTGCTATCTGGCAATCGATCCAGCCGTTTCAGAGATTAAACGGAGTAAACAGACAAAAATAAAAAAAATGTATTTTAAGTACCGTACCTATATTTTCATAGGCATTTAAAATTATAGACACTTATTAATATTTATTTGTAGTGATAAAAATTGTATTGAAAAAAAACGACCCCCTGATTTCAGACTTCAGTAATAAACTAAACTTGTTGGGGCATTTGTAAAATATGAACAATATGATTTACCAGTAATTTGACTTGTCTTCTACTGGCGCACTTCTCCCTCGGGTGCGATATACCGAATGTGAGGTCTGTGCGAAAAGAATTTATTATTTATGTAATAGAGAATGTGCGAATGCGTTGATATAGTACCTGAGTAACCGAGCTTTGTTTGCGAGTTTCCGCGAGTGCCGGTTCTTCTCGCCAGGCTAGTTTCTGAGCCGGTGGTAGGCATCATGTAAGATAATTTAACAAGTATTATTTCATAACCTATATGGAAATAAAGTAAAATGACTATAAGTTTCGAGTTTGTTCGGAGCTCTAGTTAAAAAAATATTTTGCCCATCACATGCCGAATTTAAAGCATTAATTACGCACACGCATTTAAAACTGCCAGTCGGACCGAAATATTAGAGTCGAAATTATTGATATAAGTAGGTTTAATTGTTGCACGACGAAAGAAAATTTAACTTTAAGAACTTTAAAATGCGCAGTTTTCCAAGAATAACACTTAATTAGATCGATTTTTCTTCCTCAAAACCCTTGCATACTAAATTTCATGGTAATACTTGTAGCCGTTTTCGAGAAACCGATTATATACACAAGATTGTCTCGTTTAAAGTAATAAAGATAATTGATGCATTGATAATTTTATATTTTTGACGAAACGCAAGGTGTTTTGGCTATAGAAAACATTTTTAAAACTATCAACAATCAATTTAATTTAAATTCATTGTAATGCTAATACAATAGAAACAAAATTTGGTATTTATATTAGTTGTTAGCTTTTCGTTCGTAGCTTTTGTTTTATAAGTAAAGTTTAATTTTATTTTTTAGAGTTACGTATTATCCGTACTATAAGTTTCGTACCTCAAAAGGAAAAAACGGAACCCTTATAGGATCATTTTCTCGTCTGTCCGAATGTCTGTCAAGACCCTTTTTCTCAGGAACGCGTGGAGGTATCAAGCTGGAATTTATGTCAAATACTCAGGTTTACTGTCCCTTGGAGCTGTGAAAAAATCAAACGTCTTAACCAACGCAATCAAAATATACAGCCGTTTATGCCGCAAATTTTCCACAAGGGAATCGCAAGGGAATCAAAACCTACAGGGTACTTCCCGTGAAATCAGAATATTGAAATTTGGTACAAAGCAACATCTTATAGCACAGATAAAGGAAAAATTGCATAAACGTAAATTTTTAGTTACATCATGTAATCAAAATATTTTTAATCATTTTAAAATTACTACCTGTTTCCTCATGAACGTGTAGAGGTATTACATTGAAATTCATATCAAATACTCAGGTTTATAATACATTTAAGGCGCTCTTACCCTAAAAATACGCTTCTTTAAAAAAATTTTTGAGACTAATGGATACATTTTAGTGCAGCAAAAAAATATATGTTAATTTTGATCATATTTGCTAAACCTTTACCTTTACTTTACCTTCGTTTTCAAAACACGTTATCTAAACATTTTCTCGATAAAAAAAACTCATAAAGTAACCATTAAAATAGAAATTCTTGGAGTTGTAACTGTACTATTTGTGAACAAAAATGAGAAAATTATTTGCAGTTTCGTAAAACATAATAAAAGGAAGGGAATTGTTGTTTTGATTTTTCGATTGGAATTCTTATTTGTTAGGATTAATTTATTTCAATAATAAATAATTCGGACGAGTCGAATGAAACATCGCGAAATGGCGACCTGTCACCTTTCTCTTTCTTAACTATGGAATAAGACAGTACCGGCTTAGGCCTCTTGCTAATGAGACGTATGTCAAAATTTTCCCCTTTTTTCTGCTCAAAAATCATTCAAATTTAATGTTGAAAGTCCGTTCAAATTTATTTTACCCCCGACTTGTCCTTTATGTCGTCTGCATAAAGGTCAAGTCGGGGGTAAATATTGTTTTTTCTTACATCGTGTAATAGGTACTAATAATATATACGTAATTTTGTTATATGACGTAAGGCGCTCGGTAGCCCTTTGGTATTTTGCGTTGTTGCGACCAATTGGTCTCGGGTTCGAATCCCGGTCAGACGATTTTTTTTTCTTTTTCTTTTTCTCGCACTATAAAACTCCGAGCAATGCTTGTTCTCCCAGTAATAAAAGTATATTGTTAGTTATGTACTTATTTTATTATTAGTTTCTTTAAGTTGTTGTAAATATTTAAGTGTAGATTATATTATAAAAAATATGAAAGGATTGTATTATTAATTGTATTCGATGAAAGTGCAAAAACCGTCTTTTTAAGATGGAAGTACAAAAACTCTTTATAAAGTAGGTACTAGGGAAATCGAGCTTTGGTCGTAGTTTTAGTACAACGATAAAATATAATAAAAAATCAATAAAAAATATTAAAGAAAAAGAAATACATTATGTATAAGAATCACAAAAATAATAATATTATTTATCTTACCGGGATTTGAACTCACCACCAAAAATCAAACGTAGGTACGCAAACCGAGCTGCCAGTCAGACTGACGTAAAGTAACCGAAATTATTGATATAATTTATTACACGACGAAAGAAAAAACATATTTGATTCAAAATTGACAACATTGATTGACAACAAAATAAGTAATTATACATATATATATATATATACCTAAATATTATTCTGTTGGTTTGTAAAGTTTATATATAATATAATTATATCAATTATTATAATCAATTCTAATTCTAATCACCATGAGCAATAAGGAACATGTATTCAGTAATCTACGTTTATTTTTTACTAGCTTTTTCCCGCGACTTCGTCCGCGTGAAGTTCGGTTTTCATACAAAATTTTAACCCCTTTGTTACCCCCGTAGGGGGCGAATTTTCAAAAATCCTTTCTTAGCAGATGCCTACGTCATTACAACTATCTGTATGCCAAATTTCAGCAAAATCCGTTCAGTAGTTTCGGCTGTGCGTTGATAGATGAGTCAGTCAGCTTTGCCTTTTATATATTTAGACTAGGTGTTGCCCGCTACTTCATGCGCGCAAAAGGAAATCTCGATGGAACCTTACATTTTTCCGCATTAAAAAGTATACCTATGTGGTCTATTCTATTATATATCTGTCCTAAATTTCATCAAAATCGGTCCAGTAGTTTCCGAGCCTATACAATGCAAACAAACAAACATAAACACAAAAAAACCTCTTTGTATTATATTAGTATAGATTAAATAAAACAATATTTACAATAAATATGATGTAGCCGAAGAGACTATTTGTTAAACCACTAATATAATATCAGAAACTAGGTAGGTACCTATTTGAAATTGTAATTTTTTGGGTGTCAGATAGCCGAAGTTTCTTGTAAGTAGAAGGCGAATATTGGATATTGAATTTTATTGTGTATTTATTTATATGTATTGAATAAAATAATTTAGCTTTGTGCTACGCGAACAAAAGTTGCGGGCAAAAGCAAGTTTAGATTTTGTAATCGCTGAAAAGTGCGAATTAAATAAAATTTTGAAATGTCGTCTTGAAACGTCAATGTGTGTAATGTGTATGTTGTAGTGCGTATTCCGCAGTATAAAATATAAATACATCAACTGCATAATATTATAATAATACTAGCTGTCCCGGCAAACTTCGTACCGCCTTAGAATTAAATTGTTGACGTACTGACAGCAGCGCCACCTACCAGGTCCAATTGCAAATCTAAACCATTCTCGACCACCTGAAGACACAAAAATTTTCATTCAAATCGGTCCAGCCGTTTAGGAGTTCAGTGACATATACACGCATAGAAGAAATCTACACTAATATTATAAAGAGGAAAACTTTGTACGTTTGTTTGTTTCTTTGTAATGAATAGGCTGATTTCAAATATTCTTTCACCATTCGAAAGCTATATTATCCACGAGTAACATAGGCTAAATTTTATTTTGGAAAAAAATAGGGTTTCGTAAGATATTTGGGTTTTTGGAACGCAAGGTGTAAAAAATTAACCAGAAAAGTTACTTATTTTGCGTACGCTGCCTAAACTATAAAAGATAGAACCATAAAATGTTCTAATTAATTGTAGATATTATAAATATCTACAAAAAAGTTCGCAATACATTATACCTATCTATGTCGAGTGAGGCACAACAACCATTTTTTTATTTAGAAATCTTGAAATTTTTTTGGACTACATTTAAACGCGTTTATTTTACTCATTCTATTAATCATTATCAAAATTAATTATTTCATCACTAAGTACAGTTTATGTAGATAATATTTGGTCTTAGAATGATTAAAATAGGACGTTTGGTTTTGAAGTTATGACGAAATTAAAATATTACGTTTTCTGCTGCACGGCCCGTTGCGAAGCGTCACCAAGTCGGGGGTGCGCGTGCGGGAGTGGAGTTTAGATTAGATCTATGAGTATTGAGTAGGGATGTTCGATGTTGTAAAAACATCGATGTTGGCATCGATAATGACATCGATTGCTAAACATCGATGTCAGGCAACATCGATGTTTTTTTGCAAACGTCTTCACGGCCGACTGTCCGTCATCCATACTAATATTATAAATAGGAAAGTGTTTGTGTTTGTCCGTCTTTCACGCCAAAACAACTAAACTGATTTAAATGAAATTTGGTACACAGATAGTCTAGAGCCTGAGAAAGGGGATACTTTATTAACAGTGTCACGTAAAAATTACTAAGCCGATTATCATGAATTTGGCACAGATATAAAGTAGACCACGGGAAAGGACATAAGCTACTTTTTATCGCAGGGAAGTGTGCGGTTGCCGTGGGATACTTTATTTACGGTTTCACGTAAAAATTACCAAACAGATTATCATAAAATTTGGCACAGATATAAAGTAGACCATGGGGAAGGACATGGACTACTTTTTATCGTGGGACATATAAGGTTCCCGTGGTTTACTGTACTTACGCGGGCAGAGCCGCGGGCATCAGCTAGTATAATATATAAATATTAGATTTGCATTTTATTATTTTAAGTAATAAATCCATGAAAAATGAAGAAATTAGGATATAGATTAGATAGGTATATAGATTCTTTATGACTAAACAATATTGAATACGTGAACTTTATTTAACAATTATTACGTTTTTTGAGCCTTTTTAGCTTAGGGAAACTAAAAAGATTAATTGCTCAAATCGCAATGGCTAAATTAAGTACAAAATTAGGAATTTGACTTCTTTTAATGGACATAGACAGAAAATAGACATTTTGAAATTTATATTAATTTTGTAATGAGATTTGAACCTAGACGCTACGCCTAGCTTTAGGCGGGCACAATACCGCTAGGCTATGAAGCACATTACAATATTGTCGAAATTACGCTTTTGTACATTATGGACACATCACTTTGACGTAATTCGCATGAAGCCCCCCGCAGTAACGGGGGCGGCACGTCCCCCACTCATCTCCTTCACCCCCTCGAATACTTCATAGTTGGCTACTCACAGCGCCTTAAGCTGTAACAAAATCACTACAGGTTTGTACCGAACACTCGGTGCGCCAGTCCGACTCGCACTTGGTCGGTTTTTTATAATATAAACCATTTTCGAGTGACTGACCCTCCAAAGTGTGACATGTTGGCCCCCTTCATTATTAGAAACTTGTAGCTTTCCTTGTACTATACTTTAGGAAAATTATTTCGAGCGAAATTGGAAGTTATTGAAAAAACCTATTGCGAATTGATAGTTAAAAACCATTAGACACCTTCTAACATGCTCTTGGCTAGGTTATTTAAACGAAATCTACAAATTGGATCTTTATAATATAATTGATAGCTATTCGTTCTTTTAAAAACTATTCATTACTTGCTTATTTTCATCATTAGTAATTAAATTACGGAACCCTAAAGTATGGAAGCAGCTGACTCCGCAACTCTCCAAGTTTCCCATCGGCGGTGGCCAGCGAGTTCGCCGAATCCCTAACAATAGGTTATTCTTGTAGGTCCCCGTTGTTTTAATTCCAGTTTATTCATTTATAATTTTATTGTAACACTTCTTGATCCCACTTCGATTAGGACAGTCGCTTTTAGAATAATTAATTGTAATTTTAAATAAGTTTAATTTTAATAAATAATTAAACATTTTTTGGTTTTTTTTAAGTCCTCCGACTGTCGCAAACGTATTTGGCGCAGTCTTGGGGGTAGGATACTCGCGGGCCGGTTCGCTTGAGTATAATTATCGTAATTATCATCACGCCGCGTGCCGCCCGGGTGGCTATCAAGCACCAGTTCGAGTATCACCAGAACCTACGTGTGGCAGTCGGAGGAAGAATCCAGCAATCGATTCAACCAGAGACCAGAAAATGCAGCATATGTGAGTACATAGAATAATTCTCGTGTTGCTCCTTTCTAGCCCTAAGCCTATTTTAAGTTTCCAAAATGTATCATCCTAGAGCCTTTAGTTCCCGAGAGCCTGAATCTTGGCAGGCGCGTCGGACGAGATTAGCAGATAGATTTAGAAATACAGATATCTCATATTTAGATTTAGATTTATTTAATTTTAATAATAAAATGGCACACGATCCAGATACAATATTTAAGGCCCTCCGCCTAGTGCCAGAATTTAATGGTAACCCTAATATTCTAACGAGATTTATACAGATTTGTGATCAATTAGTAGTTAAGTACGTTAGTAACGAACCTGGTAGTGAATTTTCTAACCTTTGCTTGTTGAATGGTATTTTAAATAAAATAACTGGATCCGCAGCAAATACTATAAATTCCAACGGAATTCCAGACAGTTGGTTAGGAATTAAAAACTTACTTATTAATAACTTTTCCGACCAAAGAGACGAGACAGCCCTATATAGTGATCTCTCTTTAGCGACCCAGGGGAACAGGTCACCCCAAGAATTTTATGACCACTGCCAAAATTTATTTAGCACTTTAATGACATATGTATCATTACACGAGCATTTAGCTACAACTATAGAAGCCAAGCGTGATTTATACAGAAAAGTGACAATGCAGGCATATGTACGCGGTCTTAAGGAACCATTAGGGTCCCGCATACGCTGCATGCGACCACCTACTATAGAAAAGGCACTTGAATATGTACAAGAAGAACTTAACACTATGTATATGCATAATCGTTTTGATCCGAAATCGTTTAAAATTTTGTCTACACCACATACATCTACACAACGTTTAAATTTTCCTCAACACAATTCTTCTATGCCTAGTTATAATAATAATAATTTGTCAGTACCTGCAGGACAGAAACCTTTTACACACATTCCACAGCCTTTTAAATTTAATAATCATAATCAGCACAGGCAACCCACACATACACAAAGAATGTTCAGTGCACCACCACCAAATTATAACCCCCGTAGTCACATGTTTAGGATACAGCCTAAAAATAATTTTGGACAAAGACAAATTCAAAATTCTAGCTCACAGCCTCAACCTATGAGTGGTGTTAGCCACTTTGTGACTCGACAGTTACCACCTACACAGCATACACTGACAGGACATAATTGGTATAAACAGGGAAACCCTCCCCCAACAAATTATTTTAAAAGCAGGGAAATGAATTTTAATGACTGTGTGACTGACTCGACTGAAAATTACTATGACTATGATCCTAGTTATTTTAATAATGAATATATTGTAGAATATCCGTGTGAACCTGAATATGAAAATCATGTCCAACCTTCCACTACGTCACCTTTACAAAATAATACTGAAAACACATGTGATCAGGATTTTCAGAAAATTTCGAAATCCGACACCTTAAAATAGAAATTAATTTGCACACACAACGACAACTTCCTTATATACAGATTTTATCACCACCATTGAAATTATTAATTGATACCGGAGCTAACCAATCATTTTTAAGCCCCTCAGCTGTTGAACAATATTTTAATAATTACCCTTTAAATTACGATCCCTTTGAAGTAGTTAACGTTCATGCCAAATCTAGATGCAATTATTCTATAACAATACCCAGTTTTAAAGAATTTAATAATAATAGTAATATAACGTTTTATGTGTATAAATTTCACGACTTTTTCGATGGACTCATAGGTACAGATTTATTAGATAAATGGGATGCGATTATAGATTATAAAAATAAAACCCTTATTACTAAAACTGCTTCGAACCCCATTCACGTTTACGATTCTCGTAACACAAATTTATATGAAGATATAATACCCGCTGGTACGTCAAAATTATTAAAAATTCCTATTAATTTTCATGATGGAGAAGCATATATTGAAGAACAAAAAATTTCGGGTTGTATAATTAGGGAATGCCTCACTACTATTAAGAATGGTAGAGGTATAGTTGAAATAATTAATCCTAGTAAAAATGACATTATATTCTCAATGGATAGAGCAGCCTCAGCAGAATTAAATAATTTTGAAACTAATTTATTCGATCAGCCAAAAAGAGTAAAAGAAGTTTTAGCGCGTTTACGTACAGAACACCTTAATTATGAGGAAATTAAAAATTTAGAATTACTTTGTTCACAATATGCCGACGTATTTTACTTAGACGGAGAACCCCTTACTTTTACAAATAGATTAAAACATTCAATTAATACTACTGACGAAGTTCCTATTCATACTAAAACCTATAGATACCCGTATATACATAGAGAGGAAGTACAAGGACAGATAAATAAAATGTTAGAGCAGGGAATAATTAGACCTTCGAATTCGGCATGGAGCTCGCCTATTTGGGTAGTGCCAAAAAAGGTAGATGCTTCAGGTAAGAAAAAATGGCGAATAGTAGTTGACTTCCGTAAGCTTAATGAAAAAACAATAGACGACAAATATCCGATCCCTAACATAAACGACGTATTAGATAAGTTAGGCAAGTGCCAGTATTTTACAACTTTAGATTTAGCCAGTGGTTTTTACCAAGTAGAAATGAACCCTAAAGACATTCATAAAACAGCTTTCAATGTGGAACATGGACATTACGAATTTCTTCGAATGCCCATGGGATTAAAAAATTCTCCTGCAACTTTTCAGCGCGTAATGGACGACGTACTGAAAGGTCTTCAAAACTCTATTTGCTTAGTATATATCGATGACATTATCGTTTTTAGTACTTCACTCCAAGAACACATAATTAATTTGCAAAAAGTATTTCAGAGACTCCGCGAATCTAATTTTAAAATCCAAATGGATAAATCCGAATTTTTCAAAAAGGAAACAGCTTTTCTAGGACACATAATTAGTTCAGAAGGTGTAAAACCTAATCCAGAGAAAATTAGTGCAATTAAAAATTATCCTATACCTAAAACCACCAAAGAAATAAAACAATTTCTTGGCTTAATTGGTTACTATCGTAAATTTATTCCAGATTTTGCAAAATTAACAAAACCCTTAACACAGTGCTTAAAGAAAGGTAGGAAAATTATTTTAAATGACGAATACGTAAATTGTTTCGAAAAATGTAAAGTAGTCTTAACAAATGATCCGGTTTTGCAGTATCCCGATTTCAGTAAAGATTTTAATTTAACTACAGATGCTTCAAACGTAGCCATAGGCGCTATTTTATCTCAAGGCCCAATAGGATCTGATAGACCAATTTGCTATGCATCTAGGACTCTTAATGATAGTGAACAAAATTATAGTACCATAGAGAAAGAGCTTTTAGCAATAGTCTGGGCTACAAAATACTTTAGGCCATATTTATTCGGCAGAAAATTTAAAATTATTACAGACCACAAACCATTACAGTGGATGATGAATTTGAAAGAACCAAATTCACGTCTTACACGATGGAGGTTGCGTTTAAGCGAATACGACTATACAGTTATATATAAGAAAGGAAAAAATAATACGAACGCAGACGCTCTCTCTAGAATAGAAATACACGCGGAAGAAACTAATTCATTAATGCAAGAAATAGACGAATTAAATTCATTATTAGGAAATCCATCTAATACAATACGTAGGCCATCAAATTCTTCAACGATAACTGCACCTGAAAGATCAAATTCTTCTACAATAACGGCTAGTGAGAAATCAAACTCTTCAACAGTAACCGCAATAGAAAGGTCGAATTCTTCGACTATGACGGCACATAGTAGTAATGAAAATCCCATCCTTAGCATACCCACAACTGAAGATCCTCTTAATAAGTTCCACAGACAAATAATTTTTACGTTAGTAGACGGAGTAAAAAGAAAACCAGTAGTAACTAAGCCATTCGAAAATCATACGAGAGTTAGTATTCAGTTAGATAGAACAAATTTAGAATTAGATTTAATAAATGCAGTTAAAGAATATATTAGTCCTAAAATTAAAACAGCAATATTAGTTAACCCTCTTTCAGAAATGTATACTATTATACCAATTTTACAGAATAAGTTTAAAAGTTCTTCAATGAGTCTTGTTTTAGTTAAAAAGGAAATAGAAAATGTTAAAGAATACCTTAGGCAACAAGAAATAATTAAGCATTACCATGATGGAAAAACAAATCACCGCGGAATTAATGAAACTTATTTAGCTTTATCTAGGAATTACTTTTGGCCAAAGATGAAAATTGAAATAACTAAATTTATATCAGAATGTGTAATATGTGGACAGGCAAAATATGATCGTAACCCCGTTAGACCTCAATTTAATGTTGTGCCTCCAGCTACAAAACCCTTCGAAATTATTCACATGGACTTACTGACTGTAGACAATGTAAAATATGTTACATTCATTGACGTTTTCACTAAATACGGACAAGCATATTACCTACGTGATGGAACAGCAATAAGTATACTACAAGCTCTTTTAAAATATTGTACTCACCACGGTGTACCACTGACTATAGTTACAGATAATGGAACAGAATTTACAAATCAGTTATTTAACGAATTTACCCGACTTCACAAAATTAAACACCATAAAATTTTAGCACACTCACCTAACGATAATGGAAATATAGAAAGATTTCACTCAACCCTTCTGGAACACATTAGACTTTTAAAATTACAACATAAAGATAGTCCAGTAGTTAATCTCATACCTTATGCATTAATAGCTTACAATAGCTCTATTCATAGTTTTACCAGATGCAGACCTTTTGACCTTTTAAACGGACATTTTGACCCGAGAGACTGCCTAGACATAGACATAACTCAACAAATGTTACAACAATACTTACAGAATCATAAAGAACAAATGAAAAAAGTATATGATATAGTTAATAGTTCATCTCTTAGCGATAGGCAAGCTTTAATAGAAAATAGAAATAGAACACGTGAACCTGAAATAGAATATGCACCCGGTCAGCAGATTTTTATTAGAAATCCATCAGCCGCTAGACAGAAAACAGCCCCACGTTACACACGTGATACAGTACTTGCAGACTTACCTATACACATATATACAAAAAAGAAACGAGGCCCCGTGGCAAAATCTCGTTTAAAACGGATCCCTAAAGCAGCGAATTTGTTGCAGGATACTCACGCTGATGCTAATGATAATACCCCTGGCACATCCTCAAGAAATCAAAATTGAAAGTCTTGATGATGGACCCGGACTACTACCGTACAGACTTGGACAAATGAAAATGACTACGCATTACCATACATTTATTCAGTATATAAGACTTGACGATATAGAAGACAAAATTCATACTTTACAGGACCAATTACGAAACTTTGAGAACCAATTGACTAATGACACATATGCAGTTTACGAAATTCAGATAAAATACTTGCTTAGTAAATTAGATGATATATTTATTCAAGTTAATTCATTAGAACCTTCTAGAGCTAAAAGAGGAATCATCAATGGTCTTGGATCAGTTATTAAAAGTATTACAGGAAATTTAGACTACACTGATGCTTTAAAATATAATGAAGCAATAAAGCTTTTGGAGGAAAATCAAGACAAAATAACTAATGAAATGAATAGTCAATTAAGTATAAGTAAGGAATGGATTACGAAATATGGTAGTATATTAACGCAATTAGTAGATAATCAAAGTAAAATTAATAATACCTTAATGTCAATTTTAGCTGGTAGTATGATTAATGATTTAAGTTTAATTAAATATGCAAAGTTTGCTCAACTTTTGGTAATTTTATCAGAGAATATAGACGATTTATTAAATGAATTATTAAGAATAGAAAATAGTTTAGCGTTTGTTCATGCATCGAGCATGCACCATTCGATGATTAGTATAGATGTTTTAGGTTTAATGGTTAATAAAATAAAATCGATTTATGGAGAAGATAAAATTTTAAATTTAGAATTAAGAAATTACTATGACGTTATAAAACCTGGTTCCTATTATTCTAATAAACAAGTAGTTTTTATATTTAGATTTCCTATTATTTCTAAGGATAGTTTTACTTTATATAGATTAGCAGTGATACCAAATAGGAAGGCTCAGGCTCTCATTCCGCCCTCTCCTTTCATTGCAACTAACGAGATGTCATTCTTGTACATAGAGGCTGAATGCCCGAAGTATAATAACTGGTATCTCTGTGAAATAGAATTCAATCACCGTCTTCGAACAAAAGCAGATTGTATCCACGACCTCATCATCAAACAAGTTCTAAAGGAATCATGCCACCTAACTACCATAAATCTTCTACGAGACTCTATGAAAAAATTAGACGACATGCACTATCTAGTATCATTCCCACATGAAGAAAAAGTACAGATTTCATGCAACAACCAGGAGTTCACCAAGCTGAAAGGAAGTTATCTATTATCTATCCCAGTTAAATGTAAAATTGTAACCGAAGATTTCACCATAGTCAATCAGAATAATGAATTAAAAGGACAACCCCTGAAACTGATGAAGATTCCAGATGACATCGCTCGCCTAGATACAACTTTAAACATATCCACAATAGATCTTCAAGGACTGCATAAAATTCAAGATAAAATTATAATGCAACAACCACTAAGAATATATCATGGACAGAATACAGCTATATATCACACCACTATACCATTATATTTGCTGTTATTAAGTACAGGTGTACTTATCATCATATTATACTTCTACAAGATGAATAAAAAGCCAGAAAAGCCGCATAAAGAAGATAAAATAGAAGATGGCAATAGTAACGAAAGCCCGGAAGGTAAAAATATCCCGGCAACATTTTCACTCAGCGTTCTCAAATAGTTGCCTTTCTAGGGGTGGAGGAATTACGGAACCCTAAAGTATGGAAGCAGCTGACTCCGCAACTCTCCAAGTTTCCCATCGGCGGTGGCCAGCGAGTTCGCCGAATCCCTAACAATAGGTTATTCTTGTAGGTCCCCGTTGTTTTAATTCCAGTTTATTCATTTATAATTTTATTGTAACACTTCTTGATCCCACTTCGATTAGGACAGTCGCTTTTAGAATAATTAATTGTAATTTTAAATAAGTTTAATTTTAATAAATAATTAAACATTTTTTGGTTTTTTTTAAGTCCTCCGACTGTCGCAAACGTATTTATTACCTTAGCAATGTTTTCAAATTAGCTCTATTATAAAATACCTTTTATTATTTGCAACAAAGGAATAACCCTGGCATTTAAATATATTTATCGAAGGCCCCTAAGTGACATGTATGAGGGCGAATCAAATATTTACGCCCGGAAATAGGTCAGGGCATTGTTTCCCCCATCCGCCCCATTCTTCGATTTGTACGATTACTTATGTAAATCTTGTCGTATGACAATTATTTTTGATTTTTTGTTTGTGCAACAATGTATATAAACGAATAGAACAATAAAGGTTGCTCAACGGGCAAGATACCATCTTGCTTCAACTAATAAAGCTTCAATTAATTTCGAAGGTAGGTATAGGTAAATATCCTTCGAGCAGTACAAAAGCATGTTTCTTATGACGAAGAAATAAAAGTGAAAAGTTTGTTCAATTCACACCGAAACGAATGTCATTCGAAATTGAAATCTTAAATCCTCATTACATAATGTTTCATCGTAAGATTTCGAAGGTCATGTTGTATCGCGCTGCACACACACACACACGAACATGCGCATGTGCAGTGTATGACTGATGTCATTTGTGTATAAAATTCAATTTTCAATTGCTGTCTTAAATATACAGCGTCGCGTATCTTCGCGGTGTGAAATGATACTCAGTAAAGGACACTGGAAATTTTGTATGGAGGAATTTGCTACGGCGACCAAAGATAAAATTAGTTTAGATGTAAGAGTAATGACACCTGGATTACAATGACATAGGTCGCATATCTATGGGATATGGGGTTAATGAGAAAATGATAATTCAAGATTAACGATTTCATACATTTACGTGCAATATTACTCTCTGCATTAGTCAATAACGACTGGACCGATTCCAATTTCGAATCGGTCCAGTTTGAAATTCGAATTTTTGTTGGAAAAAGATTTGTACCTCAACTTAAGTTGATCCCATGATCATGAAGTCAGGATCCGACGATGGGATCCGTAAGAAATCAAGGAAATTCTTCGATTTTATAAAGACACCTGTACTTTTTAGCTTGTATGTAACTAATTAAAGCATATGTTACTAAAAAGTAAGTGTGCCAAGGTACACTAAATACGTAACGTACTTACGTAGTGTCGTGCGTTGAGCGCTATGAAACGGTCGCGTTCCGCATTACACACGTTGCAAATTTAATTGTTTGCGAGTCGCGCGGTTACGCCGCTGCACGTACACCATGGCGTTGGTGGCCAACGAGTTGCTGGCATTCATCCAGCACGCCATCGATACTATGGACGAGGTCAGCATCATGCAGATCTGCAAATCTTCTTTCACAAGCGAGGAGATTTGCACGGGCAAGTAGCTGCTCTACGAAACGCTCGGCCAGAGCGCGAACATGCCATCACGGAGGCGAGATGGCGGCAAACGAAGCGTGCAGGACATCATCTCCCTGCTGAAGCAGACGGATCCAGACGACGTGCCGGCCTTTGTGGTGAAAGATCTCCACAAGCTGCCGGTAGTAACGATGGACCACGTCGACGTCTCCAGCCTGCTGAAGAACTTCAACAGTATGAAGGCAGAGCTGGACGAGATGCGAGGTAGGTTGGATGCATCGGAATCTACCATCCATGACTTACGTAGTGAACTAATACTACAATTAAAATGTAATAATTCAGTAAGTAGGTCACCCGATCATTCAACCGACTTTGTCAACACACGTCGTGGCGGCGCGCGCGCTGACACATCGTTTTGCGTGTCAGCGGATTCCGCCGCCCCCGCCCGCCTTCCCCTCCGGGTCGTGCAGACGCCGAGTCAACCAACTCAGCAGAAAACTTTTGCGACTGTCGCCGGTCGCCCCGCACCTCCCCTGCGGGCGAAGACTAAGGGGGTGAAGGAGAGCCGTAAGGCTGTGGAGAGCCGCAAGGCCGAGCCTCCTCGACCTGGCAAGGACGAGAGCAGGAGGTGCGATGAGGAGGGCTTCATACTGGTGGAGAGAAGAAAGAAGAAGAAGCCCGCCGCCCGCAACCACCGCGGCACCGCACCCTACGTACCGGAACTGCGCCTGCGGTGCGAGGTACCCGCGACGCCGTTGTACGTATCCCGCCTGCACTGGTCTATGCAAGTCGAGGACGTCGTGGACTACATCCGCCAGAAGACGTCCATCGCCTTGAGGGTCGAACGTCTGGAGTCTCGCCACAAGGTCAATTTCAATTCCTTTGTGGTGAGAGTGCCGACGCATCTTTTGTCGACCTTCGAGGTGGAGGAGTTCTGGCCGACGGGTGTGGTCTACCGGAGGTTTCGGGGGAGACTCCGGAACGAAGCGCGGATCACGTCGCCGTCAACACGTGACAAAGCGTAGTTTTTAAGTATAGAATATGTATGTTAGTCTGTAAGGTATTTATAATATGGGCCTATGCCGCCCGAAATAAAAGAAATTTAATTTAATTTAATTTAATTTAATGATTTTATTCCCCCATTTATTAAAATAACCTCCGAAAAAGGAATGTGAATGAAAAAAGTTCAATTTAATAATATTTTGGTTTGTGGTCGCGAGTTTCATAAAGCGGGTCAAAAGCGCCTAGTGACTTTTTCGCACATATCTACGTATGTACAATATCAACAAAGTTTCTGCTCGACTAATTTTCCTTTGCACTAGGACGCGTCAAATATTTAAACACAAAGGAAGTGATCGCAACAACTGCAGATGTAGTTGAACTACGTATTTACAATGCGCTGTTAAGCAATTTTAATTTTCATCTTATGCCTGGTCGTCAACTTGTTCGATACTACTTACCTATGTATTTTATCATTTTTTAAAAAAGGTGTTATAAAATTTTGGACTATTTCATAATAAAACATACCTAAGTGCTCTTCGTTTATAACCACAAAGTTATAAAACCAGGTTGTTTTTATTCAGGAATTTGTAGCATTTTAGGGTTAAAAGTTCTAGAAACTTTACGAGTCATATAAGCTTAAATGGAAAGTTACGCACAGTAATAAAGCGACTGCGGTCCAAGTTTGAGAATAACCCGTTAGCAAATTAACCTAAAAGTAGTTTAGTGGATAATTGTAATACAGTGGTTAAAATTACCCCTGATGGCTATTTTGTGTGGTTTTATTTTGTGATTTAGTCCTTTTTAAGCCTCAATATTGCTCTGTTTTAAATCAATAAAAGTCTCCCTGACACAAATTAAGTTAACATATCACGATCAATTATTGATGTAGTATGACTTTATATTAACTACCTACTTATTGATTTGAATACACATTTCTAAGCCAGTATCAGCCAACAAAACAGCCTTTTTGTCGCTATTAAAAGTTGCATTTCAAGGTTATGTTGATCTTTACTGAACAAAATGCTTTTCAGTTTAAAATACCTTGGAAAAGTTCGCTTATTATGCGTCTTTATTTTGACATATTGACAAAGTAGGAACATTTTGTATACATTCGCCTCATATAGCGCCGGTTGCGGCAACTTAAAATGTATGAAAAATGTAATTTGGTGTCGCGCCACTGCTATAATCAGGTATAAGTCTTTAACGAGTCTAAGGCCGGGATCCGTAAGGCCGGGAAATTTCAGAGCACTTAAAATAGAACTCTGCGCTAATACATTAGAGCTGAAAATCGAACACTCAAGTGTCTAGTCAAATGTCAATGTCATATCTGACATCTCAACACTCATGTGTTTGAAAATCGAACTCTATTGTATTAGTCCTATAATCCGTAGAGTTCTATCTTTATGGCTGTAAATTTTCTCCGGCATTCCGGATTTCGGATAATATAGTCCCAGCCTCAAAGAAATTCTCATCCTTATATTATTCGAAATTTCTCGTAGACTGCTTGTGACCTATTATTTGACATTTAGGCACAAAATTATCCTAAGGCAATCATTATTCAATATAATGAAAATTAAACGTTGGGAATCAAGTTGACCCTCGAATTGACCTTTCAACATGAATGAAATATCCTAAATATATTTTTAGCTTGTTTAGAGAATGGACATTAGCGATTTAGGGATCACTGCGAAATGTTCTAAAGGTTAAACGTGGGTTTTATATTTATACATCCTCTGTGTTCTGCAACCCTGACCGAAATGTAGAAGTCAAGGTCGTCGTCCACATATCTGCCACCCATGTTCGGTCACAAAAAGTTTGATTAAAAAACAGTTGATAATAAAAAAAAAACGGCAGCGTGCAATAAGTGCTGTTGTAAGATATTAACTAAACCCTAATTTGGTCGCGGACACAAAGTAGGTATCATCTGTTCACTATGGTGAGTTCGAATTTTGTCTACTGTTTACTACAATTTGTATGGTTTCACGGTGAGTAGCGACAAAATTAGAACTCAGCACATCAAATTTTGTCGCTAGTCACCGTGAACAAGTTAACTATAATTTGTATCGTTTCGAAATAAAGCTTGACGAAACTATAGAGCTTCACGGATTGACTAATGACTACGTACTATCAATATATCTCTCCCACACCGATTTCGGTGACGGTGGCCGGTTTCAATGAAACCAGGCCAGTTACGCAGGAGTAATTTTATAGTGCCCAAGTGTGTGTGCAGTACGCAAGATCACTCTCTCTTCCTTTAATCTTATAACCCAGTAGGACGGATAACCGATACGAATGGCGAGAGATCAGGCGCAGGTCCGACTTTTTACATGCCCATCTGACGCATGGATCATCCTTCTTGTCAGACAATCAGGTGATCAGCCTGCATTGTCCTAACCAAACTTGAAAACAACATTTTTGTTGTTGCAATGCGGGAATCGAACACACGACCTGCGAGTCGCGAGCCAATGCTCGAACTACTAGACCACGGAGGCTGTTACGTACTATCAAATACTCTGTACCTATACATAAACGTTTTAAGCCCATTTCGATCGAATTACTTGCACCTCGGCTAAAAGACACTCGACCCTGTGCCATTTAATTAGACCTTTCATTAGTAAGTTCTTGTCGCAGCGCACCTGCAGTTATGCCAATTGTCACCTGGCCAACTGACCTTAGGGTCAAGGGTTACAATTAAGCTAGTGTCTAACTTTTTATTACATAACTTTTTAGGACAAATAAGCTGAAGGAATAAGCAAATCGCAAGCGTTTGCCGCCTCATAACAGTTAGGCCATTGTCTAACGTTTAATTTGGAAAAAGACTGGCTGACGGGTCATCTGATGATAGCATCATCAGTAATAGTACTGGGTCGCATATAGACACGTGCAATACCTGAGGAGTAACAAGCGCGTTACCGATGTTTCAAATAAAATATAGAATATTATTTTTGTCGTGATACTATCTTTTGCCCGCGGCTCGGTCCGCAATGCATTATCCCGCGGGAACACTACTTTTTCGGGATAAAAATTATCCTATGTCCTTTCCCGGGACCCAAAGTATGTCTATTGTCTATACCAAATTTCATAAAAATCGGTTCAGCGGTTAAAGCGTGAAGAGGTAACAGACAGACAGACAGAGAAAAATTTCGCATTTATAATATAAGTATAGATATAACGTTATGAAAATGAAAAAAAACATTATGTTGTAGCGATTTTGGGTTTTTACGCTTAAATGGATGAACAGATTTAAATAAACACAGATGACTACACTGAATAAACATAAAACATTCAAATTATAAATCAATAGCCGCAACAAGAAAAAATAAGACACAAAATAGCGCAATCGACATTATCGATTTGTCACTGGTCATGGAAAACCACCATTTATAATGAAGGAATCCCGGTAAATACTCGCATCATACCGAAATTAGTATTCAGATACGGGTACCACTGAAAAACATGTTTAACACCTCATCATGAACATTACAATGTTCGAATGGCATACACTCGAAAATGGACGTTAACTTCAACACGGATAAGTTCATAATCATTCGACCGTTACGGGAACGTTTTGCGAGTGGATTCTAGAGCTTACGGCCGATGTAATAGAGTTTAATATCGAACGCTTCATAAATTCCGCAATGGTACGCATCTTTGAAATGCAAGCAATCGAGTCGATTTTCATATTGCAGATACTTATAAACCTAATGGCCAGTTTCATTATTTATTAATGATGTGTTTTATGTGAAACTAGTTTCTGCATGTGGGTTTATTTAAATCATCACTATTTTTCCTTTTTAGTTTTATCACTATTTGTCCTTTTTATTAGCAAGAGTAAAAGTAGTAAAATCCATTGTCCTACTATACTTAATATGGGCAGGGACCGACTAGGAAAAATGCTTGTTTTCAAATTTCCTAGTCAGTTCATTGACCCTTCACATCAACTTGAACACGACTAAACAAACTTAAATGTAAATATGAAAATTATGGTACAACGATGTGAAATTTAAGAATAGTTTTTTAGTTCACCTAAGCTAAATTAATACTCCTTTCTGTCTCATAGGCAATGTAATTTATGAACTAGGAATTGAAATAAGTACCAATTGTGGTTAGTAATGTAAGGGAAAAATAGCTTTTGAATATGGTAGTAGGTATAGGTTCTTACCATCCGTTGATGTCAAATTCATCGTGACGTCTACTTCTTTATGACGTCTTCTTGATACGAGAAATACAGGAAGAGAAAGAGTTCAAACGCTATTATTTACACAGCAAAGTTGAAAAAGTCAAACGTGAAGCTAGGTTCACAAAAGCACAGCACTTAGAAACTAAGTCACCGAGTCACTCAGTACAAAAAGTTCACACACGATTCAAATTTGGAGCACGTCAATGTCAACACTTGGCGCGAACTATTGACAGATCCGAGATCTACCAGCGGGGGGCTCTGACACGCTTCCAGCAAAGGGACAGCCGAAGTTTTGGGTAAACTACCAGTGGATAACCAGGAAGATGTTCCTTCCGCAATCCAATGGGTTTTGATAGTGTAATGACAAAACAAATAGTCCAGAATGAGTGGGCATGCGCAGTGGGGACTGCCGTATGCGTACATTGTTAAGCCGTGGTTACCGGTCGCCGTGAAATACTTTTGTCCGTCAAGGCAAAAACATTTGGGTGTGTTCATAACATAACATACTCGTAATTAACATATCTGTTCGTGCTACTGTTTTTACCCTGTGCGCACAGCTTTTTTCCTTTATACTTTCTTACGTAACACTAAACTAGTATTTATCTATAGTATAATAGTAAAGAGGAAAAGTTTGTTTGTTTGCATTGAATAGGCTCCGAAACTACTGGACCGATTTTGATGAAATTTGGCACAGATGTAAAGTAAACAACTGGGAAGGACATAGGCTACTTTTTATTGCGAAAAAATGTACGGTTTCTGCGAAATTAACTTTCGCGCGCATGATGTCGCGAGTGACATCTATATTATAATAATAATTCTATTATAACATTGAATTGCCCACTATCAAATATTAAATCTAATAGCGTTTTCAGCATCTAAGACTGCCCTGAGACAAATAAATAGCTCCGGAAATAGTCCAACGAAACCGACGAATCACAAAGCACATTTCCATCTTCTTCTCATATTATATTTGACAATTATTTTATAGCACTGATAATATTGACATTGATGTTTGGCTTTTTCAGTACACATTCAGCTACGATTGTGACAAAATAAATGGATATATAGAATGATAATACTATCGAAGTGCGCGCAAATCTATATACATTTATTCTTGCAAAAAAGAATCAAACAATGTGAGCAAAACTTCTTAGAAAATAACCTTTTTATTTCATTTTAATAATTCCCATTTCTATACAATCGGAAGAAATTGTAAGATTTTGATGCTCAAAAACATCGTGTTAGCTTTTTGAACTTAAAAAAACAATCTAAATTTAATGTACAAAGAAAAGTTTTTGAATAAAATATCTTACGAGTCCGTGGAAATCGTTTTTACACAATTTACTTTTTTATGTATTTTGAATCATAAGTTATATATATTTTTGTTTTTATCAATACAATACTCTATCTAAGTTAGGTATTATATTCATGTTTTAATAAATATATTCCAATTTTTTTTTAAGAAACGATTACAACGTGTTTTTCCCTGGTAGCTGGTCTACAATATTTTGAGCCCAAAACTTTCATGGAAAATGAATGGTCTCCTAGAGGAGAGAGTATAGACGGTATCATAATTTCAATTTGAGATTTATCAGTTCTAAAAAAATCAATTCTAAAAGAAGGTTCTTATTTAAATGATGAAAAAAAAAATACTGGCACACAATATTTTAAATTCCAAATTCGAATAAAACGTTCTAAATTTAAACCGTTGTGGACGTATCCCTACTGCGCTAGGAGGCCGGTACCGCGCAACGCCACACTTAAGATATTTATCCGACTACCTGATACGCACGATGTAGATACACCATGATCGGCGCTGATTAGTGAAAACAAACCTTAATTATAGACAACTAGGGTCGCTACTTCATCGTCTTAATCTAGGATTAGAAATGGACTTAAAAGTGATTTGAATTCTATGGCAACGTGGTAAGGAATAAAGTGGTTTGATTGAATATTTGTTTTGATAGTTATTTATTAAATGCATTAATTTATTTTGAAAGTAATAAAAAAATTACAGTTTTTGGCAAACAAATACTATGTTAGACGCTGGTAAGTGAAAGAAGACCTTAAATATATGTATGTGTGGTCTACATTTTACTACAAAAAAATTAAATTAGCAAATTGTATGCTGATTTGAACTTTGTGCTGATAAAAAACTAAACATGTTTAGTAGTTAGGCTGGGGCTATATGATCCGGAATTTGGCGGGCCCGGGAAATTTCAGAGCACTCAAAATAGAACTCTGCGCTAATACAATAGAGTTGAAAATCGAACACACAAGTGTCGAGACAAATGTCGATATAATATAATATTGTGACTGCTAGACACTTGGCACTTTGATTTTCATCTTTTGTATTTTGAGTTAAAATCCCACTAATATTATAAATGTGAAAGTTTGTGAGGATGTATGTATGTATGTATGTATGGATGGATGGATGGATGGATGGATGTTTGCTACTCCTTCACGCAAAAACTACTGAACGGATTTTGATGAAGTTTGGTATGGCAGTAGTTTAGGCTCTGGATTAAAACATAGGCTACTTTTTATCCTGAAAAAATACAGTGTTCCCGAGGGACACTATATTTACACGGGTGGAAGCGCAGGCAACAGCTAGTTTCATAAATAAATTCCGATTTCCGAAGGATACTTACCAAGGTAATATTATTCCTAATATTAAAAGTATTTGGAATAAATTTCAAACAATCCACTAGTTTCAGGCTGCATTGTGATTTACAGATGTTCTAAAAGATGGCGCTGAGTGCCACATTTCTTTAAATATTCGTATTGTACTACGAGCTACGAATTACTCCGCTACGCCGGCGTAGCAGTCTACGCGCATGCTACGAGGCTTCTTCGAGAGATACCGTAGCGATACGGCTTGTCCACATGTACGCGGCATGACGTATCATCAACGTCAAACGGTGCGTTGATATAACGTGCAAATTCACGTCGCCGTAAAAATGCACGTAACGACGCCGGATCGCTGTGCCATGGTGTATGTTTGGCACCGTTCTGCGGCGACTTTGCCGTGCCATGTTATAGTGTTATTGTATATGTACTGGTTAGTTGTACAAAGTAGACTTTTTATTTTATTTATTGTTACTTTTCTATTGTCTGCATTTTTATTCCTTACTAGCCGATGCCCGCAACTTCGTTTGCGCAGAACTGACGGAAGCGGAACCCTATTTCTTTAAACGGAACCCTCAAATATAAGTAGCCTATGTTAGACCTTATAATATCAGCTATCTGCTAGTGAAAGTCCCGTGAAAATCGGTCCAGCCGTTTGAGAGATTAGCCGTAACAAACAGACAGACAGACCGACAGACAGACAGACAGACGAACAGACAAAAATTTTAAAAATTGGTATTTTATTGTAAGTACCGAATATACTTTCAGATGCATTATGTGTAACAGCTGTTAATAAATGTTAACAGCTGTTAATTTAAAGTTACAAACAGACACTTCATTTTTATTTATTTGTATAGATGTTTATTGTGTTCAATAAAGATATTTTTTTTTTATTTAAAAATCACGACGTGGCCAGGCAAGTGACGTGGACACGTCGACAGGCCCTTAGTATATAGTGTGAAGTAACAATCACACTTTAAGACGAATTAATAAAGAATATTATACGCTCATTCAGGGTAACTTTGACAGTTTGTTCACAAAATTCTTTTCTATTGTTTATGTGGGAAACAATTGGCGCTTAAAATTTAATAACAATTCGTGTACGTAACATACTTCGTAAACGAAATCTAAAAAAAAGCAGCTGTCAAAAGAAGATAATATCAAAAACTTTTGTTTTTAACCGCGCGCAACATAATGGGTAAAAATCTGTGCAAAACTTTTAAAAAAATCTCGTTAACTTTGCTGCTATCAAGGTATATAAAAACATATTTAAATGTAATAACTTTATGGTTTTTTTGACTTGTCTATGACCCCACTGCATCAATATTTGATAAAAACATAAATTATTGTCACCCTGAAGCTGTAATTAATTGAAATTTAGTTTGACAAAATTGCCAGTTTTTAATATAATTAGTCATTTTTAAAGACGTTATGAAACTTTATAGCATGAAAACCAACCTGAGAGCACAGATTAACTAAACTCTTTTGACTAATTCATAACATAGTAAAAGTTTGTTTAAAAAATTTGTCGATGATGTATCAAGGTTACCCTGATTGACTGTATATGCTATGTTTTTAATAGAACTAGAATAAACATGTTCCAAATATTTCCAAAAAAATGTTATAGCTTTTAAGCAATTAGTGTATGACTAATTGATTTCAAACGCTATAAAATATGAATATAATTCTAGAATTAAACTTGTTAGAACAAAACGTAAAATACAATAAAAGCCAATATGAAAAAGGTGAGTTAAAAGCATTTTCTTTTCTATATTTCAATTTTTTACTGCGTTTTGACCTGACCCAGATTTGACAAGTGGTACGAACGTCTATTTAACGAAAACCTTGTAGAACAAAATTCAAATATTTTAAGTTTTTTTTTTACAAAAGGATCGTGCAAAGGCATTGAAATTTTATCGGGCGTACGGTATACGACATAGGAAATAATTAAACGCCATGTACAGTGGGTGTCATCATTAAAATTTGTAGGAATATGAATGTTATTGTACAAGCATCTATAAATTTAGGGGTAAAATAAAATTTTGTTATATTTTAATGATATTCTATAAATTTTTCAATCAATAATATGTAAATATATAAAAGGCAAACCTCACTGACTCATCTATCAACGCACAGCCGAAACTACTGAACGGATTTCGTGAAATTTGGTATACAGATATATTTAATGACGTAGGCATTCGCTAAGAAATAATTTTTGAAAATTCGCCCCCTAAGGGGGTAAAATAAGGGATGAAAGTTTAAAAGCTAATTTTACGCGGGCGATGCCGCGGGCAATTAATGCTAGTATAATATATTAATAGCGCATTATGTCTAACTTTTAGTACCGCAATCGCTTACTGTCACGTCTTGGCCAATGTGTGTTGGCCCTTCAATTTACAACATGAAATTTCCTCGACTGTACTTTTCAAAAGCGCTTGTTCAGTTTTCACAACTTAATTTTCGTTAATTAACTTAATATTACTAACGGTAAAGTTATCAACGATTCAAAACGGAATCGACTTTTTCGTATTATAACGGCGTAGAAGTTCGAGTTAAATAATTCACATACGAAATGAGCTTGTGTGCGTTGAACCTTAACCCGTGTAGTCTGCGCCCACCAAGCCGCTCGTGTAGTGTGCGCCCAGCCGTAAACGCTTACTGCTTTATTAATGCGTTGTGTTTATATCAAAAGGATCTTGAGGGTTGATTGTTGAAAATGTTATAATACTAACTTTTACACGCAGTTCCTCCAGTATTAATATCATCATCATCAGCCTATCGTCGTCCACTGTCGAACGTAAGCCTCCCCCAATGAGCGCCGACCATCCCGATCTTAGGCAGCCCTCATCCATCCGTTGGTTTGACGCTTATGAGAATACCATTTCTCTGTTTTAATATAATATATCGAGACTGCACTGAAACTGAATTATTGTAATTAAGTATATGTGTTCGAATGTATATCAAGATGATAGTAAGAAATACCATGGAAACCAAGTTAGATCTATATTTTTGTCTTCATTTACAACCAGCTAGCTCCCAAACGTGATTTAAATACTAAAGTTTTGGAAGTTCATTAGCTCTCAGTTATTCTGAACTTGGATTATGAGTACATATTTAATTATTTCATTTGTTTTATGCTTCTGGAAAGTTTTGGTGGTGACGTCTACGTATCATTTACATACCTAAGGTTCTAATTAAATTAAGTAGTACTTTAAGTATGATACTTATAATGTTATCTATATTTATATATATAAAAGAAAGTCGTGTTAGTTACACTATTTATAACTCAAGAACGGCTGAACCGATTTGGCTGAAAATTGGTAGGGAGGTAGCTTAGAACCAGGAAAAGGACATAGGATACTATTTATCGCGGGAAAATGTACGGTTCCCGTGAAATACTGTATTTACGCTTTTACGTAAAAAGTACTTAACCGATCATCATGAAATTTGGCACAGATATAAAGTAGACTACGAGGAAGAACATAGCTTACTCTTTATTGCATAAAAATGTACGGTTCCCGTGGAATTCTGTATTTACGCTTTTACGTAAATACTTACCCGATCATCATGAAATTTGCTATAGATACAAAGTAGACCACGAGAAAGGACATAGGCTACTTTTTATTGGAAGAAAATATACGGTTCCCGTGGAATATTGTATTTACGCTTTTACATAAAAACTACTTAACCGATCATCATGAAATTTTGCACAGATATAAAGTAGAGCACGGGAAAGAACATAGGCTACTTTTTATTGCAGAAAATGTACGGTTCCCGTGGAATACTGTATTTACGCTTTTACGTAAAAACTACTTAACCGATCATCATGAAATTTGGCACAGATATAAAGTAGACCACTGGGAAGGACATAGGCTACTTTTTATCGCGGGAAATGTACTGTTCCTGTGGACAACTGTATTTACGCTTTTACGTAAAACTACTTAACCGATCATCATGAAAATTGGCACAGACATAGAGTAGACTACGAGGAAAAGCATAGGCTACTATTTATCGCAGAAAAATATGTTTGGAGATTTAGTATATAGGGGATTTAGGGATTTACAAATAATGTGATTTACGCGACGATACTCAAAGGAAAATTCGAAGGTGAGGAAGTTCTCATTCCGAAGATCCCGATGATCCCTACCGAATACCGATATGCCGTTTGAGTTCAAACGACTTCAATTTCCGATCCGTCTTGCATTCGCCATGACCATTAATAAGTCACAAGGCCAATCCTTGAAAGTTTGTGGTCTGAATCTACAAAATCCATGTTTTTCACCTGGTCAATTATATGTGGCATATTCACGGATCGGAAGACCATCTGTCGTCTATTACAAGATGCTTTACTGAAGATTGCAACCCATGCACCAAAATACATGGCCCATTTTGACAATCATTAAAATAATTGATTTCTTTTTAATTATATCTATTATCCTAATGAAAAATTGCACTTAATGAAATCCAAAATCTGCTCATTTATTGCCTCTAAGGTAGAACAAAGTTTGCCGGGTCAGCTAGTAGTATATAAATGATACTTATAAGTAGAACTCATAATGTTTTACTAAGTAACAGGTATCTTCGAGAAATGTTGTGTGTTAGAAATTAAGCAGCTGTTTTCTACAAAAAATAATCTCACTAATCACCATCATCATCATTATAATATATGAAACACATGGACATTGGTAAAGCCGTAGCGCCCAGCGAGACCAATGATTAGTCTATGATTAAACTTAATAGGTACGTAAAGCAAAAACTTTAGTATAATTTTACGAGAATAGTACGAATGGAGGAGTATAAAATTTGGCACAGTTGTAGTTTATGTGGAGAATAGTATGCAGAAAGCCAATATATTTTAATTTTTAGAAATACATAAACTGAATAAAAATAGCAACAACACACACTACCTCCGATCACACGTGTTTGATACAATATACCTACACGTTGACGATTGACAATACGTCACAATTTTTTTTTCGCGAAGAACCCTTATTAAGTTCAAACATAAGAATTATATAGGCAAATTTCGACAACACGGTGATCTATAAAATATGCAAAAGTAATTGTTTAGTGTTCGTCTATATTATCTTATTCAATTACGGCTAAACCACTGAACCGATAATGATGAAGTTTGACCTAGAGGTAAAATAGACTTTAGGAATGGATATGCTTTTTATTGCAGCATATGGTACATAGAGCTACTAATTTCTACAGGAACAAAGTTGCGGTCAAGTCGTAGTAAGTTTTAGTATTCGTTTACTTAGAAGAAAATCTTATCGTATTGAATAAAACCTCACTATTGAATAAAGACCACGTAAGCAAAAGTTTTAATGATTAATGTTATTTAACAAGTATTTAAAGCGACATTTTTCTAAAAACTCCCAAAGGTGCAACAACTTTTTAGACAAAGCATTGGTTAGGGACGCAAGTTAGATAAATTGCTGTTCAATGTTTCATCTTTATCGTTGTAAAATCTCTTTATTTTAGCCCGTGTAGTGTAGTTGTTAGGACGTTGCCTGTAGAAATTGAATTTCTTAATTTGACGTTTTTTATGGAAATAATGCTTACACACGCACCAATTTAGTCTGGAGCAGATTATGACAGTAGGTACAATTTTTGTGTGTTCGATTTTCAGGTCTATTGTATTATACAGAATTCTATTTACAGTGTATCCCGATTTTCGGTCAGTAGTCCAACTCTAAAGACCATTTGTTACTAAACTTAAATAAACTGATTAGCAAATAATAAAAAAATAATGTTCTGTAATATTATTCTGTCCTTTATACAAAATATACTTCCAAAAGTCAATTCTCTACAGGTTGACTTTTCAAATCGCTTGTCGATGTTATATCGATCAAAACCATAATTAAATTAAAACAAGAAAATTCAAACGTCTAAAAATCAGACTAAAATAAGATTTTTTTTCTTAGATTTAGAAAGAAGCCCACCCTTGGCCACCAAATCCGTGGTCTGCTCCGGCAAATCCGTACGTGTATCAAACCTTAAATGGAAAGTGGCAGATGATTGTATACGTAGGTTAGTATAAGGTGTGTAATATTTTAACCTTGGTCTCGTTTGGCCATGTCGCACATAGACGCGTTACAAACTAGAAGTCGCCCTGTGGCCGAAATTAATTTCAGGTTCATGTTTCAATTTTAAAGTTTCAACTTTTTTAGGTTTCTTTTATATAAAAATATGTAAATGTTGTTTATGGAATGTGACAAACATACATACATATAATCACGCCTCTTTCCCGTAGGGGTAGGCAGAGACCACTTCTTTCCACTTGCTACGATCCTTACATACTTGTTTCGTTTCATCCACTTTCATTCTTACCATCCATTCCTCCTCTTACATTCAACGTAGCGAAGCGGCTCTCCATGGGCCACGCCTCCGCGAGAACGAGACGTGATGGGTGGCGAACCACATCGCCGCCATTTTGGATAATTAAATTATTTTTATAATTATCCATTGCGTTCCGTTCCTTGTGACAAACCTACTGTAATATATGAAAACATGCTAGTATGAGTGAGGTAGTGTGTGTTGTTGTTATTTTTATAAATACACACAATAAAGACACACGTTATTCTGACTGAAATATGAACTAGAATGAATAAATATGCACATATACAATGCAACCTACGTCTTAGCCCTACACCTACATCTACTCCTATAACCTACACTTTTTCCAATATTTCTCACCGTTTAAACCTTGAACTCTGAACTTTCACAATTATTTCAAGACCAAAAGTAGCCAAATCGGTTCAGCTGTTCTCGGGAACGGGATAAAAAGTATCCAAAGGTCCTTTTCCTGGTTTTAAGATACTTCCCTACCAATTTTCAGCCAAAGTATGCACAAATTTTTGCTTCACGTCTTAGTCATATATAGGTACTACCGAACAAGTTCCCGCTCGACCAGGCATAAGATACCAACATAATGGTTCTTTTTTACCTCATCAATTATATTGTAGAAATATATAAGCTGCTATGTGTAGACTATATGAAAATAATCGATGAAGAAATGTAAATGTAATTAAAGGCCTATCGGCTACACATCCTTGAAAATTAAGCACATAATATCTATGTTCTGCTCATCACTAAACTAACTACTCAAATGGCTAATTAAAGATATAATTGTTTAAACGTGGACTATTCAGTATTCAGACTCGACAGTGGACATAGTGGTACCAATTCCTATGTACTATCAGGAAATCGAATTCCTAAGCAGATAGAGCTTTCGCATAATTTAATTGTATTATGACGACTTACAGTCACAATACAATTATTGTCAATGACTATGTCAGTTTGATATCGTAACATTATTATTTGCTCCATTTCGTTCAATTTGTTATTAGGTACAATGTATCATTTTGGTTTTGTTAATGTTTCAAATTAAGTTTTATGAAATAATAAATTGTATGTTATAATTTATAATACAAACACAAAATTATGACAACGGTCAGCCTGCTTAAGAATTAGATTCCCTGATAGTACTTCAAACCGGTAAATTAGCCAAACCAAAAGCTCCCAGGTAAACAGATTATACGTGTTCATATCAAACATTTTGCATTCCAGAGAATCCCGGGATCCAGTCGGGACTCTGTGAATAAAACATCAGGAATTATGTTAACATGCGTCCTGCGAATTTGGGCTGATTAATTCATGGCAACCCTTGAACTATGTGTTATGTTCAAAGGAATTTCTACGAGTCGTTACAAAATGCTTTGATAATACCATGGGTTTAAAGGTCATTCAAAATCACCTGTCCCAGGTACTAATTTACAGTAGTGCCTGGGATAGAATAAAGATTTAAAAAGCCAAGCCAAGTTAAGCCAATTCTTAGAATGGTTCTCAACATTTGAGATTGTTGAAATAGTAAAATCAAGTGTTACTTTGCGGAAATCCATAGCATACAATTTAATTAATATATTCTAGATTTTTCATGGCATATTGCTAGATATAATATAAATTAAATTATGTAAACATTTGATTAGTTTTGATTGTCCCTGGTATAAAAAAAAACTTATTTGTTCTCCAGGGATCAAACATGGACCGTTTTGCTTGCATTTCAAGCAGTTTATCGTTGGACCACGAATGCCACGTGGACGGCCAAAAATCTCTGTACACATTTTTCTGTATTAAAAATATCCTAATTATATGAGAAATCGCTTGTGTCTGTCTGTTTGTCCGTCTTTCACGTCAAAACTATTTAACCAATTCAAATGAAATTTGATACACAGATAGTCTGGAGCCTGAGAAAGGGCATAGGAAAATGTACAGTTCCCGTGGGATCCTTTATTTACAGTTTCACGTAAAAACTACTAAACCGATTATCATGAAATTTGGCACAGATATAAAGTAGACCATGGGAAAGGACATAGGCTATTTTTATCGCGGGACATATAAGGTTCCCGTAGGTTACTGTACTTACGCGGGCAGAGCCACAGTCATCAGCTAGTTAAGAATACAAGCTACCAAAAGCTGAACATACAGATACGTATGCGTCGTACGCGCTATACTAGTCTATGCAACAAGTTGAAAATGGTACAAAATAGAGATACTGCTCTTATAATTATGTGCGATAGCTCATTGGATCCGGAATGACGTCTAGAAAAATGTGCCAAAAGCGTGTATTAGCACATAAAAAATTGTAAAAGTTATAAACAATTAAATATGAAAAAAAATGGCATTTCGTTTTTTTGCCAATATTTAATAAAATATTAATATTTAAGAAAATTCAAAAAAAGATTCTGAAAGAAGAGGAAATTTCCAATAAAAAACTCTTAACTCCCGGAACTCTATCTCCATTATTTATAATTTTAATTTAACGCTGAAAATAGGTCTGCGCATAACATTTTTAGGATGCGCGCGTGGCGTCAAAAGCGAGTACGGCATATTAATTAATTTATTTAAGGTAACGAATATATTTTTTTAAATTTGAAAAAAATATTGTGTGTTCTGAACACTATAAATAATTTATTCCCGTTGGAAATTTTACTTAAAGTTAATTTTTCAAAGAGTTAAACAATTGTTAACTAACAAAATTTTCTTGAACTACCGTCTTAATTGTAAGTGAAAAAAAAATGTTTAAATAATGGTCGTAAAAAATGTTCGCTTCGTAGAGCCTTTCTTACATACATACTTAACAATCCAACTTAAAAATCCAAGTAATGTTGTTAAAGTAAAAAAATGTTTAAATAATGGTCGTAAAAAATTTTCGCTTCGTAGAGCCTTTCTTACATATATACTTAATAAGATCGTGTCATAAAAGTTAAAAAAATATTTATACTTTGTTTATAACAATTTTTTTACTTGAACAAAAACTTAAAAATCCAAGTAATGTTGTTAAAGTAAAAAAATTTTTATAAACAAAGTATAAATATTTTTTTAACTTTTATGGCACGATCTTGTTAAGTATGTATGTAAGAAAGGCTCTACGAAGCGAAATTTTTTTACGACCATTATTTAAACCTTTATTTTTCACTTACAATTAAGACGGTAGTTCGAGAAAATTTCGTTAGATAACAATAGTTTAACTCGTTGAAAAATTAACTTTAAGTAAAATTTCCAACGGGAATAAATTATTTATAGTGTACAGAATACACCATAATTTTTTCAAATTAAAAAAAAATAATATTTAATACCTTAAATAAATTAATTAAGGCCCTCCCCCGAGCAAAAGACCTTGAGGCGGTCAGCCGCATAAAATTTTCACATAACTTAGTTCAAAATTGACCAAAAAAAAATATTTAAACGGCGAATATCTAGCTTATGAAATTGCCTATCTATTGGTGTGTGTCCCAAATAAAATTAACTTGTAAATACTATGGAGACGCTGAAACTATAATTCAATGAACATTCAATTATAGTTTCAGCGTCTCCATAGTATTTACAAGTTAATTTTATTTGGGACACACACCAATAGATAGGCAATTTCATAAGCTAGATATTCGCAGTTTAAATTTTTTTTTGGTCAATTTTGAACTAAGTTATGTGAAAAATTTTCAACTGAGTTATGCGGCTGACCGCTTCAAGGTCTTTTGCTCGGGGGAGGGCCACGTACTCGCTTTTGACGCCACGCGCGCATCCTAAAAATGTCACGCGCAGACCTATTTTCAGCGTTAAATTAAAATTATAAAATATAATGGAGATAGAGTTCCGGGAGTTAGGAGTTTTTTATTGGAAATTTCCTCTTATTTCAGAATCTTTTTTTGAAATTTCTTAAATATTAATAGTTTATTAAATATTGGCTAAAAACGAAGTCATTTTTTTCATCTTTAATTGTTTATAACTTTTGCAATTTTTTATGTGCTAATACACGCTTTTGGCACATTTTTCTAGACGTCATTCCGGATCCAATGAGCTATCGCACATAATTTTAAGAGCAGTATCTCTATTTTGTACCATTTTCAACTTGTCGCATAGACTATACGCGCCGTTCGCGCCGTTCTCGCCGTTCTCGCTGTTCGTACTGAATTTAGAGTTCGTTGCATGCGTTAAGCGATTGTAATATGAGACCTCGCACGAAAAATGCCTACGGCATGGTGCGTTCAGTACGTACAGGCTATGGCGCGTACGGTTCTAGCATATTATGTACGTTCAACTTTTATTAAATAATCCTGAATAGATTGGCAATGGCTTCAGAACCTATATATTACTAGGCTTTATCGCAATCTGTTTTCAAAGCCCAGACTCGACAGTTAAAAAAAAAAAGATTTAAAAAATTCAATACAAAATTCTAAAAAAACCGGCCAAGTGCGAGTGGGACTTGCCCACTGAGGGGTTCCGTACAAACCTATAGTGATTTTGTTACAGCTTAAAGGAGCAGCTTATAGACCTGAATGTTTGATATGAATTTCAATCTAATACCTCTACGCGTTCATGAGGAATTAGGGGTAGTACATTTAAAATTATTAAAAATATTTTTATTATATGATGTAACCAAAGATTTTTTCTTTATTTGTGCTATAAGACGTTGCTTCGTACCAAATTTCAAGATTCTGAGTTCATGAGAAGTAAGCTTTGATTCCCTTGCGAGTGTCGAAAATTTGTGGCATAAACAGATGTATCTTTTAATTGCGTTGGCTTAGAAGTTTGATTTTTTCACAGATCCAAGGGACAGTAGACTTGAGTATTTGATATAAATTTAAGCTTGATACCTCTACGCGTTCTTGAGAAAAAGGGTCTTAACAGACAGGCGGACGACGACGATCCAATAAGAGTTCCGTTTTTTATTTTCGAAGTACGGAACCCTAAAAACAATCTCAGTAATTCAGGCTACCTATACTTAAGTCATAAAAACCTTTAGCCAATAGCGTGCCGATGTAGATAACGATAAAACAAAATGATATGGAGCTTTGGCTATTTCACGTTTCCTTGAATTTATAAATTAAAAATGAAAAGCATTCAAAAGTATTTATCAGTAGTTTCAACTTGAAATTAAGTAGATGTTTTATTTAAAAAAAAAAAAAAAAGCTTGCACTGGCGCTATTTCACTAAATTATTATTTGCATGCAATATTGCAATATTCATTTAAATAACCTTACATACTTTTGACTTGTGAGTGAGACAAAATAATAATATAAAGTCTGACGAAATATCAGAAGGCCGAAAACCAACATTACAGTAACTATCCAGTCTCGATATCTTAAAACCGCAAAATTGTATTCTCATTTACGTCAAACCACCGTCAAGTCAAACTCGTTTTGATTAGTTCAAACTCCAAAAATCAGTTTATGATATTATCAAGATGATTCAGTTATAATTCAATGAAAGTAAAATGAAAGTGTAATTTAATTACGAGTTGGGGTTCTGGTAGAGACCCAACAAGCGTTAGTTAACTTATCTCACTATTATATTATACTTGGGATACACTTAATAAGCCATTGTTTATTATAATGGAAATGGTGATTATGTATTCATTATGAATATTATTCTTACTTTCTTATCACGCTATTGTTATTAATGCGAAAGTTTATCTGTGTTAGTGTGTATCTGTATTTCATGCTGAAACAGCTGTACGGATTTGGATGAAATTTGGCACACACATAGTTTGCATTTGCCTTGAGGGATGATAGGCTTTCAATTCAAGAGAAAAAAACTATGTTATATTATAACTATAAAATAAAACAAGACGTATACAGAGCATACGTGGCAGGAATATAACTTCATTAATAATTTGAAAACCAAAAAATACTCTCATCGTGCTTAATGGGCATCACTACAAAAAATAATAGAAAAAATTACTTACTAATATTAAATTTGTACATCTAGGGTCATCTGTGTATTGACCCTCACTTTAGAAAGTAAAGTTGTTATGGGAGAACTATTAGTAGCTTCTAAAATCATGTATTGACCTTGAAATTTCACACTCAACGCCGCTAAACAAGTTTCATTTGAAAAGTTAACGACGTAAAATCTCAATGGTTGTGGAGATGAGGTAGCGATAATCTTTAATTACGATATTGTAAGATCTCTGCCCTGTTTCTTAACTTTAATAAGACCTATCATGTTCCTTTTATTTCGCGAACTTTCGAGACCTCTTTGAATTAGAAATTTCCGAGTAATTAACAGGGAAATCAATACGTAAACCCCTACTTATATTACAAACTAAACCGCGACCCGCAACTGCGACTGGGTCGCGCGACCTACTGCTTAGTATGATTTTATATGAAGATCTCAACAAAGGCCTCAGAACCTGATTCGCTGGTTCGTCGGTTGCGATCGCGCATCGCGGTCGCTACTTTTTAAACGACTTCCAAAAAGGAGGCGGTTATTTTTACTGGACAGGACAGGACTCTGCCGGCATTTAACCCGGCACAATAGGCAGTCGAACTAATTTTTTTTAATTGCATAAATGAATCGTACTCTTGAGTTTAATATGAGTAAGACTTTAATATGAGTAACTTCTCAGAAGAAACCGTATATCAAAAGTCAATATTTTCAAAGGTACACCGATTTGTATAAAAAATTTCGCGAGCCTCTTAAAAACGCTCCATACTAAAGTCGACCTACAAATGACGTCACTTGTAGGTTATAGTATATGAAGTATATGGCCGCCGGAATATATTTGTAAATATCTCCCATATTTGTGCGTTTAAGTTCATACTTACTATAATGAATGTTTTTGTATATGATGTGAGTAAACTAATGATGTAGGTTTTGTTTACCAATTTCGCAAAAAAAAAAATTTTTTTTGGCACTTTTTAAATGTATTTAATTAGTAAACTACATATAAAATAATATATTTTTTTACATTTACCAAGTAGTAATGCCTCAATATTTCTGAATATATTAATGAAACTAAATATTTCAGATGTAGTCCGATCCCCTATTTTTGGTTAACTAGTGGCAGATACTTAACACTTCACGCGAACAAAGTCATGGGGAAATTCTAATAGCATTGTAACTACGAAACGAATTAAAAAATACTTCAAACAAAATGGTGAAGAAAATAATGAAAAATTAAATGTAATTGGTTGTTGCGGTTTCGCCTGCAACTTACTGAAATGAAAACCTGGAGCGTATTTATTTTTTTATTAATTAGTCTTATAACTTTTTACTTTGTTTTATTTTAATTTATTTTGTATATATGTCACCGTAAAATTGTAAAAACCGTGAGATTGTAATATTACTAGAGATATTATAATATGCTGACAGATTGTCAAATACAAATTTCTCCATACAATTGTACACATTATTTTTCGTTATATTGTAATATTCACCATGCCGATTGGTTAAACGGTATGTGCCCCGTACCGCCATTTTTGTTTGCGTTTTTATAATATTAATTATAACGAAAAATAATGCGTACAATTGTATGGAGAAAAGAGGTGTTCAAGAAATGTATGAGGCCTGGGCCAGCCCTATGTACAGTATATGTAAATATAGCTACATAATATAGTAACCGTTTCATATTCTTTATTATGTTTAATTTCACTTTGTTTCCATGTACATTTAAATTAACTTCGTCAAGGAGAGCAACACAAAGTAAAATAAAACATGGCGGATCAGATCAGAATTAACTAAAGAATGTCATTTTGTCAATTACATGACTTTTGACAAAGAAAGACGTATGACATTCAAGACGACTTCATCTCTTCGTAAAACTCAAGTCTACTACGTCAAAAGTCAAGTCAAAACAACTATCATGGCCGCCCTATAAATAGTGTTCTCGCAATAAAAAACTCTTCAAATAATCATTTTTGTACGCATGTACCCTTCTTCAAATTATTTTTTTCGTATTTTTATGATATTCCCATATTTTTTTCCTATTTACCTATGTAGTGTACATAGAACTGGCCCAAAATCAAACATCTCTTTTGTATTTGACAATCTGTCAGCATATTATAATATCTCTAGTAATATTACAATCTAACGGTTTTTACAATTTTACGGTAACATATACATTTACTGTAATAACTGCCTTTCTTTTCAAGCAGTAAGCAAGCTACTCATGATGAGTTATAGATATGAACAATCGCTATTACATTACCTTGTAAGTTTTTTACTAAAGAATGTATAGTAATCTATACTAATATAATAAAGAGGAAAAGTTTGTTTGCTTGCATTGAATAGGTTCCGAAACTACTGGACCAATTTTGATGAAATTTGGCACAGATGTAGAGTACACCACGGGGAAGGACATAAGCTACTTTTATCGCGGAAAAATGTACGGTTTTTACGAAATGAACTTTTGCGCACACGAAGTACTATATTTGATTAAGAGCTACAACGCCACAGACAGACAAAGACACGCAAAACTTCCCTTTTTACTACGGAGGTTAAAGAGAACATTTATACATAGGCTTAAGAGGAAAAACGTAAACGTGTAACATTGTTGGTTTAACCCAGATCTAGTTAAAGTACCAAAGTACTAACTAGTTAATTTACAAGCTGTTTAACTTTGAGACTTAGTGCTTCTATGAAACACCAGCTCACGTTTTCAGAGCGTAAGTAATAGTGTATACGGTAAATACTTTCGACGACCTCTGTGGTTCAGCGCGTTAGTGTTCGAGCCGGGGGTCGCGGGATCGAATCCCGTCGAAGGAGCAAAAAGTTATTGTGTTCCTGTGTCATTCATGTGTATTAAATATGTGTATCCTACTAATATTATAAATGTGAAATTTTGTGAGAATGGATGGATGGATATATGGATGGATGGATATCCACCCATCCATAATGGATGGATGTTTGTTACTTTTTCAAGCAAAAACTACTTAACGGATTTCAATGAAATTTGGTATGGTAGTAGTTTAGGCTCTGGGTTAAAACATATGCTACTTTTATCCCGAAAAAGTAAAATATTCTCGTGGGATACTATATTTACAGGGGCGGAGCCGCGGGCAACAGATAGTTAATATAATAAAAGTCATCAATATATTATATTTTATAAAAAGTGTTGAATGAAATATATCCCGTTGTCTAGTCCCCGTAACACAAGTTCTTCGGATACTTACCACGGGGCCAGATTGATGTGATAAGCCAAATCCTTTAGAGTAAAAATTTTAAATTTTGCACACGTATTTCTCATATGACGTAGGCATCCACTAAGGAAGGATCAAAATACAACCCCCAAGGCAAGGGGGTAAAATAAGGGATGAAAGTTTAAAACCTAATTTCACGCGTGTGAAGCCACAGGCAGTTAATGATAGTTACGAGTATTAGATAACATTAATTAAAGAAAATCATAAAAAAAATCTGCTATTTTCTACAAGAGTGCTATGGCATAAATATCACATTTGTAGGAAACAGCAGATTATTTTCATGTAGGGAAATTATTGTTTCTATAGTAAAAGTTGCTTACATTTAAGAGTCTTGAAAGTTTTGCCAGCGACTGAAAAAAACAGCCTGTATATTCTTTGCTATAGTTCCAATGTAATTACACACGCTCAACATTCCGCGCTCGCTCTCGCTAATATATATTGAACGATTTTATTCACGTCGGCTTTGTAGGGCATCAACTTAATACATCCGATTTGTCTCTGAATGCCCGCCTACCCCGGATTTTAGGTGAATAGGATTTTTTCTAATTCCAAACACGTCCACAGCATAAGACCCCGATCGAGTATTGCCAAATTGCTACATACAAACTCGCCATTTTTTTGACGAACTGTTTTCAGTACGACATACTTTTATTATAAATGTTAATGGATGGCTGGATTTTTGTGACGTGAAAGACGCAGAAACTACTGAACGGATTTTAAGGAAATCTACTATGGTAGTTTCGGCTCTGTATTAACACAAAGGCTACTTTTTATCCCGAAAAAGTACAGTGCTCCCGTGGGACCTATACGTGGCGTATTTAAGCATGGAGACCCAGGCACAAGCTAGTTTATTTACGATTTTACCAGTTTTCACTTGCAGGTTTACTTGCTCAATGCTCTTAAATTTAAAGCACATACGTCAGGTAGGTAGATACCAGATATTTATAACAATCCTAAGTATAATGTATAATTAATTCTTAGTGATTTTTGTATCTGGAAAAAACTATCCTTTTTGTTCAGAAATCAAATATCTACAAATAATAAGAAATGCTTGCAGGTAAGTCTTACTTTGATATTGTGTAGTTAATGTTTAATTACTTTTAGCAATTATTTATTCTTTAAATCTGCTTACTTAACTAAATTTGTTCCTGTTTTTTAACTATATATTTTTTTCAGATTTATATAAAATGTTTACTAAATTATCCCTATAATTATATTTCTCAATCACAAAATATGTGCTACTTATTCTTTCATCTATCTATAGTATAACTATATCTAATATCATATTACATCAAAATATACTCATCGTGCACGGGATTTCCCAAATTTTGGGGAAAATTCCTTACACGACAACACCGGCGCAATTATGCTGCGGGTACTTAGAGAGTGTAGGGGGAGGCGGGGGGCCGTATCACGTCATTGGGACGAGTGGCGGCGCTTGTAATTAACTTACTTTGAACAACCCCATCTTATTAAAGTAATCAGAGTTGAGATTAAATTATGACGTCATAAATATTTAATACTAGTTGTGCGTTGTAGGGTCAAAAAGGTGACTTCCCTCTTCCTAAAACTTTTGTATGAATTATTATGATTAATTTGATGATTAATATTATGTTGATAAAAATATTTGATTGAATTAAGTTATTTAATCAAATATTTTTATCAACATAATATTTTTTCGTACACTAACACCGAAAAAAGTACATTTTTATCTTCATTCAGTTTATTTACTCTGGAGACGGGAGGCGCAGACAAAATCACTTAACAGCCACTCAAAATAATAATACTACTAGGTATACGAAGCTCGCAAAACATTTTAACAACGTACTCTAACTGACCGCAAACATAATTCATACTGGAGTAAACAGCTTCAACAATCACTTAGTGTTGCCACGCGAGTGGACGATGTTGGACATATAACTTATAATCACTAGTGATGCCATGGTCGACTTCTATTTTGGACATACAATTTTTGCTATGTTTACTGTTTAGTGCTCCATATAAATTCACTAGCTGTTGCCCGCGGCTCCACCCGCGTAAATACAGTATCCTTCGGGTACACTGTATTTTTTCAGGGTAAAAAGTAGTCTATGATTTAATCCAGAGCCTAAAGTACTACCATACCAAATTTCATCGAAATCCGTTCAGTAGTTTTTGCGTGATTGTAACAAACATTCATCTATCCATCCATACATTCTCACAAACTTTCACATTTATAATATTAGTAGGATACTAGGCAGTGGGTTACGCGCTACCAGAGTCACGGTTGCTTGTTGCGGAGGTAAAATAGGTGATAAAAGTTTGTATTCAAATCTTTTTATTCCTTGGACATATATTTGCATGATATTTCCTATGATTTAAGTACGGAAAAAAATAATGAGTTACATGTTTTAGCGTTTTCTAAAATTCAGCCCCTAGGTGGGTAAAAAAGGGGATGAAAGTTTAAAACCTAATTTCACGCGGGCGAAGCCGCGGGCAATTAATGTTAGTATTTAAATAATTATAATAATGACGGCAACGACCTATTCAAAATAATGTTTTCTTTACTTAATATCTCTCTGAAACTTATAGACCGATTCTGATCAAGTTTGGCACAGATAGATAGACCACGGAAAATAAAAATGTACGGTTGCCGTCGTGGGATTTCCTTTTGCAAGCACGAATTCGTGGGCAATATCTAATCTCAGATATATTTAGCACTTAGAGAATCAAACTAATTTAGCAAGAACAATTAGATGCTTAAATTTCAGTATTTCAATTTCGTAACTAGATGTGCTAGTTTGTGGGATTTATGCAATTATCCAATTAGACAGGACAAAACAACAAACGCTTTGCTTGTAGTGAATTTATGCTAACGTTAAAATAAAATGAAATGTTAAAATATACTAAAATGGCCACATTAAGTTAATCATACTATGTATTGAAGGAATTGCTTTTACAATTGAAATTATTAAGAATTCTCATAATTACGAGGAGTTCTTATTGTGTGCAATTTTTTTCCATTAATGAATTTCTAAAATATGATTCGTTTTATAATATTCATCTGACATGTAGCCATAATATAACATACTAGCTTTTACCAGTGGCCCTACCCACGTAAATATATATTCCGCGGGAACACTGTACTTCTTCGGGACAAAATATAGATTCTATATTTTGTATTTTTTTTAAATATTTAGAGCCTTAACTACTATCATACCAAATCCGTTCAGTAGTTTTTACATAAAGAGTCACAAACCATAACCATATCTACCATCTATCTATCCATCCATCTTCACAAACTTTCACATTTATAATAGTAAATAAGATAGAATGAAATAAGTTATGAAAGTAATAGAAAACACTCGAAGTGATAATAGAATTATTTAGTACCTACTCTCCTTTTTTCTGTTCTCAGTCATACACGTACCATACAGTGAAATAAAAATTTTGCAATCGCATTTGTTTTTACGTAATGAACCAGGAAACGAGCAGACTGATCGCCTGATGGTAAGCGATTACCGCCGCCCATGGTCACTCGCAACACCAGAGGAGTTGGAAGCTCTGGTGACTTACGTTCCTGGTCCTTAAAATCCCCAATCCCCTCTTGGTCCTCCGGTAACCTCACTCGCTGAATGAAATACAACGCAAGCGTTATTTCACGCCGGTTTTCTGTGAGTCGCGGTATTTATCCGGTCAAGCCGGCCAATTCATGCCGAAGCGTGACTCTTGCATAGTTAAATTGTTAAGTTCGCATTTATAATTGTTTATAAAGAACCTGAATTAACGTTAATATAATTTTCGCGAGTTTCCACTATAGAATTCGTCAAGGAAATAAATAGTATAAGAGGTGACCCAAATTTGAATAATACTTTTCAGTTCGTGAGATTTTAGTTTAGTAATGAGGCAATCGCTTTGACGTCGGATCGCAGAACTTAAATCCCGTTACGTTAAGAAATATTTAGAAGGAGAATGCGAAAATTTAATCAACAACTATATTTTGAATACTTCAATGCATCTTACTAATCCTACTAAAATTATAAATGTGAAAATTTGTGAGGATGTATGGATGGATGTTTGTTCCTCTTTCACGCAAAAACTACCGAACGAATTTCCATGAAATTTGGTATGGTAGTATTTTAGGCTCTGGATTTTTAATCCAGAGCCTAAAGTACTACCATAAAGGCTACTATAAAGGCTACTTTTTATTCCGGAAAAATACAGTATTCTCGCGGGATACCCGATACTATACTTACACGGGCGGAGCCGCGGGAAACAGCTAGTTAAAGTATATTAGAAAAGAAGTAACATAACTTTTGCGCGCGAAATCTCCGCATCCTTATGCGTCTTAATTTAAAAAAAAACTAGCTACCCTCATTCCTGTCCTTCATTTGGAGTCCCTCATAAGCTGTAGCACGTGTTACGCGTGAAGCACTCGGGCGGACTCAGACATATGAAACGTACATAGGCGTACTTCAGCGCTCTCCAGCGAGCCACGAGGGATGGGATTGTGATTGTCGATGGTTTTCAATTAATTATTTAATATTGTGTTATTGTCGCATAAATAGTTTCTTAGATATTACCTAAAGATAGCCTTTTGAACTGAGCGTCAGTAACGTCACCGCGTTATTGTCGCTGCGCTCGAATGACGTTCCCTAGAATAGGGGATCGGACTACATCTGAAATATTTAGTTTCATTAATATATTCAGAAATATTGAGGCATTACTACTTGGTAAATGTAAAAAAATAAATTATATTATGTGTAGTTTACTAATTAAATACATTTAAAAAGTACCAAAAAAAAATTATTTTTTGCGAAATTGGTAAAAAAATCCTACATCATTAGTTTACTCACATCATATACAAAAACATTCATTATGGTAAGTATGAACTTAAACGCACAAATATCGGAGATAGATACAAATATATTCCGGCGGCAGCGGAGATAGATACAAATATATACACCTTAACCTACAAGTGACGTCATTTGTAGGTCGACTTTAGTATGGAGCGTTTTTAGGAGACTCGCGAATTTTTTTAAACAAATCGCTGTACCTTTGAAAATATTGACTTTTGATAAACGGTTTCTTCTGAGAAGTTACTCATATTTAAGAGTACTATTCATATAAGCAATAAAAAAAATCAGTCCGATTGCCTATTTAATACATTTGCATAGAACACCGATCTATCGCTCTGTCGCGGCGCCACTGACGCCACTGACTCTCAGTTCCAAGGGCTACGATAAGCCATTAGATATTTTAGAAATTATGATATATTGCCTCGTATATTAAATTCTATTATTATGAAAATGAGTAAGTACCTACGTGTTTAGTATGTTAACATTTTCACTTTTTAGTCTTATCAGTTATCGTATATTAGTAGACAGTATATTTTAATGAAAGGCCAGTTCACACCGAAACGAGAAGCGACGCAATGTGGCGCCACATTTTTAAGATACAAATTCAAAATTTCACTTTATTTACTACGCAATAAGATATTTTTCATTGCAAAAGTCTGAATTTCGAACTGCACCGCGCTCTACATCACAACGCCGCTCGCCTCTCGCGTCACGTCTCGTCGATTCGCGTCTTTTTGTGAACTGACCCTAAATGAATTAAAACGATATTAAAGCGATTGGATAAAACCGCTATTTTTAACTTTTTAGTGGCGTATACATAAGTAGTGTTGTTTTCGCATTGTTATATTTTCTTCATAATGATACTAATAACATTTACTATGCTCTCGCTCTAAAAAGTATTTATACCTTGCGCAAAGAAATCGAAAATATAGCTAATTTATCGACTGCGTATGTCTCATCACTACCAGTAATATAAAATCGTTGAGCATCCAACACAATACATTCACCTCTGCGACACTAAACAATATAAAATGCATTGTTGCTTTAATCTTGTTTCCCGCCTTTGTGGAATGCACGTCATCTGAGGAATTGTGCAGCGGACGGTTTACAATAAAAGGTGGACATAGTTGGGGACTAATAAAAGTGTATCATTGTAATTCATACCTAATGTATTTTCTGTTTTAAAAATAACGCAAACAGAGTAGAGTAGAGTGTTTTTTTTTTTTAATGAAATGTACAAAGAAATGACCAGACCGATCGCCAGATGGTAAGAAACTCGCAGCACCAGAGGAGTTGTATTGATACTCATCTGAGTTGCAATTCTGTTAAATAAAACCTGTATTAATACAATTACAATCAAGACCCAACACGCTAAAACTCTCAAAAGGTGTTTTTATGAACGTTATACCAACGTGAAACGCGCTCTGCTTGGTCGAAACGTCATAAAATCCGTTCATGATAACATGTTACTTTACTTTCAATCCAAACAAAGTAAAATTAGGTCTATTTTAAATACGAGAATTGAGGTTCTGGTATGCGCACTTGCGTTCCTGGTCCCTAAAATCTTCGACCCCCCTTGGGCCTCCAGTAACCTCAAACACTCGACAAAACAACGCACAAACATATTTCACGCCAATTTTCTGTAAGGGCCCATTCGCGCTGAAGCATGAGTCTCCCACGTTTAAAACGTATCTCTGTGTCTGTCTGCGTCAAATTAAACGGATAGACTGGTTATGATGCGTTTTTTAAGTTTGAAGCTGTGGAAAATTCTCAATCATGGACTGTCATGTCATCATCATCAATCATGTAATTTTTTACCCGACTGGGTTATCTAATGTACCTTTCTATCTTAAATTACTTGATGACACACAACGCAAAAGCACAGATTATATCTCGAAATTATTCGAACCTACTAGAGCTCCGTAGCCTAGTGGGTAGACCGTTTGGTTCGCACTCGAGAGAGTGCAGGTTCGAATCCCAGGTTGTGGCGTGTACCAATGAGACTTTTTCAGATCTCATGTACATTATACGGACGCTCTAACGGTGAAGGAAAACATCGTGAGGAAACCCGCACATAGTTGGCTCCAGACGTATTGACTAGTTCATTCCACTGGACTAGGCTGACTGTGTTGTGAGAATGTCGTATATGCTTGGGCAACCATACGACATTTAAAAACCAAATGTCCCAGGCACTACAGTATTTCAAGAGTGGTTACTTCGCTCGGAGAATACTGTATAAATCATCCATTAACGGATGCAAAGGCCTAAGTAAGTAAGTAACTAGAAAATAATTCTCCTTGACAAACTCTTACCGGTTTATTGTCATGACACTTGTGAATGATTTATCCTGTGTCACATTAAACAAAACCCGACACAACGTGTCAGGATATATTGAAAACGAGGGAGGACGTGACGCGCCTGGCGAGTGGCGATGCGCGCCGCAGGGGGCAGCAGATCACATGAGTAATGACACAAACTGACACACGGACAGCACTAATCATTTTATGTATGTGAACAGAGCACTTGAGGGTTAAGTTCTGATGTGTTTGCAGTGCTAATATAAATGTGGGAGAGCCACGCTACGGCATGAACGGGCCGGCTCGACCGGGTAAATACCACGACCTCACAGAAAACCGGCGTGAAATAACGCTTGCGTTCTGTTTCGCCGAGTGAGTGAGGTTACCGGAGGCCCATGGGGGGAATTGGGGATTTCAAGGACCATGAACGCAAGTCGCAGCACCAGAGGAGTTACAAGTGTAATCCTCTGGTGTTGCGAGTGTCCATGGGAGGCGGTAATCGCTTACCATCAGGCGATCCGTCTGCTCGTTTCCTGGTTCATTACATAAAAAAAAAATGCAGCGTGTTAGAACGTCTAGTATCGTGGAAACAATGACGCCAATGTAAAATAAATGAAGGTACAAAAATAAGTTACTTAATATCTTCCAGGCGTCCTAATATTGCATCTTCTTACATTTTTATAATTTTGTTTAACTAAAAGCAGAAAAAGGTTACGGAACAGCTATATATTTAAATCTATATATTTAAAAGGCAAAGATTGACTGATGTATCGACGGACAGGCCCTTAAGGCTAGAAGTTTGAAATTTTGCACACGTATTCCTGATATGACGTAGGTTATTAAGAAAGTATTTTTCAAAATTTTACCTCCAAGGGGATAAAATAGGGGATGAAAGTTTAAAATATAATTTCACGCGGGTGAAGCCACGGGCGATTAATGCTAGGCTTTGAACAACTAACGAATTAACAAACCGATCACCGATTCAACCGATCAGTGCGCGAGGTGTACTCCATTGCACGCCTTTATTTTCCGATTTATTATAATCTAACGAAAACTAATGAGGTAAATTGTAAGCAGTATGTTCGTGTTCACAATCTTTCGATATGTTACAATTTCGCTGATCATAGCATTACAATCTTACGGTACTAACAAGTTAACGGTGATCTATATATGTATGTTATAATCGTTTTCTCGGAAACGACTGCAAGTAATTTCATGAAATTTAGTATGCTGGGAGTTTTGGGGGCGGAAAATCGATCTAGGTAGGTCTCATCCCTGGAAAACTGTGTATTTAAGCTACAAATGTTTTTCTTTTCCTTTTAGCGTGTAAATGTAAATATATCAATAATTTCGACTCTATTATGTCAGTCCGATTGGGAAGTGGTATGCGTAATGTTTATAATTTTTGCTTTGTTCGAAAATTCGGAATGTGGTGTGTTGGGTTCGCATCCCGGTGAGATAAATATTTTTGTTATTCTTTTTACGGCTCTAAAATCAGAATCCCGAGCGCAGCTCGGTTATCCAGGTACTTATTTTTATTTATTTTATTTCATCCTACCTGCTAAACTACCCTCTACTTGCTTACATTCTCGCTAGCTCGTGCGAGTAGCTAGCGCGTTTCAGTTGTGCAAAGTTTACGACGTCATAAATTTGGCGATCTTTGACGTATCCTCGACAAAATGGTGGAGGCGTTTCTGTGTTATGCAAAAAACTGTATACTTTTATTATTTCGGCTAGCAACTCACGCAGTTGTCTGCGTAAGTTTTCAAGACATTCGACAGACAGATTAAGTGGATGAGATGGAAAATAGTGTTATGTAAGACTAGACGTTAAATGCATCTGCATGCGCACAAAAAGAAATATAGAAAACGTACATTTTGATGCAAAAAATAGCCTATGTCCTTCCTTGTGGTCTATTCCATATCTGTGCCAAATTTCATTAAATATGGTTCAATAGTTTTGGAGCCTATTCAATGCAAACATTGAAAAGGCTCCAAAACTCTTTTTCTTTTGACATTATTCCGTCAATACCATAGATAGCTGGCTGTTATCAGAAGAAGAAGGCATATATCGCTCCCAGCGAGCTATAAGTGATTGCTAATTGAGAAGAAAGAGATGTTAAATAATAAATTAGTCAACCCATCCACATCCCACTTTTGTTGAAGCTTTCCGTACACAAATTACATTTATATTCCATCAATTTAAGATGTCATTTAATTACAATATAGTCGCAGTATAGCGGGAACTCCGTGGCCTAGTGGGTAGACCGTTCGGTTCGCACTCGAAAGAGTGCAGGTTTGAATCCCAGGTTGTGGCGTGTACCAATGAGACTTTTGCAGATCTCAAGTACATTATGCGGATGCTCTTACGGTGAAGGAAAACATCGTGAGGAAACCCGAACATGGTTGGCCCCAGACGTATTGACCAGTCATTCCTCTGGACTAGGCTGACTATGACGTGAGAATGCCGTATGTGCTTGGGCAACCATACGACATTTAAAAACCAACTGTCGCAGGCACTACAGTATTTCAAGAGTGGTTACTTCGCTCGTAGAATACTGTATAAATCATCCATTAACGGATGAAAAGGCCTAAGTTTTTTTAGTCGCATTCAATGTACAAGAAACCTATTGACTTTAGTGTTCACGTAAATTCTTCTTCCAAGATTGTTATTTACGGGTCAATTCACATCGAAACAAATCTATACGCTAAGAGCAGAAAAATGAGTCTAAACACGACCCCTTTTTATACATTTTGGGTAAAGTGGTTTTAGAAAATAGTTTTTGCCGTGCTAAGACCATAATTTTATAATTTTTTTTGACAATTTTACAGATAAAGAAGAACACTATTTGTGACAATTGTTATTTTTGTCAAATTTGTAAACGCACCTTTAACAGCTTCCTATGATGTTTGGATTTCATTGCAATTATATACTCGTATCTATGTGATATGTGTAACAGCCTCCATGATCTAATGGTTAGAGCTTGGCTCTCGACTCGGAGGTCGTGGGTCCAATCCCGCATTAGAACAACAAAAAAATAATATGTTGTTTCCAAGTTTGGTTAGGACAATGCAGGCTGATCACCTAATTGTCTGACAAGGAAGATTATTATCCATGCGTCAGATAGGCATGTAAAAAGTCGGCCCTGCGCCTGATCTGTCGCCAATCGTGTCGGTTATTTGTCCCACTGGATTATGAGAGTAAAGGAAGAGAGAGTGCTCTTGTTTACTGCGCACACACTTGGGCACTATAAAATTACTCCTGCGAAACTGACCTGGTTTCAATAAAACCGGTCACCGTCACCGAAATCTGTATGAGGAGTTATTATTATTATTATAATATCTGTGGGAGGGCTTGTAACTTTAGGACCACGATATTTCCCATTTACGTCAGGCCGAATAACCGATGTTTTACCTTATTTTACGCGGCACGAGCAGATCGGTTTGAACAAGGCTATTATTGAACGTTTATTTTTACTTTTGTTTAAATTTGTGCTCAGAAAACCGTATAAAATCGTGTTCCCTCATAGTCACCATATACCGTAATTAATATCTAAATGAATGTCAAGTATTTTATCGAAATAAGCCACAAATAATCGAAATAAAAATTACAAATAATATGATAAAATAAGCTTTTTTGTATACAGATAACAATTGTTCTTGTTGTGATTTGGACCTAGCTAGCCGTCCACTAAATTGACGAATAAAACTCAAGCCATTCATTTAGTAGACGACTAAAATATTAGCGCAAAAGAAAATCCCACGAGAACCATACATTTTCCCACAAAGTAGCCTTTGTCCTTCCCCATAGTCTATTCTACATATTAAATATGTGCTAAATATAATTAAAGTCGGTCGCGTAGTTTCGGAGCCTATTCAATGCAAACAAACAAATTAAATAAATTAATAACAAATAAAAATAAAAGCCCTTTTATTTCATTACAACTTAAAATCTATTTATTACAATTAATTAAATAAGTTTTACCTTTATATTATACTAGCGACCCGCCCCGGCTTCACACGGGTACAATACTGATACTAATACTACAGAATGTCTTTAAACCTCTAACAAAACGAAATTTAGTCAAAAGTTCAAAACAAACAGAAACAAATTAATATAGGTACCTACTAAAACTCAATGAAATAAGTAGGTGGGTATACTTTTATCGTATGAAATACCTATACTCTTCAGGACTAACAATACAACAAACACTAAATAAATAGGTATTCAAGTAACTACTTATCCGTCATAGTTACAACGAACACAAAACAAAAAAATTACCTAATTATCTAAACTTCGCACGCGCACCCCCGCGTTGGTGACACCCACTTCGCAACGGGCCGTGCAGCAGAAATCGTAATATTTTAATTTCGCCATAACTTCAAAACCAAACATACAATTTTAATCATTCAAAGACCAAATATTATCTACATAAACTGTACTTAGTGATGAAATAATTTATTTTGATAAGGATTAATAACATGAGTAAAATAAACGCGTTTAAATATAGTCCAAAAAAAATTCAAGATTTCTAAATAAAAAAATGGTTGTTGTGCCTCACTCGACATAGATACTCGTACTTTGACTGTCTTTTACTGCTAAAAGGTTGAATTGATTTGAATGAAATTTTGTATGGTAGTGGTTTATGCTTTGGACAAACGTGCAGTCTACTTTTTATCCCAAAAAGATATATAATAGTGTTCCCGAGGGATAATGTACTATTGTGTATATTTTTTTAATGTCTTTCATAGCTTAAGAGTTTAAACCATTTAAATGAAATATGGTATGATAGTGCTTCGGACAAACAATTAGTAATTAAATAGAGAACGTAAGATAAGGAAGATACAGATTTAACTTAGAGTACAGTCGGGAGTGGCCAAAAAACCTCATTTCTCGCGGGCGGAGCCGCGGGCAAAAGCTAGTAATAACATAAGCCTCTTAAAACGAATTTATACAAAGCAATTGTTTCATAGAGGACAAATATGGAAAAACACCTACATCACTGATATTTAAATATATATTGTACAAGATTCCTGTCTAGCTGCTTCGTTCCGGATACACTCCATCAATATGTGTTGGACATCTTTGACTTTATCACACTCAGAGCTTGTTAAAGATGATTGTTGTTAGCTTCTTCAATAAAATGCGAATTTTTTTTGAGGACGTCTTAAAATTTATTGGTTATAATCCTATTAATTAAATAATTTTTATGGTTAATGGTAACTAAACTTTAAATGATATTTTGCACTTTAGACAACAATAATATTAAAAATTGATGATGGATTCACTTTGTAATGTTATAAAGTATGTATTCACATTTAAATGTTTATTTTACTTACAATCAAACATATAATAAACAAATAAATTTCTCCTCTATATAATATTAATGTAGGTACCAAAAATATAACCTAAAATTACCCCTAAAATGACCCCTAACCTTTTTGAAAACTGCCACGAACATGTGGTATGTATATTATTAAAACTTACAGAAAAAAATATGTAAAAGCTCTGAGAGTGAGTCCTCGTGTAAGGTAATACAAACAAATAAAGTAATACTAAGTTACATCTATTTTCTGGAATCAAAACTTTCCCCACTTCATCTTCGTACGCTCGTCCTGGCAGGCGTTGTCAACCGGTGGCACATGTAATACAATTTAAAGAATAAAAGGTGTAAATCTAAAAAAAACACTAACGAAACGAAAAAATGCACTAAAAATATTCTACGCATGACACAATATAGTGATTACGAAAAACCGACCAAATGCTATTCGGACTCGCGCACGAAGGGTTCTGTACCATTTATAAAACTATTAGTACAAAATATATCGAGCACTAGTATTTTTTTTTCTTGATTTTAAAGGCTTGTATCGAAATTGACAATGCCAGCAGCACTAGTATTTATAATCTGTGAAAATTTCAACTTTCTTGCTATCACGCTACATGAGATACAGCCTAGCGACAGACAGACAGCCGGAGGAGTCTTAGTAACATGTTCCTGTTTTTGTTATTAAAAAATCTTCTCTTGTGCCCACAATTTTTTTTTACGATTAAAAATTTTTTTCAATTAAATTACTCGATAAAATCAATCTATCTTAGTCCCCACAGCAAACTATGAAATTGAAAGTCTAGATGAGCTATAATTTAGTGGATATCTAATATCCACTAAATTATAGCTCATCAGTTGACCGCAAGCATTTTACGTCAAGTAGTCCCAGACCCAAAATATTCCGGATTCCCAGTCACCATTTTATTCTCTAACCTTTTATCTTTTATTAATTGATGTCATCAAATTAATCTGCGTTGTCATAAAAACGCGAATATTTAAATTTGACTTAAAAAGGTTGGAAACCCCTGTTCGACGGAAGATTTCCCGATAACGCAATACCTTGGGTAATAATTTATGTTACTTCGTAAGAAGTTTGAATTTTTTTTATGGCGAGTTTTTAATATTTAATAAAGATCTAAGTGGTTATAAAAAGGTTCATTTTCGCATCCGAATAGCTTATGGACTAAGGCGGCCATATTGAATTTGTGAAAATGGGGTTTAAGTTTGATAGAACACAAATGCGACTCCTTTTGAAGATAATATTAATAGCTCCCCAAACCGACTTTGGTGACAATGGCCAGTTTCATTGAAACTAGAGCTACCAATGGCGAAGGCTTTTCTAGGGAAGCCCTAGCCTGTATAATAGGTAGGTATTAGGTTGAGGGTCTTCAAAATTCAAGTGGTAAATGAAGCCGATAGAAATGGAGTTATAGGAACCCGAAGCCACTGCTAGCTACACAGTAGTTATTTTATAGTGCCCAAGTGTGTGCGCAACATACAAGAGCACACGCCTTTCCTTTTCTCCGGTAACCCAGAAGGACGGATGACCGACACGACTGGTGAGAGATCAGGCGTAGGGCCGACTTTTGCATGCCCATCTGACGCTTGAATCATCTTTCTTGTCAGACAATCAAGTGATCAGCCTGCATTTTCCTAACCAGGGTCTCTAGTTAAGATGCATTCGATAATTTCGATGGCGAACTTTGAAATCTAAAATGTATGGGATTTGACATAAGTCATCGATAAGTGACATGTCGCTTGCAATGCCTTATGTCAAATTCCATACATTTTGTTTTCGAACTTCGCCGTCGTACTTATCGAATGCATCTTGACTAGAGGCCCAGGAACCCAATTCTCGTACAATCTCGTTTCGGTGAACGCGCTTACTTATTCGCATATTCGTCATTTAATGTATGCGCGAGTGGGACAGACTTACAAACGAACCGGGATTCAAGGTATGAGAATTAAGGCCCAGATTAACGAGGGTCGAACCCACGACCTCCGGAGTCGGCTGCTGGTACACGGAAGCTTCGCCGCCGTTCAAGACATTGAAATCTTTACCACTTTACCGTACCGTCAATATCATGAAAAGGACTTCGCACGGTGCTCTTCCATATACCAAGGCTTATGTTCTATTTGAGATAGCAGTCTCAGAAAAAAATATGTCGTATTTTACTTCCTCTATGTTTGTACGCGCGGTAGTGTTTGTTAATTATAATGTGAGGTACTTTGTGCTGTTGTTATTTTTACTAATTTTATGTATTTATACATACATATAATCACGTCTCTTACCCGTAGGGGTAGGCAGAGACCAGTTCTTTCCACTTGCTACGATCCAAACGATGTATTTCTAAGCATTATTTAATAAATGTTGGATTTACGCACTCCTTCCTCCACATAAACTTTAACTGTAACAAATATCATACTCCTCATTTCGCAAAATGGCGGAGATGACTACAATCTAAAATATTTGGTTTCACTAATATACTCAGAAGTATTAAGGCATAAACTATTCGTAAATGTAAAAGAATATAATATTTTACGTGTAGTTTAGGAATTAGGAATTAGATACATCTAAAAAGTACAAAAAAGTGTTTTTTTGCTGAATTGTAAACAAAATCTTCATCATTAGTTTACTTACATCATATACAAAACATTCATTATGGTAAGTATGAACTTAAAAGCACAAATATCGGATTATAATTATTATAATATTTTGTAAATATCTCCGATATTTGAGCGTTTAAGTTGTGCGCCGAAACATAATTATTATGTTTCTGCGGCCTTATATTTCATACACTCTTGCCTATGAGTGACGTCACAGCTAGGTACGACTTTTGTATGGAGCGTTTTCACGAGAAGAAATTTTGTAAGCAAATCGCTGTACCTTTGGAAATATTAACATTTGAATAAATATTGATTCTTCTGAGAAGTTTAAGTAATCTAGCTGCTAGCCTATTCTCATAAAACTGTTCTGAAAGCACACGTATTATAATAATAATTCTTTATTTTGTGGTAGATAATAAAATATAATCGGATCCTTATAAATTTGTTGGTTCCATTTTCATATTATTAGGGTATGAAGACTGACCTATGCTAACATAAACTACTCTTGTATATTATAATATTATCCTCACAAATAAAACTGAAAAGTCAAGGTTGGCTGAAGCGTGGCGTATGGAATGTAGGGCGTGGTGTAATAACGCTTAGCCGACGTGTGGTCCAAGTCTAGAGATATAGCGAGCGATAAAATAGTTACGCTCTTGACTACAAACATCCTGTTTTGTTAATATTTCAAAAAAAATCTTTAAATTTTATTTAGATCACTTACACTAAAATATTGACACAATGTAAAAGTTAATAATCATAAAAATATATCGTAAACTTAAAAAAAATGGTAAATGATTACTTTATCTAAAAATATAGAAAATCACGCTAAATTTTTTTAATGTAAAACATTTTTATAAAACAGAATATATTGATAATTGCAAAATGTGATATTTTGTTAATATAGCGGACAATTTCTTTTTACCTCAGTTCGCGATGATATAAAAATGATCTAATTAAATGCATATTATTGTTAAAAGTTACCCCATCAGTTGTGTCGATTATAATTCACCAAAGCCAAATTTCCAACCTTTTAATTTTTTTTATTAATTAAAAGCCACCTTTTTATATTTAAACAACTATCACATCCAAAACTTTAATTATTTTTTTCACCCGCTATCGCGTATGCTTTATACCATCAGGTAATATCCGCTCGTTTGTCTGTTCCTATTAAATTAGTGCGCAGATTGCCATTTTACTCATCTAACTGAACCTAATGCGTTTAAACTCATCGTCCGTCGGCTGTTTAGCACGTGGTTTCCTTAGCTTGGAAAACGTAGAGCTTGTTGCTTGATGGACAGTACATACTCAAATGATGCTTAAATTAAGTGACACTCAAGTCATACACTTTCCGCGCATTCTGCCAATCAAGGAATGGAATAACCTACCACATTTTAGGGGATTTTGCCACGAGTTTCGATTCCATCATAAATTGGCTCACATATTATTACGTATTTTTTTAATATTATTTGATTTTTTTACAAATTTCTATTTGAAGTAAATAGGGTAGATATGAACGGGCGATAATAATAATAATAATAGCTCCCTACACCGATTTCGGTGACGGTGGCCGGTGGTCATTTAAACCAGTTGCCCTATTATGAAGTAGTGAAAAAGTATGTGCGCAGTACACAAGAGTACTCTCTTCCTTTACTCTCGAAACCCAGAGGGACGGATGACCGACACAACTGGCGAGAGGTCTGACGCAGGTCCGACTTTTTACATGCCCATCCGACGCATGGGTCATCTTCAGGTGATCAGTCTGCATCGTCCTAAGTCCAAACTTGGAAACAACATTTTTTGTTGTTCCAACGTGAATCGAACGCATGACCTGCGAGTCGAGAGCCAAGCTCTTAACCACGAAGGCTGTTGAACTGACAATAACTTCATTTTGAGTTGCCGCGACCAGTAGTGGGCGACAGCTACAATCGCCCGATCGTGTCGATCTTTATGAATAGCATCTGTATTTTTCAACATCTAACGTTTTCTCGCAGATTACATACAGAAAAAAAGTATTTTCATAAAAACCGGGTTTAAGCCTTGGCGCGTGTATATTAAAATTTTATTCACGAATAAACATCGCGTGTTAAACTGCAGCGTCCTTTCGCTCCTATCTCGTACAAAGGGGTTTTAAGTATTATGAAAACGAAAATATATTCGTTTGTAAAAGGAATTTTTGATATTTTCATCGTATGCCGTGACGTTTTTTATGTGACCGGCAACGATCAGATCTATCAATAATATTAAGCTATTTTTTTTTTTTTAAATAAGATTTAATGGCCTGGTAACTAGACCTTTAAGCCAAGTCTTATATTTTGAGGTATTTCTTATTTGTCTTATTTCTAAATAGTCAAGTCCAAAGTCTAGTCAAAGTCCTAATAAATAGTCACGGTAGTCAATCAGTCAAGTCAGTCGATTCAGTGAAGTGGTAGACGCTTTACTGAAACTTCCTAGGGAGTTTTGGCGGGAAACCCAATTTAGCACGCATTTTGTAGTTGCTATATCACTCCTCCACATTAGTGCACGTCACGAATAACTAATGGTTAATATTCCACCAATATTACACATTAAAAACCGCAATAACACGAATTTAGAAAAATAACACAGAAACACAACATTGCTGATTGACTTTCCCGGCAAAACTCAATAAAACAATACATATTAAGCTATTAGGTACAGAGTTGCTAGTGCATTGTAAGTGGTATTTTTTTTAGTTTATTAATTTATTCTTAAATATATTTCATTAAATACTTGTTTAAAGCTCTCTTAAATTCACCCTCTGATGGTATATGTAGTGTATGGCTGTGTATGTAGCATAGATATTATACTGTCTCGAGTGCTCTTGCCAGAGATGACACTTAAGATATCAGTCCTGATAGAGAGGCCATGCGGGCAGGGTGTGTGTCAATGGCGAGAGCATCGGCGAGCCAGTATTGTTGCGTGCCAGAATACTACAGTATAAAATAAGAGTTGTAAGTTTGTTTTAAAAATATTTAAAATCTGCCCAGATTTCCATGAAAAATATCTGAAGTAATAAATTGAATACATATTTTATAGTTTTTTTTTATTTGTTCACCCCTAAATGGTGAAATATAGGTCCAAAGTTTGTGTAGTGAAATATCTATAACTGGACATATTGCTTTGTATTTATTATGACATAGTTATTTATTATTTAAAAGGATTTTTCTAAATTCCCCCACGAGGGTGCAATGGAGGTCCACGCAGATAAATTCACGCGCAAAAGCTAGAATATAATGCCATTTATTTCTTTCCCTAGAATCTAGATAAGTATGTAATATAGCGTTACTCATACGAGTGTTGTATAACAGACCCGCTTGACCTTTTTGTAATTAATTTAGCATTACTAAGGTAACGTTTGAAAACAAAGGGCGAGTAATGTTCGTAATAAAACGGCTACAAATTTTTACGCCGGCAAACAACATAAAGGTAATTAGGTACGTATGATCGATCGCGGCGCCCGCTAGTCTGCTAAGTTTTTTCTTGGAAATTGTTGTACCCTTGGATAAAAATTAGTTGGAGTAGAACAGTCGGCGAAATTACTTTGAAAATACTAGTTTTTAATATATTACATTAATTATAAGACTGTTATCACGTGTAATTCGCCAAATTGCTACCTCGCGCAAAGCAATATTCGCCTCGGTTATATTTCTAATAAATTTTTCGACAACTTATGTGTTTGTGAAGATTTAATTTTAGTATTTTGAAATCACATATGGTCTAGCCATATGCGTATTACGTTTATTACCTACACTTAACGATGATAAATAATAATTATTGTTCCGTCAAAACGTCGCCATATTTTAGTATAATATTGAGTCTAAAGATAGGACTACACTAGGCGCAAATACGCGAGGCGACACGGCTAAATATTCTTTGCATGAAATTGTATGAGATAACGTACTACGCGGCAGCGGGACTACGCGCCGCGGCCCGCAGCACTCCATTGCGGTATTATTAGAAGAGATGTGTCGCGTTGCGTTGCTCCGCTGTTGCTTAGTGCGGACTCACATTTAAGGTGAGTTCACACCGCGACCATACGCGGAGCGCATTTTTAGGATAGCTATTCAAAACTCAACTTTATTCTCTACATAAAAAGATAAGTTTCACATTCTTGACATTCAAACTCTAACAATGAAACGTTCATCTTCTTGTGTAATCATGAATAAAGTTCAAATTCGAATAGATAGCTTATAAGTGCAGCGCCGCATCTTGTATCGTTTTATTTCAGTGTGAATTGACCCTTAGCTAAAACTTGACGTATAATCTACTAAATAAAACTAAATGTAATTATCAAAGTAAAGCAGTACCAAAGTCATATCTCGAGTAAGTACACTAAGAGTAAGTAATAATAATTCTAAGTCCAAGAGTTATTCTAAGTTCAAGGCCCTTGAATTTATTATAGTGCGTTTGGGGCACGCCAAAGCCCCATTTAGGGGACCTCCACGTTCTTTAGAACAAACATTCGACTCTAATGAAAGGGCCTAGGTGAGGTCACACTCAAGTCTAATAAGTTTAGTTTGTGAAAATTAAATGGAATCACATCATCATAATCACGTCCCTAAAAGCTTGGGATTAAAGTTCAAATCTTTAGCGCCGAATTTAAGTACCAAAGAAACAAATCAACTAATGTGAATATATTAAGTAGTGCAAGACAGATTAATTGAGTATTTTATACAATTGTTGAGTAGGTATAAAATTTCAATACTTTGTTTACTTATAATGGAGCATACTTTAAAATGTGACCAAAATTCCTTTCAGTTATTCGTTAGGTATTTTTAATTATGTTTTGAGGTAGGCAAAACTTTATATCATTACACATACGTTTTACTTATAAATAACTAGCTTTTGCCCGCGGCTCCTCTTGCGTAAATACAATATCCCACGGCAATGTACTTTTTCGGGATAGAAAGTACCCTATGTGTTAATCCAGAGCTTAAACCACCAATACCAATTACCTTTCTAATCGGCTAAACCCTTTGAGGTGTAAAAACAGTCAAACATACACACATACATACAGTATCCCACGGGAACACTGTAGTATTTAAATGGCCACATAGTTTATAGCGTGGAATAACACAATACACTATTTCCCGGAAAAGTACGGTTAGTGTGGGATAGACAGACTTCCTTTATGTGCAATTTGTATCATATGATAACTGTCATTATGTAACTGTGTATTTGCGCGCTCTATTTCATGAAAGAGCCGCAACCGGCCTCTGTCGTCCGTCTGACCGCTTCAGACGATATTTGCTGTAAAAATATATCGACGTTAGGTCTGTGGTGCACCGGCTAGTTAAAAAAATATTACCGTGTAAAGTATAATAACTCGGTGACGGTGGCCAGTTTCATTAAAATCAGGCCAGTTACGCAGGAGTAATTTTATAGTCTCCAAGTGTGTGCGCTGTGCACAAGAGCACTCTCTCTTCTTTTACTCTCATAATCAAGTAGGACGGATAACCGACACGACTGGCGAGAGATCAGGCGCAGGTCCAACTTTTTACATGCCCATCCGACGCATGGATCATCTTTCTTGCCAGACAATCAGGTGATCAGCCTGCATCGACCTAACCAAACTTGGAAACAACATTTTTTGTTGTCCCAATGCGGGAATCGAACCCACGACCTCCGAGTCGAGAGCCGTTGCTCTAACCACTAGATCACAGAGGCTGTTAAGGTATACGTGTAGAGTATACAAAAATCCTATAAGCTATGCATAGAGATACGATTATGCTTAATTATATAATGTTGTTAATTCAAGAACAAAATAATTCACAGAATTGAACCCTTTCCTTTTTCCCGTATGTCATTACTTTCCAGAATTTGTTTCTTATCAACACTAATGAATGGTGAAATAATACAGCATGGTGTGTATTTTATTCTAACATCAATCGGTTTGATTCTTAGCTAGGAATATTTATTTACCAAACACCTAACGATGCAGATTTAGTTTTTATCAAAATCGGGCACGCAAATCCTTTCAGCATTTTCGCTATTTCTTATATGTAGCTAGTTTCGGATTGGCCTACCATGTCCACTTGAACAAATTACCCTTACCCTACAAACAAGCTTTTAGGTTAGTAAGCTTAGCTCGTTAGTAAACAGTTAGTTGCCTGAGAGGAACCTAATATACCACAACCTTTACTCAAATTGTGTAGCAATCGGCTGAGAGGAAATTTTCAGCCCCAAGCTCTGGGGGATTGTTAGGGCACTTTCATTAGGTACCCACACTCCCTTGGAGTCGTCAATAGACCACCATAGATAAGAGTTCCGAAAATGTATTGACAAGTATTGATTTACGTCTAGAAGAGAGAGAAGAAATGTACGGGCAAAGTACGGGTGTAAATAAATCGTAAAGGTTAAAGTGACGTTTTTAGCGTTTTCAATGTCATTGTTATATATTTTGTGATATTTAAAAAAAAATTAATAAAAATTATATGTTTTTTTTATGAAATTTGGGGGCAAACGAGCAAACGGGTCACCTGATGGAAAGCAACTTCCGTCGCCCATGGACACTCGCAGCATCAGAAGAGCTGTAAGTGCGTTGCCGGCCTTTTAAGAGGGAATAGGGTAATAGGGGAGGGTAGGGGAGGGAATAGGGTAGGGGATTGGGCCTCCGGTATACTCACTCACTCCGTGAAACACAGCGCAAACGCTGTTTCACGCCGGTTTTCTGTGAGCCCGTGGTATTTCTCCGGTCGAGCCGGCCCATTCGTGCCGAAGCATGGCTCTACCACGTAAACCAATGTAACCCATGAATTGAATTGAAGAAAAGTGAACGAGGTGGTGATGATGAATTTATAGCTCAGAACATTTTCGGTTATATCAGCTTTCAGACAAAAAAAATTAGATCAAAATCCGGACACACACACACACACACACAGATATATCAAACTTATAAGTTATTAGATATTAATCGCGACTTTGTGCGCGCAAAAGGAAATATCGGGAACCTTACATTTTGTCGCAATAAAAAGTAGCATATTTCCTTCCCCGTGGTCTATTCTATATCTGTGCCAAATTTTATCAAAATCGGTCCAGTAGTTTCGGACCCTATTCAATGTAAACTAAAAAACATACAAACGAACAAACAAACCTTTCCTCTTTATTACATTATTACATTAGTATAGAAGTATAGATACCACCCCCTGTGTTTTCTTCTGGGGTTAAAAATTAAGTGTATTACTTTACAATATTAATTTAGGTCCCTATATATAAATAGGTTCACGTCGTGACGATGCGCGGTGCTTCGCGGCGCTGAATTTTTAACATAGCTATTCCAAATTGAACTTTATTTACTACACAAAAAAATACACGTTTCATATGACATCAGTCATACACTGCACATGGCATGTCACGTATAATAGACAATCGGACTAATTTTTTTTATTGCATAAATGAATAGTACTCTTAAATATGAGTAACTTCTCAGAAGAAACCGTATATCAAAAGTCAATATTTTCAAAGGTACAGCGATTTGTATAAAAATTTTCGCGAGCCTCCTAAAAACGCTCCATGGATACTAAAGTCGACCTACAAATGACGTCACTTGTAGGTTATAGTATATGAAGTAGAATATGAAGTATATGACCGCAGGAATATATTTGTAAATATCTCCGATATTTGTGCGTTTAAGTTCATACTTACCATAATGAATGTTTTTGTATATGATGTGAGTAAACTGATGATGTAGGTTTTGTTTACCAATTTCGCAAAAAAAAAATTTTTTTTTTGGTACTGGAGCGGAGCGAAATTTTGTATACAAATCGCTGTACCTTTGAAAATATTGACTTTTGATATACGGTTTCTTCTGAGAAGTTACTCATATTTCAGAGTACTATTCATTTATGCAATAAAAAGAAATCAGTCCGCTTGCCTATTTCGTTTTGGTATGAATTGACTCTTTTTTGGAGTGAATTAATACTATGTAGAGACGGTAAAAAAATAATCTTAAAAAATTCACGTACTTCTTACTCAGCTTATCACAAATACCTTCGATAGGACCTCATGATTCGCAATGAAAACCAAGATTCTAACGTACAATAGGAAAATAAACAAAATATATTCATGGAGCAAAACGATATTCGAGTACTATTGTGAGGTCAGGTAAGCCCCAATCTTCGAACGGGGATAATATCCAATGGACCCTTTCTTAGAAGTAGTCTCTAGTGGACCACTCTCTATCTCGCTATATCTATATGGGTCCACTGTGAGTGCAAGCGGGACAATGATCGCTGACAGGCTAATGACATTCTATTATACAGCCTTTCCTTATATTGTAAGGGGTATTTGAAATCTTGAGATATGACAAATCTACAATCTACATAAATAATATGAATACTTGAATAGTAATAATAAAAAATACTTTATTGGCAAATAACTTTTACATATATTATCGTAATAAACCTCCCATACGCAGTTTGCCGGCATATCATATCTTTATCGGCATATCTTTGACCACTTCACAACACGTCAATCTGGCCCCATGGTAAGTATCCGAAGAACTTGTGTTAAGGGGACCAGATAACGAGAAGTATATTTAATATATTTGTATCCTACTAATATTATAAATGTGAAAGTTTGTGGGGATGGTAGTATGGATGGATGTTTGTTACTCTTTCATGCGTAAACTACTGAACGGATTTCGATGACATTTGGTATGGTAGTAGTTTAGCTGGGTTTCTGGGTCTGGGCCTGGATTAAAACATAGGCTACTTTTTATTCCGAAAAAGTACAGTGCCCCAGCGGGCGGAGCTACAGCTAGTTATATAATTTATATTTAAGATTTTTGCTATATTATACACAAATTTAATACACATCCATGACCCAGGAACACTGAAAATCTTTTCGTTCCTTAACAGGATTTGAACACGTGACCCCCGTAAACACTGAGCCACATAAGTCGTCATAAGAGCGCTTACACATTTACACACGAGACCAGATTTCTCCCGTTGGTCGAGGCGCTATAATCTTACTAATATTATAATCTTACTAATATAATAAATGTGAAAGTTTGTGAGGATGTATGGATGGATGTTTGTTCCTCTTTCACGCAAAAACTACCGAACGGATTTAGATGAAATTTGGTATGGTAGTAGTGTGGGCTCTGAATTAAAACAAAAGCTACTTTTTATCCCGGAAAAATACAGTATTGCCGCGGGATACCCGATACTATATTTACGCGGACGGAGCCGCGGGAAACAGCTAGTTATTATTAAAATTTAATATTTAACTTAATAGAGATTATTTAGCTTCTTACTACATACATTTACAACTTTATATCGATTAAATAAGAGAAATAAGTCTAATACCTGGTTGTCATGTAACATTTCTCTAACCCGTACAAAGTCCTCGGACTTATTAGGAACCAATTTGCTTCACGGGGTCGGGATAGAATCGTCCATTACCGTCAGGTAATTTGTTATTATTACCTCGTGAGGGTTATGTAAGGTATTTCCGAGTTTTTTAAAGAAAATGTAAAATCTCTTTTACGGTGATAAAGTTGTAATTTATGTAAGGTTTGTGCTCTTTTTATTGTAAGTAAAATATGTAAAATCTTTTCATTTTATTCTTAATTTTTTTTAGGTTTTAAGCATAGACTTTCATATTCAAGACGAGTCAAGTCGAGGCAAAAAGTGTCAATACTAAAACTGCCCCACTTTTAGGGCTGCTTGGGGCCATTTGTCAACTTGACATTCACTTACCGCAGTACACTGTGATCAGTCCGCATTCTGAAAGCAAGATGACGTAAATTTTTCTTGTATGAAGATTTTTTCTGTCAAATGTACGTCATAACTCGTAACTCATCTTTAGTCTTATATTTTTGAAATCATTGGTTTTAGGGCTAAAAATATATAGTTACTAGCTGTTGCTCGCGGCTCCGCCCGTGTAAATATAGTATCCATCGGGAACACTGTACTTTTTCGGGATAAAAAGTAACTTATATTTTATTCTAGAGCCTAAATTACAACCATACCAAATTTCATCGGAATCCGTTCAGTAGTTTTTGCATGAAAGAGGAACAAACATGCATCCATATATCCATCCATCTATATATCCTCACAAACTTTCACATTTATAATATTAGTAGGATAAGCAAGAGATGTTTCTAGAATTCTCAATATAGAACTGACAGAGGAAAATATTACTTGGTGTCAAATGAAAATTGCACAACTTATCTATTCGATCGTAACTGTTCATCCTGCAAATCGTATAAGTTTAACCGGCTCTCTAGTTTGCCGAAAATTTTCAAATAAATAAAAATTCTTGAACAGAAGAAAGAACAACAAAAACCACTTATACAGAACAACAGAACTCACTCGAACCCCGAACTTCAATATTGATTGAGATCAGATTCATAAATCAAAGGAAACTTTACTTATTCTATTTATTCTTACACGCCTACGTATAATGTTCCTCAGTTGAGAATTCAGGCATTCTAAAATATAAAATACACGTGTAATTCGTTTATAACTTAAATAGAGAGATTGAAATAAGTATAGAATTTTTATAAAATATATAATTTTACAATTTCATAAAATATAAACTTTATGAAAATTATGATGATAAGCTTACATTATTTACTGTTAATTTCTTTTAGTCTAGTCATTATTTTTTACCCTATGGTTATGCTACGAGCTTGCTACGAGCGTAGCACGTGCTACGAAAATCTATATTTTTTATCGATCTAAAACCGAGATAACAAACATCTATGTATGAACCGGAACCCATATCTTAGGGAACGTACCTATACTATGTGACCACACGGTGACCATTCGTAGTATATGCCCCTCCTTTTCACCTAGTACCAACGGCCATCGTGCGAGATTTTCCTAGAAGATGTTGACTTCGTGACAAAAACCTATGCAACTATTTACTAAAATTACTGTATACATGTTTCTGCTCGTACATAATGTGGTAAAACTAAGTGTCAAAAAGTGTTGATTTAGGACCAATTACCATCGGAATCTTGACACGCCCCGCGGGTCCTCGTCTTGGACAGTTAATACAATTTGCTAATGATAACGAACGTACCTAACTTCTGGACAAACTTTTGGGCCCCATTACAAGCTAAGTTTATAGAGTAATAGATAAATTATTTTTAACTTTATGTATTGTATTATAGAGTCTGTTTTAAGTTTTCTTTCCGATTTTGAATCTTTGGCTACTGGACTGATTATTAGTTATTATTATAAAATAAAGATAAAAAACTATTTAACAAACTAAAACACTCGCGTAAAAAATGTATAAACTATACATATTATTTATTTTTACATTATAACGGATAAATAAAAACTGTTTGTTTCAGTTTGTATATTTTAATAAGAAAATTATTTTTTCCATTTTTAAATGTTGATGTAACTTTTTCTGTTGACTTTCCGAAAAAAGCTTGTTAAGTGAAATATATTTTTTTTATTTTCATCTAATCAAGTAATATATACGTGTAATATGTGTGTGTCTGTTGCGTGTGTGCCGCCCGTTTGCCCCTGACTGGAAGTGCTCTGTATTGATGTAGGTTGAAGGTAAATGGATTTTTACCCTTGTCTATATCGAAACCACTGGCACATATAATAGCAAATTGATTTCTCAACTTTTCTATTTATACCTTTTGTGGGTTTAAGGATATTTTTTATTCTTCCTGGCAATGAAAAAGACTCATCATGACCTTCAGATGTAGATCTGTAATCTCTTATTACGCTAGAGTAATACGAGATTACTTACTCTTCTCCAAAAAGAAGATTCTCACACGGAAATGTGTCATCTGCATGCGATTTCGCGCGAGGACGCTGATTTTGAAATTGTATTTTAATGTATTGTATAAAAATGTTTTTTGCCTAACAATTAGAAAAAAAAACTTACATATTTTATATTTTAATAAATTCACATATTTTTATAATAGTAATTATTTATTTACAATAATTAGTTGATTTTTAAAATCATTTATATCAAGTCGTAAAGTTATACTATTTCAGTTTAGAAAAATTTCGGACGCTGGACTGTTTTAAAATGCACAGAAGGGCAAGCGAGCCAGTGGGCGGAAAAGTCAATTTCACACCTCGACATAGTCTGATGGTCCAGAGCAGCTATCTCAAACTGCGGGCCGCATGCTACGGGCCGCATATAGCCCGCGGTGCGGACCATTGTTATTGGCCTATTTGAAGTTAAAAAATTATGTAAGCCATTTTGAATTTCTCCAACTGATATTGTAGCCCCTTTTTAATCTTGATAAAGTTTTAAAAAGTGTTTACAATGTCAAAAACCGCATTAAAACACATTTTTAAACATCTTTGTTACAACTTGTTTTTACATTTATAAAATATACTTATCGCTAACTTTGAATTACTTTTTAATCAAAACCTTAATAGTTTTTGCTTGCGGCCCTCGACACCATGACTGAAACATGTTTGTGGCCGGTATAAAAAAGGTTGAGTATAGCTGGTCCAGAGGTAACCAGAGGTGACTGAACTGAGACAGACGAAACTAAAATTGTTATACTAATAGATATATTTTTAAATACTATTATTTAAAAGAATTTTAGTGTATAAATTTATAGTATTAGTGTATAAAATGTATACTATCCATATCTATATACTAAAGAGGAAAAGTTTGTTTGTTTGTTTGCTCAATAGGCTCCGAAACTACAAAATCAATTTTCATGAAATTTTGCACAGACGTAGAGTAGACCACGGGGAAGGACATAGGCTAATTTTTATCTCCGAAAAATGTACGGTTTCTGCAAAATTAACGTTTGCGCGCACAAAGTCGCGGGCTACATCAGTCTAGTAATAAATAATACATAAAAGTTTATAGCGCATTTATCGATTATGAAGTCGATGATTATGATGATATTAAACGTTGACTGTCTGTGAGTAGCCACGGTACAGTCACGACTTATTAGCGACATAATATCGGGATAAATAGTAGCTTGTGTTTGGAAGGTTTATTTACTATGTATTATTATCTGTGGTAACAGACGTATAATTTATCATGCTTTTCTCTGGTCTATGGTAAGGACAATAAAGTAGTTTGCTTTCAACCGCCGTTTTATTTAATTCCAGTATTAATCCAGAGCTTAATATACTACCATACCATGTTTCATCAAAATCAGTTCAGCCGTTTTTGCGTGTAAGAGATACAAACATCCATCTATCCATCAATCCATCCATTCTCACAAACTTTCACATCCATGATAGTAGTAGGATGTTTGTTATATTGAAAAACGTTAAAAAAATCGTCACTCTAAGGGTCGGTGCACACCGAAATCAGACGATACGCGACGCGGCGCTGTGGAATGATTAAAGTTCAATTTTGAAAAGCTATCTTAAAAATGCGGCGCCGCATCGCTTATCGTTTCGTTTCTGTGTGAATTGTCTCTTATGCAAATATAAGTAACTAGCTGTTTTCCACGGCTTCACCCGCGTAAATATACTATCGGTTATCCCGCGGGAATACTGTACTTTTCCGGGATAAAAAGTAGATTGTATTTTAATCCAGAGCATAAACTACTACCCTATCAAATTTGATCAAAATCCGTTCACTAGTTTTGGTGTGAAAGAGTAACAAACTTCCATACATCCATCTATCAGTCATTACAAACTTTCACATTCATAATAATAATATATTTAGTAGGATTGCTCGTGACTCCAGCATTGGTTTGAACAATTATGAAGCTCAGGAAAACTACATCAGTTTTTGTTGTCCCGGTTACAAGAAAACCATACACAACTGCTGGGTCATTTATAAACGTTTATGCTTTAATGAAACGTTTAAAATACAAGCGAAACTCGCCAAAACCAGTAACATTTTACTCAACCACAGCACAGAGTTAGAATTGAGGAAGTTTTATTAAGCGAAAGTTTAAAATAATAACGTGTGGTCCAGATCCTTACGCTGGACAAATATTAGATTGTTCTGGAACTTCTCTCATTATGCTAGTTCATGGTGCTTTTAAAGGCGGACCCGGCGCCCGACGCCCTAGAGGTTAAGCAAATTGCCATTGCAATAATTAAGAACTTCCATTATACAATTACAATCAGTTCCTAAAAATTTAATAATTAAAGTAAAAACAATTTATGTGATTAGAATAATTTTTATGCTTTCCTTTTCTAAAGAAACTCTTTATCATTGGAATGATTTAAATTAAGTTACTTCACTATTGGTTTTGTTTTTGGCATCTTACATCGTTGATGTGAAGTGCCAATTACTGGCAGAATGCCAATGATTGACTGTTCAACTGTTCAAGTACCATTATTTAAATCATTTTACCGAATCATAGCTTATAAAAGTTGAAGCTACATAAAGTTTATACTAAAATTTATTAAGCTAATATACTTAAACGCTGCTTAAATTAAGTGGCTCTCAAGTCACATGCTATGTTTATAACTTTATAATTCTATCAGAGGTCTACTTATGCAAAATTTTACTTGTTTCAACTTTCACCACACAAGAAGATTACACGTTTAATTGCTATAAGAGTTCGTATATCAAATTGCATCGCTCTACATATCCCGATATCTCTCTTGTGTACTGCAAAAAGTTCAATTTTTGGCAACTTTATCGGGCATAATCAAGCAAGTTTTCGGCCGTTAAAGCCTAGCATTCTCTACAACAATGGCCTAACGAACAAAATTGAAAGCAGTAGGTAAGGCGGGTTCTTATGTCGTGTCGCGGGTCACCGGATGTTACGCTTGTCGATCCGACTTACTGCTTCCCGTAATTCCACCAACAGTCAGCATCTAAGTCTATAAAGATGTTCGCACGAAACCTCGGGGACCATTTTCGAGTGCTCGAGTTTTAAAACGAGAATTTTGTGGCATTAACTTTTTATACAACGGTCACAGAAGGCCAAGACGACTGTTTATACCTATTTCAAATATACTATCAGGGAATCTTATTCATAAGCAGTAGAGTATTCTCTTACATATGTAATCATTATACAATGATGGCATACATACACAATATGTCAATGATATGTCATGTTCATATAAATTATTTAATGTACAATATTGCCAAGTTCCTGCTCGGCCCATTTCACTAAGTCACCTAAGAATAATGAAAAAGGAAGGGGTCGCATCGACTGCAGACGTGGTTGAAGTCCGTTATTAAACGTGAGTATGCGAGCGGGCGCACGATTTATCAGAGCTGTTAAGCGATTTTGACCTGGGCGAACGGCAATTTGTTTGATAGTACCTAGTAGAGTCATGCTATATTCAAAATGCTTTTGAAAGATTATAGGTATTTAATCAATTTAAATTTATCAATTTATTTCAATCAATTTTCCATGAGTTCCAAAATATCGGCCTAGAATTGAACTTTGGGAAATGTGAACTTTTTGTCCCTGATAATTGTGAGGACAGAGAAGCCGTTATATCCAGTTTCAAAGAAGTAGCCCCACAATTATCAGTTATCGAGAAAGGTTCACTTCTTCTCTTAGGTTCCCCTATTCTAGACGATTCCCTTCCGGAATTTATAAACAATAAATTACAAAATTTTAGTGAAACTTTAGACCGCCTTCTCCAAATTAACTGTCACATGGCTTTTACCTTAATTCGATATTGCTTATTTGTTCCAAAATTTACGTATGTCTTGCGGTGTTGCCAACTTTGGAAGTTCCCCCAACTCCTAAAACGTTTAGACGACACCATAAAACATACGCTTTCTTCCATTCTTAATATAAATTTTGACCACCGCTCATGGACTCAAGCAACGCTTCCAGTACGATTCGGTGGCCTGGGCATTCGACAAACGTCTGACGTAGCCTTACCAGCGTTCTTGTCCTCGGTTCACGCAAACCATGCAGTAATTTTAAAAATATTAGAGCGCTCATCCTGTCCGTTAGCTATCCCTTTTGCGGACGAGGCCAAGAATGCCTGGGACATTGCTAGTGCCGGCAGCAATGTGCCCGAGAACACATTTTCCCAAAGGCTTTGGGACGAGCCCATCTGCAGACTGGTACGGAATAGACTTTTTAACACGTCTTCCAGTCCTGCAGAGCGGGCTCGTCTTTTGGCTGTAGAGAAGTGGGAGTCGGGCGTTTGGCTGCAGGCACTACCGTCAGCCAATACTGGAACACTGCTGGGCCGCAATACATTTCGGCTAGCCACTGCCCTGCGTCTTGGTGCCCCCCATGTCGTCCCTCATCAGTGTGTTTGCGGCGCGAACGTAGACAGCCACGGTTATCACGGGCTGTGCTGCTCACGAAGCGCTGGACGCATTTCCCGGCATCACAGTCTGAATGACCTCATTCGTCGGGCTCTTGTCACCGCCGGTGTGCCAGCTATATTGGAGCCCTCCGGTCTAGCGCGCGACGATGGCAAGAGACCTGATGGAATGACCCTGGTTCCTTGGAGTGTGGGACGGGCTCTTGTATGGGACGCTACTTGTGTAGATACTCTTGCTCCGTCCCATATCCAGGGCACCTCGAGCTGTGCGGGCGCGGCTGCAAACCAAGTGGAGAACCTCAAACGGCGCAAGTATGAGAACCTTAGCGGAGACCTCATATTTGAACCGTTTGGGGTGGAAACCCTAGGCGCATGGGGTCCGGGCGCACATAAGCTTTTTAAAGAAATCTCTAAAAAGCTTACTGAAGCCACCCGAGACCCTAGAGCCGGGAACTACCTGGCACAACGGATAGCCATTGCTATCCAACGAGGCAATGCTATCAGTTTGCTAGGTACTCTGCCAGATGGGGACGACCTGGGGAAGATTTTCTATTTATAGTTTTTTTTTAGATATAGATTATTTGTAGGTAAGTCTTCTTTTTGTTAGTACTAATTTTTAGTTTTTTTATTTCCCTCTAGTTTTATTGTTAATTTTATGTTTGTTGTATTATTGTAATTTTTATTGAATAAACTATTAGAGCATTTCAATTTAATTTAACAACAAAAAAAAAAAAAATTTAAATTTATGTTTAATGTATCATAATAACTACGAGTATAAACATATAATTAAAAAACAAAAAAATGACAAATAATAAGGTGATTATTGACTAGTCTATATATACTTATCCAGTCTGGAAATCATTTTAAAATTCTGGTAACTACATATTATCTGTGAAAAACAGTCTAGAAAGACTGCGTAAGGACACAGTCTTTCTAGACTGTTTTTCAAAACATCTTTGAATTTTTACCTATTAAATATTAATATAATAAAATAATTTTAAGAAATAAGCTACCACCACTAAACCACTGCGAATCCATAGAGTATATTACGTATCACGTATTAAAGTGTTTTGTTAACTATGGAGGATGTGAAAGTTTAAAAGGTAAAGTTGGAGACACGTAAGCGGAATACCTGATCAGGGGGATGCAAATGCCATGGCCTTTTTGTAAAGGGTTTTTTAATCGAATCGTTACATTTTTAATTTTGTCCTTTTTAATCTATGAACAATACGTTTATATAGTGAACCTAGTAATAGAGGTTCTTGTAAACACGCTTGTGATTTAATGATTCAATGGTGAAAGATCAGGCGCAGGGCCGACTTTTTTCATGTGGATCTATCTGGCGAATGATGGTCTATTCGTTCTTTTAATCAGAAAATCAAGTGATCAGCGTGCATTGTACTAACCAAGCATGAAAACGAATTTGGAATCGAACCTACGACCTCCGCAGTCGAGGCAAGCTCTAAACTACTGCACCACGGAGATGCCAAAACTGAAGCTAGTTACATGTCTCTCAAGGGTTATAATACTATAGTTGATTAACAAATTGCATTTTAATTAACATAAGTCGTACTCAAAACCTTTCCCACGGGAGACTTAATTGTTGCGGGAATATATTGTTGAATTTTAAGTAGATACCAACTTCCGTACGTTGCCTACATGCGATATTATGGTGTTATTAAATTTTAACATGCGATAAATTTTCGAGTTAAATACTCACTCTACTAAACAAGTTCTTTTTAAATCATTGTGCACATAAAACTTGTTTAGTCGAGTATTTTATTACGTTTTGTCAGTTAAATTTCATAAATATCCGTGATTAAATTATCTTATTTACCGAATACCTGGATTATTTTATAAATACATATCTACTTTAATTTTTAGAAAATAAAAACAAATCTATTTTTAAAATATAGTGTCTTTTGTCTTTAAAAAACACTTTAGTCCTACAAAAAGAACCTAAGGTCTAGGCCATGTCTAAGATTATTATTAAAATACCACTTTGCGAGAAACCTACACACTTTTCTTTATAAGTTTATTCAAGCATAAAAGTCCCTGTAACTTAAAAGAAACAAGGTTAAAGGGTAGCCTTCTATTAATAACTGAATTTACCCTTCCACTATCCTTATACAATACTTTATGATGCTCACGACTTCGTGCGCGCAAAAGGAACCGTACATTTTGTCGCCGTAGAAAGTAGTAAGCTACTTTATACGGCGACAAAATGTACGATGTAATGTAATGTCCATTTCCTTTGTCTATTCTCTATTTGTACCAAATTTCATCAAAATCGGTGCAGTAGTTTTGGAGCCTATTTAATACAAATAAACAAACAAACAAATATTTCCTCTCTATAATATATGTGTAGATCATCTGATATTTTTGAACTTTTAAATATTTAACATTGCATTTGGTAATCTACTGTCTATCAGCTTTTATATATTTTATTGTATTTTATATTTTTTGAAGTAAAAACTTCTTAACATTGTTGTGATTTGAAATATGATGAAACGAAAAGAGGCAGTAAAAGCCAAAAGGAGACAGTAGCTTTATATTATTTTTACTTCGATCAAACAAAAAAAGGATTCCTCACTCAAATCATGATGCAATTATCTTTACACTATACTTTATCATGGATACAAAAACTTTTCGCAGCTCAAAGTATCAGCGTAATTTGACGTCCATCTATATTCATAAGTTAGCCGGATGTCCAGCCAATAGCCTTATACATGACATTATGTATTGACCTGGTCTTCATACTAATACCTATGAGCTAATCTGGAGCAAGGTTAGATTTAACTCGTATTACATCTTCTTCTTCTAAATATATATAACAGGCTCCGTGGTCAAGTGGTTCGAGCATTGGCTCTCGACTCGAAGGTCGTGGGTTCGATTCCCACATGGGAACAAAAAAAAGTTGTTTCCCAGTTTGGTTAGGACAATGCAGGCTGATCACCTGATTATCTGACAAGAAAGATGATCCATGCGTCGGATGGGCATGTAAAAAGTCGGTCCTGCGCCTGATCTCTCGCCAGTCGTGTCGGTCATCCGTCCCACTGGGTTACGAAAGTAAAAAGAAGAGAGAGTGCTCTTGTGTACTGCGCACACACTTGGGCACTATAAAATCACTCCTGCGTAACTGGCCTGGTTTCAATGAAACCGGCCACCGTCACCGATATCGGTGTGGGAGTTATTATTATTATTATATAAAAGGCAAACCTGTCTGACTCATCTATCAACGCACAGCCGAAACGACTGAACGGATTTTGCTAAAATTTGGCATACAGATAGTTCTAATGACGTAAGCATCCTCTAAGAAAGGATTTTTGAAAATTCGCTCCCTAAGGGGGTGAAAAAGGGGTTAAAATTTTATATGGAAACCGAACTCCACGCGGACGAAGTCGCAGGCAAAAGCTAGTTCGAAGATAAAACTTTTAATTTACATGCGTGTAGTAAAAGTAAATATTGAAAACGGGATAATTAACACTTCGTTAATTAATGAAAAGCAAATTTTAATTCACCTACATACACTAGAATATGAGGGAGTCTTATTTAATTACTAGCTGGTGCCCGCAATTTTTTTTGCGTAGAACTAATGGAAACGAAAGTCTTTTTTTAAACGGAACCCTAATATAAAGTAGCCTACGAGTATGTTACACCGTATTATATCAGATATCTGCGAGTAAACGTAAAAAAGTAAACGAAAAGTTTTTTACTTCATGAAAATTTGTTCGGCCGTTTCAGAGAGTAGTCGGAGCAAACAGTCAGACAGACAGATAAATACAGACAGACAGACAGACAGACAAAAATAAAAGTTTTTTTATTTATAGGAACCGTATATTATACTTTCATATGAATTAAGTGAAAAGCTGTTATTTTAAAATTACAAACGGACACTTCAATTTTATTAATTTCTTACGTCCGAATACTGAAACGCTAATCAAAATGAAGAGCCCTCCTATTCACAGGCTGTCACTGTCTCCGCTAGCCGAACGACAAGGGCGGCATGTGTCTTGATCACTTAATTTAACTATCGTTCCAGTAATTAAAAAATAGTGAATTTAAAGAAAGTTTAGGTCACAATTTTTAAGTCTGAAATTACATGTTTTTGTGGGAATGAACTTGGAATGGAATGAACGGTTTTGTGGGATAGACAGATTCCTTCTTGCGTGCAGTCGCCAGCACCTATTAGTCTAATGGTATTAACTTTGCAGTGATTCATCGACGCAAATATTTAAATTGACCAATGACGCTTTTTTTTTTTATTATTTTTAATGGAGGTTTTTTCCCAATGGAAAATATCACCCCATGATACAATCAGACCGACAACACACAGAACATAACATAATTAATCAATAACCTAACGTCGACCAACACAACACTTAAATACTTTATAAAGAGCTTTAGAAGCTGCTGAATTGGGGGACGATAAAATCGAGTTACAAAAACCAACTTCACTATTAATATTAAACAGATAAAATAACTCCTGTCTCTCAGCCTCGGCCCGAACACACTCCATCAACACGTGATACACGTCGTCCACCACGTCACACGCCACACAGTTAGGACCGGGCGTCTTGTTCATAAGAAAACCGAAAGCGTTCAATGGAATGTGTCCAGAGACCAATGACGCTTACACCCAATAGAAGTAACTATTTCGGCATTTACATTTACTGATGACTTACAATTAGTGCCCAAGTGTGTGCGCAATACACAAGAGCATTCTCTCTTTCTTAACTCTCGTAACCCAGTGGGATGGATGACCGACACGATTGGCGAGAGATCATGTCATGTCAGACAATCTGTGTGCTGAGTGTGAGTCCCACAATTTTTTTCGATTACTTTACTACCTTGTAAATCGAGTTAGCGCAAATCGAATCGAAAATTAAAAGCTAACGAGTGCGAGTCATTATCAAATCTAACTAATCGAACGCGTTTCCTCACCGAGAATACGCTTTATTATTTTTGTTATATTGGTAGCACGACTTCACTGTGAGATTAACCGTCCAAATTTAATGTAATTTTCACTGTATTATTTAGGAAGCTGCTGTCATCAAGATTGTGACGGGTTATATCGAGTGTTATTGTTTGTGACACTGACATAAGTCGCCGAAATTTTGAATTTTATTTGCAAAGAATTTTACACAATTTTACATTTCGTTTTTAATAAATTGTATTTAAACTTAAAAATGATGAAAACAAGTTTTTTTCAGTTTGATATTATAATAACATTCATGGAACAGTAAGTGTGACAATCGGTAAACAATAATGTCCAATAAAGGATCGAAAGATGCACGAGCTCTTGCTTCGCGTTTTGAATTAAAATTGCGGTCGTCTTGAGAATGAGCAGCCGCAAACATCCTCCACGCGAAAAAAAACGTCCTGCCATAGCAAATTAATTGCTAAAATGTTCTTTTATAAATGCTTTCACCGCAATTCACTACCTAGTCACTGAGAAATTGGAAGTGAGCGCGGGGTGACAACTTTTCGACGTCGTTAACACAAATTTACTATTCGAATGTCAAAATGTGCAACTGGCACTCGTAAGACTTTTGAAACAACCAATCAAAGCGTTGAAACACCCACATTCGAACGTGAGTGTGAGACGACGCTCGATTTGTTAAAATCCACAAAACTCACACTCGCTTATTATGTTTCCTATTTTTGCCACTAGGGGCGTTGTTTCGATACCATACAAATTGTAGTTTACTTTTTCATGTCGAGTAGTGATAAAAACTCGCACTAAGCACACAGATGACGAACCTGCATAGTCCTAACCAAACTTGAAAGCAACATATTTTGTTATTGTTCCAACACACGGATCGAATCTACGGCCTCCAGTATCGAGAGCCAAGATCTAAACCACTAGACCACGGAAGGTTTAAAGGTAAAAAGATACTTATGAAAAGTACATAACTACCTATGAAATAAAATTTACACGTTTATTACCTAAAACTACCTTACAATGTTTGTCCGTCTTGTTATTGGTATAAAGTTACCGTCACCAACATTGTACCATGTTGATAACTTGTTCTTTATTGCTCCACTTGACTCAATATTAAAATAGAAAAACTGGTGTAAGTTTTTATTACCTAATACCTATATAGCCTGATATATAAAAATACCTTATGGTAATTTTTTTCGCCGTTTTAGTTTTTATCAAAACTGGATTCGCAACTACTTTCAGCACTTTTCGCTATTCCTTAACGAATATAAATATTTTTCTTTTAATATCAAGATAATATGAAGAATATTTTTCTCAGTAGCAACATAGCGCGTACTTTGTTACTAATTACGCTTGAAAACTTGACTTAAACGAAAGCTTAAAGCTTATTAAGATTTTCTCTAAGAAATTTATAGGATTTAATTTATGAAAAATTTATTTTCACTCCATTTTAACATACTATAAAAATATTAAAAACAATTTCATACTGCAATCTAACTGATTGCAGTATGAAATTGTTTTTAATACCTTCCCTGCTTCACTGTTTACAACTAAATAAAAACATGATTGTCTGTTGTTCTGTCAAGTGATAGAAGTGTAACTTTCAAAGGAGATTGAAACTATTTCATACAATCTTGGGCCAAGAATGTAATATGATGAAAATGGTTTATATATAAACCATTTTCATCTTATCTATCTATATATAGATAGATTTAGATTAATGAGAGCCTTGTCAAAAATTTTATAACTTTTGGCAATCTGAGAACAAAGTTATGAGCTGTTTAGTGAAAGTGAGGTTATGTTTCAATAACAATGAAACTTTTTAACACTGTATCTATTTGGTGGAGAATGCGTGAAAAGTCAAAATAATAGGCTATTTAATATTATCTTTCTTGTTTATATAATAATTCATGATTATTATGATGACTAAAAAGCTATAGGAATAGATTTATAGGAAACAGAAAACAGAATAATTTTAATGTATTATATAGTTTATTTGTCTTCTATAAATATTAAAATGTCAAAAAATTATTCAGGTGGAACAATATAAAAATAAAAATTATCTTGATACATTGTCCAGTTAAGGTACCATAATATTATGATACGTAACATGAGCATTGAGCACTCAGCAGGCTCCAACAGGTCGTCTGATTACTATGCAATTACAATAGAAGCGTACATAAGAATAGCTGCATTTCCTCCACAACAGCCGTAGATTAAAATATTTTTTTCAAGTTTTGTGACCCAGATTCTGTAATAATTAAAGCAGTGGTCGTTGAAAATTGAGCCTCCCAGCTCCTAGATTGAGAATTGCGCTGATTTTTTATATTTTAGGACAAAAAAAAGTCGATTTTTTTAAACCATATCTCAAAAAATTACATTTTGGCCCACGATGTTCAATCTCCTTTACTGCGTTCTATCTAATTATATAAGCTAGTATGATTTATTTATGAGTGATAACGTTGGTTTAATGCTCTAAGGTTATAACTCACAATTATAAAAAAACTCACAAATAAGCATCACAATATGATGCATTTGTCGTCTCTTTTCGCTGTAAACTTTCCATTTCATTGTACACGATGCTAAAGGAGTTTTGAATTAAAAAAGTTATATGTACCGTCAAGGACTCTAATTCATTAGCAGGTGGACCAGATCGTATTATAATAATATTATGTATTATGCATATTGATATCAAACTGTCATGACATTGTTACTGCAAATTGACATTATAATACAAATTATAAGAACACTAACGGCTTATAAATAAGATTCCTTGATAGTACTTAGATTTTTTAAATAAATTATCTGTTAAATTTTTATCGAAAATTACCTCCTTTGTATAGTCGAGTTCATGAGACAACATTGAATAAACGCACAAACAAAATATATTTAGGGGTTCGTAATCTTTCGATTGAATTGAAGAACCGTTTCGTTTGGTACTTCTTTACAATGAGGGTGTTTGAAATTTTTTAGGGGGCAGACCCAAAGCAATCAAAGCGTCATCTGGTGGCGTAAATGGTATTGTGGGAATGTGATGGCAAGCCCCAAAGGGAGATCTCCGACCGAGCGAGGTGGTATGCCCGGTCAGGCCGAAGCCCGCTGTAGTTTTCAGATGTCGTATATATGTCGCCGATCTTAGAAAACTTCGATAGCGCGATTCAGGACTGTGCGCTGATTGGTCCGCCACATCACTCCCCCCTAAGACCGGAGGTCGAATTTTTTTGAGTCTTCTGCTTGAGTCGCCAGTGCCAGAGTCCCAGTGAGTCGGAACTGTGCTGCTGCTGCACGGGCTCCAGTGAGTCGGAGTGCTGCCGTGCGGGGCCGATACTACGTGCTGACCAGGAGAGGTGTGCTCTGCTTGCTAACCGATCGTTGTAGCTACGTGTGATGACCAGGAGAGGTGCCGCGTACTCTGTTGCTGATCGTGTAGCTACGTGTGCTGACCATGAGAGGTGCTTCATGCTCTGCTTGCTGACCGGTCCGTGTAGTGGACTGCCCGTTGAAGCCGATGAGGGTTCGACCAGGCCGCGCTGCGTTGCGACTGGTGGTCGAGGTACCCGAAGAGGCTGAAGCTGGCTGGCGTGGTGCGGAGGGGTGGGGAGTGATGATCATGATGTCCTTCAGAAGGAGGCGTTCTGTCGAAGGTCACCAATGTGGGAATGTGATGGCAAGCCCCAAAGGGAGATCTCTGACCGAGCCAGGTGGTATGCCCGGTCAGGCCGAAGCCCACTGTAGTGGTTTTCAGATGTCGTATATATGTCGCCGATCTTAGAAAACTTCGATAGCGCGATTCAGGACTGTGCGCTGATTGGTCCGCCACAGTATCAAAACGGTCAATACAAATTTTCGATTCTTTTTCTGTCAGCAGGCGGCGCTTGGTAGCTCGACGGTCTTTGTCGTGTCAAATAGCTGTCAGATGTGACGAATTTAAAAACCCTCATTTATGAGAAGCTAGACTTTATAATCTACCTGACCAAGTGAAATTGCTTAAGACACGTATATCACTTTGGTATGATTTTGAGAATTATTTTCACTGTGACAGATGCTTACTTAAATTATTGGCTGCGTTCCGCGGAAAATAGCGGCAATAAAAAAACATAAGCAAAATGGCGACCGCTGGCGTTAAATAAAAATGGCGGATTATGTTAGCAGTATTGAAGTTAGCAAACGTGTCCTTATAATAATGTTTTTTTCTTTAGCGCTAGCAAGCGCTAACAAGCGCTTTTGTCCGCGGAACACTACTATCTCTCTCTCTACTCGCTCGTGGTTTTTAGTGTATGTCGTATATTGACGTTACGAAGTTACACGGCCTCCAGTGCACTCGACACATCTTACCCAACTGGGTCAAAAACTTAGCCGAATCATGACCTACAATCGACAGATCATTTTATTTCTGCATTTTTTATATAAATCTGGATGTTAATTTAAATTTGAGAGATAATTTCGTTATTATAATTCATTCTCATCTCAGGGCCTCTAGTCAAGATGCATTCGATAATTTCGACGACGAAGTTCGACAGTAAAATGTATAGGATTTGACATAAGGCATCGCAACCGACATAAAATCATCACTTAAATAAAAGATAACGTATGTCAAATCTCATACATCTTTGATTACGAAGTTTGCCGTAGAAATTATCGAATGTATCTTGACTAGAGGCCCAGGTCTCGCATCGCATTCGCTTTGTACTCACACGTATCAAGTCGTGCATGTACGATTGCGATAGACCCGAGACTGAACTGAGACTACATTTTTAACAAATTCAATTATGAGAGTTTCGATAATCATATGCCTCCATAGCTTAGTGGTAGATTTTTCTATGGATAATATAAGGGGCGGATACGATCCTGGGCCAATGAGACTTTACTCAGATATTATGAATAAAAATGTTTTTCTCACTCATACATACATACATACATATAATCACGCCTTTTTCCCGTAAAGGGGTAGGCAGAGACCACTTCTTTCCACTTGCTACGATCCTTACATACTCGTTTCGCTTCGTTCACTTTCATTCTTACCATCCATTCTTCCTCTTACATTCAACGTAGCGAAGCGGCTCTCAATGGTCCGCTTTTCACCTCCGCGAGAAACGAGACGTGACGGGTGGTGAACCACATCGCCGCCATTTTGGATAATTAAATTATTTTTATGATTATCCATTGCATTTCCACGAACTGGTGGAGAGGGTAGGAATAGGGAAAGGGAAGGATAGGTGGTGTGGAAAGGAATATTGGTAAGTTAGAGTGGGAAATAGGAAATGTAGGATATTACCGCCCAGGAGGGCAAGGGATAGGACAGTAATAGCTAGGGAAGCCGGGGTACCCGTATACTATACCACAACTACCGGACAGGTAAGTTGGGATAAGTATCCCATGACATTTCTCACTCATGCATGTAGGTATGTACGTTTGTTCCATCGCAGCGCCGAAACTACGCATCCGATTTCAATAAATGAGATGTCAATATATTTGCGTATATCCGGAGTCGAGTTATTATAGTTTCTAACTTTTGATTATTATCAATATTTTTTTCATTCGAAAAGAAATAATTTATATCGAGTAAAAATGCAAAATAAATGCATAAGTATTCAGTACTTATGCATTTATTCCCTCGCAGTTAACTCAATATGGAACATCATTTTATTTTATATTCTGAATAACATCATATAAGAACTTTGAAATGTTATTCTAGTTAACATTTAATGATTTCATTGAACAAACATAATTTTCCTCTTGTAAAAATTATTATAGTGTCGGAAATACGCTTTGGCACAAATGGCCAGAGAGATACCATGGCCTCAAAAAACCGACGTGAAATAACGCTTGTGTTTCGCTAAGTCAATTGCAATCCTACTAATATTATAAATGTGAAAGTTTGTGAGGATGTATAGATGTTTGTTACTTTTTCCACGGAAAAAGTACTGAACGGATTTTGATGAAATTTGGAATCTTAGTAGTTTAGGCTCTGGATTTAAACAATTTTTTATTCCGAAAAATAGTGTTTCCGAAGGATACTGTATTTACGCGGGCGGAGCCGCGGGCAATAGCTAGTACACTTATAACTCCTCCGGTATTGTACGTGGGCAGCGGTGATCGCTTACGATCAGGGGATTCGTCTACTCATTTGCCTACATAAATAAAAAAAAATCTATTCATCAAGGCCTTAACATTGAAATTAATAACATATTTAATCTGATCCTTTCTTTGTAAACGCCATTATTTGAGCGCATAGCAGTATGCAATTTCGCGTATGCCATTAAAGGGTCATTCGCCAACAAATCGCTCCATGAATATTAACTTTTAACCGGACCGTCGACTTTATTGCTGTTAATTTTACAGTAATTACGGGAACTGCCCGCAAATGTTTATTGTTTTATGATTAATGTCGAAATAATTGGATTAGATAGTAATAATTGGGATTATGTAGATAATTATATCAGTCAATATGGCTCCTAAATTGATAAGCGAAAAGAGGATAAACAAGTATTTTCATAGAGATATTATAATTAACGCGTCATTAGTAAATGATTTGTTTCACATCATAAAGGATCACAAATCCACACTAAAAACCCCATAGTCGACAGCAATGAAATGTTTGACGATTTGTTCAAAAGGACAACCCTGAAATGCGGGTAAAGAAGTTATGAGCAAGTTCTTCTATTTCTTCAAATCTTCTTTCTTCGAATGTACGCGGTACTAGGTTGACATAGTTTGAAAGTGTCATCTTTACTCTACGTTTTTTCTTTTAAAATTTGTTACATATTCCTGATCGTGACTATTAAATGCCCTAAACGTATCCCTAATTAATTTCCGTTGGAAATGTCGTCTTACCTTTATCCACGCTTTGGGCGAGCACCGATTTGGGTCAAATATTTCTTTACATGCGTGAAGTTCGTGCGTTTGAACCTTGCCATGTCAGCCTACATTAACTATAATTTGTATACGATAAAGACGCATGATAAAGCATTTTTGATGTAGTTTTTGACAATTTCACTTAATTGAAGCATTGAATTAATGTGGCTTATTATAAAGAAAAAGGGACGAAGGGGTTGAAAATTGTAACTGATAAATAGTGACTTATAAAAAGTCTATGCATATTATATAAACAGAATTTTCTCCCCAACACATAACATGTTTGTAGTTCAGCTGACTTGCAGAAATATCGCAGAGATCTTGCAGAGATCACACAGAATGATGAAATTAATGAATGATTATTATTGTTATTAAAAATTTTCATCAAAGTGCTACCTAAGGTGAATCCACACCGAGACGTGATATACGCGGCGCTGCAAAACTATTGCAATGTAGTGAATCTTCTTGTATTGTGAATAGAGTTAAATTTTGAATCGCTATCTTAAAAATTCAGCGCTGCGTTTCATCGCATCTTAGTGTGAGCTGACGTTTAACTTGAACTAAGATCTGACATTTCTATCTCTCTCTTTCCCTCATAGTCAGCTAGCAGATACAGAATGATGTTTGGATAATCATCTTACTGAGATTATAAATCAGAGCATAATATTTCTTTTGATAATATTATTACTACTCATCTAATTAAACTAGTTCATTAAACTACTTTAAAGTTAAGCTTACCTGAGACCTTGCTGACCGGATGGGTGACCGGCGCGGCGGCCGTGGTAGCCGTATTCGGCGGGTACACCGGGTCGCAGCACTCTCTCTCCGGGAACTCGCTTCCCCGCACCACCGCCAGCATCATCAGCACCACCGCCACCTCCCATAGTCCACGCATGGAACACCGCAGATTCAACCCCGACCCCACACCCCATAGTCCACGCATCGAACACCGCAGATTCACCCCCATTCTTGGCACTCGTAGAAAGTGTTCATCCATTTTCGTGTCATTTTTGTTATTCATCTATCGCTTATTGTTTAATGATATGTTTACATAATTGACTTGCATGTGTACCGAAAACTTGTATATTCAATAATATTTGTGCCTGAAGAGGAATAAATTAATACGAATACATGCGAAATACTATTACGAAACAAAGTCTAGAATCAGTCATTCATAGAACCATAGAACCAGTAGAACTAGAACTAGTCATAGAACCAGTTGAAATTAAAAGTAATAATTGAAGATGACGGCAATTTTAGTTATATATTATACATGTAAAATAGAACGTAATGAAGAGTATTATGTGATGATTTTTAGTGCTCTTCTGGTGATAGTGGCTAGACGAGATTTCACGAGTTTTGCAAAATTTTGTGTACCTTTGAAAATATTGACTTTTGATATACCTTCTGATAAGTTACTCATATTTAAGAGTACTATTCAATTATGCAATAAAAAAATAATTATCTAGCCTATTGTAATAACTATGAGACACATTAACTACAAACAAACATTAACAAACAAAAATGAAGCTTTGTACCCTCTAAAGAATTTGTGTAGCTTATTACATTAGGTGACTTGGACGTTACACCTTCTAATTACTTAATGACCTCTCTGTGTGAGATGTAAATAGATTTGGAAGTAGTTGTCGAAACGGGAGACAACATAGAATGTTAAATTTTACCTAACAGTAAAAAGTTGGTACTTGATACAACTATTTAGTAGTCTTAAAACTACCTAGGTAAAGTTTTTTATGGGCATATTAACTAATTTATAATTAAAAGTGTAGGTATTATGAATAAACCCTAGCTACTCATAAGAATATTTTTTAAACATAATTTAATTAAATATATACATGAAAGTTATCAAAAAACCAAGAAAACCTTAAACAAATTTTCTAATACGCTATTTAACTTTCTCGTCATTCAAAACGTTCTCGTATATTGCTTCGGTTCTCAAAACTTACCCAATTTAAGGGAAATTTCATTAAAACCTGAACAATAAAGCCTTTGTATTTTTCTTTTTTTTCTTCAACGAGATAAAAATCTTATGCCCGAATAACGCTATTACGAAAAAATTAATTTATTTGAATATGAAGCCCAATTCTCGTTACTATTTCTGATCATAATCCTGTTTCGGTCCACCCGTTGTCTCGCTCGCTCACGCGCGATAGACGCGTGTGTGTATGCGAGACAGCGCGCGGACCGAAATATGACTACGATCACAAATAGTATCGAGAGTTGGGCTTCAGAGCTGAGATTTGTGATAATATTGCTCGATAAATTTTTCCCACATTTTTTGTTTTCATTAAAATTTGGTACACAGTCAATTATTTTAACGTAGAAGAGCCATGCATTTAGCAAGAATGTGCCGACTAAACCAAAGAATAACCATAACCGCTATGACAAGAAATACTAAAAACAGAATAAAATATATATTTAAGGGAGGCTCCTATACAGAAACGTGATTTTTTTGTCGTTTTCTATGGAACCCTTCGTGTCCGACTCGCACTTGGCCGCGTTTTCATTACTTTTTAACGTAATCGGTGTAATAATCACCAGAAATTTTAACATATTACGTTCCTAGCAGTATCAAGTTTGCGTAATCTAACCGTCGGCACTTCCAGCCAAACCTAAATTGAATTAGCAGACGAAATCGAATTATTTTATAATTAATCTCACTAAACTTGATCACGAGTTAAATATTCAGGAATAAGGCCGAGCTCACACTTGTGTAAGTAAAATTATATTTTGTGAAGATAATTATTTTGGTTTACTTCGTTATAATAATGGTTCACATACATGTATCGTGATGTTATAATTTGAAAATAATATTTTTTAAAAAGTCGCTCGATATCAAAAGAGAGAAAAAAAATAGAATCGAAAATATATTATTTTTACGTTATTTTCGCTTATTTCATTTATAATATATGTTCGGGCATTTTATAGCCTCAGTCTATGTATCAATATTTTTTAAAACAATGCATTTTTGTCAATCCTTGTTTTAAAGTAAGACCTAAAATTTATTACTCAAGAACCCTTAAATTATTATTAGGACAGACTTATTCGGATTATAATAAATTCACAGTTATTTCATAATTGATGTTGCCCGTGAATTCGTGCGCGCAAAAGTTAATTTTGCAGAAACCATACATTTTCCGCGATAAAAAGTAGACTATGTCCGTCCCTGTGGCTTACTTTACATTTGTGTCAAATTTCATCAAAGTCGGTCCAGTAGGTTCGGAGCCTATTCAATGCAAACACACAAACAAACTTTTCCTCTTTATTATATTACAATAGTATAGACTAGATGTTCCCCGCGACTTCGTGCACGCAAAAAGAAATCCCGTGTGGAACCGTACATTTTGCCACGATAAAAGTAGCCCATGTCGTTTCTCGTTGTCTACTCTATATCTGTACCAAATTTCATCAACATCGGTCCAGTAGTTTTGGAGAATATTCAGTGCAAAAAAAACTCTTTGTAATATTAGCGTAGATTGAATGGGGAATGTATGCGCTTAGCCTTAATTCGCAATTTTCATTATTAGTTTATCTTAGTGAAATATTTAATATCCCGAGCCACGGAGACGGCTTATGTAACAAACAAAGGATTATTCAAAATAATAATTATTAATTTATTAAACTATATACAAAGTCCTCTGGCCCTTTACAAAGTATAGTATAAAGTATTTCCAAAACTATACTTTATTATGTTCACCACACACAGTCAAGTAGTTTGATCCAACATAAAACATTGTATATCAAAGATCTAATAGGAATAAGCAAACAAAAATTCAACAAACCTAGTTTTGCTTGCCCTAAACAAATAAAAGTGTCTGTTTGTAATTTCAAATGAACAGCATTGAACTAAAAGCAAATGATAGTATATAGAACTAAAATACATTTTTTTTTATCTGTCTGTCCGTCTGCCTGTTTGGATTTTCGCTGGCAGGTAGCTGTAGTTAACAGCAATAACGGAGACTACTTTTATCTTGGGGTTCCGTTTAAAAAATAGGGTTTCGTTTCTATTATTTCATATACCACGCGAACTAAGTTGCGGGCACCAACTCGTAATCAATAAGGTGCCTTACCCCTTCGTCGGCTATTAATAAAAAATGGCGACTTCCGGTCAACTCACGCACTGGCACGCTAATGTAGGCGTGATTTGACATTTCGCTATTTATGTAATGCTCTTTTATAAGTCATTGATCACTGCTCGCCAGACCGTCACTAAACTGACTTTGGACATCTTTTCTTTCATGATTATGTAAAGTGACCGGTTGACTAAGTTATAACCTACCGGGAACCTTCTGGAAATCAATGGTCCATATTTAGAGAATAGGGCCATGCAACGAGACTTGACAAGCTTCTATCTTTAAGTAATGTTACTAGTGGCAGTTCGTTGCGATGATTTAATACCATGGTATGTATTACCATGAAATTCAATCTATCTGTCCTATCCCTGAACTGAGAAACTGCGCATTTTTAAGCCATTTTTTTTTTCTTTCGTCGCGCGACTATATAATATCAATAATTACAACTCTATTATGTCAGTCTGATTGGCAGCTTGGTATGCGTATACATGATTTTATTTTGTTTCCCGGTCATAAAAATGTTGTAATTATTTTTAGTTTTTAAAATTTATCAGAACTCCGAGCAAAGCTCGGTTACCCAGGTACTAATATAATAAACGAGAAAGATTGTGTGTATGGATGTGTAGATGTTTGTAACTCTTTCAAGCAATAACTACCGAACGGATTTTAACGGATTAACACAAGAGCTACTTTTTACCCCTCGAGAATACTTTTCTCGCATACGAAGTCGCGGGGCAACATTTAGTAATAATAATTTAAAACTTAGTTAAGATATAAGTATGAAGTTTTCGTACCTAAAAATAACTGTTGGAAAACCAAGGAAAAGCCTTCTTTATGTTTAAAATTATCCTCCTATATAAGCTGTTGCTAGAACTTTCCGCTGCCGCAAAATATTTAAAAATTAGAAATATTCTGCATAAACCTCGTACAAAAGTCTACCTGTATAAGTTTACAGCTTCTTATCTTATCTTATTCTTACTGTAGTATAAAACAGAAACGTTTACACCTGCACTCACTGTTTGGCTCTCAGAACTCTGTCTTCACTTTTTTATTTGCTGTGAGCTGCACGCTTATATCTTTTAAAATACACAACGGAAAAATCCGTTATTCAAAAATAGATTTTAGAGAGGGAGGTGACCTTTTTGCATATTGATGCATATTAGCGGGGTAGAAGCCGGGGATTAATACTAGCTTATCTTTGTAAGGTATTATTTATTTAATTAACAGTACCTAGATAACCGAATTTTCGAAAAAAAAAAACAAGAATTAGACATACGCATACCAAAGTGCCAATCAAACTGACATAATAGAGTCGATATTATTGATATGTTGTTGCGCGACGTAATAAAAACATATACCTACATAATTATATAGCCTAAATATGCGCGGTTTTCCAAGGATAAAATCTAGCTAGATCGATTATTCTCCCCAAAACTCCCTGCATACTAATTTAATACATAGTTTAACCTAGAGCCGTTTTCAAAAAACCGATAATATAATATATACAAGATTGTCTCGTTTAAAGTATAAGATTTTGTTTAACTACGCAAAGTAATATTCAAACGAAGTCGCGGGCCCCGGCTAGTACGGCACAAAACACATTTCTTTGTGTCGCTAACAATGACGATAATGAGCTATTTGCCGTCTTTTGTGTCGTTAATGTTGAGCACACTGTTTAGAGCCATGCCCGCACGTTTCAACTGTCATCGTGACGTCATTTAGTAGACTAGCAAATTGATTTTACTCGTTAACTCTGTATTAACATCGTTTAGTTCCAAGGAGTGTAAATGTTAACGCACATTTAATTTCTTTTGTTGCATGTATTTAAGGGCAACAGTGTTAATTTTCTATTAGGTGGTTTGTTAGCTCGTTTGCCCCTATTATAAAATAAGAAAAAAATAAACATTAATTAAATTATGCCACCAAAAGATTTATTTGATTCCCTCTTAAATTATGAAAGAAGCATTACTTGCCTGCGGCTTCGCCCGCGTGAAATTTGATTTTAAAGTTTCACCCCCTATTTTACCCACCTAGGGGCTGAATTTTAGAAAACGCTGAAATACGTAACTCACTATTTTTTTCCTACTCAATTCATACGAAATATCATGCAAATATGTCAAATGAATAAAAAGTTTCGTACAAACGTTTGTCCGCAATTTTACCGCATTTGGGGTTTGAATTTTGAAAAATAATCCATAATGGATGCTTACGTCATATAAGAAATACGTGTGATAAATTTCAAATTTCTAGCCTGACTTCAAGTTAATGGTTTGGCCTGAGCGTTGATACATCAGTCAATCAGCTTTGCCTTTTATATAATATAATTGTAATAATATTATATATATCGATTAAATTACTTTTTTAGTCTGTTTTCTGGAACTAACATGAGCTCTTTATATTCGAACAAAAATATAAAAATGTAAATGCATTCACTAAATCACACATTTGAAGCGTTCACAAAGCGCTAGGTCTATTAGAACATTCATTATTATTTTTAGATACTTCTATACCTTTACCATCTACCATCTATATAGACTTTCTGAGGTAAAGGTTTACCTATTACCCGGTTTCTATGACGTATTTTGTACATGTATTTTAGCTGAATCGAGAAGAGACATACTCATATGAACCAGACCTTGCGTGTTTACTATTTCGCTTGGAAATTTTAGAAGTAGCACATAGCCAATTATTTTTGGACTCCATCCAATGGTCGTCTTTCATTAGATAAAAGTTTGGGCTATTTTCAAAATATATTCCGACCTAAATGAATTCTATAAAAACATTTGAAACTGCTGATTTTGGTAAACTAAACAAATTTTATACGAAAGTAGCATTAATTGCCCGCGGCTTCGCCCGCGTGAAATTAGGTTATAAACTTTCATCCCTCATTTTAATCCCTTAGGGGCGAATTTTCAAAAATTATTTCTTAGCGGATGCCTACGTCATTACTACTATTTGTATGCCAAATTTCAGCAAAATCCGTTCAGTATTTCGGCTGTGCGTTGATAGATGAGTCAGTCAGGTTTGCCTTTTATATATTTAAAATAATAATAATAGATAACATGTTGTTTTGTTAATAGAAATAATTGTTATGAATAATTTTTAATATGAATGCGCGAATGTCTGTTTCACACCCTATTTTTTATCATGATTATTTTTGATAAATACGCAAAAACTTTCAGTATAGTTTTATGAGAATTATGCAAACTGAGAAGTATGACATTTAAAATATAAAAGTTTTCTATGTTTCTGGGTCATGGATATGTATTAAATATGTATAATGTGTGTAATATAATACAAATTTTAAATATGTGTATAGTATAAAACTATTAAACATATTTCTGTTATCTGGTACCTTTAATATAAGTTCTTTGAGAACTTACCAAAGGCCTTGATTGACGTGGTGTAGAAGCAAGCATCCATAAATATTATTTAAAAAAATACAATTGCGATGCAGTTTCTATAGTTAAAACAGCAAATTGGTATTCTCATCAAACTAAGGACAAACGCGTTTTGAATGGTCCAAATACCAAAAATAAGTTTGGGTACTAGTATATATCTGTATAATCTATGAGTTTGGGTATGATAATATTATCAATATTAATTTAAAATCAATTGAAATTAAATTGAAAGCTTAAGTTAAATACGAGAATTGGGGTTCAGTTTCATTGCTTATCTAATATATTTATGTTTGCTATATATACTAAGAGGGCTTATTTAAAAAGGAAGCGCATATACACATTCAATAGGTACTTTAACATGTATTTACCTCATTAGACGGAGAGGTAATAGTTTAAAGCGGGACGTGGTTTAATTCGATCGGTCAAATTGGATTCGTCTTTACCTGGAGAGCCTTCACAGAGTCACAAACGAGCTAGAAAAAGAAAAACATTAAATAAACTGAAAACGTTGAATAACGAATGAATTCGCCGTGTAAAGAGGTAGGTTTTTTAAACCTTGTATGAATATTTTCTTTAGTTACTATATCTTTGCTTCAGTTAAATTGTAAATATTAATTTAAAAAATATTTTAAAAAATCCAATTACAAAGCACGCCTGATATATTAATAGTGCCTTAATTGTGTCATTTTTTTATTTCATATATTGGCTGGTAGAAAATGCCACAAGGCATAAAGCCCGATTTGTACTAATTTTGTGCATAAAGTGTAATAAATAAATATAGTTTGAATACAGTGAAACATTATCCCCCTTACTAATAAACGCTGTATAAGCTTTGAATAGTTACACAGTGTTTTGTCTTCTTCAATCGAATTAAAAATATCACTTGTGTGACGGGAACAAAACACTGTATAACTATTCAAAGCTTATACAGCGTTTTTTAGTAAGGGGGTATATTTATTACTATAATTTAATCTTTTGTTAGAATATTGTAGCGTCTAGCTACGACTAGCTACGCCGTGCTACACCGTACGTCGCTACGATATGCTACGCCGTAGGCCAATATTGCTACGTCCGTTGTTGATACAGAGATGGCAACGTTTAAAAAATTAGGTTAGGTTAGTAATTTATTTAATGTTTAAGAATTATATACTTTTAGAAATATTATCTGTAAAGATTTTATTATTATAACCTTTCCTTTAATTTATATTTAATGGTGAGCCACAAAGAGATATTTTTAAAAGTATGAATACATTTAGTTTAAAATAGTGTTGTTATTCCAAATACGTGAAGCTGGAAAAATTATGTTATGTCTAAAATAATTCACCTGGTCTCAAACAAAAACTAATATTCTTCATTACAACTTATAATAATTATTATTATCACCCAAAAATTATGTAATTGACAGACATTCATTTTAGTCATCATTTTTGACACTACTTTACAATGCTTTATTACATTATAGTTCCAAATTTTGTCAGGACAGATTTTGATTGATATAGAGGACCATAAATAAATAACTATAAATTTATTCCGTCGCTACACAAACCCGAATCATACAAAAGGCGGGCTCATAAAAAATTTAACGCAACCTACATTTCTGTCATAATAGTGAGAATAAAAATTCACTCAAATTCAGAACACAGTTATTTTATCAGCCACGTTTTTCTTTGGAAAAAAATTGATATGGAAAGAACTCGTTAAATTGCTCAGGCCTTGAAGGACCGTAATTGAAGTATGTAATAGAATAAAAACTATATGTAGAGCGAGATAAAAATACGTATCTATGAATGTGTAGAGAAAGCAGTTAGTATAATATTATTAAACTAAAGGTGAGATGGCTATCTCCATAGGTTCTTATAGAGAATATGATAGTACAGTCATTACAAATGATAAACACGAGCAAATTAATATAGCGAGATAAAATTTTGATGGTTTATTAATATCATTATTTTAAAATACCAAAAATTAAAAAAATAGTAACTCCCAAAACGTCTAGATGGGAGTGAGCTGATGATGATGAATTACATCTAAGAACACTCTCGATCATCGCTTTCGAACAAAAAGAAACTGGATCAAAATCGGTTCGTCCGTTTGGGACCTATGCCACGGACAGATACACACACAGACTCACAGACTGACACGTCAAACTTATTTTCATCGGAGGCTACAAATAGGAAAGCATCTATAGTAATATTGTAAAGAGGATTTGTTTGTTGGTTGGTTTGCATTGAATTGGCTCCGAAACTACAAGACTGATTATGACTAAATTAAGCATAGATATAGAGTTAAACACGAGGAAGGATATAGGCTACTTTTATAGCAGAAAAATGTACGGTTCCTGTGTGATTTCCTTTTGTGCGTACATCGTATTGCGGGCAACATCTAGTCATCAATAAATATTTACGTGAGTAAGGCCACACGATTATGCTAGTATATTTTTATAATGAAAAATTGTAGTTGTCATTTTTTATTAGCCAGCTCGATATATTAAATCACGAAAACCAACCATTACGTCATCCCGAGGTTCTACGTCGCTACGGCGTAGAGGCTCTACGAACATCTACGAAAGTGAGTTACACTACGAATAGCGTAGTTGAAACTACATTTTGGATAACTAGCCGTAGTCGCGACTTTGTTCGCGGGTATATCGTGTAAATTCTATGAGTATCGTACATTTTTCACGGATACAGTGTAACTAACAAAAAAATAACAATGCGATTTAATTTTATTTTCACATTTAATACAAAAAGTGTGTTCCACTTGGACCGGAAAATAAGTGCATTATTGCTTAACGAAACCTATATATTTACAATTTAAATAAAATCAATATTTTAACGTTCATTACTCCTTTTATCAGATAAAACGCTGAATGTATGCTTATACATTCAGCGTTTTATCTGATAAAAGGAGTGTGCTTATACATTCAGCGTTTTATCTGATAAAAGGAGTAATGAACGTTAAAATATTGATTTTATTTAAATTGTAAATATATAGGTTTCGTTAAGCAATAATGCACTTATTTTCCGGTCCAAGTGGAACACACTTTTTGTATTAAATGTGAAAATAAAATTAAATCTACCCAAGAGCTTTCTTGGGTAGATCTGGAGGAGACTGTACCTTTAGAATGCAATTATTTTAACGGCAGTCGTTATCCTTTGAGAACAAGTACGATTTAATAGCAAACAAACTTGTATCGCTCGTCGATTTGTGCCAACGATGTGTTATATAAACTAGATAAATATTGGAAATCAATTTTATATCGATGTGTTTATTTAAACTACTCAAAGACTCTGATAATAATAAATTGTTATCTATCTATAAAAATAATATCCTCACTAAGACTGACTGACATATATATACCCTAAAAACGGATTTCAAAAAATTACACCCTTCAGGGGTGAAATAGGTGTTGAAAGTTTGTATAGAAAATCTTGAAATCTGCACCGATTACGTTGAAAATTGAGATTCATCCACTTAAATACATTTCTTTAGACACGTATTTCAGAGTTTATTACAATTTATCCCCTGAAGCTTTAACATAAGGGTTGAAATATGGTACTGTGAAAATTGAAAATCTTTACCGATTTCCAAGAATTAAATATCCGGACTAATAAATACAAATTATTGAATATGTATTTTACACTTTTTGAAATTTTCCTTCTAAACGCGTGCAATAGGATTCCAAAGTATGTATGGTGAAATAAACACTGGACGAATTATTGTGCTAAAATTTGGCGAGCAGATAGTTCTTATGACGTAGACATCCATTAAGAAAGGATTTATTTATTTTAATTCTACCCACATAGGGGTACAATTTCCACGGGCCCAAGCGGATGAAGTCGAAAAACTAGTGTTATATTATTTTTTTAAAAAAACTATGATTTTAAGGTTAACATCAAAAGGCACCGTACGACCACACCTCAATGTCTTTTGACTATCATCATTTGTCATACATCGTCAGTCATTTCCATACAAAACAACATGGTTTTACTATTCTATGATTTTATTATTTTAGTAGGGTTGGGGCAGGAGGGATAAACTTCATATGTATATATATATTTTTATTTATTTTTTCCCTCCGAAGGCAGGTCAAGATCGAGCCTGACGTCACTGCGACCCAAGTGGATCTATTGTGACTCCTTCGCGTTATAGTACCTGCCCCAGGCCAATGCTGCTCATAAACTGAACGATGTGGTTGGGGTTGGTGCCACGAATTTCGTCTGTGGTGGAGTAAAAAAAAAACTTTATATTACTTTCCAGTTTATATTATAAGAGCACACATATTGTGTGGCACTAGCCGATTTTCTGCCGAAATTGATATTATTTCAAATCAGGCAATTAAAACTTATAATTTCTCTCCTTCGTATTTGAGTTTTGAAACTAAAATTGAAGCCTCAAGCAAAGATTGATATTTTATTTCACTAATCGTAATTAGCGTCAGCATTCCCCGTTCTGTTCGCGTTATCTTTTTAGTTCGGAGTGCTTAAACGTACTAAGTTATACAAGTTTGTAACTTTCCGAATAAGAATTTCCATTAAGATTCTTTATTATTCTATGTATATTCTGCTCTAAGTGTGATCAACATCCTAATTAGAGCAGAATATACATAGACCTACTACTACCCAACGGTAGTTTGATATTTTTTCTTTCATTTAGAAGAAAAAAGTAGAAGCCAGTGTCGGAAAAAAGCCTCACCACGAGATCTAAGCCGAAGTAGAGATGATTTTTCAAATGATGTTATTTGAAGGAATTCGAACCACGCAGTAAAAAAAATTCTTAGATTTTCAGCGGAGTCAATTTTTATATTGAAAATGAATAAGTCTTACCTATAAAATAAAATAACCATAATTAATTAAAAAACCGGCCAAGTGCGAATCAGACTCACGCACCGAGGGTTGCGTACAAACCTGTAGGTAAAAGTTCACCCATCACGACAATCGAGTCATAGTAGGTTTAAAATTATTAAAAATATTTTAATATAATTATGGTGTATCTAAAAATTTACGGTTTTCGCAATTTTTCCTTTATCTGTGCTATAAGATGTCGCTTCGTACCAAATTTCAAGATTCTGAGTTCACGGGAAGTACCCTGTAGGTTTTGATTCCTTTACGAGTGTCGAAAATTTGCGATAATTTGCGGCATAAACGGCTGTATCTTTTGATTGAGTTGGTTTAGAAGTTTGATTTTTTTACAGATCCAAAGGACAATAGACTTGAGTATTTGATATAAATTCCAGCTTGATACCTCTACGCGTTCCTGAGAAAAATGGTCTTGACTAACAGACAGACGGACGGATGGACAACAAAGCGATCCTAAGGGTTCTGTTTTTTCCTTTCGAGATACGGAAACCTAAAAATAACTGCGTCAATTAATTTTAATATAATATACCCAATGTCACTCATGACAACTTGACGAATCTAATGATACCTCTCAAGCTCAAATACGAAAAGCCGTTTAGGCTCTAGAGCTTGCCTAAGAAATATTCATACATACATACACTCGAAAAATATAACCGTTCTTCTGGCGCAGCCGGATAAATGGATGAATATCGAACTTTATAATAATGTAAATGTGTCTTTTTACTGCCGTAATTTTTATATCTCCCCAGACATGCAAGAGGTTAACTTACTTTAAGTTACAATTAAGTTCAAACTATTTTTACTATAAGATTTTGTATTTAACCTAATCTAACTTATCTAATGTTAATAGGTCAATGCTCTATTCTAAGTTTAGGTTTTCCGTTTCATAATAAAGGATCTTGTTGCTACTACAGCCTTAATGAAATTTTAATACGCACACCTTTTCCCGCCATCGCTACGTCCTGCCTCTTCGCGCGCGCCAATTTTTTTTTTTTTTTTTACAATTATCGTAACGTGCAAACATCTAACTCTAACCGACTTATATTTTTATTTTTATATATTTCATTGACTTATATGTGAAATTAAGACTTAAAAACCTACGTTTATTTTGAATGTATGCTCTACGTATGTAAGTATCAAAGAATTTCTCTACGTGTTTGGACTTAAACATATTTTATGCGATTACATAAGAAGTACAATCTCCAAATTGTATACGAAAACTGCGATTTCGTGTACAATTAACACATGGAGCGCCTTGACAACATCTATAGTATCAATATTTATAAGTTTCTACATTATAACTAAGTTATAACTAGGTCATAATATAGTACATCGTGTTACCTCCCGCTACCAATCCCATATACGTCCAAGTCACTATGTACACAAAGACTCTACGTGGGTACGAATAACGTTAGAAAATATAAATATAATACTTAAAAAAAATCGAAATTTGCCCGCGCGTTCCATAGCGCGCCATACGTGCGGGCCACTCGACGGACGCGGTGCCACTAACGTAGTAGACCTGGAAAGCCTTTAGCTGCCCCGCGCTCCCCCCGCACCCTACCCCTTTCAGCCCTCGGCCGCCGTACTCGGTGACCTCCGACACGACATAACTCTGAAAAACCGATCAATGGATTTTGCACTTTAGCAACGAAGATGCAAGATTTAATTTCGCATGTTAATTCGCATGATTTTCCAACCCTAAGAATGTAAGCTAGAAAAGCGAATGCACGCTAACAGTCTCACAAGTCACATTTACAGTATATTTTTTCTTTTACGATATTTTCGACTCTATACCTTCAGTTTAGGGCACATTTCGCGTTGATTATATTGGGAGATGAGGAAAAATTGCAAATGTGTGCATCGAACACAAATGTCCGAATTCGATTACGTTATAATTGTTATGAAGCTCTTCGTAACAATCGCTCTTATGCACCTAATTGTAAGAGGCATATTCGTGTGCCCGCGGCATTTTTCTGAATATAGTGTTTGCTTTCCACGGCTCATATTAGCTTGTACAAAGCTCGAATGTATTGAAAGGTAAATAAGTGTTTTTTGTAATGGTAATAGAGTTGAATTTCGAATGATTATTTATAATAAGAAAAATCGAAATTTAACACCGAGCGAAGGTTATTAATGTCGAGGCAGATTTTGTCAAATGAGTGCCGTAAGAAATGCGACTCGACCGACAAATAAATGCACTCAGTTATGTTAAGGAGAAATATTATTTTTTATTTCTACAAACTCACCTGAATTATTGTTTAATATGTATTTATGGTTTACTTTAATATTGCTAACTTATATAATTTTTTAACGTGCAATTGGCCCACCACACTTATCGACCACTGCAATTCCTGTGTAGAAGGGCCTTTAGTCAAGAGCTAAGTGATATTTAGCTTGCTATGTCCTATGTCAAATCCCATACATTTTGTTTTCGAACTTCGCCGTCGAAATTATCGAATACATCTTGACTAAAGGCCCAGGATCGACAGTGGTAGCCAACCACAAAAACCCTTTGATATGATCTTCATGCCCATGATGGACATGCTAAATCTGTCTTGGGTCCCGCAACAAAATTAATCAGAAGATTGTAGAAGTAGGAAGTATACATTTTTTGTAGATGAAATTAAATAAAAAATTATAGTAATAATTAGCACGCGTAGCTTGAACGCCATAGAAATAAGTGTTATCTATACGAGAATAGACTTACCGACAGATATTATGGACAATATAGCAAGTATAAATAATAATATGGCGGCGATGTGGTTTGCCACCCATCACGTCTCGTTTCTCGCGGAGGCGAAAAGCGGACCATGGAGAGCCGCTTCGCTACGTTGAATGTAAGAGGAGGAATGGATGGTAAGAATGAAAGTGGACGAAGCGAAAGAAGTATGTAAGGATCGTAGCAAGTGGAAAGAAGTGGTCTCTGCCTATCCCTACAGGAAAGAGGCGGTCCTGCCTACCCCTACGGGAAAAAGGCGTGATTATATATATGCATGTATGTATATAGCGTAGCCACGCGTGCAGCAAGGCTAAGATTAAAAGCTTTAGCATACATCATTATTGGCAGGGGTCTCTTTTCGATGTCCATTACAATGCAGATGCATCCCCGGATGGTGGGCGATTACCGCCGCCCATGAACACTCCAACACCAGAGGAGTAACTTAGGACTTTACATCCGTTAATGGATGATTTATACAGTATTCTCCGAGCGAAGTAACCACTCTTGAAATACTGTAGTGCCTGGGCCAGTCGGTTTTTAAATGTAGTATGGTTGCCCAAGCACATACGGCATTCTCACAACACAGTCAGCTTAGTCCAGAGGAATGAACTAGTCAATACGTCTGGGGCCAACTATGTGCGGGTTTCCTCACGATGTTTTCCTTCACCGTTAGAGCGTCCGTATAATGTACTTGAGATCTGAAAAAGTCTAATTGGTACACGCCACAACCTGGGATTCGAACCTGTACTCTCTCGAGTGCGAACCAAACGGTCTACCAACTAGGCTACGGAGCACTAGAGCACTAGAGGAGTAACACACGTACCTCCTGTGTTGTTGCGCACTTGTGTTCCTGGTCCTCATAAACCTTAACCCCAATTGGGCCTCCGGCAACCTCACTCTCTTGGCGAAAAACAACACATGCACGCCGGTTTTCTGCGAGGCCGTGGTATTTATCTAGTCGTCCTGGAGCATGGCTCTTTCACGTTTTAAATACATTACAGCATGTTAAATATTAATATCCACACACGCTTTCATCCCACATTCATTAGCTCCCATCCTCGAGTATTTTATACCAAAATAGATGGCATTTGATTATAAACTCTAAAACATTTATTGATTCAGGGGGTGATCTAAATAAAAAGTGATTAATATTCCGAGAGCGCCGAGCCGCGCTCAAAACTTTATTAAAATCACCATCATTAATTTGCGGAATAATTTATGGGTATTTTTTCCGAAGGTATTTTATTTCAGTGGGCTTAGCAGGAACATTTGAGAAGTATGTATTCATAAAAATATCGAGAGTGAATAATAATGAAGAGTTTCAGTGGCGTAGATACCGCTGTATCGGCCGTATCAATAAGAGATCGGACTACATGTATAATATTTAGTTTTATTATAACTCATAAATATTGAGTCATTACTACTTGGTTAATCTAAAAAAATAAAATATTTTACGTGTAGTTTATTAATTGATACATCTGAAGATTACATTTTTTTTTGCTAGTTTAGTAAACAAAACCTACATCATTAGTTTACTTACATCATATACAAAAAGAATCATTACGGTAACTCACAAATATCGAAGATATTTACAAAAATATTCCTGTGGCCTTATATTTCATACAGTTTTACCCACGTGTGACGTTATAGGTATGTACGACTTTAGTGTGGAGCGTTTTTACAAGACTTGCGAAAGTTTGTATACAAATCGTACTGTTTCTTCGGAGTAGTTCCCATATTTAAGACTACTACCTATTCATTTATGCAATAAAAAAAATTCAGTCATCTAGACTATTGTATGAAAATTATGAGAGCGTCCACACAATTGACATTGGAAAACTTTACGAATACGTAGTAGTCTAATAACGAAAATGGTTACTTGTATTATGCTTTAAATACCAATGATATTTACGCGCTGAGTACCGCTTAATGCATTTAAACGTGACAAACTGATTATCATGTTTTGATGAAGCTTAAATTCGAAATAGGCATCTTTGAAGTGAAAATGGAGGGATTGGTAAAAAATGTTAAACTCGCGTGACCCTGATCGAAAATTCGTAAGATGCAACGCAATGCAATGCAATTGTTTGTTGTCTTGGTTCCCTTACGCGAGCATGAAACTGTTTTAGTTCGTATTGATTGATTGATGTCAAAATCCCAATCTTACTAACACATTGACCTTGACCCAAACTTCCCAGACACATTAACCTTTGACCCCCAACCATTCCCACCACATTGACCTTTGACCTTGGATTTTTTTCAGTATGCTATATTTTTTTTAATGATTTTCTGGATTAAAAATTATAGTAATAACTTATGTTTACCATCATATTTTGCAGATATTAAACCTGCAGATAAAAAATACCTACAGGTTTTTATATCACCTAATGTCTAGCTCTAGCGAACTAAGTCCCAAGAAAAGGGTAATGTTTTAAAAATAATTCACTGTATTTTATCGTCCGATAAGACTTTTCTCAGATTTAAACACAACACAGAAGATTAAAACACTCAATGGCGGTTTGCCAACAATTGGACAGCTCGGTCGCAAGTCTCAAGACCAGTAGGTTATCTAGCGTCGACCAATCTTGAGCCTTGGGGTGACGGTTGGATTAGCTTCGGCTTATTTTTGGACATTTTTCCTTGGGTAGTGGACGCTATAAAGGTATTAGAAAAATAAAAGTTGGGGATAAATGCTATACAGTTCCGGCATGTGACTTAATTTTTTTTTAATATGGACACGAACGTCGTAAAAAAATTTTGAAAATTATGATTATGAATTTATATCTGTACTTAAAGTTTTTTTTTGTTAAATACTAGTAAGAAGTGGATAATTTAGAATAGATATTCAATAGATAATTCAGAATTATGCAAGATGTTAAAACATAGGATTCCTACTATGGGCTTAGCACGAACAATTGACAAGGACGTATTGGTATTCGATATCGCATGAGAATTGTATGAAAATCATGATATTATTTTCTATTAAAATTTTATTCGTTTTACAAATACGCTGTTGTAAATTTTTCGTGCTAAGCCCACTCATCTTTAAGCAAGTACCTTACTTGTACTTATAATAACACAATAACTCCCCCACCGATTTTCGGTGACGATGGCCGGTTTCATTGAAACCAGGCCAGTTACGCAGGCGTAATTTTATCGTGCCCAAGTGTGTGCACAGTACACAAGAGCACTCTCTCTTCTTTTACTCTCATAATCCAGTGGGACTGATAACCGACACGACTGACGAGAGATCAGGCACAGGACCGACTTTTCACATGCCCATCCGACGCATGGATCATCTTCCTTGTCAGACAATCAGGAGATCAGCCTGCATTGTCCTAACCAAACTTGGAAACAACATACTTTTGTTGTTCCAATGCGGGAATCGATCCCACGACCTCCGATTTGAGAGCCAATGCCCTAACCACTAGACCACGGAGGCTGTCTGTACTTACACTACACACATATAAGTACACTTGTACTTATATCTGTGCGGTGTCCTTGAGTTGTGGTCTCCATGGCGTTCCAATGTCACCTTGTTGTTTGACATTGCGTATGATAGCTTCAGAAATCAATATACATAAGGCTTTGTCCGATAAACCTTCTAGAAAATTAAACCTTCTAGTTTTCCGTTGAATCTTATATGCCCAGTTTGTGGAGTCTTTTGTCGGTAGTTCACCTACTCAATAGCGTTTATGATTGGTTAACACGTTTGCGTCATCCAATCAAAAGCTATTGAATAAATAACCGAAAAAATACCTCAGAAACTAGGCATTATAAAAAAGGTATTTATAAATTTTGGCGCTTACTAAGTTACTAGCTGTTGTCCGCGACTCCACTCGCGTAAATACAGTATCCCTCGGGAACACTGTAATTTTTCGGGACAAAAAGTAGCCTATGTTTTAATCCAGGGCCCAAACTACTAAGATACCACATTTCATCAAAATCCGTTCAGAAGTTTTTGCGTAAAGGAGTAACAAACATCCATCCATACATCCCCACAAACTTTCACATTTGTAATATTAGTAGGGTAGGATAACGTATTCAGAACCAATTTAATTTAAACGTAAACAATTAGACAAAGGCACACTATAATGCTGCAAATTTAAATGACACTTATTGACCGTGCAGTGAAGAAATACAATAATCCCCTTACTAATAAAGATATTTGTACAGTGTATAAATTATACAATGTTTTGTTCTTGTCTGTCAAGCAACCTTTTGGCTTCCCAACGTAATAGACAAGGACATAATATTGTATAGCTTATCCACTGTGTAAATCTTTTTATTTGTAAGGGGTTTAGAATTTAAATATTTGTTTACGTTTAGATTAACCCGGCGTGAATGAGGTGAAAAAAGTTGCAACAACTATGGGGTGGGTATGAGTATGACATACCCAAAATTCAAAGTGCCATTATATTGATAATATTATTATAATTGATATTTTGTTGATTTAGTTTTATACAATTATCTTAGATTAATAACGCCAATAATTAATAAATGAATAATGTTCTCAATTATAACATTAATATTTATTTAAGGTTTTCTGTGTAATTATAGCTCCAAAAGTTTAAAGGTAAATAAATTATTTAGAATTTAACGAAAAATCATTTTATGAATTTGTAACTCAATTGAAAAGTAAACTATGTTGAGAAGGATCTCAACATAGTTTACTTAACATAATCTATATATCTATACAGATAAATAAAATTGAAGTGTCTGTTTGTAACTTCAAACTAACAGCTTTTCACTTAATGCATCTGAAAGTATATTCGGTACTTACAATAAAATACAATTTTTAAAAATTTTTGTCTGTCCGTCTGTCTGTCTGTCGGTCTGTCTGTCTGTTTGTTCCGGCTAATCTCTGAAACGGCTGGACCGATTTTCACGGGACTTTCACTAGCAGATAGCTGATGTTATAAGGTCTAATATAGGCTACTTTTATTTTAGGGTTCCGTTTAAAAATAGGGTTCCGCTTCCGTTAGTTCTGCGCAAACGAAGTTGCGGGCATCAGCTAGTAATATATAATTTCCTAACGAAAACGATTTCGTTAGGAAATTATATATTATTATGTTTAATTGAAAATATGACTAATCAATACTGTCCACAAATTTCACAAAAATATTTTGTGTAAATTGTGCATATGCTAAATTGTGTATATTGTGCGCATGCTCCAAACACACTCCAACATGAGTTTGAGTTTGAGTTTGACCTACTCTATCATCCCACGGACACTTCACCTCTTGTTCATAATGAAAATATCCATAATGATTTTAATTGAAATTAATGGAGAAGTGTAGCTAACCAATAAACTTTTAGTCGTATTTTATATGAATATTCACTTAAACAAGTTTAAACATGAAAGTATTTACTCCACCTCGTGCAGAAATGCGACCTATACCGGTGTTATGAGGTGTTAACACTTACATCAAACTCATTTTATCTTTTGTTGCTGTGACTTGTTATTATTCCATAGTAAAATCCCAATATCCTTTAAAGCGTTTAATCAGTTTTCTATTCCATTATTTGTTTTGACGTGCTATTAACGGAGTGTCGATAAAATCGATTTAACTTTTCATCGCCACTTGATGCAGTATCGATTTTAACGTTTTGGGTCAATTACGTAACCTCAAATGTTCGACCTTGATTATTTTAATTAAGCTGCTACGGTTTTTGTGTCTCCTTTATTATTTTTATTGCTATATTAGGTACTGGTCGTTAATGTTGATTTGCCTACGTCGTATAACGTATTCACGATGTATTTATATTACGCTTATAAAGCTGCAAACGCTATAATTTCTTGAATTAGAATTTGTGTTATGTACATTCCATAAGAAACTAGAATCGATCGTAGTTGACAACCTTATTACATTAAGAAAAGATCCGTCGATTATAATAATTGATACTCACGCCAAAAAAACCTTCCTAAATGTCTAGATTTTTAACTGCACTAAACCCACAGCTTTTTACAAATCACAAATTTCAAGTTAATCAGCTTAGGGTTAAATTAGGGTTTGCATAGACAAGCTACAACCGCGACCGCGATTGTTTTCCCCGCTACGTATAGTTACGCCTTTTTCCCGTAGGGGTAGGCAGATGCCACTTCTTTCCACTTGCTACGATCCTTACATACTTGTTTCGCTTCGTTCACATTCATTCTTACAATCCATTCATTCTCTTACATTCAACGTAGCGAAGCGGCTCGCCATGGTTCGCTTTTCGTCTCCGCGAGAAACGAGACGTGATGGGTGGCGAACCACATCGCCACGGATTGGTGGAGAGGGTAGGAATAGGCAAAGGGAAGGATAGGTGTTGTGGAAAGGAAAATTGGTACCGCCCAGGAGGGTAAAGGATAGGACAGTAATGGCCGTATCGCTACAAGCGAACGCGCGCGTGTATACTCTGCTTAGATCCAACTTAATGTAATCATAAACAAAAAAAAAAAAAAATAACCAAATCAGTCTCATTACGTAAATTGACGACACTTTAGGACGCTATTGTTTCTTTGCTTACGTTCTAAATTAATTGGATTTGAACGGTGATACATTTTGACAGTAGTATAGTGTAGCGAACAGTTGTGTAGCGGTGGCCTGTGGCCGGTCGCGGCTTACGGCGCGATTAGAGGTTACCAAATATCCAGGTCAGAGTTTATCAAGCGATTGGCTTGCGTGTTATTTCCACCTGTGACCCAGACGGCCTTATTTAACTCCTATATAGATTTATCTACGAATGGATTTTGTTACTTCAATTTTTTTAGTTTGTTTTGAAACGAAACTTCATATGTAACGCTTTTACACTAAGAGACAAATGACAACAAATATGTTCATAACTCGTGTCATATTATGTAGAATTCGTTTGTCTCAAGCCCTCTCTTTAAGTAAATGCGCTATAGGGAAAATCATTTCTTTATATGGGCCAGTTGAACGAATTTTTTGCTAGTTTTACGTTACGTTACATTTATTTCTTACGTAATATTTATTTCTAATACTGCATCTAGTAATGTAAAAAACACTTACCACAGGCGCGGTAATCACCCATCAGGCGATAGACGCTCGTTTTCCATCATAAAAAAATATAATACAAAGTAGCCTGGTCAACCATCTTATATTTGTTATTTTATGCCGTCTCATTAAAAGACTTCGTGACCGCACGAACGCACCTGCACGCCAACTTCATCTAACTACCTACCTACTTATTAATTTAAAAAATAATAATTGAGCTCTTTTATTTTAAAAACATGAAAATTAAAGTTATAAACTATCCTACCTACCCATCGGTTTATATCAAACGCGTTATCCAATAAAAAGCGATCTATTGAATAGATAAACGACCGACAAAAAACCTTAATAGGGCATCAGTGTTTTACATAAAATTGTATAACAGATGGACAGAGTTACTTTATCATTTATAATATGCACGTGAATCCACATTTCACCCTCGTGTGGGGTATCTATGTTTTTCGAAAAATCATTTTAACTGATTTCTACGTCATAAGAACTAGGTATATGCTTGCCAACGCAATTCGTATAGTTGTATTATGTCTATAGGTAATTCACTGTACAAATTTTTTTACCCTCATTCCGCTTCTTACATACATACATACATAAAGTAACTACTCTTTCCCGTAGGGGTAGACAGAGATCACTTCTTTCTACTTGCTACGATCCTTACATACTTGTTTCGCTTCGTCCAGTTTCATACTAACCATCCATTCCACCTCTTACATTCAACGTAGCGAAGCGGCTCTCCATGGGCCACTTTTCGCCTCCGCGAGAACGAGACATGATAGGTGGCGAATCACATCGCCGCCATTTTGGATAATTAAATTATTTTTATGTTTATTCATTGCGTTCCCACGGATTGGTGGAGAGGGTAGGAATAGGGAAAGGGAAGGATAGGTGGTGTGGAAAGGAAGATTGGTAAGTTAGAGTAGGAAATAGGGAATGTAGAATATTACCGCCGAGGAGGGCAAGGGATAGGACTGTAACAGCTAGGGAATCCTAGGGAATCGTATACTATACCACAACTACCGGGCCGGTAAGTTGGGATGAGTATCCCATGACTTAATTCTACTTCTTTAGGGTACGAAATAAAAAAAAAAACTAATAAATATTAAATACGTTCTCAATAATTTGTATTTATTACCTCGAATTCATTAAATTTTATGAAAATCGGGACACATCAAAACTACTTATCCGATCATCACGGCTACTTTTTATCGCAGGAAAATATACAGTTGCCGTGGGATACTGTATTAACGTGGGCGAAGCTGCGGAAAATTGCTAGTATAATAATATATATACATACATAGATAGATGAATAGCAAGTTGTAAATTGCTTCAGACTAGACTGTTTTAAATTTGGTTTCGAGATCACGTTAACAAAGTGACGCTAATTCAAAGTTGTACTAGACAAAGTCAATCAAAACTTCAATTAGAACTAAAACGTGCCAATTATCGAGGTTTAAAACTTACTCACTTTTATTTATAGCTTAATAAGAATCTACTATGAGTTTGCTAATAATGTTTTGCTTTTTAGCTAATACCTATCTTATTTTTTTATGACATGAACCACGAGCAGACGGATCGCCTGATGGTAAGTGATTACCGCCGCACTAGCAAAACCAGAGGGGTTATACTTGTAACTACTCTGGTGTTACAAGTATAACCCCTCTAGTCAAACCCCAATCCCTCCAATTGGACCTCCGGTAATCTCACTTAGGTACTCGGTGATACACAACGCAAGCGTTATTTCACGCATTTTCTGTGAGGTCGTGGTATTTATGCAGTCGAACCGGCCCATTCCTGCCGAAGCGTGGCTCTCCCACAGTTATATCTTATAATTTTAACGAGACAATCTTGTATAAATTGCTTAAAATTTTTTAATTTGTAACTTTCTTTAACTTTAAAATTAGTTGCCATGTAATGTATGTAGTATTCAAGGAATTTTGGGGGAGAAAAATCGATCTAGCTAGGTTATGCCTAGGAAACTGTGTTTTGAAAAGTTTGTGAGGATGGATGGATATTTGTTAGTCTTTACTTTACTTTATTTCTACACAAAAACTACTGAACATGATAAAATTACTGATTGTGATAAAATTTGGTGATTTGGTGATAAAATTTGGGAAAAACTACTGATTGTGATAAAATTTGGTATGGTATTCTTTAGGCTCTGGATAAATTATAAGCTACATTTTACAAAAACCAAAAGAGGAAAAAACAAATTAATTACGGTTTTCGAAACACAAATAAATGCATGAATAATTAATAGCGGCATAAATTTGAAATTGGAATTCCTAACCAAAGAAGATAATATATTTGAGATTAAAGTGGCCAGTACGACAAAACGCTAGTTTCATATGTAAGGACCTAATAATATTAATTTTGATAAAAATACGTTTATTTTTAAAACTGGAAGCCATGTTGCTTTTGTCGCATACTTACACCTCTATATGACGCTATAAAGACTACAAGTTGTTTTAAGGTGATTTCAAGACCATGCAATACCCCATCCGCCATTACCTACTGTTAAAAATAATAATTACTCATTTGTCAATATTTACACAATATTTTTCGACTGCCCCAAGTGAAAATTGACTGAAAAATAGTTACTTGTGAGCGTTTGGTGGACTAGTGCCGATGACGCTCACAACAGCTTTCTTAAATCTGGCCAGACGATTACGGCAGATGTCTATTGCCAGCAACTGCATATCATAATGGAAAAGCTAGCTGCTAAACAACCGAGGTCGATCATTCGCTCTAGGCTAGGCTACACTACACAACAGACGGCTACCAAATTGGAATGTCTAAGACATCCACCGTACTTCCCGGACCTTGCTCCAAAAGATTACCATTTTTTCGAAATTTGGATAACTTCTTGCAAGGAAAAAATTCCACTCCCCCATCGGAGTGGAATTTTTCTCTCACATTTTTTTCTTTTCACTCTAAAATACCTTCAAAGATTTATTGATTCCTGTCCGAATGTTCTTTTTTAGTAAAGGAATCAATGAACTACATATGAGATGGCAAAAGTACATAGATAGCAATGTTATAACATTTAATATTATTTTAAATCAAACTATAGTTTGATTAAATAAATATATTATGTTTAAAAAAATCGACTTTATGTTCCTCCTTTACAAAACGTCAATTTCATATTATGTAATGACCTAATATTTACATAATATGTATATTATCATAAAACTTAAATTCCCAGTCAAACTAAATGGTATTAGTTACAAATTAATAATAATTGGAAATACTTTGCACTCAAATCTCTTGCCAAAAACCAAAAGTAACCATGTCACTAACAAGAGAGAAAAAAACCGTCGTACAGATGTTGTTTGAGTCAAGCTCAAATCTATGGACGCTTCACACCACGTCAATCTGGGCCGTGTTAAGTATCCGAAGAACTTGTGTTACAGGTACCAGATAATGGGAAGTAGATTTAATACTTTTATACTATACATATATTTAAGATGTTTATTATATTATACACATATTAATACACATCCATTACCTAGGAACACAGAAAAACTTTTTGTTCCTTCGGCGCGATTTGAACCCGCGACCCCTCTGTAGTTCAGTGGTTCAGCACGTTGGTGCTCAACCGGCTTAAGCACTAATTTCAGAAACTAAAATTAGGTATTAGAAATTGTAATTTTTTTTGGTGTTAGATAACCGAAGTTTCTTGTGGAAGCCTATTGGATATCAAATTTTATTGTGCATTTATGTATTGTATAAAATCATGCGACAACATTCAGCTTCGTCATTTGCAAACAAAGTTGCGGGCAAAAGCAAGTTTAAATTTTGTAATCGCTGTAAAAATATTTGAAATACAATTTTATAAAAATTTTGAAATTTAGTCGAACGAATGACATTTTATCACACACATTACGTACACGTGTAATGTGTACATGTTGTAGTGCGAATATTCCACAATACTTCGACCGCATATATTATAATAATATAATTTTTGCATTATATTATTTAAACCCTCCATGAAAAAGGCACAAACATGGAATATAGATTCTTGATGTCTTAATAATATTGAATACGTGAACGTTATTTAACGATTATGTGTTTTTGGAGCGTTTTTAGCTTGGGGAAACTAAAAAGCTTAATTTCTCGAATCGCAGTCGCTTAATTTGGCACAAAATTTGGAATTAGGCCTATTTTAGTGGTCTTAGACAGAAAATAGTCATTTATCACACTTTAGAATTTTTGCCGGTACTGTTTTCAAAAAATGACCCTAAGTCATTTTTTACTGGACGAAAACGACGCAAATTAAGTCTCCAGACTCTGGAAGCTGTCCCAGTTAAGATACCATTAATATTTTAAACTTTAAATCAATATTGCCACTTTTATAGCCATATAAAAAAATCTACCACAAAAAATGGAATTGCTGAAAACGCAGTGGGCAGAAATGGCATAAACTTAATGATAAGCTCCCCAGGGACTACTTTATCAACACACAAAAATTCAGCGACTTTAGAATTTTTTCCACTTACCACCTCGAAAACGCCTAGCGCGACCTGTCTACATATTTTGATGAAATGTATGGAATAATAATAAAATGCTAAAAAAAGCTATTTCCATTATTTTTTCGCACATAATTACTTTCTAGAAATTGTTTCTTACTTGCGACGCAATCGAATGGTGCAATAATACATAATGTATTTTTTTCCTAATTTACGGGTTCGAATCCTGGCCTGGAAAATTGGTTTATGTAAAATCTAATGATGCAGATAAAACAATTACATTAAAACACATATAATTAAATAAAACATTATTTTAAAACGATTATGCACTGAAAAAAAGTAATAAGAAACTTTTTATTCTTTTGGGCGTTGTAAGAGAAGTCTAAAACAAATTAGGAATAGCGATTTAGCCCTATGGAGTGTCGAGCCCGACTTGATGAAAACTTAAACTGCATCATTAGACTTTTAATAACTCAATTTTCCTAGCCAGGATTCGAACCCATAGACTGTTAAAAAATACATTCTGTATATTGCACCATTCGATAGTGTCGCAAGTAAGAAACAATTTCCAGAAAGTAATTATGTGCGAAAAAATTAAGGAAATAGCTTTTTTAGCATTTTATTATTATTCCATACATTTCTTTAAAATATGAGGCAGTTTATCAAAATATACCACTTTAATAAATTTTGCTGTATACCATTACTTTCCAAAAATTGTTCCTTATAAGCAACACTATAAAATGGTGCAATAATACAGGATGATTTTTTCAACTTTTTTTTAACCTTTAACCCTCATTAACTTTTTTCTCCCATGGTTTAGAGATTTTTGTCACACAATAAAATTACACACTTTTTAAGCCCTTTCATTTGATATATGTCTTGTATTGCTACAGTAGTGGGGACGGGATCCATACAAAAATGCCCCTTCTTCTTTGTAGCTTTAAGGGTTTAGCCTGTGCGTATTAACGCACAGGTTTAAACATGGACAACAAAGGATGTATCAACATCAGTCAATCAGTTTTGCCTTTTATATATGTTACAGTCATTGTGATTACATAGCTATTTACATAATGACTGGTCATTATATATAATAACAATATTGTCTAGATAATGTGATAAATTAATCACTTTGTCCGGATATTATTCATAATAGCGGGCCAACGTTAGCTAAAGTAATAAACACGATTCAACTTAGTGATGCAACAGAACTCTGCTTCTGCTTCGGCTTCCGCGGAAGTTCTGCATGTCTTTTCACTTTCGTTTCCGTTTTTGGTTCCGCAAACTTTATAACAGAACTCTGAACGGAAGTGTAAACTTCACCTCTCTTCCCACTGTAAAGTGGGAAGAGAGGTGAAGTTCGGCCGGCTATAAAAGGTATAATCCGAGGTTGGTCCCGTTTTCACTAAAGTGGTGACCTGATGATCACAAAAGCTTTGATCAGAACTCCTCAGTCTTTAAAGATACGCGTTTGAAAATTTCGGCATTGTTCAAAGAACTGCAAGCATAATATGCCACTATGTAACTTACAGTAATCATCATCATCATCTTCCATTCGTCGTCATCATAAGCTTCCATTAGGTATTGTAAATAAGATCGTCATCTTATTTACAATACCTAATGGAAGCTTGGCGCGTAATAATTATATATTCGATCGTTTATTTAAAACGTTCTTAAAATGTTTTAATAACAATCACTAAAAAGGGTAAAATTATTATTAAAAAAAAAACTTTATAAAGTTAAATTACTTTATATAGAATACAATAAAATTGTATCTATGACAATGATATATAATTCTTATAATAAACATTATAATTATTATTAAATAAAGGCAGATTGAAATACAATTTTATAATCTTTACCTGTACCTACTAGTTTTATTACTTTATCCAATTCTTCGAAGATATTATATAAAATTGCCAGTTAATGTGATTAATTTTGTGTCATTTATCACTTTGTCTAACTTGAGTAGACATTATAAATAATGGCTGGATAGTATATATAATATCCGGATTTATTACTTTGGCTGTAACATATATAAAGATATATTTAAATCAGAATTCCGAGCATAGTTCAGTTACCCAGGTATAGGTCGCGCAACAAATTAAGATCTTTCGACAAAAGTAGAGGGGGTATGCGCAGAAGTCAGTTTTTGGGTGTGTTTGTCGGTAGTGGGCTCGGGCGGGGAGGTGTGGATGCGCCGAACGTATGCCGAACATGGCTGCCGACACGCTATTGGTACGTTAGTAATATATATTCTTTGTTATTGGTGACATGCGCGAACGGCCCCCTCCACTTTCACTGAGCGCTCATAAACCGTTGCGCGACCTGTACCTACTTATAATAAATCGTGACAAATTGGAGTAAAAACATATTTTGTGCAGTTCATTAGCAATAGAAGTGAACGTTTAAAACGTTCTATCATGTTTTAACTAGTCATTATCCTTTCTTAGTTTTAATAAGGTCGACGATATTACAAACAATCTTTTAAAAATTAAATGCATAATTTCTTTCAAAAAGCTTTCAATGAATATTTTCGTTCAATGAATAAAAAATCGTAAAATAATATTACGAAACAATGCCGATTAATTCGTCACGTAAGTATTAATAGAACAAAAATACAGTAATCAAAAAATCGTTAAAATCAGAGTTACATCATTTATCAAAGTTGTTTGGGCGTTTATAAAATTATAATTGTGGTATAATCGTTGGCTATTATACTATCGGCCGATCTGACAGTTGTGACCCTCTCGTATTTGAATAAGGGCCTGCACATACTTGTAATCAAGACCTGCGCCCAAAATTTTAAACGATTCTTTATAGTTAAGAGATCTTAAAATCTCAGGTTGTCACTATCACTAAATAAATATAGACTATTAGAGGATTATATAGACGTATCTATTATAGATGAGGCATGTGGAGGCAAAAACTCTCTCCTTTTAAAGGGGTTCCCACTTTTGGGGTTTTAGGGGCCGTTTTGACATTTAAGTTTGACATTATCTTATATGAAGATTTGTTTTGTCAAATGTACGTCATATCCACTCCTTAGTTTTGAAATCTTTGTATAATATATCAATAAAGAGTCTCTTAAAAAAAAGAAAATTTAAGTAAGAGATAGAAGAGATTTAGGCGATAGTATAGCTAATAGTACTTCCTACTAATATTATAAATGTGAAAGTTTGTGAATATGTATGGATGGATGGATGTATGGATGGATGTTTGTTACTCTTTCACGCAAAAACTACTGAACGGATTTTGATGAAATTTGGTATCTTACTAGTTTAGGCTCTGGGTTAAATCATAGGCTACTTTTTATCCCGAAAAATACAGTGTTCCCGAGGGATACTATATTTACACGGGTGGAGCCGCGGGCAACAGCTAGTATATTATAAAGAGGAAAGATTCGTTTGTTTGTTTTCATTGAATAGGCTCCGGAACTCCCGGGCAAGTTGATGTTTGGCATAAAGTAGTCTACGAGGAAGGACATAGGTTACTTTTTATTTCTAAAAATGTAGTGTTTCTGTGGGATACTGCATTTACGCGAGCGATGCCTAAGGCAGCATCTAGTATTATCGATATCGATTTTATCAACGAGTGTCAAAAACAAAGGAAGTATTTTTTTAACAAAAGCTGTTTTTATTCGATAATATAAAATTGATAAACTTGCAATTTCAAAAGTAAACAAATACAAAAAGGTATACAATTAAAATACTTATAGAAATTACGAAAGTTTATGCTTACATTAGACAAAATATACCGGACCTTAAAAAGTTGGGCAATAAAATAAAAATATGGCTGAAACGAAATCTGAGACTCTGTATAATTAGTGTAGAAGTGGCATACAAAAGTGACTTTGATATGAAAATTTATGTCAGATTTATACTAATTACTCGGGCTGTAAAATTGCTACTTTGCAATTTATTTTAATATTTCGTCACACGCACTTTATGAATTATTCTTTTAACTTTTATTTTACAAAATGTTCTGTCTCTAATTCTTATGATAACATTAATATTATTTTAAAGTAGTGGCACCGAATTACTTAATAGTTACTACGACGAAATTTATGTTAGCCTTTGACGAAACACAATTATTCACATCTACCCTCAAATCGACTTTAGCGGGCTTTGCACCATCCGCGTGCGCTTCGCAGTCATTCGCGAACCGCCGACGCATACGCACGTACCATCACCGATAGTTTTGGTGTACACTTTTGAACAAAGTACCATATATAATAGCTAAATGTGTTAACCCGGATCTGAGGGTGATTGCACATTTGCCATACGCGTTTTGCATATTAACGTATGTGCGCTATGGTATTTAGCGAACATTGTAATTAACGATGGCATGTTGGCCAAGCCCGCCGATCTGTCGGCAACCGTACATTACTTGCCTTCTTTGAACTGGATGTCGAGAATGAGGAAGATGTAAATCAAAATTTATTCCCCTTTTTCAGCCCTAACAAAAAATTTAAGCAATAATAAGACTAACTGTGAAAAAATTGTGTTGATATCACGAAAATTGAGTTTTTTATAAGCAAATCAATATGGGAACGCGCGAAAACTGATTGCGCCCGTCGAGTAATGGCTGTGACGTCACATCGCCGTGCGTAGCTAGCTAACTATGCAATGTGCATACAGTATGTTTTTGACACGCGCTCTGTAACTTACCTTCGTTCATTTCGATTCATTTTTATATATTATTATAATAAATATGACTTAATAGGGAAAATTGTTAAATTTAAACAAAAAATTAATACCAACTTTCAAAGTAAAAACGCACAAAAGAGTATGATTTAAATTTTATTTTCTAAAAATAATTCTCCTTTTAAATTCGGCTAAAATTTTAACTATTTCCCTACTCAATCTTCTTAATTTTGAAGTCTGTGCCAGCCCAAACAATATCCTGATAAAACAATATTTTATAGAACTCACATTTAAGTTGGCAACCAACTTCAAAATTATGAAAATCGAGTAGAGAAATCAAAAATTTCAAACTCAAAATGGGCTATGAAGTACATTATTTTGATAGAACAAATCTTTATCAAGTAAAATCTACGCCATCTTGGTTTTCACAATACTTCAAATGTTAGCCATCTTGTTTTCACCATACTTCAAATGTCAAAATGGCCCCAAAAATCTCAAAAATGGGACCATTTAACTGGAGATAGTATACGTCTATGAGAGAAATAATTAAATTTTTTGCCGAATTTAAAAAGGGAATTATTTAGAAAATAAGATATTTTTTATACTTTTTTGTGCGTTTTTACTTTGGAAGTCTGTTTTCATTTTTTGTTTCAAAATTATAATGTTTTCCATTTTTAGGGCTCCACTTAGGGCACACAAGGAACGTTTTTTCATTCTACCCCATTTGTGGGGTATCGTTGAATAGGTCTTTTAGAATTTAGGTAAGGTTTCTTTTAACATTACTTTTTTACAAAGTCGACTATTTTCGAGTAATCAGCCTCCAGTGGTTTGTAAGTTGGTCCCCCCTCCCTTAGAATTTCTAAATTATAAGAGATAGAAACTTGTAAGCTTCTATGCTAATAGATCATGCTAAAAACTCTTTAGGAAAATTATTATAAGCGAAATCGGATAGTAACTTTTGAAGTAACTTGAAAAACCTATTACACGATTTCCAAACGTGTGTCTTTAAAGACTGAGTTCTGTTCAATGCTTTTGGATCTAGGGTATACCCTTGGCACAAAATTTTACTTTTTGGTATGATATGCTTAATTTACTTCACATTGGCCAAATTCTTAAAGATGTACCTATACATTTTGAGGAGTTCCCTCGATTCCTCATGGATTCCATCATCAGGTTTCCACTTTAGTGACTAAAGTCTAAAAGGGCCAATTTCAAATTAGGGGCCATCCATAAATAACGTCACACGTTAGGGGGGAGGGAGGGGGTCGACGAAGTGTGACATTGTGTGACAAGGGGGTAGGAGGGAGGGAGGTGACGTTACATTTCAAAATCTATTTTAATCTAAGTGTTAATATAGTAATCATAAGTAATAGCTATATGATATTATGATAGCTATTGCCCCAGTGTCGAGACCCCCCAGCCCCAGTGATGTTTAAGAGATCATAATGTTGTTTTTTTATTACATAAGTTATTTTTTTTTTTCGCCGAGAAAATGCGTTTCAGCATCCCACTAGGGGATAGCGGTCCTACCCGTGAGTATGTGAGACTCTGCTGCACCCGAAAAGATGGTGAATGGGCGCAGCCCCTACTCAATAAAAACTCGGCGGTACTCCACTCCATACCACCCTTGGCGGGCCACGGGATCGATCGAAAGACGATCCATGCGTCAGATGGGCATATAAAAGTTGGACCTGTGCCTAATCTCTCGACAGTCGTGTCGGTCATCCGTCCCACCAATTCAAATTAAACAAATTTCGGAACTGCTGTTTTAATTGAATAATTATTTCTAGATGTAAAATTGTAAAATGTGACGTCACGCTAGGGAGGGAGGGGGTCTCACAAATGTGACAAGGACGGGGGAGGGGGTCAAAAATCATGAAATTCGTCTGACGTAATTTATGGATGGCCCCTAAAACTCGAGAACGGCTAGACCGATTTGGCTGATTTTGATCTTAAAATAATTGTATCAGTTCAGGGAAAGTTCAAAAGGTGAGAAATTAATAGCCCTAACGTATAGTAATATATACGTATATTAATCTATACTAATATTATAAAGCTGAAGAGTTTGTTTGTTTGTTTGTTTGTTTGTTTGAACGCGCTAATCTCAGGAACTACTGGTACGAATTGAAAAATTCTTTTTGTGTTGGATAGTCCACTTATCGAGGAAGGCTTTAGGCTATATAGCATCATGCTAAACTCAATACGAGCGGAGTACCAATCAAGAATGTTACAAAATCGGGGGTCTTTTTTTCCTTTTGAGAGCTTTCGCTACGTACGCTGCGGAAACGGTTAAAGTTTCGCTAAAATGATGTATGGCAGAATTGTTCCCCTTTAAAAGTTCTAAAAAAAAGTCCGCGACAGTATATGTCTATCTTTTAAGGTTGGCTCACTATAACCTTTTTATACTTACCAAATTTGTTCTAAAAGTAAGCATTATTTGTGAAGGTGTTTTCATAAAGATTATATTAATCCTTATCCAAGTAAATACGTTATTCATTACAAGCATTTAATCTAGAAGAAATTTGCCGTTTACATCATTTGATTTCAATGAGTATTTTAGAAGATATCGCAGTAATAAAATAATCATGCGCGCTATAGTAAGGCGCGCGGAGCGGGCGGGCAGTCGTGAGGTGGAAGCGCTTCTTCTACGTAAATGAAGTCGCGGGTAAATTTTAGCGATATCCCAAAGTAACTATTCCACGCGGACGAAGTCGCGGGGAAAAGCTAGTATATTAATATATACGTTAGGGCTATATACATATATAGCCCTAACGTATATCCGCCTCCTTTTTTTGGATGTCGGTTAAAAAATACTAAAATATAATAGTCAATCTATGACATTTTGTTCATAAAGTTTTTTGTCGAGATCTCAAACAAGTGACTACACCATAAACATAGTTATAAGCGAGGGGAAAAAGTAGGTAGGGAGTTTTTTGTATTGTCTTATTTCATCTTTTAAGTTTCATTCAATAGATTAAATATATTTTTTAAGTAGGTACCTAACATATCTGCGTGACTCGTGTTTTATTTCTCTATGTAAAACCCATTGTTTAAAATACATTGTCACTAAAATACTGAATTCATTCTGAGCATATTCTATAAACTAAACATTTAGTAATGCAAAAAAAATGTAGGTAGATGTTTCGTATTTATTTAGGTACCTACTCAGTACTCACATTAAAATATTCTTCGCAATAAATGTCTACTGATTTTTGTAGCTATAACACTTTTTTCAACACTTTACACAACAAATTTTCTCAGATTTTGTCATTGGGCACATGAAAAAAGTATTTTTCTGGAGTGCTAACCGTTGTATTATACATAAAGGTGTTATACAATTATATCTATATTTTTTTTTTTTTTTTTTTATGAAATATGGGGGCAAACGAGCAAACGGGTCACCTGATGGAAAGCAACTTCCGTCGCCCATGGACACTCGCAGCATCAGAAGAGCTGCAAGTGCGTTGCCGGCCTTTTAAGAGGGAATAGGGTAATAGGGGAGGGTAGGGAAGGGAATAGGGTAGGGGATTGGGCCTCCGGTAAACTCACTCACTCGGCGAAACACAGCGCAAACGCTGTTTCACGCCGGTTTTCTGTGAGCCCGTGGTATTTCTCCGGTCGAGCCGGCCCATTCGTGCCGAAGCATGGCTCTACCACGTTTATATATGTTATATGTTATTTTATCACCATAATTCCAAAAATTTCAATAAAACTTCAAAATTACTGCACGAGTTCCTTACCGCGGCGGTCAGAGCCGGCGAAATGACGTCACGCGTTGAGCGGTCAAGCTCGCGCTGATTTTAAAAACATCCAACTTTAAAAATTAATAAAAAATTCAGTTTTTGAGATATCGAAAAAATTCTTTCACTAATATTTTTTAGATTTTATTTTTGATTTTTATACATTATAAAATAATTACACTCATCTAGCTCATTAGTTAAGGAAACAACAATGACTAGAACAATTTATTTTAACTACTTATAACGAAATCACAATCATAACATTACTGCTATTTACACTGCTATCTACAATCTAAATATTACTTTCGAAGTTTGCAATGTTCACTGTGTTACTATCCGCATCTAGTAGATGACATTCTTCGAATTCATTTCTTTTCTCTTCGATCTTCTCGTAATTGTTCTTACACAGAAAATCATTGTCGCACACAAAATCGTTTCTTCCGTCTTCTATAATAGATTCCTCAAAATTTCCCTCTCTATACCTTTTCTCATTTTCGTTGTGGTAATTTTGGTATCTTTCAATTTCGAAATCGGGTGATATGGTTTGCCCCTCACTTACTGTTTCCTTACCTAATATATCTTCAGTTTCTATATTCGATTGTATAGTATTTATTTCGTTATAATTTGTTCTATTTACGTTTTCGTTTTTGATTTCGTATTTCACGTCCATATTCTCGCGGTTTTCTAAAATAGGTTTTATGTTCATTACGTTAAAGTTCGGAATCATTCGCGTGTCCCAGTGGTGTTGTACCTCCGATGTCGATGCTTCTAGGTCTAGTTGGACTTCTTCGCCGATTTTCTTAAAGGTTCCAAGGTTGTATTGGAGAGGAATCGAAAAGGAGGGTAGTTCGACCTGCGAATTTTGTCTCGTTGGTAGTGCTGATATGTGTATGGTCGGCGTTTGTTTCATTTTCGATGTGTATGTATTCTGTGACGGTGTTTCTGCTAAGCTTATCATAGGCGATGATGACACTGTAAAACAAACATTGAGTAGTATTAGCTAAATTAGTTGTATGGTATTTTGTTATTGTTATAAAACTTATTGGACAATGGTATCTAATTTCTATCTAACTTTTATTTTTTGTCAGATCTAACAATGAATATCAACTTTAAAAATTTAAACTTCAGCAATGTTCAGAATGTTATCTATTAACATCGTTCCATTTGAAGCATTGTTTGTGCTAACAAAAACTAATTTTGTTTTCAACTTTGCGTGTCTATTATTTCTTCTATTTCTGCTATTATATCTTAATATCTAGTCTAAAACTTGCTAGTCATTATGTATAAAAAAATTTTGTTGTTAGAGAATACAGTGTCGGGTTTAAAAATTAAGTTCTAGAAAGTAGTTTCTAGAAGCCTAAACATCTAGATTTCTCGAACGTACCAGGTATAGTGATGAAGTCCCTCATCTCCAGCGCCAGCGCGGAGGGGGACCTGGGGTCAGGGGACCTGGTGGAGCGCGGGGGGTACTCGCACCCCGCTTTTTGCTGCTTACGCCATTTCGCACGCCGGTTCTGGAACCATACCTACAATATTTTTGTACTTTTGAGCAGAGATAAAGCAATCAGTTTAATAGGTTGTATCGAATTTTATTTTGATTTTCATATCACGTAGTCAAAATACAACAAAATTTCTAGATTTTTTGATGTTGCGACTAATATTATACAATGTGATTTGCGACTTAGTTATTGCTCAACGACACGGTCCATCAAATTTAATTAGGTACTATATTTTTTATAAAAGCTTTAACCTGACTGTCAAAATTATTTATCCTATGTTACCCGGGTTATTATCGCAAATCTAACATTTTATTAAAATCGGATTAGTAGTTTAGGCGCTAGAGTGAAACAAACATATAATATTATACATAGACTGCCAACATCATTATCATTCGGTTTGACTTCGCCGTAGTCGAGTTAAAAATACAAGTATTACATTACAAAAACGCATACCTAACGACGCTAAGAGCTTTAAACATTATCTTCGTAAATCGCTAGTGGTTGTGCCTGTACCTGAACCCTGGCTTCAGTGAGGTCGATGCGCATGGCGAGCTCCTCGCGGAAGAACACGTCGGGGTAGTGGGTCTTGTGGAAGGCCGCCTCCAGTTGCTCCAGCTGCACGTTCGAGAACGTTGTTCTGGAATGTTCGACTTTTAGTTCATAGTAGGCTGTAGGCTAATTTCATGACTTAATACTTAGGCAAATGAAAAGGCAGATAGTGTTCATTTGTCAGATAGTTAAAAACACAACAGAGAACATGCGTAGTTTTTTTATTGGCTTTTCGGAAAGTATTAGCCAGGATTTATTGTCTTTGCAACATTGTCTACGATCAACCGTTGACAAAATACAATCATCACAAAAGTGAGATCGTTGGAGAGCATTAGTGCCGTTGCACACGTTCCGGTTGCCGGATAGCCGGTGCCGGGTAGTCAGTCGTGAAGTGTATGGCTATGGTCGCTGCCGTCCTAACGAAGAGTGCAGTAAGTCGAGTTTTTGGGCAAATTGGATTAAGACCTTATATTATGGTATTTAACCCGATTTGCCCAAAAACTCGACTTACCGCACTCTTCGTTAGGACGGCAGTACGATATCGTACATGTCCATACACTTCGCGACCGCCTACCCGGCACCGGCTACCCGGCAACCGGAACGTGTGCAACGGCAATTAAGACGCTCTATAAATGATGCACGATTGACAACACTGCAGTTGAAACTAATTTAAACTAAATACTTATTTAAACAAAATTTCGATTCCATATTCATCACTACTATGACCTAGATTAGGCATAATATGTACATTATCTATCGCTTCGCAGAAGCGCATAATAGGTTTCTGTGAAGTAGTTACATGAAAACTTTATAGGTAACGATTCCCACCTGTCAAACCCTAGGTTATACACTAGTTTAACTAGGGTTTGAAGTCGTTACAAGTATCGATTGTACAAAAATAAGTACGTTCGTTATATTGGTCAAGGTTAGGTCTGGCTTCAATAAAAATATATGACAGGAAATAATATTATGTGAAATGTAAATTATTAAATGAATGAAATATAGTTTTATAAGGCTTACTACAAATATTTTCATAATGAAGTTGACCTTACTATTCCAATTATCACGCAAATATTTAATATTACTAGGTATACCTATTATATATTATATTAGTTTTATATTATACTATATTATATTAGTAGGAACAATACTGGTCAAACATAAACTTTACCGATATTGAATTTATTATTACCATATATGTACTATATTAATAAAAAGATGTAGATAATATTATGGTATGAGTGCGTAAAAAGTGAAGACTCGAATCGGTCCGAAGCGAAGTTGAGCCGATTTTGGTTAGTAGAGCAGGCGCTATAGGTAGTTGAATATGCAAAATGTGAGAACCGAATTCCACCAATGGATTTAATTTAAGAAAATGTCAAAAATTTCTCCCACATTTTGCATACTCAACTACCTATTAGATAGCGCCTGCAATATAATTACGCGTCCCGTGTATTGACAAACACTAGTAATCAAGAATGCCATCCCTTACACAAATTTTTGCTGTGTGAGTGAAATGTAACAATAATGAAAAATGTCAATGTGTGTCGCGGCACAGAAATATTGTCAGTTTTGTAAGGATATAACGTATCTATGTAATAATAATTCAAATATTATTATTTACAATATAATTAATTAACTTACCTGTACCTCCTCTGTTTTCTCTTTGGTACATCGCTTTTGGAACCTGCAACGATTTATGAGAAATTATTTATTATTATTTTTGACAAGTGCTAATTTAGATAATATTTCTTAGTAACTTTGTTATGCGGGATTTATACAGGTCGACACCCTCCGTGCGGCGATGGGCGAGTCGCTTGACAAATCGTCTTGTCCATAGACATCAGACGTCATATTAGACGAATATATTATAGACGAGGCATGTTGAGGCAAAAAGTGTATCTAGTTAAATGGCCCCACTTAATATGATTTTTTGGGGCCATTTTGACATTTGAAGTATGGTGAAAACAAGATGGGTGACATTTGATGTACGGCGAAGACCAAAATGGCGTAAGTTTCTCTTGTATGAAGATTTCTTCTGTCAAATGTACGTTATAGCCTATATTGAGTTTTTAAATCTTTGGTCTTGTTATTTTTGTTGGTAGAATTGGCTGTATTCCTTAAGTAAGCGCTTGTAAGCAAAATGGCGATTGCTAAGCGGTAAGCGCTGTCAATGCTAAATGCTATTTTCCTCTAGGACACGTTATCCTCTAAAAAACACTACCGATTTCAGCAAAATGGCGGATTATGTCAGCACTACCTACTGAAGTAAGTTAGTAAAGGTGTCCGGGCCGACAACTATCATTTTCTTTTTATCGCTAGTAAGCGCTAACAAGCGCCATTTTCCGCGGAACACAGCCATTGCCTTGCTAGTTGCGACTTAGCCGAATAGGGAATATGCATAAAATATAAAAATAGCTTAAAATATAATAATATGATACTAGACAGAAAAATAAAGAAAATGGCGAGAAATTTTTCAATATCTGTTGATAAATGAGCAAGATATAAGCGGTCAAAGTTTGTAATCTATCTCTTTCTAGCAAAACGAAATTTAGTATGAACTTTCTATGAAAGTCGTGTTATGTGACGTCACGATACACGTCGGATCTCTCTGTCTAATAGACTACTTTAAACGTTCATATCTTCGTTATTTTTAATGATATCAAAAAACTGATTTTACCATACGGTTTACCAAACAAGATAGATCTATATAAATAAATAAAAAAAATACGTGCATATTCCCTATTGTCATAACCGCGGCCGATTGTTGTCGAAACTCGTCCCATATAAATCCAGATGATTGTTTTATACAATGATATTATATTGAATAGAATAATTCGACGTTTTACATTTTTCAAGCGTTAAACGGTATCTCCGTTGGTTATTTAAACAGTTTTATTTTATATCTCATTTTTTACCTGAGTCAGGTTCGGTTAGGCCTTAGGGCATTGTACCTGAGTTGGGCGAGTACTCCTCATCGTCCTCATAGTGTTGTTCTCCGGCCTCCTCCGCGGGCTCGGCCTCCGCCCCGGGGTACTCCACCGCCTCGGGCTCCGGCCGCTCGCACAACACGGAGCTGGGGCCTAGCCTGGAATTGATAATAATCATTAACAAGACTTAAAACATCAGTATGATACCGCAGTGACTTGTATAATCGACTTTACTATTACTAACTTATCTATACTTCTGTACTATCTATACTAATATAATAAAGAGGAAAAGTTTGTTTGTACTTTGTTTGTTTGTTTGCATTGAATCTACTCCGAAACTACTAGACCAAATTTGATGAAATTTAGCACATATGTAAAGGGGAAGGATATAGGATACTTTTTATCGCGGAAAATGTACGGTTTCTGCAAAATTAGCTTTTGCGCGCACGAATTCACGGGCAACATCTAGTCACATATAAACTAGTAGCAAAAAGTTTACATACTAGTACGAAACAACTAATAGTTAAACATTATGTACAAGTCCCAGTGGACATAATACAATGGTATAATAATATTTATTGATCCACAAATAAAATATCAAATAATGTTTATAATACCTAATCTAAATACTTTCCAATAAAATACTCTATATCGATAGTATGTAATTTTTATAACTCTGTTACAAAGTTAAAAAAGTAAGTTTGTCAAACATTGATTAGCTGTCCTTTAAACCTTTGGATGGAAAAACTTTAAGGCCTACAATAACTTTAGCTAGACTCGTAGCTATAAAAATACAAAAACCGATTTACCCGTTGAACAAGTTAGGTATGTTATAACAGAAGCTGGTAGTAGGTGACACGTCGTCGTTGAGTATAGCCGCGGAGTCGAACCCCGGACCGCCCGCGCTTGCCTCGCCCCGCTCTAGGGACTCCTCCATCTGAAAGACGAATGAGCCACCACGGTTAGCATGGCAGACGTTTAACATTTGCTAAAGTACCTTCTGATTGTCATATAGACGCTCGCACAGCCGTAACCGCTAATAGTAGAAACGTGAAATTTAGAATGTAGTTTTAATTTATAATGTAGACGAACATTAAGAAGGGATTTAGAAAAATTCCACCCATAAATGGGTGAAATAGACGTTCAAAGTTTGTATGGAAAATCTTTAAATGTGCACTGATTACGATGAAAATTTAAATTCACGCTCTTGTGTACATTTCATTAGATACGTGTTTTAGGGTTTATTAGAATTTACCCCTTGAAGGTGTAAAATATGGGTTGAAAGTTTGTATGACGAATTTTTTTAAATATTCACCAATTTCCATGAAATTAAATATTTGAGGTCATAAATAGTAGAGTAGGTACGTGTTTATAATCAATCGTTAATTATTATCCATTATTATAATTATATAATGGAGCAGAACCAACTTCGCCTTGAGGGTCGAGCGGTTGGAATCTCGTCATAGAGTGTATTTTAGTTTTTTTGTGGTGAGAGTTCCAACCCATCATTTACCGGCCTTCGAGAAGGAGGAGTTCTGGCCGATTGGAGTCGCCTACAGAAGATTCAGAGGACGACTCCCGAACACTTCGCGCCCCACGTCGCAGACAATACGTGTTTAGTGTTAGTTATATAATATAATATAGTAATATGTATGTTAGTCTATAAGGTATTTATAATATGGGCCTATGCAGCCCGAAATAAATGGTATTTATTTATTTATTAATTATTATTATTATCCATTTTTAATTCATCCCCTAAAGATGTGAAATGGGAGTCCAAGGTTTTTATAGTGAAATATTTTAAACTGGACGAATTGCGTTAAATTTTGGCATACTCGTAATTATTAACGTAGACATTCGTTAATAAAGAATTTTTTGAATTTCATCCCCCACGGGGGTGCAATGGGGTCCATGCGCACGAAGGCACGCACAAAAGCTAGTAGCCACTAATAGCTTTGTGATAAGCAATGAAATCCTATAACGTATTTTTTTAACAAAGTACTACCTAGCTTGTTTGTGAAATCTAGGCGAATTTGTGAATACGGCTTTCATCCTTTCCCAGTTTCCATTGGATTCAAAAACTGCTAAACTCAAACGCAACAGTAATTTTATCTTGCTAATTGCTCACTAAGATTCAGCTGTGAGCTTACCCTTTAATGTCTTGCTTTATAATTTGTATTGCGGTTTTATGCCGTGTAAATTATGTATAGTTTGTGTCGTAAGCACTATCATAGCGCCAAATATTACTGGCCAAAATCTAGATAAGGTCTAAGCTATCTGACACTAATTAGAAGATAGTGAAACAGGCCCTTAATGTAATATCTGATTTATTGAATATTTTAGGTATCTAGTACGTTAGCTTATAAGTTGTAACGTAGCTTTATTTTTATACTATTCGCACAGTATTATAAGTAACAATATTTCGTAACTGTTCATATTGTTTAACTAACTGGTGCCCGCAATTTGGTTTACGTGGAACTGATGAAAACGGAAACCTATTTTTTTAAACGGAACCCTAAGATTAAAGTTGCCTAAGTTACTATCGTTAACTATTGGCCAGTGAAAGTCCGATCAAAATCGGTCCAGCCGTTTCAGAGTATAATTAACCGGAACAAACAAATAGCCAGAAAAAAATAAAAATTTTTTTGGTGTAGGTACCGTGCTTACTTTCAATATTTTTATAATTTCATATTTATTTGAAATAAGTAACAGACGAATCCCAGGTTGTGGCGTGTACCAATGAGACTTTTTCAGATCTCAAGTACATTATACGGACGCTCTAATGATGAAGGAAAACATCGTGAGGAAACCTGCACATGGTTGGCCCCAGACGTATTAACCAGTCATTAATAATAATTATAATAATAATAATAAAAAGTACCTGAAGTTGCTTGGTCACAAGCCCGCAACTTCGGCTAATAACCCTTAAAGGAGAAAAGAAAATTAAAATAATAATAATAATAATAACTTCCACACCGATCTCGGTGACGGTGGCCGGTTTTATTGAAACCAGGCCATTTTACGCAGGAGTAATTTTATAGTGCCCAAGTGTGTGCGCAGTACACAAGAGCACTCTCTCTTCCTTTTACTCTCATAACCCAGTGGGACGGATGACCGACACGACTGGCGAGAGATCAGGCGCAGGACCGACTTTTTACATGCCCATCCGACGCATGGATCATCTTTCTTGTCAGACAATCAGGTGATCAGCCTGCATTGTCCTAACCAAACTTGGAAACAACATTTTTTGTTGTTCCCTTGTGGGAATCGAACCCACGACCTCCGAGTCGAGAGCTAATGCTCGAACCACTAGACCACGGAGGCTGTTAACCAGTCATTACTCTGCCTCTGGACTAGGCTGACTGTGTTGTGAGAATGCCGTATGTGCTCGGGCAACCATACGACATTTAAAAACCAACTGTACTAGGCACTACAGTATTTCTAGACTGGTTACTTCGCTCGGATAATACTGTATAAATCATCCATTAACGGATGAAAAAAAGGCCTAAATTAAGTTAGTTATGGATGTATAGATAAATATTAATTGTTATTTAGGTATCTTCATCAGCTCCCACCGCTATCGTCCCCGTAGTGGGAACGTTAGTGTTATTAGACTTAGCACAGACTTTAGTCTACCACGCACAGTGTGTAATATTGCCTAAGATGCGGCCATCCATGTTTTATGAGCTCATTGGATAGCTCTAATTGAGAAATACAACAATGTAGAAGTAACCATAGGTTTCTGTTGCTTGGTTTTTGAGATATTAAAAAACTCGAGAAAATTCCATAGTTACCATAGAAACACAAAATTATACCTAAAAACCTTTTTTTAGATAATATTGTAGACATCAACTTGTAATAGTCAGTTTTCTGGTGGTTAAAAGTGTCCATGAGATTAGAAAAATAAAATTAAAAACCAGTAATTGCCTTTTATACCTTATTATGAAAATATTTTTTTTCTTAAAAAGTGTAGATTATTGGCAATCATTTTAAAGTCCAAAAATCTTGTTTATATATTACTTATTCGTTTTAAAAATTTCATCCAAAAACAATGTAGGACTTCGGAGATATTGAAATAAAAATTTTCAGGCTAGGGTTGTCACTTGAGAATTTTTGTATTTTCTATAACGTTTTCTATAACTAATAGCACAATAATTTGACTCCCATGCATTAATATTTTGTGTAAAGTGACGGACATGTAGCACCACCTATACTTATCTACATATTTTGTGGCAACATTTATGCAAAAAGTATGAAACTTTTCTACATCGATTTCTAGAGAACTTGAGAGCACCACCAATAAAGTGTGTAGATCGTCAACAAACCATTTTTCTATGCCTAAAATATCTGCAAAAGTTTATCGGTGCAAATCTGATAGTGCAGTGCGTACCGTGTTGCCGTCATTTGTAGTTCCTGCGTTCGGACGAACAACTTAACATTTTCTCTCTCGTTAAATAGCGTCGCTGCATTATGCACACAATTCGATTATAAGTAAAAATATATTTTTTCATTTTTGAAGTAAAACTTCCTTAGGCGCGAGTAGGGAGTAACTCATATTTTTATCCGACTTAAGCAACGCTATTCTTTAGTCTATAGTCTGATGACAAATGTCACCAGTTGTCATTTGCATTATTTGTTAGTTATGATATATATTGAGATGACAACCCTATTTTCATAGAAATTTTCAAAACTCATAGAAATGAAATATCTCCGAAGTCCCATGAGATAGGCAAGTAATATTTTAAGATATTGAAGATAATTATATAATGCATCAATATAAAGTAAGAAATACTGCCAAAACGCTAGGACAATGGAGAAAACGAATGATTTCTGAAAATCATAAATTAATCAATAATTCTTAAATTACTGCAGCAATAACCATTTATTTTTGCATAAAGGTAGACGTTATTGTGTTAGGTTGACTTATTTACAAAAAATTTACTTTATGTTATAATTTTAGAAAATATGCTTCAAAACCTGTTTTTTTATAAAATCATAAAATCCAATTTTTTTTCAAAACTAAGCAAAAACAACTACTAGTTACTTCCCCAATGTTTTACATCATAGTAATATCTAACGATTGATTTCATAAAACATGGATGGCCGCATCTTAGGCAATATTACACACTGTGCCACGCTAGCTCACTGCAGGTCGGCAAAATATTTGGAAATTGTTGGAATGTTTTATTACTGAACGTAAACTATACTGCTAAATTAATTATGTTCGGTAAATATCAAAATACTAATTCGAAGTTAAGCCACCACACAGTTTAGTTAGATAGCGCGGTTATTTTATTTACTTTTTGGTATGTAAGCATTGAATATGTTTCTATATTTTTATGGAGGGCAAACGATCAGCTGGATCGCTGCTCGTTTGCCCTCTGATGGGAATTAATTACCATCGATTGAAAACACCAACCTGCAGTGGACTACTGTCACACTAAAAATATTTTTTGATGACCTCTGTGGGTCAGTGGTTGAGCGCGTTGATTTGGATTCAAATCCCGCCGAAAGAACAAAGAGTTTTCTATGTTCCTGGGCCATGGGTGTGTATTAAATATGTGTAATGTGTATACCTAATACATATAATAAACATCTTAAATATAATACCTATGTACAATATAAAAGTATTAAATCGTATTACGAATAAAGTATTTAGTATGTAAAATATTACTTACTTATTCTTGTGCAGGTAGAGAAAAAACATCTTATTCATAACAATTTAATTAGATTTTGTATACGCTCATCATAATACAATTATACCAAACTATAGGGTGAATGACCGTGCATAACAAGCGAAGCCGACAACTTTTTAAATTGAATTAAATGTCTATAATTTAGTTAAGTTTATTAAATTATCACTAAATGAGGATAATTCGTTACTTTACAACTTGAAGACAGTTTTGTATCGTTCGCGGGCGCGCCATGTTTTCGCGCCAAAGTTTTGACGTGTGTCATTTTCGTTGACAACGATTTAAAATTGGAATAATTGCCGCGTTTAACTTTTTTTTTTATATAACAGTGTTTTCGGCAAAAGTTTTTTAACGATTTAATTAAAGTTGTGTTTTAGAGAATTGATTGCCATTTGCATAAACACTCCTAGGAATGTAGGTATAAAAATATATTTGCTCTTATCTTAAGTATAAGCTGTGTGAGTTAGTGTGAGATTTTTATAAATAAAAAATATACGATACAATACTTATTACTTACTTATACAGTGTGAACTGTAACGCTAAGGTAAGATTTGTAATCGAGGATGTGAGGATGGCGCAGTCGACGACATACACGGTGTACCACTTTAAAACCTTACTGACATAGGTATTTGGTCCAAATGTGGTACACACATCAGTTTATTGACCTTACCTTCGTGTGATACAATGCAATGTTAGATATACCTATGTAATATGTATTTATTATTGTTTTTTAATTCTTACTATTAACTTTATAGATAATTTACATACAAGGTCATGATTAGCGTCTTATGTAGTCTCAAGTTATTATGAACATGTCTTTATTTGATATTCTGCTATGCCTACAGAGTATTTACTTGCTATGCGAAACTATGAAAGCCATTTTTAGTATGTCACCTTTTGTTTTTGTTCGCCTAAATCTGATTTAATAGGATGAATTTTTCTCTATGTATTTTTAATTTCAAAACGTCATAAATATAAAAATATAAATAGGTAATAAATGTGTAATATAAATGTATTTATAAAAACATTTCAAAAAATTACGAACGGTCTTCACCTATTAGGAAATACACGCTTTTTAGGAAATGCGCAATTTTTTTTTATTGATATATTTTTTTTTATCCATCTACAACTTTTTTAACTCTTAATTCCCTACAAAATATTATTTCTCAATACCTAAATAATTCTAGATAAGTACCTATGCTAATAATACTTATATGAAAATTATTTAGCAGGTAATATATGCATAATATGTGGTGGGTAGTGTTCAGACATTGGGCAAACTATGTAAGACAGCTTGAAAAATGTTAAATTAGGTACCCACTGTAAATTGTAATCATTTTATGTACGAATATAGGACCTACCTAGTAGTATATAACATAAACACAAAACTTATGTAATTAAAGTATTTTCTTTAAATTTCAAAACCTTAATACTTTATTACCTATGTAAATATATTTATTGTATTAATTATTATTAAGTTCCAATGCCAGTTCTGAAAAATAATAAAACTAAAGCATCTACCGAGTAATTCAATCAATATTAATTTAATTTTGTCCGCTAATTTTATTTATTAAATTAAATAAACTTACCTTATGATTTGATTATTCCCGGCACCGGAGACGGTCTACTATCACGTGGTCTCCAGTAGACAACGACTGAGGATCGACTGTCGGTATTCGAATAGAAAATGCGTGGAGTGGACTACTTGTTTTTTTTTTTTATTTGAAGTTATACTCAAGTTTTAGTACTCAAAAGATAATACAGATTTTTGGTGCACTTACAATGCGTTTTATATAAGAATAGGAACGTCAATGACCTTTTTCTATCAAATATCGATTTGCAGAAAAACTTATTTGCATAATACTTAGTCTTGCATCGAATTTAAATGAAAACCTTAAATAAAAGTAAATTATCTAAACATAAATGTAATTACTGTAATAGTCTTCATTCGAAACAATCCTATTCTTATTTGAATCGCATTGTACCTATTTTTATCGTTGATTAAAGTTAGAGAAAATAGAAAATAAATAATAATAAGTTACTAAGTTGAACTGGTTTAATTGCTGTCGTCCGTAACTGTAGCCTTTCTTTTACAAAGTCATGAGTTATTGCTGTGTTCGAATTCAAAAATGCTAAAGCGGTGACACGTTGCAACGTTATGATTATTGTTAAACCTCTAGAGATATTATGACTAAAATATATAGCGATAGAGGACTCGGATCAAAAAAGAAACATGTGTCGACTCCACGCCTTTTGTCCTGCCTAGAAAACCAATGACGTTTACTATTACGACACTCGTTGTCCGTTTCGGTGCTAAGCCAAGCTCAGCTGGGGGCGGCGGGCGGAGAAGCCCTAGGACTGCGTGTATCGCTGTCAGTATTGTGGCTAGGTAAGCAGCGACCTTTTATTGTTCTCTCTAATATGAATATGGGGTGAATCATCGGAATATCAGACCTTTGGAGGGACGTGGCGAAGTAACGCGTCGATAACGTTCTAGAAAATGTTTAGATACTTTCTTCTCTCGTAGTACACTCTTGAGTAGTATCCAGACTGCGGTAGTAGTAGGAATAATACTAGCTTTTTCCCGCGGCTGAGCTCACGTTAATACTAATTGCTTAAAAGGTATAAGATTTCCATATAGCAAATATTTGAAATATATAGGTACATAGCTGTCGCCCGCTGCTCTGCCCGCGTAAATATAGTACCTACCTATCGATAAACTTACTTTTTCGGGATAAAAGTAGCCTTTGTTTTAATCCAGAACCTTAACCACTACCATACCAGATTTCATCAAAATCTGATCAGTAGTTACTGCGCGAAATAATATTTTTATTTTTATTTTATTTTACTTATTTATTCTTCATGTAAATATTAACAAAGACACATTAGAAAGTATTACAATACATTGGCGTACTTATCTCTTTAAGAGATCTCTTCCAGCAAACCTATAATTGTGGATGCAAGTAGAGTAGAAAGGGCAATGTACACAAAGACAGCATATTATATCTAAAACATTAACATTTAGACTTAAACTAAAACTTATACAATACCTAAAAATAAATTAAAATACTAATTAAATAAATATAAATAAACATACGCAGATCGATATAAAATATACGTGCATACACATACATACAAATAACAAAATTTTATGAACCGAATGAATATTAAACTGCTCTTGAAATTTTCAAAGTATATAAAATAATAATTAAACGAATGATAAGTAGTGCCGTTTTAAACGCAATTTAATTGCGTTGATAGTTGGGGCCTCCCGAATGTATTCCGGCAGACCATTCCAAAGACGCGCTGCAACAACCGAAAATGAGCCCTCATAGAAAACTGTACTACAGTGTGGAATAACAAACATCCATCCATCCAACCAATCATATATCCATCAGCCGCTTTTGAAAACAGATTTCAAAAACTTTCACATAATAATAATAATAGGAAGTAGTAGGATAGTGCGAGCGGTAGCAATAACGGTCTAAAAATGGCAGAGAAAATGCTGTACCATTTTATACAAACACCCATCCATCCAACCAATCATATATCCATCAGCCGTTTTTGAAAACCGATTTCAAAAACTTTCACATAATAATAATAGGAAGTAGTAGGATAGTGCGAGCGGTAGCAATAACGGTCTAAAAATGGCAGAGAAAATGCTGTACCATTTTATACAAACATCCATCCATCCAACCAATCATATATCCATCAGCCGTTTTTGAAAACCGATTTCAAAAACTTTCACATAATAATAATAGGAAGTAGTAGGATAGTGCGAGCGGTAGCAATAACGGTCTAAAAGTAGCAGAGAAAATGCTGTACCATTTTATCCTGTATCCTGTACTTGTACAGGATACAATTAACTTATTTATGCTAGGCCTATACCCAATACTAAGTACACATTAACAGCCTCCGTGGTCTAGTGGTTAGAGCTTGGCTCTTAACTCGGAGGTCGTGGGTTCGATTCCCGCATTGGAACAACAAAAAATGTTGTTTCCAAGTTTGGTTAGGACAATGCAGGCTGATCACCTGATTGTCTGACAAGAAAGATGATCCATGCGTCGGATGGGCATGTAAAAAGTCGGACCTGCGCCTGATCTCTCGTCAGTTGTGTCGGTTATCCGTCCCACTGGATTATGAGAGTAAAAGAAAATAGAGCGCAGTGCTCTTGTGTACTGCGCACACACTTGGCTACTATAAAAATTACTCCTCCGTAGCTGGCCTGGTTTCAAAGGCAAAGGTGTGGGGAGTTATTAAGTATACACATACCTACCTACAACTTTCACACTTCATGTGACTACAAAACGAATGTCTACCTACTCGTGTATTTTAACAATCAGGTAGTTGACTACATGTAATTTTTTTTGTGTTAATTTATATATTCTGAAATATTGAGTTAAATATTTAAAGAAATACCTATACAAAATAAAGTTAAAATATTTTTAGATAAGTAATTATAAGTGTAAAAAAACTATATTTAGTTACACGAAATACAAAACATTCATTAGAAATATTAGCATAATATTCTTGTGATCTATATATTTCATACAATTGTAGGAACGCGTGACGTCAGACTTTTGTATGGAGCGTTTTTACGAGAATTGCGAAATTCTGTATTACAAATCGCCTTTGAAAATATTGATTTTTAATATGTAACTTTTTCTTCTGAGAACTAACACATATATTAAGAGAAGTTACTATTGATTTATGCAATAAAAAATAATTTACAACCAGATCGGGACATACAGGCCTAGGGCCAGGGATCGGCAAATTCTTATGAACAAATAGATTAGTTTTTTATAAAAAAAACTCTACTTATGCTAGAATTTATTTATTTATTGTTGACAATAAAAAAAAATTGTGGCTCTTCAAAAACTTCGAAATTTTGTGAATCGAAATTTTTGACTCTTCCGACTCAAAAGGTTGCGACCCCTAGCCTAGGCTATTGTTTTCTTATATTCCTAATCAATGCTATAGGTATTATTGTCTCCACTAAGATACGGATCTATCCATAATTATAGCTTCCACACCGATTCCGGTGGTGGTGGCTGCTTTCGTTGAAACCAGTCCGGCTACGCAGGTGTTATTTTATAGTGCCCAAGTGTGTGCGCAGTACATAAGAGCACAGGTCCTTTACTCTCGTAACCCAGATAATCTTTCATGCCAGACAATCAGGTGATAATGTGTGATCATTCTGCATTGTCCCAACCAAACTTGTCTTAACATTTTTTTGTAGATCCAACGCGGGAATCGAACACACGACCTCCGGAGTCGAAAGCTAAGCACCAGACGGAGGCATCTACAGAATAATGTAAAGATATACTATCCTATTAAATGTGGGAGACGCTTCGGCACGAATGGGCCGGATCGACCAGATAAAAACCGCGGTCTCACAGAAAGCCGACGTGAAATAACGCTTTCGCTGTGTTTCGCCGAGTGAGTGAGGTTACCGGAGGCCCGAGGAGGGATTGGGGATTTTAACCAGGGGAACCAGGAACGCAAGTCGCAGCACCAGAGGTAAAAGTACAACATAGGCGGCGGTAATCGCTTACCATCAGACGATCCGTCTACACGTTTCCTGGTTCATTTCATAAAAAAAGGTTTTTTTTTTTAATGAAATGAACCAGGTCTTAGTTTTGTGGCTCTAAAACTTAAAGAGTTAACCAAATATTGCGATCGGTATGCCTTGCATCAGTTTCATAAAAACGACTTAAATCTAAATAGGATATTAAAATAAAACAACAAAAACCCTTGAATGTTAATTCATATTTAATAAATAAATACATTTTCATTGTTTTTTAATGTGACTTAGTTGTATCAACTTTCAACAACTTTTAATATACAACATGTAGGGGACGCTGTCGCGCTTATTGCTTATTCTAAACCGCGGCCAGACTAACATACTTTAGTGTGACCACGGCAGATACATAACAATTAAAATTAAAAGATATATATTAGACAGGCTCTTTAATATACATACAAATAATAAGTTAGTACTTTTTAATTTACAAGAAAATACCCTCGAAACAAATTACAAGACTAATGTCTATTCGACTATCCAGAGACTAAAATATACAAATAAACACACTTCGGGTGAACACAAATTATACATCTTTGGCTTCAAGCGAAATTTACACAAGCAACACAAACTTATCACACTTAAATTTTGGATCGCTTTGAAACAAGGACTCTAACTATTTATAAGATGTTAAACTTAAAACGCAGGAATTTCCTTTTGTTACTAATTTATCTCTTCTTGTAACTAAATACAATAAAAGATTCGCTGTAGTATAAAATATTGTGATGCCAATTTTTATTGATTTTCTACCTCAGACCAAATAAAAAAAAATAAGACAGAGCTTTATGAATTTAATCCATCCGATTTTAATCCACACTCTGCGTCGGCTCGCCTTATAAGGCAAGGCGTAGTTTCATCATTTGTGTCCGTGACTCCGTGACACTCTAATTACACGGCGAGGCGTAGTTCAGACCGGCCTCACTGTGTGGTTCGCAGAACTGTTTTAACTTTTTATTTGGTCCGAGTTTTCGATGAATCGCTTTGGACGATAGGTTATAAATAAATTAGAGCCATATAAAGCAAAACTCAATACATCAAATTCATCTAGAGACATTCATCTCGCTTGAAATATTCAAGATACCTACTTGATAATTTTAGAGCATTATCAAGTTATTATTGCGCTTAATCGGGCATAATATATACTGTAGCAAACGTCATTTTGACTTTGACATACGTCAATATCATAATTTGAAAGTTTCGAATAAACTAGATATATTTTTTGCCCTCATATGCACACAATACGATAAATACATAATATATAATTAAGACTTGGACCAGACTTATAATAAATTAGTATAACTTTAGTATAAGTACAGACATGGAGATTTGAATATTTGACAGCTCAGTCATACTTCAAAGTATACGTATTGGCTGTGTTTGGCGAAAAAAAAAAGCGTTTGACAATGCTTGCTACAGTCGGACAAGGATCTTTTGGCACTTGGATGGGGGCGTAAGTGTCGCAAATAAGAACAATATTTATTACTAAAAGTGAAATTTTACAAGACGGCGATGTTAGTACTGATTTTATCCACGTGCCAAAAGGTAAGTGTCGCAACTACAAACCAATACATAATACTAAAAGTGACATTTTACAAGTCGGCGATGTTAGTTCTGATTTTGTCCACGTGCCAAAAGATCCTTGTCAGACTGTAGCGCTGAATTTACCGCTTAGCGATCGCCATTTTGCTTACAAGCGCATCCGAGAGCTTTTTTTCCGCCAAACATAGCCATTGTTTAGAGGAAGTGTTTACGTGCGAAAAGACAGGAGTACTTAAGTGATAAACTGTAAAAATGGCGGTTACTTTAATATTTGACGGGTTTTAGTTGACAATTCAACATCAATTATTACAAATGTGAAATGAACAAATTATAATATGTATCCACTGTGCTATAAAATGAAAACTTTATTCAGTCTTTACACGCAATCATTTTTATCTTTATCTTTAAAATATCAGTAACAATCCCTTTCTGTCATTTGTAAATAAATGTAAACAAATACTGCCCATAATTCGAGCTATTCTTAGGTACTTTTTATTTACAACGAACACATTGATGTTAATGACATAACACAAGTACTTACTTCTGTTTTGTTTACATTTATTTAAAAACTTATCTGGAATATAGTAAAATGGCTTAGAGCGAGTTAGGTCACATATTGTAAAACATTCAGGAGTAATAATGAGAAAATATGGTAGCCTATAACTTAGTGATTAATCCCCGTGCTAATAAGCTATCTTTGTCTGTCAAGTTACTTTTCTAACGTATCAGACAAAGACACAACCAATTGTGGTCGCCAATCAGTTGCAAATATTTTTATTAGTAGGCGGGGCTTTAATTTTTCATTACATTCTTTGACAGATAGAAAATGTATGTATACGTAGGATAGATTCACGATTGTGACTATAGAAATACAAGACAGCACAGATTTTAAAATCGAACTAAAAAATTCACCACCTCCTGAAGTTATATCCTAGCAACAATCAATTTTTTTTTTCTATCTACCCTCGTATCAAATAGTAGAAATAACAAATCTATGTAACCGGTACAAAGTTAACAGTCGTCTTAATTATATTAGTATTAGGTAGGTTAGGTAAAATTATGGCAACTGACTAGATACCGCTGGCATACTTGAAAAATGCGGCAACGAATAGTACGCCGAAGTCGGCGAGCCCGAGCCCGTCACATTGAATGATTGAGCCCGTCAGAGTTCGGTACGTACATCTGATACGAAGATTTCAGGTCATTCACGCACATTAGAAATTGTCTTACACACAATGGTATTTCCACATTACAATTATGAGTTGCCGCATTGACGGAGCTGTTGTTGTTATATAGCGCGGTATCTAGTCGAGCGCCGAGACCAATCATTTATCTAAGCCACAACCTAAGTCACATATTAATTCTGAGACAAAAAAGCGTCAGCGGGTCATCTTTTTACCCCAGCAGGAATATGTGCATTACGTTTTGGACGTAAGGGTGAGTTTGCAATAAATTTCCGCATTTCATTTAGGCGCGTTTCGACTTTGCGCGAGTATGAAATGACCCTTGGAGCCCTCGTATATCGGACTCGTATACAGGAAGAAATACGACACTAAGTCAGTAAAAATATTAAATAGCAAACCTCAACAGTCTGTAAAAGTCAATTAACAAAATGGACTTTCGTTTTGAAAATGGAATTTTCATTAGACATTGACATAAGCAACACCATCTTCTTCTTATTATTATATTATAAAGACGTAACAGGCATTTTGGGCGGTAACTCAGATGAATAAAAAAAACTAAGCATAGTATTGGTAACAGCTAATCATAAAACATAAAAGTCAAAGAAGAAACAATGTCATATATTTTGTCTTTGGTAAACCATAGACACGATGTCATAAATAAAATGTATTGTCTTGCGGAATTTTAGTTTTATAATATGGGTATCGTTGCTTGAGCACGAAAATCTAGGAATATATTTATACGGTACCAAAATTTTATTTCGTACTTTTGGATCTGCAATATACTATAAATAAATTATGGGTTATATTTTAAATCTGCATAATATACTCGATCAAATTTCTATATGAGAATTCAACAATTATGGACAATATATGTGGACTTACTAGTGACTTTGGACAGCCCGTTCGGGCATATGATTAATTATTATCAGTTAAAGTCCGTTCAGAGTCATTTTACCTCGCATAAAAGTGAGCCCTATGTCGTCGGCATAAGAGTCATGTCTAGGAAAAATAGCTCTGAACGTACTGCAGGACATGTGGACTCTACGAATGCTCATGAAAGGAATTCGTAAATATCAAACTACCCACAATAAAACTATTATTTCAAAAATGTCTAAATTCAAACTCTTCAACAACATCGAATAAATTCGTATTTTTTTTTTCAATAATATAATATACTGTGTAGCTATAATAAATGTGCTGAAAGAAATTCTTAAATTGTGTTACGTTACTATTGAAATTCTCTATTACGAACGTATTTACAATTACTCCTAAGAAAGATAGTTATCTTTATGATAATACTTTTTATTGGTAACATATAATTTAATGATTCGTCAGAAAATGGTTTAGTCAAATAATTTTCGAATTTCCTTCGTATTCTTTGCAGCTAAATCTAGATGAAATACTGCAGTCTTTTATTCAAGCAATCGATAATAATAGAAAACATTATTCGCAATTTATCGATAAAAGTAACGCTTCAAATCAAAGGTTATTTTCGATTACTTTTATTAGCGTTATGTTAATAGGACTTGTCAATGATTAAGCCACTTTGGCACAGAGCCAACTCCCAATCCATATACCCTGGATATAACCCACTTAAAATCCTCCAAAATCCCCTCCCTAGTCAACCTCCTCAGCCCATAAAGGCTAAGGAGAAACCCTAATTTAAAAGATACACTGCTCAATGTCGAAAATTATTAAGATGGCACTCAGACATCGAGAGGCGTATTATTTATCGGACAAAATATCGAAATCGACTTTTTTAAACATGGCCAATATTACGTTAAATCGTTAAGATTTCATGAAACAAATTAATAATTCTTTTATTTACTTAACAAGCCCATCGAAATAGCAAATAGCCCCGTTAAGTACATAGATAGATATTAAATATCATCAGGAAAAGGCGTGACATTTCCCATAAATGGTCATCAACTCAAATCGAGTTGCAGAATCGAGTTCTCACTCGGTGTATCAATTACCAAATAAATATCATCAGGAAAAAGAGACTTTTTCCATAAAAAAGTTGTCAACTCGAATCGAGTTCTCACTCGATGTGACTTTCAGCCTGATGGGTCCTGTGTTGTTTAAACCTCTGTGCTCTTGCCCACGTGTTTGTCCGGGATCCCGGACGCGCTGAGTTTGCATTGCCGGCCCGGGAATATGCCGCTGAACAAACGACCTGGAAAATGTTACATGTCACATTGCCATCACTGTGTATTAACTTCTGGCTATAATTCAGAGTCAGCGCATACCAACACGCCATGCGGCGCGCACTTTTTAAGATAGCGATTCAAAATTAAGTTTTGAAATTATTTTTTTTGTGATAAATGGAAAGACTATACATAATTAGTTTTATAACAAAACTATTTTTAAATTTTATTTTTCACTTAATTTTAAAGTAACATCAAAATAAAAATTAATTTTTGGATTCAGTACCAAAGACACGCCGACAGCTCTCGAACGAACCCGAGCGCGTGTGACGTCATAATGTTAGTTTCACCTGAGGGTATCGCAACTAATGTTCAAAATTAGACTCGCTTTCTTGACTTTTCATTAAATAGCTACAACAATATGACGTCATAACCTATGGTGACCGATCGTGGCGCGTTCATAGTCACGAGATTTTATTTTTATTTTAAATTTTTTTAATTGTTTATTATTAATTATAAAAAAGTTTTTCGCGTTAAATATCAATATTATAATTTAAAATAAGTACATAAAAAAAACATTTTTTTTTTTTCAATTTCTCAATTGAATTTTATTGCGTGCGTAGTACGGCGCATCTCGCAGTTCAAACTCTTGCGATTAATCGTGTGGGAATAGTGGCAGCCCCAAAGGGAGATCTCCGACCGAACGAGGTGGTATGCCCGGTCAATTCCACTATACCCATAATCGTATATATTTTTGTGTAGAGAATAAAGTTCAATTTTGAATAGCTATCTTAAAAATGTGGTTCACCACCCATCACGTCTCGTTTCTCGCGGAGGTGAAAAGTGGCCCATGGAGAGCCGCTTCGCTACGTTGAATGTAAGAGGAAGAATGGATGGTAAGAATGAAAGTGAACGAAGCGAAACGAGTATGTAAGGATCGTAGCAAGTGGCAAAAAGTGGTCTCTGCCTACCCCTTTACGGGAAAAAGGCGTGATTATATGTATGTATGTATGTATGTATCTTAAAAACTGCAGCGCGGCGTCGCGCCACGTGTCGTTACGGCGTGAACTGACACTTATTGTTACTTTTTATGATTTTTTTATTGATACTTTACACTCAATGGATAATTTATATTATTTAAAATGTCAAATTATCAAGTTCGAGTGCTCATTTGAACTTTTACTTTCTAATAGGGAATATGCATAAAATATAAAAATAGCTTAAAATATAATAATATGTTACTAGACAGAAAAATAAAGAAAATGGCGAGAAAATTTTCAATATCTGTTGATAAATGAGCAAGATATGAGCGGTCAAAGTTTGTAATCTATCTCTTTCTAGCAAAACGAAATTTAGTATGAACTTTCTATGAAAGTCGTGTTATGTGACGTCACGATACACGTCGGATCTCTCTGTCTAATAGACCAATTTAAACGTTCATATCTTCATTATTTTTAATGATATCAAAAAACTGATTTTACCATACGGTTTACTAAACAAGATATATTTATATAAATAAATAAAAAAAATACGTGCATATTCCCCTCTTGTTTTAAAAAATTCTTTTTTGACTATTCTTTTGCTAATACAATTGAAATAAAATAAGTACAATGTGCATAACAGTAAAATTTACTTTTATATTTTTTATTTTAAAAAATATTTTTTAATTAGGAAAAAAATGTTTTAGTAATTCTGTCAGTATTAGTTGTAATAAAAATGCTTACATTATATATATCGCGGTTTATTTACATTCACACTCAACAAACACTTTACGTAATCATATTAGTTTTTACATTAAATAGCTTTATATAAAAATTTACACTTGTGGTAATTATTATTATTTATAAAAATCAATTATATTATAACCCTCTTACTAATAAAAATATTTACACAGTGGGTAAGCTACACAATGTTTTATCCTTAGACGTTGAAAAAGTCGCTTGATAGACAAGGACAAAACATTATATAACTTATCCATTGTGTAAATATCTATATTAGTAAGGGGGTTTTTTAAAGTTACAATGTATATCTAATTGATTTAAGAGTACGCCTAGCAATTTACAATGCGCGTCTTTTAGGTAACTAGCTTGTTAATAAAACATTATGTTATATTCCCATAACCATTCGGACAACCGACCGTCACACCACAGACAAATTCAAGATGTTTTTTCAGTCACTATTCAAACTTTCAGAAGTGAATATACTCTTGAATATAAGCAATTCTTACTGTGGGATTAACTTTCCTACTTGAAAAAAAAAGCTGTTTCATACAAAATACTATCTATGCTTCGAGCCCTTTTTTATGTAACAGGCGATTTTTTTTCAAGTAGGAAATTTAATCCCATAGTAAAAGTATGGGATTAAATTTCCTACTTGAATATATTATTATATATTCAAGAGTATATTCATTTCTGAAAGTTCGGATAGTGACTAAAAAAATACTGGGTATATGGCAATATTTCAGTACCCCAAGTGTATTTTAACCGACTACGGCGAAGACAAAAAGTGTAATGATTTTGGCAATCTATGTATGTATTTATGTATGCATGTTTGTTCCACAGTAGCGGAAACTAGTGATCCGATTTTAATGAATGAGATGTCAATAGAATCGTAATGATGGCACGGGTCATAGCATATATGTTCACTACGGCCGCTGTATCCTGACGGGTCTGAACATAGGCTCTGCGAACGCATGTACAACTTGTGAAGAAAACTGTTATTGTATTATTTTTATATACCTATGTACTAATAAATTTTCCCTAATACAGTTGACCAATTAGTACAAATAAAATAAATACGAAAACACTTAGAAACAGTTATTGCGCAACCTTCTGCGCGAAGTTCAGACTCGCCAAGATACATCGGCCGTATTGTACAATGTTAATTTACGTAATCGGGTTATAGTATTTAATTTTTGATTAGTTAAGTGTGGTTATAGCGTTTGCGATAAGTTTTTTTTTTTTTCTAGTCTGTTTAAACTGTTTTAAAGTCAATACAAACGCAAGCTCTATACTTAGTCAAAATATCACCTTGGGGCATAATGCGCGTTATAGCGACGCGTCTGTTCGTATAAATTACACTGCGCGTCTAATGCTTGGTGACGGTTATATTGAGTATAGGTCGCGCGGTGGTTTAAAATCGCTCGACGAAACAAGTGGGGCAATCGGCGCATGTGTACAATCGCGCACAGAAATTCTTTGTGTTTTTAAGAGAATTCTTCTTTTATTTCGTAATTTTGAACCTAAGTAACTAAACATAGTAATAACACTAGTGTTTGCTTGTAATTTATATTGCTAGTAGGTATATTCATAAAAATTAAAAACAAAATTGAATGGTTATTATATTTAATAAATAAAATTGAAAGAAATTTAATCATCCAACAGTGTTGATTATCCTTCCAATAATTCATTGTAGGATATCGAAGTAAAAGGATTAAAGTTGTATTTTTACTCATTTTTTTCATCACTAGGAACGTATTACTAATGCGATAAAACAATCTGTACGCAACATTACCCAAGAGACAAGAGACGCGTAAACACAACGCGCGAGGTGAAGAGCAACTGATCAACCAATGACGTGTCGCCGTCGGCGCACACCCGCCCCACTCACTCCTCACCACCAAATAGACCTAAGAATTGAACCCTGCGCATACCCCTTCTACTTTAACCGAGCGATCTTTAACTATCGCGCGACCTGAACGTGCTACACCGCTCGTCTAGTACAACATGTGCGACACGGCCGCTATACCTGGCGAGCGCTGGTCGGGCGGGTGGCGCGGGGAGGTCGCGTGCAGCGCGGTGCGGCTGCCCTGCTGGAAGGACACCGACATGCCGCTGTCCAGCGAGCCGACGGAGCCGCGCCGCTGGAGCCGCTCCGCCGCTAGGGCCACTGGAAAAGTAAAATGAATTAATTATTAAACAGCCTCCGTGGTCTAGTGGTGAAAGCATTGGCTCTCGACTCGGAGGTCGTGGGTTCGATTCCCGCATTGGAACAACAAAAAATGTAGTTTCTAAGTTTAGTTAGGATAATGCAGGCTGATGATCCATGCGTCGGATGAGCATGTAAAAAGTCGGACCTGCGCCTGATCTCTCGTCAGTCGTGTCGGTTATCTGTCCCACTGGATTATGAGAGTAAAGAAAAAAAGAGTGCTCTTGTGTACTGCGCACACACTTGGGCACTATAAAATTACTCCTGCGTAACTGGCCTGGTTTCAATGAAACCGGCCACCATCACCGAGATCGGTGTGGTAGTTATTATTATCATTAGAATTAATTGCTTTAATATGTGTCCTTCAGTAATCTAGAGGAAAGGTTTCTTTCGTTTCTTGCATCGAAAAGTTTCGGAAGCATTGGACCGATTTGTATGAAATTCTTCACAGATATAGAGTAGATTACGGGGAAGGACATAGGCTACTTTTTATTGCAGCAAAATATACGGTTCCTGCGAGATATTGGCGTGCAGGAAGTCGCGGGCAAAATCTGGTTACGAATAAAACATGTATGTAGCTGCAACACCAAGCTTAGTTATTTTTATCATTTTTTTTGGCTAAGTGAGGACAATGACGCATAGCGGTGGCGAGGGAAGCGCCGTCATTTAGCTGCCTATCGAGATTTATTTTAACTTTTGACAAGTGACAGTAGTTATTTACGAAATCCGTTGCGTATTCGTTATTTAAGAACGAGTTTATAATCCGTTGCGTATTCACGTATTATACAAAGTACTGCTATGTATGTCGCCGTAAAATTATAAAAACTGTTAGATCGTAAAATAACTAACGAGATTGTAAAAATATGTCGAAAGATTCATTACTATATATTTATAATTCAAAAAATGATATGTTAAATTTTAGGCAGAATATTCGCGTCCGAAGTTTTATCAATATTTTACAATACTTCACTAGTTATATTACAATCTAACGGCTTTTACAATTTTACGGTGACACAGACCCCGCCCATGTCGTACTCACCCGGGTCGTTGATGTCAACTAGCGAGTTGCTGAGCACGTTTCGCTTGATGATGCTGGTGGGCGGCGGGTTGTGCGCCATGCGCGCGGGCGCGGCCGGCGCGGGGCACGTCGGCGGAGGGGGGAGCACCACGCTGCAATATAGGAGTGGATTGTTAGCACACACGAGTTTTTTTGTGGTCGCGACAGAAAAAACTGTACTGCAAATCGAACTCTGCGCTAATAAAAGAGAGCTGAAAATCGAAGTGTCAAGAGCTGTGGGGTCGTCCATTAATCACGTGATGCCTAAAGGGGGAGGGGGGGTCCGAAAAAAAATCACCAAGTATCACCAAGGGGAGGAGGGGGTATAAGGAGACATCACGTGTATTAATTTTCGAATCTAGTCTATGCATACCGAAATTATTATCGATCGTAGATTCGTAGTGTTGTTTAAATACTTACAATACAAATGACTCGTATAGTTTTTAATTGCTCAAATTATTCGATTAAATTGTTTTTTAAGTTAAAGTTTTTCTTCAAACATATAAACTAATAATAATACTATATAAAAAAATACACGTGATCTTATATGGGGGAGGGGGGGTAGTATAAAACCTCGCCACGTATCACCAGAGGGAGGGGAGGGGTCTAAAAAGTTGTTAAAAACATCACGCGATTAATGGACGGCCCCTGTCTGCTAAATAAAACCTGCAATAATACAATTACAATCAAGTCCCGATACGATAAAACTGTCAAACGGTATTCTCGTAAACGTTAAAGCCGGGTTTTCACAATACGAGTACGCTCGGACCGAGTGCGCTCGGATGGCTACTCGGACGCTACTCGTAATGTGTAAACAGGTGATCCGAGCACACTCGGACGATGGCATCCGATCAGAGTCGACTCGGGCGCGGCTCTACTTTTACGAGTTGACTCGGATGAAATTTTAAAAACAAAATGGCGTCAACTAAAAAAATTAAAACGGAGCTAAAGAAAAAGTGGACAGAACGTGAAACTAAACCTTTTCCGAGTCGAAATCGTTATTTTATATTTTTTTATTTCCCTCCCGTGATTTTCTATTTCAGCCAATAACATATCTGTCACAATTTATACACCTCGAAGCAACAAGTCAGTCGTCGTCATCTTGTGTGTTTAGAAATCAAATGCTACTTTGATTCAAAAAACCAAAACTGTGAAAACCAAATTCCGAGTGGGCTCGTATACGATTAGGCTCGTACGAGCGCACTCGGTCCGAGCGTACTCGTATTGTGAAAACCCGGCTTAAACCAGCGTGACATCGAAGCACGTTCCTATTGGTCGAAACATCACAAAGTCAGTTTATAATAACGTGTCGCTTCTCTTACAATACAATTAAAGTAAAATTAAAGTCTACTTTAAATACGAGATTTGAGGTTTTGATTTGACAACTCTACACGATTTTCAGCTTTATTATATTAGCGCACAGTTCTATTTACAGTGCTGTTTTTTCTGTAGCAATCACTAAGAAACACTCGTGCGTGGGAACGTAGCTTTGTGTTGCCTTGTCATTAAAGATGAGGTCACACTAGACGTAATGACGCGGCCTCAAATTATTTAACAAAATTTACAAACAATAATTTTAAATAATTTACTGAAGTAAATTCTTGTATACGATTTGTGCACTTACCCATGCACGTGCATATGGTCAATGCACTGCTGGTGGTCAATCTCCACGTCCGCTACTCCACTGTCGCGGTTGTCCATTACTGAAACAGCATACATATAAGTAAATTAAGGTACAAAACATTTTTGTCTATTTCCTGAAACGCCTGTATTTGGCGTCACTTCATTGCTATCGGTAGTGGAACATCACTGCTCTGTCTTGATCACACAGGTAAGACGTCATTATATTATTTCACATCTTACACAGTGACGTCACCGTACTACCCTTGTCCCACTAGTACAGGTGTGACGTCACCGCACTATACGGTCTCTGTCGCACAGGCGTGGCGTCACAGCGTCCATCCCGCTCGCGCTCACCGTTCCTGTTGGGGCCGGCGGTGGCGCGGCCCTTGCCCCTGTTGAGCTCGCCCTCGATCCTCATCGCCTCCATGTCGTCCATCTCGGCGATGCTCTCGCGCAGGTCCTCGGCGAACTTGCAGCGGTCGTGCTCGTTGCGCGCGTTGAATGTCGCCAGCCGCCGCCCGTCCACGCGCCGCGAGAGGCGGATGCCGAACGGGTAGTCTGTGGACACGTCGTCATGATTCAGTGACGTAAGCGAATATAATAGAACTAGATGTTGCCCGCGACTTCGTGCGCACAAGAGAGACTCACGCGGGAACCGTACACTTTGCCGCAATAATAAGTAGCCTGTGTCCTTCCCCGTGGTATACTCTATATGTGTGCCAAATTTCATTAAAATTAGTCCAGTAGTTTCGGAGCCTATTCGATGCAAACAAAAAAAACCTTTCCTCTTTATTATATTAGTATAGACAGAAATCATTTATTGGCTTAAACAAGGCAGAACATGATATAAAAATAAAGTTAGATATAAATTCTTATTTTGCCTTTGAAGTGACAAACAAATTGTAGTTAACTTCTTTTCGGCAAGCAGTGTAAAAAACTCGCACATAGCACACTGTGGGCCTAGCAGGAATATTTGACAGTAAACGTAACGTTATCGAAAGAGAGCTCTGACAAAATCATGACAGCGCACCATACAAATTTCATTCGATAACGTAACTTTACGCTGTTGTCAAACGTTCCTGCTAGGCCGCATATACAATTTTCCGCAGCGTCATACTCACGCGGCACGGAGAACAGGTTGACCAGCATGCCGCACAGCGGGAACGACTGGCGGAACGTGTACGTCACGGAGGACTTCTTCTTGCTGAATATCTTCGTGATCACCAGCAGGTCGTTGAAGAGGAACACCTGGAATATACAAGGCAATGTTTTTGTGAGTTTCCTATTGCATTTACTTTTCAAACCTTATTTAAACTCTATTTGTATAATATCAGTAATCAGTATGTATTTGACCTAAAATAATTTTATGAAGAAATGAAAAGATGTGTAAGGAAAGAACCTTAGCAAATAATCATATAAATTATTATGTCTGTACGTCAACCAAAAAATTCGAGTAGTTTTCGATAATTGGAGGAGTATGAAATTTGGCACAGTTAAAGTTTATGTCGAGGAGGGTATGCAGAAAACTATTTTTTTAAAATAATGCACATAAATACATGAAATTAATAAAAAATTAAGTTATGTCCACTACCCTACTCACACTACCATACGTTTGTATAATAACAATAGGTGTTGGCTTCACACATTTGTCATTCTTTTTTCACATTCCATCTGTTGAGACATTTGGCATTTAACTATAACTTTATTCTTAAGAAGTTTCGTATAGTTCACATTAGTAAGATTTATTTATTTTTATTCTTTTGCCGGCAAATCCAATTACTTTTAAAGCTCGAAAAGTGAGACACCGCATCTGTCTGCGAGCGTACACTTACCTCTCTCTGGTGCACGCCGGGGCGCTCCTTCTTGTGTATATCGGGTATCTCGTACAGGCGGCAGTAGCACACGAGTCGCCGGTGCGGCAGTGCCAGGTGGGGCTTCTTGCCCACTATTGTCGCTTGGACTTTCATCACCTGGAATATAAGTAATTAAGATTAGAAAAACATCAACATTAGGATCAGCTCATCGGTATGAACTGACCACAATGAGACCCGACGCGGCGCGCACTTTTGTAATTTTACGTGTATCTTTTTAAGTAGTTAATAAAGGTAATTTTTGAATCGCTTTCTTATGAAGAGCGCACCGCGTCGCGTCTTGCTGTGAACTGACGCTTAGGAAGCATCACCTGTTGGTACGCAATACCCCGTCCCAGAAGCGGTCTGCCCGATGATCTCAAGGTAACTACCGTCTCGAATTATAATTCAACCGTTAACTGTTTATTGTGAGGCCATACTATTAGTTGGTAAAAGGGGAACCTTAGACGGTACTCATCACGTCAGGTCCGTACTGCTGTTTTACTTTACGAGAGTTATTACATCTTTTACAGATTTCGGCGCAGTCATCGCCGCACCGCACCTGCATGTCTCCCGGTGCTGCGGCCGCACCTGTATGTCTCCCGGTGCCGTGGACGCACCTGCGCGTCTCCCGGCGCTGCGGACGTACCTGCATGACGTGGTCGCTGCCGGGGCGGAACTCGCTGGCCTTGAGCCGGTCGTAGATGCCGGCGAGCATGTCACGGTCGATGTCGCCGCAGTCGTCGCACCGCACGCCGCACCTGCGTGTCTCCCGGTACCGCGGCTTCACCTGCGCGTCTCCCGTTGCCGCGGACATACCTGCGTGACGTGGTCGCTGCCCGGGCGGAACTCGCTGGCCTTGACCCGGTCGTAGATGCCGGCGAGCATGTCGCGGTCGATGTCGCCGCAGTCGTCGCACTGCACGCCGCACCTGCCTGTCTCCCGGTGCCGTGGACGCACCTACGCGTCTCCTAGCGCTGCGGACGTACCTGCGTGACGTGGTCGCTGCCGGGGCGGAACTCGCTGGCCTTGACCCGGTCGTAGATGCCGGCGAGCATGTCGCGGTCGATGTCGCCGCAGTCGTCGCACCGCACGCCGCACCTGCGTGTCTCCCGGTGCCGCGGCCGCACTTGTGTGTTTCCCGGTGCTGCGGACGTACCTGCGTGACGTGGTCGCTGCCGGGGCGGAACTCGCTGGCCTTGACCCGGTCGTAGATGCCGGCGAGCATGTCGCGGTCGATGTCGCCGCAGTCGTCGCACCGCACGCCGCACCTGCGTGTCTCCCGGTGCCGCGGCCGCACTTGTGTGTTTCCCGGTGCTGCGGACGTACCTGCGTGACGTGGTCGCTGCCGGGGCGGAACTCGCTGGCCTTGACCCGGTCGTAGATGCCGACGAGCATGTCGCGGTCGATGTCGCCGCAGTCGTCGCACCGCACGCCGCACCTGCGTGTCTCCCGGTGCCATGGACGCACCTACGCGTCTCCTAGCGCTGCGGACGTACCTGCGTGACGTGGTCGCTGCCGGGGCGGAACTCGCTGGCCTTGACCCGGTCGTAGATGCCAGCGAGCATGTCGCGGTCGATGTCGCCGCAGTCGTCGATGCCGCGCAGGTTGCGCACGAAGTCGTCGAGCGACATGCGCGCCTCGGGCTTCAGGTTCGGCGTGTGCAGGTCCGTGTTCAGCATTATTATCGCGAATGCCAACACGAATATCTGAAAAGTAAATTATATTTTATTAATAATAATTAATAGATTCATATTATATGCACGTAAACGGACTTTGTGACACTACACTGGCGTATACATTGGCGTCGCGGCGCTGAGTGCGTGCGTACCTGCTTTGGTGTAAATACGTTCTGATGAGTATAAAACGAAACCTGTTTATAGTTACTAGATGTTGCTCGCGACTTCGTGCACGCAAAAGGAAATCCCGCAGCAACCGTACACTTTACTGAAAAAAAAAAAATAGTCTATGTTCTTTCCTGTGGTCTCCTCTATATCCATGCTAAATTTCATCAAAATCTATCCAGTAGCTTCGGAGCATATTTAATGCAAACAAACAAACAAATCAATCAATCCTCTATAGATAGGCCCCCGAACTATCTAGCTCAATATTATAATTACCGTATCCTGTGTGCGCAGGCGCTGCACGAAGTCCGTGTTGCAGACGCAGTAGCGGCGCGCGAACGCCTCCACCAGCCGCTCGATCTTCTGCGCCTCGCCCGGCAGCCGGAAGTGCGCCTGGTAGCGGCGTAGCGCCACGTCCACCGCCATGCCGGACAGGTCCAGCTCGTTCACGAAACATCTGGAACGATGATGAAAAACACTATTACGTAAGCGAATGAAAATATTATGCAAAACGTAGATTTAGAACGTAGATAACTGACGCAGGGATATAATTTTGGTTGTAGTCTACAACCAAAAATTACACCTGGTGTCAACCCTGTTGTACGTTACAGGTCAAGGCGACGTAAGATCTTATAAGGTATTGTAGTTCCTATATTATACTAAAATTTAATACTTTACAGGATATAAGATATTTCGGTAATATTTTATAAAAATAAAAACTTATGTTTTCTTATTCTGGTCTGTAAAAAAGTAGCTAATTTTTATAGAAATCTCGAATCTCACTTTCTAATTATAAATTTTAATAAAAGGAACTACATCCTTCATGTATCTACGTATACGTCGACATAATCTGTAACCTTTGTGTACTTTACATAATATAGTATTTGAGATTACTCACTCTAAAACAGCCATATTGAACTGGCTCTGCAGGTTGCCGAGGTATTCGCCAATCATCTGCTTGCTGAGCCCCTTCCGCGTGATGAGGAACCTGGCGACCCCGCGTGGAGAATTCTCCAGAAACCCTCGCGATATGAGGTACGCTATACCCCGCTCAGGTTTCTTGTTGAACAGGTTCAAACCGACTCGGTACTGGCGTTTTCGAACTGTTTCTGATACCTGAAAAGTACAATGTAAATAATTGCTGTAAATAATAATTTATTACACAAAGAAACGCATGAACATGTTCGTTGATTATATATTAAATAATTACATTAGCATTCTGCTATTTTCAGATTTGTGGTGAAGGTTGGTTCCAAACTGAGAGAGAGAAAAAAGAGGGGGATGGGGGTGCTCGTGCTGCGGGCGGTAGCAAGCGGTGGGCGGCGCGTCGAAGTAGGGCGGGGCCTCCCGGCGCTTCCACACGGCGTGCCTACCGCTCGTCGTACAGTTTGATGGACGCCGTGCTTGGTGCTGCGCGAGAGAGAGGTACTGTGCGACGGAGAGATGCACCTTGAGCGGCTGCTGGTGCATGTTCTCGTGCTGTGGGCGGCGGCAAGCGGCGCGCCGTAGTAGGGCGGGGCCTCCTAACGCTTCCACATTGCGTACCGCTCGTCGTACAATTTGATATACGCCGTGCGTGCTGCTCCAAGAGAGAGAGGTGTTGTGCTAGAGAGAGAGAGAGAGAGAGAGAGAGAGAGAGAGGGTGTACCTTGAGCGGCTGCTGGTGCGTGTGCTCGTGCTGCGGACGGCAGCAGGCGGCGGCCGGCGCGTCGTAGTAGGGCGGGGCCTCCTGGCGCTTCCACACGGCGTACCGGTCATCGTACAGCGTGCCGGACGCCGTGCGCTGGTGGTACTGCTGCTCTTGGATGTGGATGTGTTGCTCCTGGAATTACGAATACACACATGATACGGGTATTCTCATACATTTTCATATTACGAACTATAATTACCGTAATAAATAAATTAATACATACATACATATAATCACGCCTATTTCCCGTAGGGGTAGGCAGGACCGCCTCTTTCTCGTAGGGGTAGGCAGAGACCACTTATTTCCACTTGCTACGATCCTTACATACTTCTTTCGCTTCGTCCACATTCATTCTTACCATCCATTCCTCCTCTTACATTCAACGTAGCCAAGCGTCTCTCCATGGTCAGCGGACCAATAAATTAATACAAATATTTGTTACATAATATATTAATTTTTTTTTTTATTTAATCATGATCCTGAAACAAAGGGAAATGACTGGGATTCGAACCCAGCTACTACTGAAGTAGCGTTTGGTTAATTACGCTCTATTCTAGTCCACCTGTTTAAAAAAAGTAACACATACTTAATACCTTATCAATACAATGTCTTCTTAGTGTTTTCACGTATGTATTTTGATGTACCCTTTACCTTGGTGGGGAGGGTTAGTGCGATAAAAATAATAGGATGTGTGTTTGTTTAGAAACCCTGCGTGTATAGTGTAAGCCTGTAGAACATGCCATAAAGCCAGTGATAAAAAACTCATCATAATAAAGTGCATCATAAAAAAACCATAATAAATTACGCGTGGAACATTCATAACATCCTGACTCAATATAAGTCATACTTAGAAATAATATGATTATATTGTTACAACAATAATATTATGGTACAACGGACATTTATATTCAACAGTATAGTCTGTCTTTTCGATAAGAGATGCTTAATTTAATTTTTAAAGTCATTAAATTATGCTCATATTTATCTTTACAAATCATTAGTTTCATTAATTAAACAAGTAGAACATTATCGTATGTAATTTACATTTTAAACTGTGAATAATAAAATATTTTAAATCATCTATCCATAGTATGTTATAATTATTAGGGTTGCCCCTTATTACAATAAAACATTGATGGATGATATTAGCTTGTGAATCGCCTGATATTAAACGACTAGCTGTTGCCCGCGGCCCTGCCCGCGTAAATACGGTATCGCAAAGGAAAACTCTTCTTTTTCGGGATAAATAGTAGCCTATGTTTTAATCCAGAGCCTAAACTACTGTCATACCAAATTTCATCGAAATCCGTTCAGTAGTTTTTGCGTGAAAGAGTAACAAACATCTATTCGTCCATACATCCATCCTCGCAAACTTTCACATTTATATTACTAGCCTGTTTTAATCCAGAGCCTAAACTACTACCATACCAAATTTCTTCGAAATCCGTTCAGTAGTTATTGCGTGAAAGGGGAACAATCATCCATCCATACATACGTCCATCCATACATCCTCACAAACTTTCACATTTATAATATTAGTAGGATTTATTACAGTTCACACTCGTAAATCTAGAGAAGTTACAAGTGTGTTTCCAGCCCTATCTGACGCTTGAGAGAAAAATATGCATTCTCAAAAGCTTCTTTCAACCAAAATAGTTGTGATTTTTCTAGAGCTTTCTAGAATGTTATCATCATGAATGTTCCACACACGGACAGCGCAAGCAACAGAACAGGGTCGAACCAGCGGCCGGTGGTATCGGTCGGAGTTAGACGATGATGATGACTGTACCGAGGACAGCGAGCCGCGCGCGCACTCCCGCCGCAGCGACACCGGCGACTCCGCGCTGCAACAAAATGGCGGCGTTACACAAGATGGCGGATAACAAAACGAACGATTACTGTACACAAAATAGGGGTAAATATTTGATTGTTGATAGGAAAAAAATTAACAAACAAAATATCCTCATAATTTTCTTGTCTTTTTCTTCGCAATGTAGACACAATTTCTATTTAATTAAAAAATAATGGAAGGCTGTTTAACATGAAGTCTTTCTGTTTGGAACATTTGACAACCATCTATTTAAATTATATGATAGATGAATACATAAACAATATTGTTTCAGCTTTCTGAAAATTACGAAAACAATATACTTACCTCCTTTTTATTTACAATAAGTTAGTGACATTTGTGTGCAGTCTTCGTGGTTCCTGGTGTTTTATTTATAGCCATTTTATAAAATCGGTTTCTGCGTTAAATTTGTCGGTAGTTTATCTATTTAATAACGATTTTTATTCGTTATCGTAAACGCAAATATTGAATAAACTACCGAAAAATTCACCTCAGAAACGGGACATAAGTTATTGAAATAAACGCGATGACTCACTTGAGTGTGATGCTGCTGGTGCGTTTGGGCACCTCGGGCGGGTGCCGGCGCGCGTTGGCCGCCTGTATCGCCGCCAGCTGCTGCTGCTGCCGCGCCGTCGGCGACGAGAGAGGCTTGCCCCCGGACGAGAGGAGGTTACCGTACACGGGACCTGGAAATTAAACCTTATATTCAACAAATAGAACCAGATATATATGTCACCGTAAAATTGTAAAAACCGTTAGATTGTAATATCACTAGAGATATTATAAAATGTAGACATTATTGTCAAATAAAAATTTCTCGTTACAATTATACGTATTATTTTTCTTTATAATTATTATTAGGAAAAAGCAAACAAATATGGCGGCGCGGGGCACTTGCCGTTTAACTAATCGGCACGGTAAATATTACAATATAACGAAAGATAATGCGTACAATTGTAAGGAGAAATTTTTATTTGACAATCTGTCGACATTTAATATCTCTAGTAATATTACAATCTAATCACTTGTCAATCAATCAATCAATCAATATCACTTGAGGGCCGTGGATTTTTTTCTGTCTAAACTTCTAAACTTAAATCAAAATTTCTGTAATTAATTTTATAACATGTTACATAATTATTATACTAATATTATAAAGAGGAAAAGTTTGTTTGTTTGCATTGAATAGGCGCCGAAACTACAGGACCGATTTTCATGAAATTTGGCACATATATAGAATAGACTACGGTGAAGGACATAGGCTACTTTTTATTTCGGAAAAATGTAGTTTCCGCGAGATTCACTTTTGCGCGCACGAAGCCGCGCGCGCGGGCAACTTCTAGTATACAATAATGGTGATACTGACCTGAGTTGTTCAACAACTGGTGGTTGTGTAGCGAGTCGTTGTGCGACGACGATGTAGATATGTTGGTGACCGAACCGCTCACCGAACAACTGCAAACCTGCAAGCGACTTGGCGTTAGCGTCACATACTATTAGGTGAGATTATTCTTCGTTTGTCGTCATATTGATTTTGTGTTGCTTAGGAAACCACTTAGAATAAATTATATACTATACTTAATTTAACAAAAATTGTCCCTTGTGTCAAGATTTGCGATCTGTGTTTTGATATGTGTATCATTAAAAAAATTACTGTGTTATATATGAAAAACAACGGGTTTAATAACTTAGAGGCTTGCTTGTCTCCTTTCTAATAAAAATCATTATCAGTAAGCATTTCCACTGATATTTATAATATTTATCTTAGGTACGTACATATCACATTTTGTAGTTGGACCACAGATTACCGAATAATAATGTTAAAACTTTAAATAGCCGTTTTAAAAACATAGAACGGTTAAACTTTATACTGTGTGTCAAAGGATTTTCAGTCTCAGTTAAAAAAAAAGTCAAGCATGATGTTCATTTTAATGACGTCACAGGGAATTGTAGTCTACAATTCCCTGTTATCGTACTATAATCACAGCGTAATAAAGATACTATAATTATGAATGTAAAAGATAATAATTTTCGATTGATTATAATCAGATAGAAGATTTAATTTAACTAAAATAAATGCATGTTGAAAGTTTACTTTATGAACATAAACCTAAGAAAATATAGGATAAATGAAACTTAAATTATGAGATGGATTCAAATATACGACAAAGCGCATCGAGAAAATGTAGTTTGGTGCGCTTCGCTTCACTCGTCTTGGCGGGGGACTACCGTGCCCTCAGATTCTCCAAAAACCGAGCCAGACATAAATAGAACGAACTTCACTTATTGAAACTTTCACAAAAAAAAAAAACATTCAAATATTCGAAAACGGAACACTGACGTCGTACGTTCTAGAAGTGACATGCCACACGCGAACCCAGCGCACTCGATACAGCACGAATACATTGCCGCTCCTGATCAGCTTCTTCAGCAACCGCCTAGTCCTATACCGGTCCATGCTAGACCGAAACTCGTCTAGCAGACGTTAGCACTCGCGCGTCACGAATAACACTGATAAGCAACTTCGGTATCTCTATTATGTACATTATCCTGTCGCGTCACACGAATTTCAACTCTATATTCAATGTTGTTATATAAATTTTCGCGTGCACATATATTCTTATATTATTATTGATTGTACAAACAATCGTTGTTTGCGATAATTGTAGCCACAAATATTTGAAATTTTTCCCCAAACACACGTTCATCCGTTCTCGAATAGGATACGCGATTGAAAAGCATACAACCGCAAATTAAATTCACATTATCGGCAATTAATTAATAATACGTTACGCCTCGTGAACTGCGCCTAACTTCAACAGGTATTAGGGCTATAAAGCATTTACAAACGGAAAATATCACTTTAGGAGGCGTGTAAAGTGTTGTTTTTCTGGATACTTAGCATAATAGTGTTGTGAAATTGCATAATGAATTTACGGAGCGCCCGCGCACGAATTAATACGTATTACGTAATATATTATATAAGCCACCGGTGGCTCTTTTTTTATATAATTAGAAGTAATTTTTTAATTTTTTGTTAAAAAAATATCTATTTAAATAGTCATTTCATTCCAGAAACATGTTTATATCATCAAGTCCCGCTTATGACAAACCAAAATATACGACAATGTTATGTCACTAACGGTCCGTTTCAGTAACCTACCTATCTATAACTATTTGTTAAAAACATCGTCATTCAAACATTTGCCGCTTTTTCGGGATACAAATTTGACGTTTCTAACAAATAATTACAGATAGATTGGTTATTGAAACAGACCGTTAGTCATTTGCTCATTTTTTTATTAAATAGACCGGAAAAGAGCAGACGGATCCGCCCATGGATACTTGCAACACCAGAGGAGTTTCACTTGTAACTCATCTGGTGTTGCGCACTCGCGTTCCTGGTCCTTATCCTTAAAATCACCCAACCTCCCCTGAACCTCCGGTAACATCATTCACTCGGCTCAACACATAGCAAGCGTTATTTCACGCCCGTTTTCTATCAGGCCGTAGTATTTATCCGGTGCCGAAGCATAGCTCTCCTACGTTTAACGTGTGATCCTTTGGACACCTTTAGTAGCCAGATCAGCGCAATCCGTTCAGTAGCTTGAGCGCATTGATAGATGAGCCATAGAGATGGAGATTAGAAACACGTACCCCACTATCGGTATCCCCTCTATGGTGTGGCGGTATCTCCGACGCTATCATATGGATCTGATGCGCCGACTGTTGAACTCTGGCGACCATGGCTTCCACCTCATTTTGTGGATCGCAGGACATGTGGTTGCTGGAAAATAGAGTTTAAAACTATTAACATAAAGATCACATCACCTTATTTATATTGAGTCGAGGACAAATCACCTTCTATGGGCTTTTGGCTGCAACAGGACAGTTGATTGATTTTTTTATTACATAAATAAGTAATGCTCTAAAATATAAGTTCTCAGAAGAAACAGTATATTCAAGATCAACATTTTCAAAGGTACAACGATTTGTTTGCAGAAGTTCGTAAGTGTTGTGAAAACGATCCATAGTCCACACTAGGGCTTCCAATCCCGCAATACCGGGATCTCGGTATTGCGGGATCCCGCGCCATTTTCCAATCCCGCGTGATGCGGGATTACGGGCGCGGGATCCGCGGGAATTGCGGGACTGAAAATGGCTCGTGGATATTTAGGAGTGTCATTTGTTAAGTTCAATTAAAGTAAACAAAATAGGATAATCTGCGAGAAATATTCTTAATAACTCTAGTTATTAACTGTTTCGTATTTTCGTGAAGTTTATTGATACTTACAGTGATACTATACTACTATAATTAAACATAAAAATGTCAAGTCCAGTATATACTGTATTTTCTGGTAATTCTTATGTTTGGGTGCATTTTCTCAAATATAATGATGCGTTAGCGGCAAAATACAAACTGTGCAATACTATACTTAAAACCACCGCTATATCAACCAAAGGATTAAAAGTGCATTTGAAACCTAAGCATCATATAGAGGATTTAAGCAAAAACGGGCCCGCAAATGCAGCGTCGTCGTCAAGTGCGAGTACCAGTTCATCCTCTCGTGTGTTATCTCCAGAATTACAGCCTAATCCGATGTAAAAACGAATGAAGATTACGGACCATTTTCCAATTCAAAACAGTGCAAATTCAATGGAAGAAAGAGTTGCACGACTGCAAAAGACAGCTTACCCTTCAGTGTTTTTGTAACTTCTGAAGATTTACGAGATTACTTAATAATTAAGTAATAATTTATCAGTTTAAAATGTGTTTTTTTCTTGGTTATTGACGTTATTTGATTGATCTCATTTTAACAGTACGTAAATAAATGTGGAGTTGATTAATTCATTATTTTATTTGCCTTAATTGTTTTATTTTCAATATGCGGGACCCCGCAAATACCGAGATCCCGCGGGATTGAAAATTCGTAGTCCCGCAAATACCGAGATTGGATTCAGGCCGCGGGATTGGAAGCCCTAGTCCACACAAAGGTCGCGGAACCTATGACGTCCCTTGTCTCTAAACCTGTATGAAATATAAAGAAATTTGTGCGTTTAAGTTCATGTTTTTATATGATGTAAGTAAACTAATGAAGTAGTTTTTTTTTTTACTAATAGGTTGATACATGGTATATTAAAAAATTTCATTTTTTTTTGGAATTTTTAGATGTATCACACTACAAAGCTACACATTCAAATTTATATTTTTCTTTTCGTTGTCAAGTAATAATACCTCAATAGTTTTAAATATATAAATTAAACTACCAAAACCTCTATTTTACAACTTTCGGTAAAATTTTATATCAGATTGAAAGTCGTAGGCATTAAGTAATACAAGTATTCCGTTAAGTAAATGTCAAATATATAATGCAAACATTGTAGTGGTTACGACGAAATATTCATGTGTAGTAGTATCAAAGGGCTGGTGAAAGTCATGTATTACTATGTAATAAGCGTTCTCTATACAGGCAGAATTATTAATGATGCACAGCAAACTTTTACATACACAGAAGTGCAGACACTAGAAATGTACCGTTTGAGTAGCAAAAATGAGAAAACTATAATTAAATATGAGTGTAACCTAATTTTACAACTCGAGCGAAAAGTGGGTAGGTATACCACAGGGTTAAATATTAGGACCACAGATCTAATCTGCTTTAATAATAATAACTCCCCACACCGATATCCGTGATGGTGGCCGGTTTCATTGAAACCAGGCCAGTTACGCAGGAGTAATTTTATAGTGCCCAAGTGTATGCGCAGTACACAAGAGCACTCTCTCTTCCATTAATCTCGTAACCCAGCGGGACGGATAACCGACACGACTGACGAGAGATCAGGCGCAGGTCCGACTTTTTACATGCCCATCCGACGCATGGATCTTCTTTCTTGACAAACAATCAGGTGATCAGCCTGCATTGTCCTAACCAAACTTGGAAACAACATTTTATGTTGTTCCAATGCGGGAATTGAACCCACGACCTCCGAGTCAAGAGCCAATGCTCTAAACACTAGACCACGAAGGCTATTCTTCTTTATATACCACATCCAACGAATATTCATTGGTATTGGTAAAATATGTTAGGTATTTAATGATTTTTAGTTTTCCAAAACCACCAACCAAAACACAACAAATCAACTAAAACTTCGTCTGCAAAAACTATATGTCTAAGATTTGCAAATTGCAATAGTCCAAAACATCGGTAGATGTTCTAAGTTTCAAAATTGGAGTTCTGATAAAAATGTAACTATTTATTGACGATCTATAGATTCCACTTGGTCAGAAGGGGCGAATACGCGCGAATCGAGATACTACCAACCAATGACAAAATGAGACCAATGAATGGCGCCCATCATTGCGTCCAGAAGCTACGAAGTAGGTACCTACACGTGATATACGCTCGTAAATCGTAGTAAATCGTGGTGAATTCACCCTTTTTGGACAAGTTCTTAAGTATTTTTATATTAGACAATAGACATAATTAACTCACTTTAGATCAATATCGTGTCGCTCCCGCAGTGACATGGAGCGCATGGGCCGCGTCAACGCGAGAACCTTCTCGTTGCCCGGACTCTTCTGTATGTGTGCGTTCGCGTAGATATCATTCCCTGTAAACGTAAAATGGTCATAAATTAAATTAAATAAATTGCATAATTATTAATTGATTAAAGTAAAAAATACAAATTGTAGACGGTATAAAAACAGTTGCAATCATCAGAAAATGTATTATTTATTTACTTATTTATTTAGGTATTAGGTAATATCACGGCCTCACAGAAAACCAACGTGAAATAACGTTTGCGGTGTATTTTGCCTTTCGAGTGAGGATACCTAACGCGGGTGTCTATGTCATCCCTTACTATCAGACCATCTGCGTTTGCGTATTTGGAAGTGTTGTTACATTGCAAAACGACGACCTTTGTGGCTTAGTGGTTGAGCGCGTTGGTGCTCAAGCCGGGTGTCGCGGGTTGGAATCCCGTCGAAGGAACAAAAAGTTTTTTTGTGTTCCTGGGTCATGGATTGGATGTGTATTAAATATGTGTATAATATAATAAAAATCTTAAATATGTGTATAAAAAAGTATAAAAGTATACCCGTAACACAAGTTCTTCGAGAACTTATCACGGGACTAGACTGACGTGGTGTGAAGCGTCCATAGATAATTATTATATTATAAAAATAACTATATTTTTACAAAACACGCATCCTAAGCAGTAATCACTTTTCAAACAGTAGGTAGTTTTAATGAAACTAACGTCACTAAAACACTAGCTTTTGACGTTTTCATTTCGTTGCTAATTATGTTTGTTTTGTAAACTCATACACAGCTGTTTAAATACGTTTTCCAGCTGACCTTTGTCTTTACTTATCATCCTTAAAAACTCTTTTCAAAGCCTCTTTTGTGAAGGATATCCATTGTTTAATTCCGAGAAAAAAGATATGATAAGATAATATGAGACTTCTTTAGTAGCTAGTTAAATGTTTAGTAAATAAATCCAGGGCACTAGTAAGAATTAGAGAACTGCATTACGCAGTAATAAAGTAGCACATTGGACATATATTAAAAAAATCTGTTCCAATATAACCAAACATAATAATCTAAGCTAATAATATGGCCTCTGGCTTTGATTTCTAAGACGAGATTGACACCAAATTGTTTATGCCCTAGTGATCGGGACGTCATTGATGTAGATTTAAATCCTATCCTACTAATATTATAAATGTGAAAGTTTGCGAGGATGTAATGGATGTATGGATGGATGCGCAAAAACTACTGAACGGATTTTGATGAAATTTGGTATGGTAGTAGTTTAGGCTCTGAATTAAAACATAGGCTACTTTTTATTCCGAAAAAATACGGTGTTCCCGAGGGATACTATATTTACGAGGGCGGAGCCGCGAGCAACAGCTAGTGATTAAATAAAAAAAATATAACATTTGATTATCAAAACTTACCATTAACCAGCAAATGCTCTCCATCTTGCATTCTTCTGGCAGTAGAGTCTGCGGCTTTCGCCATAGCTGTGATGGCACTGAACTTCTTCAACAGCTGTCTTCGTCTGAACGCCCTCTGTATGGTAACTGCAGCTCGTCTCGCTCTCAGACCTCCGTATCGCCTTTCCAAGATCTCAACTTGTTTGTCAAGAAGATCTTGGGACATTTCGTAACGACTGAAAATGTTTGTGAATTATTAGTATACGGGGTTTGGAATAAAATTTGCGTCTATACAAGACGTATTATCATTTATTACTATTTGAATTACAGTACCTTGAATAAAATTATAAATGAATTTAAACTGATTTATTTATACTTAAAATGATACATTCTTATATCAGTATCATCATTATCATAGAGGTCAAATATATCATACACACGATAATACGTCATGTAATATTGCTCGTGCAAGCAGGTTATAAGGAAGTGCTATTATTTCTATGGGTAACTCAGCGATGACTTCAAAATTTTAAATCCTAGTGATCGTTATACATGTTGACGATGTAAATGATATGATCGGAAAGGTCAAACTACACGATACTGATGATTATAGACCCGATATCCTACATTTCGGAGTCTAATCGGGCGAGGTTATTGTCAAAACAAACTTGGCAAGAACAAGTACTCAATATTTGGGTCATGCGCAAGTTAGAGATAAGGAAGATGTTTTTGCACTGTTAAGTAAAGTTAAATTCGAAATTCAAATATCAGTTTTAATATTTCCAGTTTAATTTAAGATTAAGGTATGTTACATGCTCATATTAGTTCATTCATATTTAAGTTTTTCAAACTGAAAGCATTTAATTAGCAGGTTCGATAACATCAGAATCATAATAATCTAAAGCTTTGTCTCTATTAAATCTAAAAAAAGAACGAAGCATTTAACAATAACTTTAGATCACTACAATTAACATGACTACAATAATAACAATAGTAGATCGAAAGCTTAAGAGAAGTCAGTTCATGAAAAATTCATGAAAAACTGACAGCCCTGAAATTTTCAATTCACCATCATATCGTTCATTGTATCAGTCTCAATTTATTTTTGTCTGATCAATAGTAGAAGCATTTGTAGATAGAATAGACAGTTTAGGAGTTAAGTGTTAAGGTAGAATGGTATCAACAAGACAAGGCATTCCTGAGGTACTCGCGACATACCCTCGTGTCAATTTGCCCCGTTTTTGGGGCAAAGTTGGATCTTTTTGTGTAATTCCAGTTGTGCCAATGAGTCCAACGTCTGTGCCACGCCTAAGAAACGAATCACAGAATATCTAAATAAATTTGACAGTACAGAATCAAGTTTAATGTTAGCCAGCCTATGCAATTTCACAGCCAAGTTGATTTAGCAATCTTATGTAAGAAACAGATGCAAGACCATCTCTTAGATATTGCAACCTTTCCATCGGCACAAACGCACGTCCGATAGCCTCGTGATTATATCGCTGCGAAAGGTTTCGAAAGAAATCTCTTAGGTCTTGCACTTGTTGATTTACATAGAATGGCTTAAATCATCTCCATTGTACGAGACCTTAAGTCAATCCCAATGGAATCCTTAACTACATTGTGTACTAACCTGTTGTTGTGGACGGCGTGACCGAAGCCCTCCGGCGGGGCGGCTATGTACAGAGGCGGCGCGGGCTCCGGTGCCGCGCACATCCCAGCGCCCGTGGAGGCGTTGGAGGCGGACGAGCATGACGAGTTCGAGTGGTTCAGTGCTGAAATTGTTTATGAATTCAAGCGTAAGCGTAATATTTAAAATAGTCTTGTAGGGTTTGAATCGATGCATGTATCCCTTAGTTGCATCATAACATTTGGCTACGGCCTCATGCGAATTGCTCATCATACGAACGAAACCTTAAACCTTTGTAGTTCATGCGCGACAAGTAGTCAATTGAGCTTATTATCGTTTTCAGGTCACATACATCATCACGATCATAATCATCATATTCCTCATCATGTAGCCTAGGTCGGTCTCCGCGTGGACCGCATGGTGCCCTCTGTGGATGCTGCGTTTGTGAGCCCAGCCGGGGGTGACGTCACACATCATAATCATCATCACTCACTTGGCAGCGGGCGGTGCACGGCCGTGACGTAGCGGTTGCCCTCCATGTAGCCCCGGTCGGGCTCCGCGTGGACCGCATGGTGCCCTCTTTGGATGCTGCGTTGGTGAGCCCAACCGAGGGTGACGTCACACATTATCATCATCACTCACCTGGCAGCGGGCGGTGCACGGCCGTGACGTAGCGGTTGCCCTCCATGTAGCCCCGGTCGGGCTCCGCGTGGACCGCATGGTGCCCTCTGTGGATGCTGCGTTTGTGAGCCCAGCCGGGGGTGACGTCACACATCATAATCATCATCACTCACTTGGCAGCGGGCGGTGCACGGCCGTGACGTAGCGGTTGCCCTCCATGTAGCCCCGGTAGGGCTCCGCGTGGACAGCATGGTGCCCTCTTTGGATGCTGCGTTGGTGAGCCCAACCGAGGGTGACGTCACACATTATCATCATCACTCACTTGGCAGCGGGCGGTGCACGGCCGTGACGTAGCGGTTGCCCTCCATGTAGCCCCGGTCGGGCTCCGCGTGGACCGCATGGTGCCCTCTTTGGATGCTGCGTTGGTGAGCCCAACCGAGGGTGACGTCACACATTATCATCATCACTCACCTGGCAGCGGGCGGTGCACGACCGTGACGTAGCGGTTGCCCTCCATGTAGCCCCGGTCGGGCTCCGCGTGGACCACATGGTGCCCTCTGTGGATGCTGCGTTGGTGAGCCCAACTGAGGTGACGTCACACATCATCATCATCATCACTCACCTGGCAGCGGGCGGTTCACGACCGTGACGTAGCGGTTGCCCTCCATGTAGCCCCGCTCAGGCTCCGCGTGGACCGCATGGTGCCCTCTGTGGATGCTGCGTTGGTGAGCTCAACTGAGGTGACGTGACACATCATCATCATCATCACTCACCTGGCAGCGGGCGGTGCACGGCCGTGGCGTAGCGGTTGCCCTCCATGTAGCCCCGGTCGGGATCCGCGTGGACCGCATGGTGCCCGCTGTGGATGCTGTGCTGGTGCCCGTGGAACGCAGCCGGGGGTGACGTCACACATCATCATCACTCACCTGGCAGCGGTCGGTGCACAGCCGTGACGTAGCGGTTGCCTTCCATGTAGCCCCGGTCGGGCTCCGCGTGGACCACATGGTGCCCGCTGTGGATGCTGTGCTGGTGCGAGTAGAACCCGTCCGGGGGATGGAGCGTCACGCCGCCGCTGTTCTCCTCCTCGTCCACTTTCTGGGAGAAACTGTGAACAAGAGAATAATTTAATTAGACACACGAGTTTTTATAGACAATATCTTTAAAAAAATTGCGAGTAGGGTCGATATATCGTAGATTTTTTCAGAACATGAAAACGAGACTGCAGCAGTTGAACATCCTGACTACTGGTGTCTTTTCAATTCAATGATTTCGAAACCAAGGATGGGCATTAACTTACATTTGACAGAAAAAATATTCATACAAGAAAAAGTTACGTCTTGATTTCAGAATATTTTGTCAATGCGTTTGCGTTCTGATCTATACCGCGGTAAGCAATTATGTCAAGATGCCAAATGTCAAAACCTCGACTGCCCCAAAGAACTTAAGTTTAAGTTTTAGTATGAACACATTTTGTCTCAACATGACTCGTCTGTAATAATATCATTCAAATAAACAAAGCATACTGCAAAACAATAAAACAAGATTTAATCACAACAATTATTAAACTCAATCTCAGATGCGTTTAATTCCATTTTCCTGTACATTTATTTACAAACAAGTTGTTAATCGTTCTCCATAATATTTCCGACTCTAAGACGCGCTAGGAGCTGTATGTAGATTAGGTCAATTGCCACCAGCACCCCACACGCGTCTTGCATAACGTCCGCTTTTTCATACACGCAATTATTACGATTTCGTTGTATAATATCGTCTATAATAAAGATTAGGCTTTATTGAGGAAAATGCGTAAATAATGACTTAATTATGAAAATTGAAATAAAACTAAAACATCGAGGATATACAATTGCATTGTGAAAGTTGGCTATTTCGCCGGTAACGCTGGTATTTAAAAGGTGAAGGTGAAGTTACCTTTTACTCGATCACGGTTATTTTACTGTCTACACTCTACAGGCATAGTATAGGGAAAAATCAAAACCTTAGCCAGTTATCCTTCACAAACATTGGTCACAAAATATGTTCTGGTTACTACTAAATGTTTATTATCAAAATCGGACACACAAGATTCACATAATGCTAGCATAGGTCAAAAAGTCGAAAAATGTAGCTTAAAATCATCTTTTAAAACAAAGTTATATGTAAAGAATATGTCAAAGAAGAAACAATGAATCCGCGAACATTAACATCCTCGAAAAACAAAGATGGCGTCATCGAGAGAATCTCCGTACTATAGGGTTGCCAACCGTCCTGTTTTCCCAGGACATGTCCTGGATTTTACAGCTTCCTGGGCTGTCCTGCATAGTTTCAAAGCAGCGTCCTGGGTTTTTAAAGCGCCCTGATATAGTCATGTATTTTAAAATTCGGACGCCACATTTTTCTTTGTAATTTAATATTTTTCAAATATTTTTAATATTATAATTACATATTGTATTTCATTTAACTTATTAAATTAACTGTTTCAATTGTATTACTGCGTCCTGTCTTTAAACTGAATTGTCCTGGTGTTTTCAACTTCAAATCCTGTTTTTTAAATTTGGGGTTGACAACCCTACCGTACCATGCAAGACATCCGCAAATTAACCGTTCAAGTTCAATATTGCGTGAGCTGAATATACAATCATAATGTTTGTTTGTTTGTTTGTATGGAACAAGATCGGAAAACGGCAGATGGATTGCCTAATGGCAGGCGAATGCCGCCCTTCGCACCCTCAAAACCAGAGGCGCGGCAGTACAAGTGCGTTTACGGCCTTAGTAAAAGTTAGACAAAGAAGACTGGCTGCAAAAATACGACATTTTAAAACGGTTTAAAAACACACAGATTCAAGACTAACTTCTGGTTCTTTTAATATAATCAACGATTTAATTCTTTCAATTTACTTTGCAAACTTAATTCTTGATCATTGTTCATTAAACTAGTTTATTATCACAGTAATGACATTGAATAATGAATATACTTCCTTCTAGTGTTCTAAACCAGTTTCGAATACGTATTGTTGCACCTAGGGTTGCCAGGCGTCCGGATAAAGCGGACGTAGTTAGGCTTTTTGTTTGCGTGTCCGTCCAAAATAAACAGTGTCCGGCTTGTCCGGATTTTATTAGACATTTCGCAAACGATGCCAATGAACAGGCATATGATTTATTTACATATGTATAATTTTTTTGGTGAAAAACAAAAAGGCTTGTTTTAAGAAACTATTTTACTGTCGTATTTATTAATACTCAGACAAAATACTACTCCAGAATGTAGGGTGTCCGCCCTTTTTACCCAAATGTCCGGACTCCGGACAAACTGCGCTGGTCTGTCCGTTAGGTTTGGCGACCTGGCAAGCCGAGTTGCAGCCAGCACCTAGGCAGTAAGCAGTACCTATTAGTTTTCAATAATCTACTGATCTCTACATAATCTATATGAAATACTATCAAAAAAGGCTAAGTGCGAAACGGACTCGCACACGAAGATTCCCGTACAAAACGCCAAAATTATCGTTTGTTATTTATAGTATTTGTTGTCATAGCATCAACAGAAATACAATATCATCTGTGAAAATTTAAACTGTCTAGCCACCACGGTTAAGGAGGTACAGTCTGGTGACAGACTGACAGACGAACTTACAGTAAAGTCTCAGTAATATGGTCCCGTTTTTAGGGTTCCGTAATACTTAAGGAACCCTTATAGTTTCGCTCTGTCCGTCTGTCTGTCTGTATGTCTGTCTGTCTGTCCGCGCCACCGGGGAGAGCCACCCCTAAAATAATTTTATATTTTAGGGGTGGCTCTCCATACATGTGAAGTGGGGATGAAAAATATTTTTTGACTCTACCCCATCGTGTGGGGTATCGTAGAATAGGTATTTTAAAATAAAGGCAAGGTTTTATACGTTACTTTTTTATAAAGTTGACCATTTTCGAGTAATCGGCCTCCAAAGTAGTTCGTAAGTTGGTCCCCCCCCTAGCATTTTTAAACTATAGGAGATAGAAACTTGAAAATTTCCATGCTGAAAGATCATGCTAAAAACTCTTTAGAAAAACTATTGTGAACCAAATCGGACAGTAACTTTTGGAGTAATTTAAAAAAAGCATATTACGCGTTTATAGTTACGGAACCCTCCTTAGACAATAGACATGTCCTGACATGCTCTTGGTTAGGTTAGGTTATTACATTTTGGGTGCGGAACCTTAAAGATTAGCACAAAAAATTGCAAGTTTAGCAAACAAATAATAATCATCCCGAGTTCCAAGCTTCGACCTGGCTTTTTTCTGTGACGAGTATATTTTAAAATTACCCATTCACAAAACGCGCATATTCATATTGGGCACCAAACTGTAAATCACATGGTTTTAATTTTACGAATTCATTTATTCATATCGCACGTGCCTTGGAAGAAGTCGGCCGCATCTTGGAGTAGAAAAATGGACTTTATAACTATAGCCTTTCGATGTAATTCAGCTTGGTAAACGTGAATAATTGTTGACGAATCTCGCCAAGACATTTTCAACTTTAATCCGATACGCGTATGGTTTAATTTTGTTTTGGTCAATTAGAATTTCACAGTGGATGATTCGCAACACGTTCCTTGACAGTGACCACGGCGCGGTCAAGTGGAACTTCTGTAATTACCGTGCTCGCTTCATAACTTCTAATGCCCTTAAATGGAGGGCGATTGAAGAACATTTCCTGGTATTTTTGTTGTTCTTTTGGACAGTCTCATAATCATAATGTCCAAAACCGATTAGACTCTAATGGACGATTATCGAACGGACTAAACACCTCTTATCATTATTAAAGACTAAAAGGCCTATGGCAAAAAATTCGAAGTAGGTATAAATGTCTATGGAATGTAAAAGAATCAAAACTACACTACTGTACTGTATTTATACAACCTCATGGACCATGGTATACTGTCATACTGAGTGAGGGTTAGTGTGTGTATTTTTATCTTTATTAATTTTATGTATTTCAAGGCATTATTTAGATAAAAATATATTATCTTTCTGCACATCTTTCACAAAAACTTTAACTGTGCCAACTCCTCCGTTCGCACAATTCTACTCAGTAGTTTTATGACACAGATCAAATATAATTTGTACTAGCTTGTTCCGAGACAGGTCCCCTATACGGCAGTAACGGAAACGCTCCCAAAATCCCATAGGAGTGGTTTCCTAGATTGCACCGTGGACTTGTGTAACCATTTGTCAGTCGTCTTGGGATGTAAAATATTCGGTGCAGATTCAATTCAAACGTAAACAAAAAGACAATAGTATATTATGTCTACTATAATTTAAATGTCTAAATCTAAATCTATTTATTGTTCAATAAAGAAATGACACAATATTAATTTAGTCGATATTTTTTTGTTAACTTTTAGATTAAATAGATCTCAAGTCTCAACAGAGACAGAAATGTTAAACGAAATGTTAACAAAATATTGCATCAATAAAATGTACAAAATATTTGGTAAAGTCGTAAGTAAAAGCGTAAGGTAGGTAATAAAGAAAAACATTTCCAGGGGAGAAAGTTTTAAAATTTATTATTATAATGAGGTGCCAATTTGATATCGTTAATTGCTCATAAAACTTGTAGTAGTTTTTATTACCCACTATCGTTTCGTTAATACGACACGTATGTCGACATGTTTCGTAAAACATGGCAACAAGTTAATAATTAGTTATTAATACTACTATTATTATAAATTCGAAAATTTATAAAGATGGATGGAAGGATGTTTGTTACTCTGTTGCGCAAAAACTACTAAACAGATTTTCATGAAATTTTGTAAGGTAGTAGTTTAATCTCTGGATTAACACATAGACTACTCTTTATCACGAAAAATTACAGTGTTCCCGTCGTTTTACGGGCGCCGAGCCGCGGGCAAAAGCTTGTTTTTTTTTAATATAAAATCCTATAACCCGGTTACATAAATTATATAGCCTCTGTTACCCGGGATATTATTAAGAATCTATTGACACCTCACCGATACTCATTAAAATCGAATCAGTTGAGGCGCTACGGTGAAACAAACAAACATACATTAATACATACATACATAGACTGCCAAAATTTTACCCTTTATTTTGGCCCGTAATTTTCCAGATCTCAAATTTTTAAATTATATTATGAATCATAACTATTTGTAATATCACCTATAGGGAATATTATTCGAATATTCGAATATTCGTTTTATTCGAATATTCGACGATTTCATTATTCGAATATGACTGGGTTCAATATTCGAATATTTCGAATAAAACGAATAATAAAAATATTTTATTTATTTATCAAAAATATGTTATTAATTAGTAATAAACTTGTATATAAACCTGAATGTTTCGTTATTTAATACATTACTTTTATTATTGATTAATATTGTCGTCAATAATATCCTAAAACAGATTTTACTACACTGTTTGTGAAAGAATACAAAACTATTTTTAAATAAAATAATATTTAAGGTAAATGTTTCCTAAGGCGTCAGCGAAAGAAAGGTTAGGTTATTTTGACAAGCGTGTGAGTATGGACTCACACGCTTGTCAAAATAACCTAACCAAGAGCGTTTTAAGACGTGTCTAAGGAGGGTTCTGTTACTATAAAGCGTAATACGATTTTTAGTATCTTAATCTTACTGTTTGATTTCGTTTAAAATAACTTTCCTAAAGAGAATTTACCATGATTTACTAGCATGGAAAATTGTAAGTTCCTAATCTTCATAGTTCAGAAATGACAGAGGGGGGTGAAACCAATTTGGAGGCCGATTACTTGGAAATGGTTGACTTCGTAAATGTCATGTATAAACTAACTTTCCCTTTATTTTAAAAGATATAATATTCAACACACACTTCACATGTATGGAAAGCGAAATACATGTGAAGTGTGTGAAGTGTTTATAACTATATAATAAAATTATATTTTTTTATCAAACCGAAACCGATATCTAGACGCCATATAGCTAGAAGAGCAGATAGAAAGAGAGACAGGTGGACGTGAGATAGAAAGAGAGACAGGTGGACGTCAGATAGAAAGAGAGACAGGAGAGTGAAACGATAGTGGATACCTGTTAAGTTGATTATTACAATATTACACTGGCCTGCAAAACTAAGTACAAATCGTTTCAAATTTTATACTTTTCAAAATATTATAACAAGATTTATCAGCTTTCTTTAAAAGTAATAAATTATATACATATATATCAGTATATTATTTTTATCTTTAAACAAAAATTAACCATTTTAATCTTAGTCTTAAAGACTACATTTACATGTTATATAAAATTGCAGTTTTGAATAACTCCTCGAGGCTTGGCAACAGCTTGGAGAAGGTTTGTCATACTGAAAACGAGGTTTTACAGCTGAATTATGCAATATTCTCTCCCATTCTTATATCAGGGCGTGTTTTAGTGCTGTAAGGGTACGTACTGTAGGTGATAATTTGCGGCTTCTGACTAGCCTTCTAAGCTCTTCTCAGGGTATACTTAAAATCGGGTTGAAGTGAGGACATTAAAGAGAATCTTTAAGAATCTCTTGACCATATCTTTCTCCGGGTAGAGGTCCACACACACACACTCAACGCGGATTCCTGAAAGTATGCCAGCTCATTGTATATGTACTATACCTGAGCATACTGAACTCTATCTGAAAAGTAAGCTTGAAGATATCCCCCTACCAGGCCACGTTTACTAAGCCTCCCTTCAGAAGTTCACTTTAACTTGTGAAGTTAGTGAGTAAATCCACTCACCTGGGACCAAAATTCTGGACCATTCTCGTTCATCCGTTTGTATGTATTCACGGACGTATCACAGTGTTGCTTCTCGATACTAGGGCTCTCGAGTTTGGTCTCGAGGTGAGACCACTCGCCCTTCGCCTCGGTCTACAGGGATTCAGATTTACTTAAGCAAATATACTTCACTGTGCCATCAGTAACATAGTTCCCTCGAGTCTGAAGAAGTTGTTTCTGAACTTAACTGCATTTAAGTGTTGATTTTCAACAAGTGGAAACAATTGAACGGTCTTGCCGAGCGGTGAGTCTGCCATTCAATCCAAAGTCTTGCAAGGCCTCGTCAAATATTTTTCAGTCTCTTTGTACCGTCGCTTCATCTTCAGACAGTTCGTAGCATGACACACTCTGTTCTTGCAGTACAACGCCTGATGCCTACTTCTGCACTGATACCTACTTTCAGAAAAACCATCAACACATTCTTCAGGCTATGATACTATTTTTAAATCTACTGTTTTCTAACTTTCTTTTTGTAATAAGGCTCATCGTTCAAGAAAATTGAAAACATAAATATTATACCAAAAACACGGATAACTTGAAAATGGAAAAAGGTTATTTTTGTTTTAAAGATTTTCCTCCCACTTTTTACCAACTATGAAGTTTTTTGTTATGATAACATAACATTAAAATCTTTTTTGTGTGCTTTTTATTTTGACGGTTTATCTTGTTTACTTATTACGGTTTATATACGATACCGATTAGGTCTGAAGCAGACCATTATGACAGCACGATACTCGTGTGTTTAGAGTTTTCAGCTGCACTATATTAGAACAGAGCACTATTTACAGTGCATTCCGATTTCTGTGCAGTGTTCCAACTCTGCAAATATATTTCTCTCCAATCCTAAACAAACTGATATATAAATAATAAAGAAATATTTTCTGTAATATTCGTGTTCTTTATAGGTATACATTAAATTATACTACCAAAAGTTTAATTTAAAATCTCTTTAAATCGATTGACTATGTTAAATCGATCAATAGCTTAACTCAATTAAAAACCAAAAAATACGAACCTCTAAAACAAACCCCAAAAATTCTCTCCCCTAGAGGATCTTTTCCTTAATTTTTGGAAGAAACCACTTAGTTGACAACCAAATCCATGGTCTCTGTGGGTGCTCCAGACCTAAACCGTTCATGTGTTTTAAGAAAGTCATTGAGATTTAGTATTTTAAGTTTGAAACTTAAAAGAAGATTTTTTTTATCAAAAAGACGTTGATTTTTTTAGAGTAATTTGTGAAACATGTCACATTTTGATATTATTAAATATGCAGGTATAAATAAACGCATTATATTACTTGTATTTAAAGTTTATTACTAATATTCGTATTATTCGAATTATTCGAATTTATTCGAATAGTGTTTTGCCATTATTCGAATTATTCGAATAGTAAAATTTGTCGAATAATAACATTCCCTAATCACCTATCATGGATGAGTAACCGTTTCATCCGAGTTATCAAACAGGAGATAAGATTATCGCTTACATAGGTGCCAAATACTGATCTATGACACAAAAAAATTTGTATCATAACATTTAAAATCACATAATAAATATGTATTTTTTTGCGTAGCATCTAGGAAGTCTAGCTTACAATTTAAACTATAATATTCTAATAAAACTGCGAAACCACAAATTATATTATGACGACAAGTCGACATACTAATATTATGTAACCCATTTTAAAACTTATGCATCTTCAACATTATTGCAAGCTGTGAAAATGGAAAACACCTCGATGCTGGTGAGTGGCGACACAAAAGGAAATAAAACAACTAAAGCCGTGTATCCACTAGGCATAAATTAACGCGCAGCATTTGAAGCTCAACGTGTTCGGCAACATTGGCCATTGCATTGCACAAGAACGCGCGACGTTGATTATTATCAACGTCGCGCGTTATTGTGCAATGCAATGGCCAATGTTGCCAATGGCGCTATTGCGCGCAACATGATTAGACTCTAGAGTCTAGAATCTAGATGCGTGGACCGACAACGTTGTTAAACAAAAGTTCCGCGCTTACTTTCGATATGTTGGGCAACATATTGCCCGAAATATACGCAACATTGTTATAAAATATTGCTTAGTGAATACGAGACTTTAGTTTAAATAGAAACTCCCGTGCCGGGTAATTTATAATGTCTAACTGTCGTGTATTGCATTACATAGTGTATTATAAGTTTATAACGTTACTTGTACTATATACGAGCCTTTTCACTTCTCCCCACTTTATCCACTCTGTTCAGTTGCAATTTAACCTTTTTGTAAACAAAAAGGTTAACAAATTTGATGAAATTATTGTGCCATAGGTGATAGGGCCCATAGGCATAGATGCATATTATAGACGAGGCATGTTGAGGCAAAAGTGTCTCCAGTTAAATGGCCCCACTTTATACGATTAAGGGTCGATTTTTCAATCGTCAGATAACTCTTACCTGAGGAATAAATATGTGACACTGACATATTTTTTATACAAAATCTGTCAAAGTTACATATTTATTCCTCAGATAAGAGTTATCTGACGATTGAAAAATCAGCCCTAAATATATTATAATATGTAAGTATAGAAAAGATTGTCCCGTTTAAAGTGTAAGATTATACTCAGATCAGAGATAAGACAACAATAACAGAAGAAAGTTCAGTTGTCATTTCACGTCTGCGTTGGCTTACATAAGAATATTATTTAATTGCGCTTTAAACATGTATAACAATGAGTTTGTTAAGTTACATCATTATTAACATAAGTGTAGCGTTAGTTTCAAATTACACTTTTTATACGTAGTTGAGTATTTAACTAGTTCTATATTTTTGTTGTTAAGTCATAATATCATGAGATGAAGATTAATTATGACTTACCTACATTCTAGGTACAGTCAGGAAAAAAGTATTTAACCTGACCAATTTAAAACAGAAGTCAATCTGCTAAACATACAACTTCCTCGAGTGTGCATAACAATCGCATAAGTACAAAGGCTTCATTCCTAATTCTGTTTTGATGTCTTTCTCTGGGTAGGTGAACTTACACCCCTCTGCTTATTTATATATTAGCTTTTGTACATATATACACAATTCAGTATCTCACGAGGACACTGTCCTTTCACAGAATAAAAAGTACCCTACGTGTTTCCAGGGCTTAATCCAGAGCTAAAACTACTACCATACAAAATTTCATCAAAATCCGTTCAGTACCCTATTTTTGCCTTAAAGAGTAACAAACATCCATCAATCCATCAATCCTCACAAACTTTCACATATTTATGTAGGATTTTGGCATGAGTGAATCTGTCTACAAATCGTCACAGAATTACCATTACAATCTAGAGTTTAGAGGAACTTTATTTTCTAATGCAATATTCCAATAACAATTTAAAGGAGATAGCTCACGCTCCATACAAGTGTGGGCCCAGATGGCAAGTAGCCGACCAACGAAAAAAAAAATTAAGTAGCTGTGTAGAGGAAGTCAAACTGAATATTTTTTACCACGGCAACAATTCTCTACGATCACTACATTCAAAAAATATACAGGTTAAGAGTTTTTGAGAGGGCTTGTATGGCAAAGTAGGAGCTCGATTTGATAAGAAATAAAAACTGCAGGGTCACAACCCACAAGTGACGCCACCATTAATATTATTTAGAGCAAGTTGACACTAGTAGGCATATTTTCTCTTTCGCGAACGACGAACCCAACGACGGACAACGAATCTCAAACGGTACCTACTCATAGTTTTCGACTTCGCCTTACGAGCCTTACACTCAAAAACATTTTCTGAACCAGTGATCCTAGATAATTGTTGACATTATACAAAATAATATTCAGTTTGACTACCTCTACAATGCTATTAAATTCGGTTTCTTGGTTGGTTAGTTACTTGACATCTTGGCTCAAAATGTTCCTTTCCTTTTTACTAAGCACATATAGGAATATAGCCTTTATCAATTCAGTTTTATGGGCCAATCTCCCATTTGGCGTAATACAATAGGTTCTTAAGTCTGCTTACCAATTAATAAGCTGCCATTATTCCTGGAGTCGTGCCAGGCTTGCAGTTCTTTTGAGGTTATTTTACAACCAACATGGAGTATGCATTAACTAGATTAGGATCGCACTAAACTAAGATTAGCAGTAGACAAGACCGATAAGAACTTTATACCTAAGTCCTAGGTGCATTATTATACTCGTACATACCTATAGATTCCGTAAATATAGAAGTAACGTAAGACGTATCTAAATAAAACGTAATAATTTGATTCCTTTTAAGACAAAACAAAAAACAATTGCAAAACATTAAGCAAAAAAGATAGATTTACGTAGCAATCAGCAATATTTTTTTGTCTACAGTTCTAACCTCTGGAATCTAAATGTATTATAGTTTGTCTTATTAAACAATAAGATCATTTTAAATTGGACACCTCAATAAAATGTGCTTTTGCAATAATATTTCGCTAACTGTACCTAGCTATCCTGGCTGTATTTTTATATTTCTCTAATTACCATCAAGAATTTAAAAAAAACCACCAGTGGGATACTCCTGCTTTCTCACATAACGCCTTCCCATTGTTGGTGACGGTATCCACAAACTAGATCCATTCAGCCTGAATGCGCTCGTTGCAGGAGTGACCTAGTTTTAAAGAAAAAAAAAGTGAACCGGCCGGTTCGGATTCGCTCCACAAATTCAGGCTTTATATCAATTCACGAATATTTTCCCCTGGGATATTTGAAAAACAAAACATCGTTTTCCGTGCGCTTAAACCAACACATTTTCAAGAAATATAGGAATTTTATTGGCATACAGCCAGGTGTTATTTATTTACTAATATGACTACCTAACATATTTTGTTTGTTGGCAAAAGCTGGTATGTGCCGTGTGAATAAAAATATTGATTTGATGTAAAAAGAGGGTGAAGTTACAATAATTATTATAGTGTAGTTCATTGTTTATTAAGATTGTAGGTAGGTAACATCAGAATATATAATAATTGATGATGCTTGAAACAATTGGTCCAAAGGTTGTCGATAGCTTGGAGTATATAATATTGAAGTGGTTTTCACGAATTCATCTCAGGGTGCCCATATCTTATCAAAAACTAGGAACAATCTATCACCTATTTCTGTATATCCATTCAAACATACGTATTCACATTACAGGCTCTATCACACCAATAAGTATGCGGGTTCTAATCCCGAAAGGAGGGGGGTTGCCAATAAAATTAACCCCATTATCTGCTATTAAAAGCTCTTTGCCTGGAAACGACGCGACACACCTGTACATGCCTAATATCACAAACGCTGATAATGATGCTTACAAGCAACAGATATAAATGCAATTTATTTAATCTGCTAAAACGTATCATAGCACATAGCCAACAAAAGAGCGGGGTTCGGATACTCAGTTCCAATTAGGCTTCGCTTTAATCACATATGTAGGTTATTCTAGTCTGGTTCGAGCTGAGACCTACATACAACTGGGACGTACGGCGTACCGAACACTTTTAGGTCATTAAATTATGGCCGGGCGGATAAAGCTGGGAGCAAACTAGAGGACGCGTCCGAAGTCGCGGCTATCGAACGCGGCTTGCTAATAATCTGGATAGTACAGAATACACTTACGGCCCGTTTCAAGAACCTATCTACCAATAATTATTTGTTAATAAATTAATTCAAAAATAAAAAAACCCGACTGCAAAAAAATGTTTACTGAAAAGACCGAAACAAGACCTCATTCTGCTGGAGGCGTCTAGTCCATGTTTAAATTGATATCACTATTGCTTACGAGTTTCATGCCAAGATGAATAGAAGGCTACATAGAAAAATGTAGAAGAAAATGTGGAGTCCTACAAAATGCAGTCGGAGGCATATTTATGATTTATGAAATGTTAAAATTGGTGCGACATGCCTCCGACTGCATTTTGTAGGACTCCACATTTTTCTTCTACATTTTTCTATGTAGCCTTCTATTCATCTTGGCATGAAACTCGTAAGCAATAGTGATATCAATTTAAACATGGACTAGACGCCTCCAGCAGAATGAGGTCTTGTTTCGGTCTTTTTAGTTAACATTTTTTTGCAGTCGGGTTTTTTTATTTTTGAATTAATTTACTTTATTTATGTCTTTTTAGTTAAGAAAGATTACGTAACCGGATTAATTCTTTAAATGAGTTTACAGAAAACCGGCGTGAAACAGCGTTTGCGCTGTGTTTCGCCGAGTGAGTGAGTTTACCGGAGGCCCAATCCCCTACCCTATTCCATTCCCTACCCTCCCCTATTACCCTATTCCCTCTTAAAAGGCCGGCAACGCACTTGCGGCTCATCTGATGCTGCGAGTGTCCATGGGCGACGGAAGTTTCTTTCCATCAGGTGACCCGTTTGCTCGTTTGCCCCCATATTTCATAAAAAAAAAAACAAATATTGTAATAAAATATGTAAATACTAATTTAAATAATTTCAGTCTTTTCAGTTGCTTTTGAATTGTAGACTTTATCCATGCAGGCGGGTTTTTATTTTTTATTATTATTATTTATCGTAATATTTAATATAAAACTGCAAGTTATATACATATTTAGAATCAGTGTTTAAAATCCTTCATTTTGATACTCCACTCGATATACTTGGTAGTTTTTTTTTTACCTCACAACATGGCGTCAAACATTCGCCATTTTTTTTTAATGTCACCTATCTAAGAACACTTGGGTTATTAAGACGAATCTAACGATACCTCAAATGTGAAAATCCGTTTAGCGGTTCTGAAGATACAAGGTAATAAAGAATATTACATACATACATACATACAAGATACGCGCTAAACACATAACCCTCCCAGCAGTCGGGTAAAAAAGTCGTCATTCAATTATTTGCCGGCTTTTTGCGATACAAAGACGTTTTTGACCTATATACTATTGAAACGGGCCGTTAGACCCATTTGCGTAGATCTGGATTAAAGTTAACCCTGGGTTAAAACATCATGCCTTCTCTTTCATAAATACAAGGAACATGATATTTATCCCAGGGTTAACTTTAAGACAGATCAGCCCCTAAAAATCAGTAGGCCTAAATTGTGCAAACTATCAGTCATAAGTCGTAGACGTAACCTTGAGCATACGGACGTCCGCATAGATGCTGGCTGGTCGGATATTTTTGCATCCACGGGCTGTATGAACGGAGAGCGGCTTCGCGGGACTTTTCGAGTGTCAGAAGCAAACCAACCATCATTTTGTTACGGCAACAGAGGAGGGATGTTAGCGGCAACCGTGCATACTCCTCAGCCGCGACCTATGGATACGCCCTACAGTTTGTTACCAGCTTAAACACCGCTGTGGGAATATGGTTATAAAACGAAATACGTAGGTATTGTGGTAGATTTTATCAACAAGCAACCCATATACGAAAATCAAAAGTGAATCTCTTTCAGGGTAACATAAGCTACATATTGGCTCATCACTTTGATCTTTGTTTGAATTCGATTTCGATGCAGAAATAAATTATCATTTAAGTTTTGTCAACTAATGCTGAAATTAAAAAAACTTTCTACTAATTGAATACTATTTTATTTTCTTTTACACAAGTATATAATAGGATATAATAGAAAGTTCAAGCAAAAACACAATCAAAAAGTCACTTAGAAGTTAAAAATTCCAGTTGCAATTTATAGCACACGTGTACGTTTCTAATGACCTGTGGTGGGGCGATGTTTTGCAAAACTTTTATTCTCCACTTTCACAGACATTTGCGTAACTGAAAATGACTTTTGTTTTTTATTTATTATATAAAATTGTGGAATTAATTAATTATGTAAATTACCATATTGTCCTAGTGATAAAATTCCGTAATATTATTTTTTATAACATGTAGAAACATTTAGAACACTATTTTTGACTGGTTAAAATCGAATAAAACAAAATTTAAGATGGCGAACCTTCTATACCAACTTGAGAGTACTGAAAGGGTTAATAAAGTCTTCAGATTAATTTCCTTGACAGTAGGTTGTGAAAGGTATTCTTAAAGGTTTAGGACAGGTCAACAATATCAGTTAGGTGAAGCAATTAGCAAATAACTCCAAAGATAATAGACAGCCATCATTACATGAAGGTCAAAGATGAAATTACAGCACTCACTAAAATAATACAGACGATAGATCATTAATACGAGGTCAAAGGTCGAGACATCTTTTAAAAATGTCCTTGGGAAATTATGGTGAGGTAAGATGTACCTTTTATTTATCTACACTAATATTATTATAAAGAGGAAAACTTTGTTTGTATGTTTGTTTGTTTGTTTGTAATGAATAGGCTCAAAAAGTACTGGACCGATTTCAAAAATTCTTTCACCATTCGAAAGCTACATTATCCACGAGCAACATAGGCTAAATTTTATTTTGGAAAAAAATAGGGTTCCGTAAGATATTTGGGTTTTTCGGACACAAGGTGTAAAAAATCAACCAGAAAAGTTACTTATTTTGCGTACGCTGCCTAAACTATAAAAGATAGAACCATAAAATGTTCTAATTAATTGTAGATCTTATAAATATCTATAAAAAAGTCCGCGACACACTATACCTATCATATTCGAGTGAGGCACAACAACAATTTTTTTGTTTAGAAATCTTGAATTTTTTTTGGACTTCATTTAAACGCGTTTATTTTACTCATGCTATTAATCCTTATCAAAATAAATTATTTCATCACTAAGTACAGTTTATGTAGATAATATTTGGTCTTGAATGATTAAAATTGGACGTTTGGTTTTCAAGTTATGGCGAAATTAAAATATTACGATTTCTGCTGCCCGTTGCGAAGTGGGCGACATTCTGTAGTATTAGTATCAGTATTGTACCCGTGCGAAGTTATTATAAAACGAGGTCAAAGGTCAGTTACATTGGGAATGTCCAAGGAAAATGATCGTGTGGCCACTATCTAGGGGTCACGGGTAATATTGCGATAGTTAATTGAAGTATATTGTTCAGATGGCCGATGTAATTGATAGCTCGTTGGCCAAACACAACTAATGGAGTGCCAAATGCGGTGGTTTTATAGTAAGGATTTTGCTAAATTTTCTGACCAATCAATGCATAGATATACAAGTAAATAAAATTGTAGTGTCTGTTTGTAATTTTAAAATTAACAGCTTTTTAACTACATACATACGAAAATATATACGACTCTTGCAATAAAATATCAGTTTTTTTAATTTTTGTCTGTCCGTATGTCCGTCTGTTGGTTCTGGCTAATACAGGTGGACCGATTTTCGCGGGACTTTCACTGGCAGATAGCTGATGCATGATGAAAAGTAACATAGGCTACTTTTACCTTAGGGTTAGTTTTACAAAAATAAGAGTTCCGACTTCCGTTAAAAAAATATTGTTCCGTTTTCGTTAGTTCTGAGCAAACGAAGTTGCGGGCATTAGCTAGTATTACAGAATAATTGAGCCCGAAGAACCGATGGCCACTGGGGCCGAAAGGTTCTCGAGTGGAGACCACGGACTGGACGTCGAAGCGTAGGACGGCCTTCCACCAGGTGGACAGATGACCTGAGAAAAGTCGCAGGGAGTCGGTGGATACAGGCGGCGAGCGACCGGTCGCACTGGAAATTTATGGGGGAGGCCTATGTCCTGCAGTGGACGTCACCAGGCCGAAACGACGACGACAAATGTTATGGTAGAAGTTAAAACTACATTACCTAACTTTGGTGTAGAAAATATACAATTTTATGACAATTTTTTCGTATATATACCTACGGTAAGATAACAGATATAAAGCAATCATTAGCGACCTACGATTGATAGCAGTTCATACCTACCTAGGTATTAACTGATATAAGACGGACATACTGAGAAGTACATATTAATATCTAGAAATTATTATCATTTAGCTGTACGATTCAACTGTAAATAAATTAAGTGTACTAAGATAAATAATAATTTATATTGTTTGACCGATAGACCAATAATTAATTATTTATTATTAATAAATACCTGAAAATTAGATAACAAAATTATCTAAATCCATAAAAGAATTTAATATAAACACGACGACGGCGTTATACGGAACAGAACCATCACATTATTTAAATTCACCAGCTTATTTTTTACTAGCGACCCGCCCCGGCTTCGCACGGGTACAATACTGAATATACTAATACTACAGAATGTCGCCCACTTCGCAACGGGCCGTGCAGCAGAAATCGTAATATTTTAATTTCGCCATAACTTCAAAACCAAACGTCTAATTTTAATCATTCAAAGACCAAATATTATCTACATAAACTGTACTTAGTGATGAAATAATTTATTTTGATAAGAATTAATAGCATGAGTAAAATAAACGCGTTTAAATGTAGTCCAAAAAAAATTCAAGATTTCTAAATAAAAAAATGGTTGTTGTGCCTCACTCGACATAGATAGGTATAGTGTGTCGCGGACTTTTTTGTAGATATTTATAAGATCTACAATTAATTAGAACATTTTATGGTTCTATCTTTTATAGTTTAGGCAGCGTACGCAAAATAAGTAACTTTTCTGGTTGATTTTTTACACCTTGTGTCCGAAAAACCCAAATATCTTACGGAACCCTAATTTTTTCCAAAATAAAATTTAGCCTATGTTACTCGTGGATAATGTAGCTTTCGAATGGTGAAAGAATTTTTGAAATCGGTCCAGTACTTTTTGAGCCTATTCATTACAAACAAACAAACAAACATACAAACAAAGTTTTCCTCTTTATAATATTAGTGTAGATTACATTTTAGTACAGACTACAGAGAGGACGACATTATGCTAAGCGGATCCATCAACAACTTACCCGTGCTCGGGTCGTTGGCAGAACCAAGACCTGGTCAGCTTGGCCGCCTCGAGTATCGCGCCACCGATCTCGCCAATCCTCATGCCAGGGCAACAGCAACCGTCATCATCACCTTCACCCACTAGCACGATCCTGGACTCCGACTTCGCCACTTTGAACCGAGTCACGCCACTTGGATACAAAAACTACGTCACTAATTTGTAGCTTTGTCACATTATTATTCGCACTATTTTTATTCACTTTCTTACTTTCTTTTATCGCAATTATTTTCTATATAATATACTATAGAATATTCACCAGCTATGAAAATAAAATAATAACATTATGAAGTGACCAGACAAACGAGGAAGGAATATAAAAAATTAACAACCTTTGAAGGGATTCAGAGTTGTAAGAAGAAAAACGGAAGGAACCCTTATAAAATCTTCTTAGGATTCGCAATACATCCGTCACAGAGAGCTTTTATTAAAACCCAGACTCCATTAATCTATTTTATTTCTCGAACTGCATTCAATTTATCATTCTCATTTATATAATTCAAGATTTAGGTTTATTACTGAAGAAGACAGCGAATAATAATATTCATCTAGATGTATATATAGTTTTAGATCATGCAATGATAATAAAAAAACATATATAAAATATTCATTTAAAAGACTTTTGATAATGTTAATTTTATTAATATTTATATAACTGTTCTATTTCGAATCATGCCATCTCATATAGTCATAACTTTCGCTGGACTCTACCTCTCTACCTTTTAAATACGAAAGTATTAGGTTATTATACTTTAATATAATAATACGGAAATAATGTATTTTAAACTAGAGAGAGTGAACCCACAGACATGCGACATATCGTAATCCTCACAATGCACGTTTGATAGTGATAAATGTAACAAGTGGTTAGTGGCCACGCAACACACCGGCAGCCGACAGCCAACACCTATTGTGGACACCGACCGACAGGTAAACATTTACATCACGTCAACACGTGGATTATCCATGGCTTAAATCTTTGACGTATACGTAAAAAAAAATTTAATACTCAAGCTACATAATGATGTCATTCGTCGTGTATGAAATATAGAGCCTGCAGATTTTGCGTGGCTAAGTATAAAAAATTTGTCTTCTTAATTTCTCAAATTCTCCTTCTAAATATTAAAACCAGCCTAAAAATTGTTTTAGCACTTTGTCGCAGGGGCAAATACACATTACATGCTGTTAAAATCCATGCAAAGTTTTTGTTTACAGATAGTTGTAATGACGTAGACTGTTTTGGCATACAGATAGTTGTAATGACGTAGGCATCCGCTAAGAAACGATTTTCAAAAATTCGCCTCCTAAGGGGGTGAAAAAGGGGTTAAATTTTTGAATGGAAAACGAACTCCACCCGGAAGAAGTCGCGGGCAAAAGCTAGTAAGTAACACCCCTTTTGCAGAGCAGCACGCCAAAGCCACTTAGGGCATAGGAAGTAACCCATCATCAAAACCCATTAAGCATCACCATCGCAGGTCATAAAATTGATCAATCATACCATGTCTCGCTGCGAAATAATTACAGAACTCTTGGGCAAAGGTCACCACTCACCGCCGTATTTGTCAATCCATTTGCCATGGCGACAATAACGGAGAAATGATGTCATGGAGTTAGAATACGCCTTTATTCTGTAAACCTATATGGGCAACACCTATTTAGCAAATTCGTTAAAATAGATTCAAATTTTGGCATTTAGATCTGTGTAATTTATAAGGTTTTATATGGCAACTAGTATAAACTATTGTCACTGTCCACGTCTTAGTTCTACGGGGGAAAGAGGACCATACCGCCTTTATCTTTAATACCTATAATACATATTATGCTTCTTAAATGACATTTACACACTCTATTTGACTGTAATTTCATAGTCAACTTTGCCACTTAGCACTTTGTCAAGCACTTTGCCATTATTAATCTGCGTTTCAAAGACTGTACTAAAAATTGTGCAGGAAAAAGAAATTTTCATCACTATAAGAGCCTGTTGCACAATCTACTGATTAGCGTCAGACAGCTTTTTCGCACGTTTTGTCTACGTCGCTCGATATAAATTAAGATAAGACAAATCTTCCGAATAAGTCATCTGACACTTCATAGAAGAAGGTTATGAAACAGACTCTATAATTACTAGCTTTTGACCGCGGCTCGGCCCGCGTAAATACTGTATCCCACGGGAATACTGTACTTTTTCGGGATGAAAAGTAGCCTACATATGTATCAAGCTTAGCTTACTACCATACGAAATTTCATCAAAATCCGTTCAGTAGTTAAGGCCGGGTCCAGATGTGTAACGTGTAATGTAAGAATAAGAGTAATTTAGCATCAACAGTGTGGACGTAAACGCGAACGCAACGCAAATCGTGTAACGAATCTTGGTTTCTACTCAGTTCCTTCGAACATGCCGAATAGGAAGGCTTTGTGTTAGCGCAAAAAACCGACAGTTACATGTAATGCTCGCAGTGCCGTCCAAACACATGATTCGCGTTACATTGCTCGTTAGATTACATTACACGTTACATGCGTCTAGACCCGGCCTAATAAAAAGAGTAACAAACATCCATCCATCCTCACAAAATCTTACTACTACTACTCAATTTTCACATTTTAATAGAAGTAGAATTGTATTGGATGACTTATGTAACGGATTTACGCCCGAAATTAATAATCAATCTTGATCTCATTTTAGCTATCGGAGATCAAGATTTCAATCCATTTTTGGAATACAGCTTGCCAATAAACGATCCTAGATCTAACTTTACAATCTAAAGATTCAATCAATCGTTGGGAGGGTCGATTACAGATTGAAGATTGGCCTCTGTTCGGAAATGACACTTTGTGCATATTAATATGCAATCTGTCCGTTTTGACGTTTCTGTAGATCGTTGTTTATAGTGCCAGATTGCAATCCGTAAATTTTCAGGGATTGAGTACAGAATTTGCTGTAATTATTAGTCCTAAGATATGTCGCTAACATTGTTTTCAAGCGATAGTGACGAAAGTGACTTGGAAATGTTAGCTGAACTATCCGATTGGGATAGTGATAGCGAAGATGAGAGAGACCGCGCATGTTCTCGAACATATATAAGGGTTAATTATATGCAGAGCCTTGATGATGCTGAATTCACATTCAGGTTTAGGTTAAATAAAGCTGCAGTTAATTCCTTATTAACTGAATTAATGCCACTTATACGTGTAACCTCTACAAGGTAGGTACTTTTACCACTGAACTTTCCTGTATGTGAATATTTGTAATGAATACCGGTAGCCGGTAGGCTACCGCATTATGAATGTATAATAAACAGAAGTTATTCCGTTTTCAGAAATCACGGTGTTTCACCGCTCCATCAATTGTTATTAACTTTGCGGTTTTATGCACTGGGCACTATGTTGATTTCTGTAGCAGATTTTGTTGGAGTGTCAACATCTACAGCTGGCAGAATAGTGCGTGACATATCAGCAGCAATTGCGAGTCTATATGACAAATATATCTTTGTTCACTGCGAAAGTGCAGACAAATTTTATGAAATAGCGCAATTCCCAAGAGTACTTGCTGCAATAGATTGCACACATATACGCATTCAATCGCCATGTAAGTATTAATTATGATTTACAAAATATTGTGTATTAGTTTCTGTATACCTATACTTACTATACCTACAGGTAATAATTTTATATTTAAATAAATAAATAAAATAAAATAAGCCTTTATTCAGATACTCTTTTTATTTTCTACTTACAAGTTAATAATTAACCATGGATTGTTTTAGGTCAGACTATTGGTGAGGAGTATAGAAACCGTAAAGGTTACTTTTCTATAAATACTCAAGCCATTTGTGATGCTGACTTGAAATTCATGAATGTAGTTGCTCGGTGGGCTGGTTCAGTCCATGACGCCACCATTTTCAACAATTCTGAACTGAGAGGTGACCAAATAGATTTCTTTTTATAATGATATACTAACTAGTTTTTTGTTATATTCATTCCTTAATATTGTTACAAGATTATGGTCTGATATTTAAAATAAAACTATTAACTCAGGTCACGTCAGGTCGGATGTGGTCTCTTTCCATACTAACAACACGGAGAATACTAGAATGTTCAGGTTTACAACTTTCTAGATTTTTTCACATAGAACAATCTAGAACTTTAAAGTCGGGGTGAGAATCCTAAACAAACATGCATTCTGGGACAGACTGCATGTTTGTTAAGGATTCTCGAGAACATTTTAGCACTATTCATACTACTTATAAGCTTTTAGAACACTACCCATTGAAGCGCCGTAACAATATTTTACTTCTTCCAGCTCAATGTGATGCAGGTCATTTTGGTAACCGATGGATGCTTGGTGACAGTGCATACCCAAACAGACCATATTTATTAACACCTCTTCTAAACCCTGTTACACCAGCAGAACATAATTATAATGAAGCTCACATAAGAACTAGAAATACCATAGAAAGGTATATTATAATTATTATTTTGTTATATTATATAGGTAGGTATATTTTATTTTGTTTGATAAAAATTGTTTAAAAATATAAAAGTGTAAGTAATTAAATTATATTATTTAGAATACTCCAACCGCCAACAAACTTCTTCACAGTTTGGCTATTTATGTAATGGCTGTATAATATATTTTTTTGTGTTTATAAATAAATAAATAATAATTAAAAAAAATAATGCTTATTACTCCCTTTGCAGATCAATTGGTTTTCATCTACATATTATATTTCAATTTTTTCAGAGCATTTGGCATTTGGAAGCGACGATTCCCTGTGGTGGCACTCACAATGCGCTTGTCATTGCTGAATGTTCATGCAGTAATAATTGCCACTGCAGTTCTGCACAACATTTGCCGGAATCATAATCTTGAAGAAATTCCTGCAGAAGTAGAGTTACCACCAGCAGATGTTATGCATGATGTTATGCATTTTAATAATGAAGTGAATGACATCAGAGAAAGAGCTGACCTAGTTAATTATTATTTTCAGTGAACTCTCACTGAAAATAATAATTAACTAGGTTTGAATAAATATAATTTAAGCCGAAACTTCAAATAAATTTTCTGTTAATTGTTTTTTTATGTTTATATTAAATATTTTCAATATATGCAAAACTTTCATTATTCCAAAATATAAACACATGGAGCATTCATATTAAAGGAATTATTTTATAACAAAAAAATTAAAACCGACTTCCAAAATAAAAAAAAAGTGCTTCAGAAAATAATATATTATACAGCTGAACATATACAACCTCCTTTGTTTGGAAGTCAGTTAAAAATGCTTAAAAAACAATACTTTATTTATTTACTGATTTATTTATAACAATACTAGCTGACCCGGCAAACGTTGTTTTGTCTTATAAAAAGTTAAAAACACTATAATTGATCTCAAAACTCAAACTCAAAATTTTTATTTCCATGTAGGTTATGAAATAACGCTTATAGAATTGTCCTACATGATGCCTACCACCGGTTCGGAAACTAGCCCAGCGAGAAGAACCGGCGTAAGAAACTCGCATGGGGCCACCTTTTAGCAAAAAGATGGGAAAATTGTTCTTTTCAAAAAAAATATCAGTCCGATCAGTTATCGAGCGGGATGAAAAATGATTAAATTACTAAAATGGCTATAAAAAAATAGGGGTTGGTGATAAAAAAGTAAAAATTTAGGGTTGTATGTATTTAATGCCACATTATAAAAAAATAAAAACAAAAAATTTCGTCCAAAAATTAAAAAAAAAAAAATAAGGGTGAACAACCCTTATCACTTAGGGGTATGGAAAATAGATAGTAGCCGATTCTCAGACCTACTGAATACGCATATAAAATTTGGTAAAAATCGGTAAAGCCGTTTCAGAGGAGTATGGTAACTAACATTGTGACATGGAAATTTTATATATTAGATTATATATTAGAAGATGATTCAGATAGATTATTCTTGATTCCTTAACTTCTCTAGTTCTAATTTAATTTTTTCAGTCTCTAATAACAACTTATCATTTTGTAACTTAAGGGCTATATTGTTTAATTTTAAATTTTCATTTTGTAACAGAATATTTTGCATTTTTTTTGTCTAGACACTCTTTTTTTGCTATGTAATAATCTGCTATAGCTTGGTTTCGTGCAGTCCTCTTGTCATCTTTCTTTAAAGTTTTGTTGCTTCTTCCTGAAAATCAAATCTAATTCAAAATACTGACATAATATAGTTAAAAACATTAGAACAATGCCCTTTCCGGCAGTTAGATAGAAAGTCATTGAAACCATACAATAATTGCAAGCATTTGTTAAAGCACTATACTCAGTTTTCTTATAGCATTAACACAATATTATGTAAGGATTTACACTGGAGCAAACTATTAAAAAGGCAACCTGAAGAAAATAAGCTTTTGAAAGTATATTATGTAATAAGGACAGGGTAATATTACAGAACATTGTAGCATTAACACAATATGTAAAGACTTGATCCGGAGCAAACTATTGAAAAGTCAACCTGTAGAAAATAAACTTTTGGAAGTATATTTTAATGTAAAAAGGACAGGCTCGTATTACAGAACATTTTTTATTTCAGTTTGGGGAGAAATATCTTTGAGAGTTTGAACACTGCACAAATCGGAATGCACTATGATTAATAGTACTGTGTTCTAATACAATAGAGCTGAAAATCAAACACACATGTGTCTTGCTGTCATAATGGTCTGCTCCAAACCAAATCGGTACCTATGTGTGTAATCAAAATTAAAGGCAACTGCGACAAGAATTTGATATATTAGACTATGACATAATAATTATATTACCTGTCCTAGGTGTGTTAAAGAATTGTCTCTTTATAGGTTTAGTTATATTAATATTATCTAATATTTGACAGTTAGTGACTACCACCCCACTACCAGCCATGCCCATATCACTGATTACAGTCCCAGCACCACTGTCAACAGGAGTCACTTCTGTGGTATCAGTGATCTCCATCGCCACACCAAATCCATCACTACCACCAACATCACCACTAACTTGAACAGCCTCACAATCCTGAGTAGTTAAAGTGACAGAGGGATCTTCTCTGTCACCCCCAAATGGCACGGAAAATCCACTAGCTGTACTTCCTAGTAGGCTAGTTACACGGTCTAGTATGTCATCTGGGGGTATATATTCAGGGGGACCTCCACCAGTCTGTAAATAATGAGAGATATCAATAGAGTATTAAAAAATAAACAAACAAAATCTTGTAATTGCATAGATAACCTTAAATTGACTCATTCTTATTTTAGTACTGCGTTTACGTGCATTTTTCTTCAAATTCTCCCACTTCAATCGGATTTGTTGCGGGGTCCTGGGACAATTGGCAGCATTTGCGTTGAATTTTGTCGTTAATCGTTGCCATTCGTCGTTTTTCATTTTATTATTTGCCGCGTTAGTGGTTTTTGATGTAATTGTTTTACTGGACTCTATAAGGTCCAGTAAATATTTAGTTTCTTCTCTTGTGAGAGGTTTTCCTTTAACCTTATAACAAACTATAAGTATAGGTGATTGTATTTTGCTTAGTTTCAAATACAATTAATAGGTACGAGACGAAACTAAGCAAAATAAACGCAAATAATATTTAAAAAAATATGTGTTTACGCTTTCACTGTTCATTATTTAAATTGTATAAATTATTTTTTAAGAAGTAAAAAATTCTGAGAAAACTACTAAATTATTAAAAATGCAAGAAATGTGAACAACAGATAACAGCTGATGTACAAATTTGATTTGTCAAGTGTCAAACCAAGTTGTATTATACGTTCCATTTCAAGCTAAATTTACGCTTAATTATTGAGTAGTACATAGCTTTTTTAACTAATTTTAAACTTAATTCGAGTTTCCGCCATGATATTATTGTTTTTTTTGTAATAAAATTGTTATTAAATCATACTTTATACAGTTTATTAATATATTTTAATTTACTATTTAAGTTTTTTTTTATATAAAATAAAAACATCGACTTGGAACGGAACGTTTGAGAGGCAAAGGATCGCTTCACAGATAGGCTGCAATCCACAATCGACAAAAAATTTGGATTGCAAAGTTTTGTTATTGGCAAGCAGGTTGGAGATCAATCGAGATATACGTAGCAATCTGGGATTGAAGTAATCTAAGATTTTAGATACGTTATTAATTTCGGGCGTTAGGAAATAATGGACGAACGAAAGCGATTGGTCTCGGTGGTGCATTACTAAAACTACTGACGAGGAAGTGGTCAGTGGTCACAAGGTCGCCACGTTTATTGTGATAATCAGTTGATGCTCTATAATTTTATTGATATAATACATCCGTTATCATTATTGTCTGTTGTTAGGAATATTCAATGTTCGCGAAATGTCAAGAAATTTATGCGGAAATCTTTGTGACACTATTATCACAGAGTAAGTAATATACCTACTATGGGATACTCATCCCAACTTACCTGTCCGGTACTTGTGGTATAGTATACGGGTATACCACCCCGGCTTCCCTAGCTATTACTGTCCTATCCCTTGCCCTCCTGGGCGGTAATATCCTACATTTCCTATGTCCCTTTCTTACTTACCAATCTTTCTTTCCACACCACCTATCCTTCCCTTTCCCTATTCCTACCCTCTCCGCCAATCCGTGGGAGCGCAATGGCGGCAATGTGGTTCGCCACCTATCACGTCCCGTTCTCGCGGAGGCGAAAAGTGGCCAATGGAGAGCCGCTTTGCTACGTTGAATGTAGAGGAATGGATGGTAAGAATGAAAGTGGACGAAACGAAACAAGTATGTTAGGATCGTAGCAAGTGGAAAGAAGTGGTCTCTGCTTACCCCTACGGGAAAGAGGCGCGATTATATGTATGTATGTAAGTAATATACCTAATTGACCTAACCTAACCCGTGGTTAGTAATAGATATATCCCGTGACAACAACAGCTAAAGCTTGCAACTCTTATGCTAGCCATACACGTAACGGTATACCTGACAGGTTTGCCTGTACAGTTGAGTTGTACAGGCAAACCGGAGCGTGTATGTTGCACAACTATGCAGGTTTTGGCTGAAGGTTTCGTGTCAAGTGTGCAGATTTTAAAATAGAGGCTACATGATCGTGATCAGAACCTCAATTCTCGTATATAAGTAGACTTTCATTTTACTTCATTAGTTTTGTAAATGTAGTGACATGTTACCGTGAACGGATTTTATGCCGTTTCGACCAATCAGAGCGCGTTTCACGTTGGTTTAACGTTCATAAAAACCTTTTGAGAGTGTAAGCGTGTCGGGACTTGATTGTAATTGTATTAATGCAGGTTTTATTTAGCAGAATTGCCCCCCTGAGATCCACGTACCTAAAGAAAAAAAACTATGCATACGTCTTTTTAATCACCATAAAATCATTTATTAACCAATAATATGGCCGCCAAATTAATAGTTCGGGGTAAAACTAATAGTAGAAACTGTTACGAAATAATTAATAGCGTTCGCGTGATGGCATTCATAGACAAACATACACTAACTAGTAGCTACGTGTGTACAACGCAATCTAATAATAAAGGTTAAGGTCCTAGGGGACGGAAAGGCTATCAAGGTTAGGTATATCTAGTTAGCTGTTAAAAGAATATATATTTACTTATTAGTAAAATTATAGGTTTATATCCTATATCAAATTACTTACTTTACGAATGCTTTACGAACAGATAAACTAATGTGAATTTTTGACGAAATTTGGCACATAATATATAGAACAGACCTTAAGAGTAAGGACATACGTTACTTTTTATTGCGGCAAAGCGTACGGTTTCCTCGGAATTTCATTTTACGTGCACAAAGTCACGGGCAACATACTTAGTTAATATTTTCAATAATTGACCAATGGTCAATCAATATAATGATATCTATCTGTTTTTGGCAATATTTTTATGATTCAGCGAGTTAGAAGCCCATAATTATTTTTGTTATTCTGTAGTCTGTACGGTTCTTGATCTAGACAATATATCTCTAGGTCTCCTACTCAGTAGGTCTAGAAGTATTATGTACGTCTTGCGTATAATTACTAAGTATTTAGCTTCAAACAATGGACATTCGATTGACCGATACTTTGGAGATATCGCAGGTTTGCACCGACACACGCCAATCGAAAACAAACCCTATAATTATGGTATTAAATACAAAATCGCGTAACCACGCAGTTTAATACCGCAGCGCAGTGTTAAAATTATATTTTATGTGGGTATAATTTTTAATTAAAATCGAAGTTTGTTTTAATTAATACATAACGAACTCGAAGGCAAATTCGTTATAGATACCGAGTACCGACGTCAATTTATGTTATTGTAGCAGGTAGGTATCCATACTACTAATATTATAAATGGGAAAGTGTGTGTCTGTCTGTTTGTCCGTTTTTCACGCCAAAACTACGAAACCGATTAAAAGAAATTCGGTACACAGATAGTCTAGAGCCTGAGAAAGGGCATAGGCTACTTTTTATCGCGGGGAAATGTACGGTTCCCGTGGGATACTTTATTTACAGTTTCACGTAAAGCTACTAAACCGATTATCATGAAATTTGTCACAATAAAATAGACCATGGGGAAGGACATAGGCTACTTTTTATCGCGGAATATTAGGTTCCCGTGGGTTACTGTACTTACGCAGGCGGAGCCGCGGGCATCAGCTAGTTGCATATAACTTCATTTTACAAGATTCTATACTATTTTTATCTTTGTATTTAAAATGATAACTTATAAAATATTCATCTTTGTAGCCTGTAACTAACCCAATTCGTATAGCCCAAATAGACGCATTGCAAAATCTACTAACAGGTGAAATAGAAGATCGTTTGCGTCAAGTATTACGAAATAACCTTCTTATTCGCATTTCGTAGTAGGATACGAACCGGCGACCTTCTGTGTGTCATCTCAGTCATTTGCGAGGCGGCCTCGGAACTGAACTTGTGGACATTAACAGCTGTGTTTAATGTTATTCATACATACATACACCTACAATAGTATTCATACAGTCAATATATACAACATCAACATCTATCGCGTCTACTTTTGGGGCTAGTTTTTCTTCTCAAGGAGGGTTAAGCTATGTAGTATAATAATATATAATAATTCACGCTAGTATTAACTATACTGAAAGCAGAATCTACGGGCCTTCAAAAGTTGTTAGTTAACACTTGGAATTGCGTTATTTATACACATAAAATAAAAATACATACAATAGGTATTTAAAATTAAAATACTTCGCGTAGGTACTTAGGTACTATAATATTTTTATATCATAAAATGATTCATCAGAATTTTTAGGGTTCCGTAACCACTGGGTGAAAACGTCCCGTTTTACTGAGATTTTATTGTCTGTCTGTCAATCCGTCCGTCTGTCTGTCTATCTGTCACCAGGTATAGCCTGGTGTCTCCTGATAGCTAGACAGTTGAAATTTTCACTGTCAGTTGTGTTCAGATGACATCATCTGAACACAACTGACAGTGAAAATTTCAATAAGACTACATAGTCTTTTTGTTGCCGCTTTAACAACAAAGAATAAAAACAGAATAAAATGAATATTTAAGGGAATAAAATTAATAAATCATACAACGAACGTGATTTTTTGTCGTTTTGTATGGAACCTTACGTGCGCGAGTCCAACTCGCACTTGGCCGGTTTTTCATTACACGGAGATTTTATTGAGGCTACACAAAGTGAATAAGCCCACGCAAATTTTTAATAATTAAAATTAAAATAAATGTTTATCTTACAACTACAATGTTTATTTTATGTACATAATTAACGATTCGCAAATACGCCTCTGTTTATAATAGTACCTACGTACATACACTGGTATATTATGTAGTACGAAATAATTTAGTTTCTGTAATGCAAAACATTGCTTAAATAGCACGCAAAAGAGCGGACGGAAATTCCGCTGACCGCTGGCAAATTACCAATGAGGTTTTCCTCAAGCAATTCTCAGTGCCGAAACTTGACAAGATTTGTAGGCCTAAAGCTGTTGTTGCCTGTGACCACTGCCCATCCAGATTCTCGCTCAGATGACACGAGAAACGTGAACGCAGACAGTTTCTCGACTGCTCTACCACGCGTAGAGACATTATCAGTTATCATTAGAGAGACAACTTCACGCGAGACTTTTTTTACTGTCAGTCTTGCGTTCGGATATCCCTAATGATAAAAACTGTACCTACAAAACTGTACTGAACTGAAAATTGCTGAAAAAAAACGAGCGAGCCTTACAGTCATGGAGAATAGAGGTAAGGAGACAATTTCGCGACTTTCTGTTACACACTTCCGTCCCATTTCACTCCCACAAATTGCAAGAAAGCGAGAGGAAAGATGGTACACACCAAAATTAAATTCGGCCAAATTAATTTTTCATTGCACTTTTTCGTTGCGCGGTGAGTATAAGTAACATTTAAATTAGAAGCATTGTACAATACGGCCGATGTATCTTGGCGAGTCTGAACTTCACGCAGAAGGTTGTTTACAGTTTTCTTCACGGGTTGTACATGCGCTAAAGTTCGCAGAGCCTATGTTCAGACCCGTCAAGATACAGCGGCCGTAGTGTAGCATCTCATATTGAGTTTGGTTTACATTTAGTTTACATTTAACCGGAACGGAATATAAGTACCTATGACAGATATAAACCACAAACACACGACGAGGTCTCAATTAATCGAGACCTTGTTCTCGATACAATTTCATCGGAATGACAAATCGAGTCAATTGTGATTTGTGACAAATCAATTTATTTGTAATTATTTTAATCTTAAATTGCAATTGGAATTTGAAAGAACAAAATATATTTATAGTATTGTATTTGTGAGTAATAGGTAGGTATCTAATATTAAAAAGACACAAAGCCATAGACTATCAACAAATTTTCAGACAACATAGAGTATAGACAAATCGTATGGAGCTTAAGCTAAATCTCAATTTTCATTCCATTGTGTAAATATTTTCATTAGTAATGGGGTATTTGTGCAATATATGGCTATACAATTTTTCCTCTATTTATATTCATAATTACCGAAGTTATTAAGGAAAGACAGACGGATGGACGGATGGACAGTGCGAAACTACAAAGGATTCCTAAACAAAAAACAATAAATGTAATACTGGAATTGAACCGAACTAACTTTTACTCGAATAAAATACCCATTACCCTACTACTTTCAAAAAGGTTGGGATTTCATCCAAATTGTTTTAAATACCGCTTTAAAACAAAATACAGAATGTTCTAAAAAACGAAAAACACAAAATCTAAAACTACACTGAATTTAGCGCACAATCCGGTGTCGAAATTCAAAACAAGTGAAGTTACAATAGCGACGGTCGCGACAGTCTTTTTGTGGTCCATTGACAGGTGAATAGTGATCCCATACGGGCGTAGATATATAAACTTTGTTGTGTAATGTGTTTGCTTTTGGACAACGAAAACAACATTTCTACTAAAGCCTACAGGCGATTTATGAAGTACTAGCTATCGCCCGCGACTTCGTCCGCGTCGAGTTCAGTTTCCATACAAAATTTTAACCACTTTTTCACCCCCTTAGGGGGCGAATTTTCAAAAATCCTTTCTTAGCGGATGCCTACGTCATTACAACTATATGTATGCCAAATTTCAGCAAATTCCGTTCAGTAGTTTCGGCTGTGCGTTGATAGAGGAGTTAGTCAGATTTGCCTTTTATATGTATATTTAGACTAGCTTTTGCCTGCGGCTCCGTCACCATAAATACTGTATCCCACGGGAACACTGTACTTTTTCGAGATAAAATGTAGCCTATGTTTTAATTCAGAGTATAAACTACTAAGTACCATACCAAATTACATCAACATTAGTTAAGTAGTTTTTGCGTGAAATAGTGACAAATATCCATCAATCCAAATAAACATCCAATATAAACATAAATGTGAAGAATTAGTACAAGTTTAAAATAGTCGAAGTTACTCAAAAATATATTTGAAATCTTCACTTCTAGTAAACACTATACGCAAAAAAATTCAAGTTAAGAATTCGATAAAAAAAATAAAAAATTCATCTTTTCAGCTATAAGAAACAATACTTATTGTTCTTTGTTACTAATTAATTGATGAAAATATTAAGCAAGCAGTAACGAAGTTCACTTTTAGTAATTTTTTGAAGGTCTCAAGGAACTCAGCAATAAAGTATGATACGAAAAAAATATTGTGTGTACACATCTACGTCACCTAGAAGTATAACTGACCAGAGTATAAACAAAATTCACGACCTCACTTTTTTTTTGTTGTCCGTTTGACGTGAAATGCCCCATTAGTATAATAGTAGTAGGATTTATCTGTTCAAGTTAATAGTGCCTATTCTATAGAGTGTAGTTATCCCATAGAGTATAGACGGTGTTTTAAGACCACCTGTCTAACTATATGATCATAATTAACGATTCTACTGAATTGCCTACACACTACATACTCATGATAATTTGCCACATAATATCTACATTAAAATGGCCTAAGTACAGGCGTAGGACAAGAAAGCGCTAATCAGAGCGTAACTTTTACGCATTTAACGCACGCGTCGCGTATTCGCGCGCGCGCAGTGAAAACGTGTTTCATAGGCCATATATAGCATAGTGGCATAAATTAACACTTACTGTTTAGAGATTACAGTATAAATTACAGTAAAGTACAATTTATTGCACGCTGTGCGTGACACGATAAGAATCATCACTACAATTTAATGAAATAATAATACAATGTAATAGTTTAATCACCATGTATATGTCACCGTAAAGTTGTAAAAACCGTTAGATTGTAATATTACTAGAGATATTATAATATGCTGACAGATTGTCAAATACAAATTTCTCCATACAATTGTACGCATTATTTTTCGTTATATTGTAATATTTACGTGCCGATTGGTTATACGATATGTGCCCCGCGCCGCCATATTTGTTTGCATTTTCATAATAATACTTAATTATAACGAAAAATAATGCGTACAATTGTATGGAGAAATTTGTATTTGACAATCTGTCAGCATATTATAATATCTCTAGTAATATTACAATCTAACGGTTTTTACAATTTTACGGTGACATAATATATGACATATCCTCATATTAGCATTACACTGTAATAATCGTTCATTGATTCGCCTATAATAATCTATACAAATAAATTAAACTGAAGTGTCTGTTTTTAATTTCAAATTAACAGCTTTGCACTAAAGGGTTCCGTTTCGATTAATAGTTTCACACAAATGAAAAATAGTATTTAAAATAAAACGCCGTCTAAAGTTTATTTTAGGAGCTCTCAACATTATTTATAAAACGTATTTATCCCCATGAAGTAAATCCTTTGAGATTAAGAATCCGATTTTATCCAATATTAAAAGAGCATTCATTTTATTCACAAACTGCGATTTAAACTGCACAAAAAGGCAGTGAAAATGCAGTTTTAAATTGGGCCAGCGCTGAATCAGTCATGTGAATATGGAATTTAATAATGCAGTTCTTATAAATAAACATTCGTTCGACGAATATGAAATAAATATTGAGCTGATTGTGTTGTGAAGTTGACGTGGCAAAAAAAAAAATGGTTTAATAGTAGGTACGTGATTTTTTTTATTGTCAATTGTGGCAAGATTGTCTTTTGGTTTAATGTCTCGTAAATATTGGCAGTGCCATGCAAAAAGTAGCTGTATGTTCCTTTGGACCGAGACATAAAAACAAATTACCGACTTATTATTTTCTGTCTAAAAATTAAAAAAATCGGCCAAGTGTTCCATACAAACCAGTAGTGATTTTGTTACAGTTTAAAGGTATTAAAGACCGGTATTTGATATGAATTTATATTTAATACCTCTACACGTTCATGAGGAAAGGGGTAGTAAGTTCAAAATTATTAAAAATATTTTTATTGTAACTATGATGTAACCACAGTCTATGGAACTTACAGTCGTCCAACGGACACGTCTAGACAGAGCAATCGTGCGGGGCGTGAGGGGTGAGAGAGGGGCGGTAGCGAGCCCAAGCTGCCATACACTCGCTTGGGACACGTCAGCCCGGGTTGACGCTTTTTAATTTGATTGTTTTAAATGGTTTATTATTGATATTCAAAGTTTTCAAATAAATTAAAAATCAACGATAGATACTTTTGTCTCAATCAATTTAAGTCTTAAATTCATAAAATTACTTTCGTTTATAACCAGAAGAAAAAAATGTGTATTAATTTTATCAGTCGAATTAATTTGACACATGGTACAAATGGTATAATAACAATAGTATAATAACAAACAAGGAATTTTCTTCCGAAAAACAGGGGGTCACGTGGGTGTCATAAGCCGTTACAAGCCGCGTCGACGGCTATGATTAGTTAATGTCGTGTCAAATAGCAAGTTTTTTATGACCTAGGCTTGTGAAACTCTCGGAAAATATTAAGACCTGTGTATTTAGACTATGACTTGATGTAAAATTTTTTACATTTAAAACATTATTTTACATTTTTAAACATAAATATCAATTTTGATATATTATATCAAGCATAAATATCAATTGATATATATTATCATGATATATATTATTATGATATATATTATCATGATATATACATCATTTTTTCATTTTTTTTCATGCGAACCCTGAGCTTTTGTATACGCATTTGTATTTTTTATAATAAATTACATGTATTTTTTATAATAAATACATTATTGTGACAACCCTGCAGCAATGACGAATACCTACACAAAAGCGGCATTTCGCGCGACTTCAAACGCGTTGTCCCACTGTATCTTTATTACGCTGTGATGTAACTAAAGATTTACGCTTTTCGCAAATTTTCCTTTTTCTGTGCTATGAGACGTTGCTGTAGTGAGTGTGAGTTAACGGGAAGTACCCTGTAGGTTTTGATTCCCTTGCGAGTGTCGAAAATTTACGGAATAAACGGCTGTATCTTTTGATTGCGTTGGCTTAGAAATTTGATTTTTTCACAGTTCCAAGGGACAGTAGACCTGAGTATTTGATATATAAATTCCAGCTTGATACCTCCACGAGTTCCTGAGAAAAAGGGTATTGACGTCTGTCTAGACCTAGAGTCTATACGGCGACCAATAGTGATACTATAAGGGTTCCATTTTTACCTTTCGAGGTACGGAACCCTAAAAAGGTAACCCTTATAAAGCTCAAACTTAACAGTTACAAGAATATATTATATAGGCGAATTTGGGTCACAGGGCCTCTAGTATTTTTAATTAGCTATGCGTCATTTTCAATGGACTGTGAGGCAATGGTATATTTACAGAGCAGAAATCATAATATGATGTCTTCTCACGCAGTCTTCGGTCCCATTGTAAATCTTCGGGCAGATTTTGTAACCTATGGCAACCGTGCGAAGATGTTTAGACAATACCGGGCTAAAGAGATCAACTCGTGACTTTATGGTCACACGAGTATGGTTGAATATGGGTTACATACTCAAATGCTATTTAACTTAAGAGGCGAGAGCTCATGCTGTTCTTGTCATTGTGTCCAGAAGACAGTGCCTGTGAGTTAAAAAGCCCCTAGAATTCAGTCAGTAGTATCCTCTCTATAACTAACGAAAAAGATGTGTGGCACTCAGGGATTGCCGCGGTAAAGCTATTGCATAAAATATAAATACAATAATAGTATCATTTTTGCCATTCCGTTGTACTTCAAAATAAAATAGATATTATTTAAAAGTACAACGCCATCTACCAATAGGTTTTTTCGTTACGGAATTTCTTGATTCGGTCGCCGCGCTCAAAGCCGGCGATAAAAGCTATGCAATAGCTTAAAACTGTACTTTAACTCCTTAATATTGTGACCTAATTTAATTAACAAAACAATTACTATTTTTAATGCATTGCACGCCATTGTAATGGTAGAATGTATCAGCAACTCTCACAGAAGATAAGACCATTATGTACTACATTCTAGAAATAAAGGAATTTGATTTGACTGTTGTTTACCCAATGACTAGTACCAAATGTGGTTTAACAAGTATATAAATAATATAAATCTAAAATAATAAGTAATGATTTTGCGTGAAGGAAAATAAATGCTAAAATTATTTTTCCTCTTGTGGAGGGGAGAAGCGGCGCTCTCGTACAACACAAGTAAAAGCTGAACTAATGTCCCTTCATTTCCAAGCGCAGCTCTGGCATGATGATGCACAACCGTTTGTGAGAAATTGGCTTTCATTTATTCCCTTTGGACGAAATAATAGGTTTTTGAAGCGAGAATACTTAACGTAAACTGGGTATTGGAAATAGAATTTCTAAAGGTAGCTGAATATCATTTTTTCAATGAGCTTAATATTCATTGAAAAAGACTTAGAACTTTTTAATTAACATTATGTACCGATTAACTAAACACACCACAAGACCAGCCTAATTAGCGGCTCTATAAATAAGGACCCCAGATATTTAAAAATACCATCACCCTATATGTTTTCACGCGTCATAGACAGTTGATAGCCAGCGATGATAGCTACATCAAAGCGGTGATGAAAAAGCGATGATAATCATCAATCAGCGATTCGGAAACATTTAATTGGTTTATTGTGTCATGATAATATTCCCAGAAGAAATAGTTCAACTATTCTAATAACGGCTTAAGAAACAAATATACAGATTCTAAGATACCTTTGTTTCATTTAAGCTGTTTCAAAATATTTTGAGACTACCGATGGCATTGATTTTATCATGGGATTCGTTAACTCATAATATTTCGCTAATCATCAATCAAAGTAGAACAAAACATAAGCATCGATGAAATAGCATAGTCACTTAAAAAACCACTTTGTATGAAACTTGCCCTTATCACTGATACCTATAGGTTTGCCCCCTTACTAATAAACGCTGTATAAGCTTTGAATAGTTATACAGTGTTTTGTTCACATCACACAAGTGACATGTTTAGTTCGATAGAAGGAGACAAAACACTGTATAACTGTTCAAAGCTTATACAGCGTTTATTAGTAAGGGGGATAGAGTATACCTACTCTTATCACTGATACCTATAGGTAACATAAAAAAAAGTTTAGATAACACTATACTATAGTCTAATCTATACATACATACATACATATAATCATGCCTTTTTCCCGTAGGGGTAGGCAGGACCGCCTCTTTCCCGTAGGGGTAGGCAGAGACCACTTCTTTCCACTTGCTACGATCCTTACATACTTCTTTCGCTTCGTCCGCTTTCATTCTTACCATCCATTCCTCCTCTTACATTCAACGTAGCCAAGCGTCTCCCCATGGTCCGCTTTTCGCCTCCGCGAGAAACGAGACGTGATGGGTGGCGAACCACATCGCCGCCATTTTGGATGGTTAAATTATTTTTGATTATCCTTTGCGTTTCCACGGATTGGTGGAGAGGGTAGGAATAGGGAAAGGGAAGGATAAGTGGTGTGGAAAGGAAGATTGGTAAGTTAGAGTGGGAAAAAGGGAATGTAGGATATTACCGCCCAGGAGGGCAAGGGATAGGACAGTAATAGCTAGGGAAGCCGGGGTCGCATACCCGTATACTATACCACAACTACCGGACAGGTAAGTTGGGAAGAGTTTCCCATGACAAAATATCTCTAATAGTCTAATCTAATCTATCCATTTATTAAATTAAGCTTCTGATGAATTTATTAACGAAAGTAAACAGTTTTTACAAATGTATCTTTTAATGCGATTTTCGAAATTGTAATTTACACCTTTTCAAAACTGTATCAAGATTTACCTAAACATGGCTTACATAAATTATTAACTTCAGATGGGGCAATAGCAAAAGTCCGGCGGGCCACATTGTAGAGTACCTACAGCTGGTCTGCTCCAATGAAAAACTATGTAGGGTCTTCTAACTCTAAGGACATGCACGTTGCCCTATTGCAATCAGTACATCCAATCTTATTCTGACTGTCATAGATCGGTCGTATGTATAAAGAGGAGACTCGTGAGTTCAAATAAGCAAGTATCTCTACAATTTTTTTCTTCCATTTTATAATTTAACCTTAATGCTCTGTCCACAATGCTCCACACTCCACAGTCAACATTTTCGAGACAAAAGTGTTTCTCAACGGTGACCCAAATAGTAGAGATAGCATAAAAATAGGAGTCGAGAAAACTGTTTACTCCGCCCACACTCATTACGCAAGGTACGGTCTGCATATCGCGAGAAAATTTATGAAGTTATGAAGTGGGACACTGGCATCTCTTACGTGATAATGTTTATATCCCACACGATGATAAAAGATAACGATAAAGCTTCTAAACCAAACTTGAAAACAACATGTTTTGTCTTTCCAACGCGGGGATCGAATTCACTACCTTTGTAGTCGAAAGCAATTATATAAGCCCGGTGACTTATAGCTAATTGCTTTCGACTACAAAGACGGAGGCGACATTATTCTGTTATAATAACAAATCATCTGTGCATCACGCTAGTCTCCTGCCGTTTACTGTCAGTAGTCCATTGACACAATATTTCTACGATACTTTTCCGTCTACGATATTTTTCCTTTCCCGTTCACGTGAGAGAATTAGCAGTCAATCGTTTGGGTGATTGTGCGGTTTCCATCCAATTGAATACCAGACGTTTGTGGTTGGAAACGCATAGGGGCAATCTTACCTACCTGTACGATCAGAAAAAAAATTGTAAGATATTTTAAAAATAATCAGTGACAAAATTGTCGATGCAAAATAAGTTTTTTGTTTCACGAACAATTGACAACAACGTATCATAAGTCGTAACGTCATCGAGTGAAATTTCATCATGATTTTCATACAATTCTCATTCAACAGCGTTACGAATACGTTGCTGACAATGTTGCATGTCTGGCGATCCGCCTGCACCTTCAGTCGTTTTACCGTTTCTTTTGTATTAAATAAATGTAGAATAATTATAAATAAGTATAGCCTACTAATATTATAAATGTGAAAGTTAGTGAGAATGAATGTATGGATGGATGGATGTTTGTTACCTTTTCACACAAAAACTACTGAACGGATTTAGATTAAATCTGGTATGGTAGTAGTTTAGGTTTTGGATTAGAATATAGGATACTTTTTATCCCGAAAAAGTACAGCGTTCCTGTGGGATACTGTATTTACGCGGGCGGAGCCGCGGGCAACAGCTAGTATTATTAATAAATAAATAATAGAATTTATAATAAATAAAAAAAATTCATTATTTATTATTTTCCAATAAAAAATATGCACTATAAAATAAATAATTATGGACTTTCTTGCAGACGATACGAGTGTCGACTGTCGAGTGGTACAACCGCAATGACAAATGTTTTAGAATCGATTTCAACATAAAATCAATAAGTTTATCGAATCGATCGATTAGGAATACCCACTACCTACCTACCTACCGGCTACCCAGTGACTACTACGTACTACATAGACCACTATCTTCTTCTCACTTCTCACTATCTTCTGAGATAATAATTAAAGGTTTCTTTTTTTTATGTTAATTTCTTGCTTGTTTTCGCAAAAGCTTTCAATATTGGAAACATCTCACTAAAGGCACATTTAGCGCTTTTAACGTAATTAATGTTTTTTTTTTAACATTCTAGAAAGTAGATAAATCCTTATAAAATTGTAGTTTCGTTCTATTATGACTGTTGAAAGACTTGAGACAGGGTTTTAAAAAGGATAAAGACGAGACTCCAGATCTTATTTAGGCTAGGGCTATATGATCCGGAATCCGATGGTCCCGGAAAAATTCAGAGTACAGAAAATAGAACTCTGTGCAAAAACCATAAAGTTGAAAATGGAAGTGTCGAGTGTCGTCGAGCTGTCATATATGACATTGACATATGATATTTTCAATGCTCAGAAATTTTCTCAATCTTCCGGATTCCGGATCATGTAGTCCCAGCCTTAGATTGTAAGACTTATTAAGTACTAATATTCATATCAGAAAGATCAATAATAATATTTTTGTTATTAATTAACACCCACAGACCTTCAATCAAGCGTTCAACAATTTAAATTCGTCCAAGGTTGCAAGGTAAGTATTAAGTTATTATTATTTACACATTAATATTAGTGAGTCACAAATGGAGCTCAAGGAAAGAGTTAAAAAAGTACATACTACACGTGATCAAAGGTTATCAAAAATTGAGATTACCTAATTTAATAACAGTTGAAGGAGCGTCCAAGTTGATGGAAAAATCGTCAAAAACGTCTCACGCAATTCATGGACACACCCTTAGAGGAAAAAACTATTCTAGTAAGTTCTATCTAATATTATATCAAATTTCCATGTCACAATGTTAGTTACCGTACTCCTCCGAAACGGCTTTACCGATTTTTACCAAATTTTATATGCATATTCAGTAGGTCTGACCGTCTGAGAATCGGCTACTATCTATTTTCCAAATAATTTATAAAGCAAAACAACATTTGCCGGGTCCGCTAGTAATCTATAATATTAAATGCTCATGATATTATAATATAATTTCAGTTATTTTTTAAATCTTCGCCGTGTTATAAAAAGAGAGATAGTAAGTAGATAAGAAATGTTCATATTGTAAAGTTTTGCAAAACAGTATCTTACAAATACACAACTATTATAAATATATATAAACAAAAACTACTTTTCGATAAAATATTCGATAGTTCATTATGCGTATTAAAAACAAACATAAAACCCAGTTACAGTATTACGATAAATACAGGAAAAAACAAAACATAATGCTATTGGACGCGACGAAAATAAAAACATGACCTCAAAAGGTCAATGGAAGAAGTGACCCTCGGATCTCCGAGCGAAACGGGTTTAGGTACCGGAGTTTGGAGAATTTGTTTATATTATAATCAAATTATAATACATTATGATTATTTATAAGACCAATTAGTTCAATGTCAAATACATATAAGCCAGTATTTTAAGATTAACAAGTTGGTGTAGTAAAGTTAATCTTGTTTTAGCCTATTTCGATTAGCATTAGTTATTTGTATAAAGATTTAACTATGTAAGTAGCCACAAATAATTTTATGTAAGCATTTTACATTAAAATTAATCTTTACACTGAAGGTCACGGTTCTAAGTTCAGAATTCTGGTTGAGGAAAACCCCACTACGTAACTAGTAACTACTGTCTGACCTCTATTTGTTGTTATTATTATTGTCACTGAGTCCCACTACTGGGCAAAACAAAAGCCTCCCCCCCTCTTTTCTCAAAGAACTGATTAAAAAAACATGCCGTGTACAAAGTAGGTACATGGTACACGTGGCTGAGGTGAAACTGATGAAACTATGAAAATAGTGAACATTTAAAAATCAAAAAATACCCTCTATAAAATGTACCTATAGCACACTGCACACGTAACATTACTTCAAAAAAGAATATAAAAATTAAAATTTGTGCACCTAGATCCGTCTGTGTATTGAGCCGTAGGTACTTTAGAAAGTTGTTATGTAAGAAGTATAAGTAGCATTCCACAGATGGCGTTATATCTAAAATCGTGACGTGTAATTGACATTGAAATTTCACTCTCAGTGCCGCTAAAGCAGGCTCACTACAAAAATATTTCTTAGAATAACTTATAATATTGTCATTGGAAATATTTTGTAAGCGTAAGACTATGTCCAGAAACTGCGTAAGCCTGCGTAAACCTACGCACGTAGAGATTCTTATCTTATCACAACAAAATTTCTGCCGGTCTATCTGTGATGCCAACTTGGGACTTTTTCCCTAAATTTAGGGAGAAAAGTATCTGAAGGGGCTAAGAATCTTATGCTTGTGTTATTTAAATATGCAATTAAACTGCTTGTCGATAAGTAATATACAGCACACTATTTTTTTAACCGACTTCCAAAAAAAGAGGCGGCTATACGTTCGGCAACATATATATATTTTTTTATTTTTGTTTGTATGTTATACCATAATCCCGCCTTCTGTGGACCGATATTCATTTATTTTTTACTTTGATGATTTTATTTTAATAAAGGATATAATCCTAAATTAATCCCTGTGATGATTGATCAAAGTGGTGACCTGATGATGGGATCCATAAGGAATCGAGGGAATTCCTCGAATTTTATATATTCAGACACCATGTCACACATACGCTGAGCCTGGCCACAGACGTTCTTCATTGACATTCTTAAAGTTCGAACTGACATTTAAGAATCTGAAAGATTATGCACGTGTGTGGGCTATGCGTGTTTTGTATGGAAACTTTGCCTTCGACCTGAATTTGACGTTCTTAAAGAATGTCAAAAGAACGTCTGTGGCCAGACTTATGGGTCATACTGACCGCACCTACAAGCACAAGGCCGCGGATTTGCAGGCAAAAATTATAAATGATTGATGATGATGATGATGAATGACACTATTGACAATAATGATACTGTTATACTATAAGTACCGTTGCTGGATTTGCTGCTTGGCCCGTGAGTATGACGCTTTAGGGTAAATATTATTTTTGTTGGTTATTTTATAATTATAATCGAATTTAAATAATAACGTTAAATTATCTAAACATTTAATTTTAATAATACATATTCACAATTCGTTCTTAAAATCATACATTAACATTTTGTTTTTCATTGTTGGTGCAAGGCAACTTGCCAAAATTATATTGTTTTTGTTATTGTCCTACTCATTTTGCTCGATAATGAGCAATCATCGTTTTTTTTTCTACGGAAATGACGGATGTTGGAAAGCATGTGTGGGACTTCCGAAAGATATTAGCAAAGTAGTTTTACTGTATAAAGATCTTTATAGGTATGTTTTTCTAAATAAGTAATACTTACATATTTTACGGTACATATTTAACGGTAAGTACCTATATATTTTATCGTATTATGTAACTTTATGAAGTTTCGATATGGCATAAGTACTTTAATAATTATATTTGAGAGTCTTCGCATGCTAGGTAAAATCCACGGGAACCGTACTATTTGTTTTAGGGAGAAATATTTTTTGAAACTTGGCAACTCGATCTTACTACGCTTTCATTGCACTCCAAAATACAGGGGATGACACTTTTGACTATTTCAAATCGATATCAATTGTGTGTTGAAGGTTTTAATATAAAGTGTCTTCAGAAATAATTGGTTTTGACAAAACATTGACAGCATAAAATTTCGGAACACTCTGTAAAGTAAAATGCCAACAGTGTCAACCGATTTGAATGCTGTGTAACGAATGAACTGAATACTTCTGTCTCACTTTGAATCATACAATCGGAGCGAGAAAAACATTTTTCTTTCACTTTGTGTCTCGCGCGTACTCGAGGTAGATGCGTAATTGCTGCATCTATTGAGTCAGGGGCGGAGCACCTATACGTGTGGTATGGGCATACCCACAACCCCAACAGCCTTGTGAGTGCATACTTTCAAGGTCTATTAATTTATAATCAAAATAGGTTCAGTGGGTAGTAGTATTGGTATTGTTAGCCTTTTGAGTCTTACCTGGTGCTTTTTACCTGCTGGTCATACTTATATTATTGTTAAAATACATATTTATAGTAGTGGATTTAGTGTTAAGCGGACCTTTAGTCAGGTAGATTGAAGAAAACGCAAAATTTGTCACCTCTCCATAAATTTTCGGCCCTTTTTTATTTACTAACCAACAGATTTAAGAAAAAATAATACTTTGTTTGAACCGATAGGAATTACTCCTGCCGATGTTATATAATCTATAATTTGTGTATGTTTCTTTACTATATATGCATATATTTTTATTTAATTAATTTATAATCTTAGTTGATGTTAATTTGTTTAAGGTACCTATATTGAAAGCTTATTTTTTTACCAAACATAAAATAATTTTTTTGCTAAATAAGCGAAAAACTTTCTCACTCACTCCGCGCGTTAGCTTTTAATTAACATAATATTATAAAGAAAATAATAAAATTCTTTTTTTATATTCTAATAACCATGTTATGAAGGAAATAATATAATCAAAATTTTCGGGCCACATCTTCGTTTGAGAGCTGGATCCGTGCCTGAATCAACCAAAGCGGTTTAATAGGTCAATTTTGTACGATACGCGCATAGCTAAATTAATACGCACGTAGCTCCTGGACGCAATGTATGGGGCCCTAGTACCTCGACTACGTGCGTAGACCTTACGTGCGTAAGAATACGCAGTTTCTGGACATAGTCTAAGTAACTAGGTAAGCAATACGCACAGTGTAATAAACACACAATAATTATAAAATTATCTTACAAATACATTAAGAAGAAAATAAATTAAAACCTTCATAACCTTAACCTTTTCGGTAGCAGGAAGACATTTTTGTGGCTTGTATGCTTCCTGAACTGCACAATATTCTTAATTTTTTTTGATTATTACAAGGGTATTGGACTTTAATCACTATGCGCGGGCCTTTTGAACAAGTGCACGCCGCTTGGTAGTGCAGATATCGGTGTAAGTACAACTACATACATAGTTAATTTGTAAAGTTAATAATTGCAATAATATCTATATCTATTCTCAATTAAAAAAATATACCTACCGCACTTGCTATAAAAATACCTAACTACAATCATAGTAATTAGTAGAGATAATAAAAATAATAAGGGTCAGAGAAATCACCTGATGTTTGCAAAGAAATTTCTCGAACGCTAGGCTGTCACAGAAAAGCCAACACGGTACGTCCATTAGAGAATTACCTGATGACCCGCCAGTCGCCACCTGTGACCCGCGGTTTCACACAGTATTTACAGTTTCCCTTTCGTCCCAGGTCAAAGGTCAGAGGGGGAACCGACAGAATATTAACAATTTAAGATGTAATAATAGGCTGTTTGAAAATGAAATAATTGTTGGAAGGAATCTATAGAGCTGTTGATTCGTGTTATAAGTTTGCAGTAGGTTTACGTGGAAAAGTCAAAATGGCTTACTTCAATTGGTGAATGACATTTGAGTGATGACTTACTGCAAAATTAACCCGAATGAACTACATAATGATATAGCTAGCTTTACCTAGGTATATCATTATGTAGTTCTCACCTGCACCATAATATAATTAAGTTAATTTCGCAGAAACTGTACATTTTTCCGCGATAAATAGTAGCATATGTCCTTCCCCGTAGTCTACTCTACATCTGTACCAAATTTCATTAAAATCGGTCTAGTAGTTTCGGAGCATTTTCAATGCAAACAAACACAAACTTTTCCATTTCATTATATTTGTATAGAAGTACAGATAAGAGAGATACAAAAGTTTAAGTATTCTACCAGATATCAGTGGCTAACTTGCTATCACAGACTGTCACTGACTGATGAAACAAGCAACGATTGACGGTTTTACTTAATAATAAAAAAAAAACCTACAGACTTTTTGTGAAGACAACCTAGTCTAAAAGTAACGTAACCAGTACGTAGAGTCTAGAATGTTTAGTACCTAATGGGAGTTGGGAGTTGGGACAGTGTGTCGAGTGAAAGTGCTGTCCATCTGTTGACGTAACGCTAGCGCTGGCCGTCTGTTTCGACACTAGGTCTGCTAACGACATCTAGTCCAGGGCCTCTAGTCAAGATGCATTCGATAATTTCGATGGCGAACTTCGAAATCAAAAATGTATGGGATTTGACATAAGTCATCGTTATGTGACATGTCGCTTGCGATGCGTTATGTCAAATCCCATACATTTTGTTTTCGAACTTCGCCGTCGAAATTATCTATATTACACTGATCCAATCCTTGACTGTCACTACTATAAATGAGGAAGTTTGTGAGGATGGATGTTTGTTACTCATTCACGCAAAAATTACTAAACAGATTTTATTAAAATTTGGCACGATAGTAGTATAAGCTCTAGATTAACACATAGGCTATCCCGTTCGGTAGGTACTATGTTTACGCGGGCGGAGCAGCTGACAAAATGTAGGCCCCTTTATACACGGTTCGGCGCCAAAACTGACATCACAACTTGTGACTACTCCAAGGAGTAAGTATGTCCATTTTTGACATCCACTCCATCATACATCGCGAATTGTGCTGAGAGTCAGTCAGTCAGAAGCATCGTCTACACTCGACTTACAAAGATATCGTTTGTACATGTCACCGTAAAATTGTAAAAACCGTTAGATTGTAATATAACTAGAGATATTATAATATGCTGACAGTTTGTCAAATACAAATTTCTCCATACAATTATTGTGCGAATTATTTTTCGTTATAATTATTATTATGAAAAAGCAAAAAAATATGGCGGCGCGGGGCACATACCGTTTAAACAATCGGCACGGTAAATATTACAATAACGAAAAATAATGCGTACATTTGTATGGAGAAGTTTGTATTTGACAATCTGTCAGCATATTATAATATCTCTAGTAATATTACAATCTAACGGATTTTACAATTTTACGGTGACATACACACGAAAATGATGATGATGGCTGAGCATTATTATATTAATTGTATACTATACCGATACAATATTAAAAGATGCACTAATATTTAATTCATTTATTAATTTATTTATTTATTATTTATATATATTTCATTTATTTGTTCCACTTTTGCACATTTGATGCGACCTGTTCTAACCTCATCGAAGTAGATTCAACTTTTAAATCTAGTTTCGCTAGTTTCTAAAAACTGATCTTATTATGTAAAATATTAAATAAATGTTATATCATAATATTATATCATACACTTATTCAAAAAATGCTTTCTATCGTAAATAATGTTAATTTCACCTGCTTGATCTGTCAGAAAATAAATATTAAGATAAGAAAAAAATGTGAAAAGTGTTTGGTGATAAAGGTGTGCTTCATTCAAAATAGGAATGGGTCGGCTCAACCGGAGAATTATTAGGGCTTTATAAAAACGAAAAAATTTTTTTTTTTTTATTCGGATTGTTTGAAACACTTTTGTGAGTTTTCCGAAAACGCCCCATACAAAAGTATATGAGACGTCACGCGCCTGTGAGTTTTAGTACGAAATGTACAAAATATGCACAAAATATCCGATATCTCCAAAGTTTGTAGGTACGTTTATGTTTATACTAACCATAGTTAACCTTTTTGTATTTGACGTAAGTAAAGTAAATACCAAATGAACTTTTTTCTACACTAATGTTGTAAAAAATATTCCAACTTTATTATAACTTTCAAGTGCTCTTATTTACAAAACATCACATTAAATTTTAATTCTTTTTACTTATTATCAAGTTCTAATACCTACCTAGATAAAAATTATATCTGAATTAAAAAAATATCTAAATTTTTCCATGGGTAGTAGTCGCTTATGAACAAGCGATCGGCCTTTTGATTATTATTTCGTCTTTTTCCGGTCTTATTCCATAATATTATAAGAATAAAGCGAAATTTTTGTTTGGCAAAGTACCTACGTATTGGTCTTAATTTAGAGGATGTCCGGGGAGCGTACGGGCCGGATTTCATTTGCTGACCGTTTTTTGTGTAGGAATATGCAAGGAGGCGTTATATATTTTTTTCCGATTTTGTTTTGATCAGCAGAAATAATAAAACATGAAGTAATTATTATGTAATTTAATATAAACCATGTAAGTATATTTTGTTTTTTTTTTTATGTTTTGGGCTCTAAAATCCGCGTCTTGTGACTCGTCCGAGTTGTCAAATTTTACAAATGGCAACCCTAGGCAAAAGGTGTACCTTTATCTAAATTGAAATCCTGTTGAATTGTGAATAGTGTACGTCGCGTTGACAAGGGTTGAGGAGAGCTGACAATGTCACGTTACTCGTGGATCGTCGAACGTTTACTTATTGTGAAAATGTAATGTAATACAGTGAGACGGGATTTGGATATATTCTACTTTGACATTAACAAATAAACGGCAATTTGTTTTTAAGAAAGAATAGATAAACAGCTAAGTACATATGCTACATATAGTAAGCTATCGATTTAATTGCACTATTGTGTGGAAAAATTGTAGGCCGTTGAAGACCTACGTCTATAACTACGTAAGAAGAGGACGTCAAAATTTTCAACTTTGGATTGTACCATGAAAGCTGTTAATTGTACATAAGTATATACATTGGCTGTGTTCCGCGGAAAATAGCGCTTGTTAGCGCTTGCTAGCACTAAAAAAAGAAGATTATCGGCCAGGACACGTTTGCTAACTTAAATACTGCTAACATAATCCACCGTTTTGCTTATTTAACGCCAGCGGTTGCCATTTTGCTTACATCTTTTTGCTAGCGCTATTTTCCGCGGATTACAGCCATTTTCTACTCTTGTGTCTACTACAAGCGTCGCCTCTTGTCGAGCGACGGCACAAGCTACAATTCGTCCGTCAACGATTGGCGACAGCGGCAGATCGGAATACGGATAACAAAGTGCAGTTTATCTGTATGAGCTATACGACCACCAGTAGTAGGTAGAACATTTCTAAATCCCGTCGCACTGTATAACATTACCTACATTTTCACACTAAGTCGCTCAACTATCCACGAAAAACGTAACATTGTCAGTTCTAGGAGCTCATAAATTATGAGTTCTAAGACGTGGTTTACAATACTTGGTACAATACATATAAGAACATTTGGTAATTACTGTCAGCTGATGAGGCAAAATGATCTATAGGTAAAAGCTGGTTAGTGCCTTACAAAAACCATGTCCCTCTTAACCCAGAATAAAAAAAATTGCTTCTCGTGCCCCATCTAACTCTACCTAAGTACCCACCTATTATGGTAAAAGTTTGAAAATACCACCCTAGTAGGTAACTAAACTATAAATTATTGGAAACATTACTGTGGTAACTGTAAACTGTGTCACAATGAATAATATCTTAGAAATCTAAATACTAATCTACAGATAGCAGGCAAATACCACGACTTTCTACTTTCGAGCAATATACTTTATAGTAGGTAGCTAGGGAGCTGGTGGCAATTCAGGTATATGATTTCATCGTCGTTTATACTAAGACTTGATGTAGGTAGTCTGCAACTGGGCGAACTAGAGAAAATTAGTCGCGAGATCAGGTAATTTTAAAAAAAGTCTCAAAATTTTTTTACAAAAAATAAAAACAATTAAAAAAATCAATCATTATAAATTATCGTTTCATTAAATACATTTTATTAAATACATTTGAAACAAAAAAATAATTATAAAAAGACAATAGATTATTTAGTAGTTAACTAGTTACCTAGTAGGTTTACCTATTTTTTTTTACACTTTAATAATTATTTTCATAATAACTCCTGCAATCATGAATTCTGCCAGATCTAATTTAACTATTTCGAAAAAGGTATCCAGTCATTCTGATAACGGTAAACGATAATATAATTTTTGACAGTTTTTTACCCAAAATTCCGAAATTTAAAAAAATCAGAACTACCCTGAGCTCACTGTTTTTCTCTAGTTTACATGGTTCCAGACTACAATACGGCTTAGTATTAACAACGATGAAATCATTTATTTCTTTAAAGTTGATTAAAACGGGTGACCCCAATTACATCAATTAACTAGGTTCATATACAAAATTAACAGTAAAATTTAGAATAACATTAATGTTATCAACATACAAACTACAAATTACATCACGTACCTAATTTGCTACCAGCTCCCTAGCTATAGGAAAATTGCAGGTTTAGTACCATACAGGCTGTCTTGTTTACTAAACGTAATAATAGTGTGCCTAACTATAGACCATTGTTAAACAAAAACTTTCAGTACAGTTTTACGAGATTTGTGCAACCGGATGAGTATGAAATTTGGCCGGTAAATTAAAATTATTGTGGAGGATGATCTGTACAGAAAGTTAATATTATTTAAACGAATTGTTTTGGGCGAATTTTGAACACAAGGCGACCTCTACTGATGTAATATAAACTAAAATACTTTTGTTTAAGTTTTGACCCAAATAACGAAAATACTAGGCGTTTTAGCAAGATTCGCACAACTAGCTTCTAACCTAGCAGCGTTTCATATCCATTTAACGTACAGAAAATTAATGTTTAGCAATTTGCCTAATCTATCTCAAAATTTGTCCGAGTTGATATTATCATGTACCTGCACGTGGTCCGCAGATCGCAGTCAGCTTATCATCGGGAAATAATAAGATTATACAATAATAAAATAATAAGAATATGTAAATCTGCTAAACATTCCATTTCCTCGACTGTACTGTGTACATTAGTGGCACATTTGGAAAGCAGAACGTGCTAAATCAACCGTCGTGTTCCGTACAAGTCAACACTGACGAGCTAATCATGCGAATACCTTATATAAAATATCTATTATTATTATTGAGCTTCGGCGCCTATAGTGGGTAGACCGCACTCGATTCGAGAAAGTGTAGGTTCGATTCCCAGGTTGTGCGTGTACCAATGAGACTTTTTCAGATCTCAAGTACATTATACGGACGCTCTAACGGTGAAGGAAAACATCGTGAGGAAACCCGCACATGGTTGGCCCCAGACGTATTGATCAGTCGTTCCTCTGGACTGACTTTGTTGTGAGAATGCGGTATGTGCTTGGGCAACCAACCATACGACATTTAAAAAACCGACTGTCCCAGTACAATATAGTACAGTAGGAGAATACGAGTACTGTATAAATCATCCAGTAACGGATGAAAATGCCTAAGATTAGAGTCGTTCGTCTGTTCTTCGTCCCACAGAGTTTCGTTCTTATTATTATTGTTAAAACAGTTTACTATTTAGCGATCGTGATTGTAAAGTACCTACAAATACAGCGTTCTTAATTTCAGTCGGCAATATTTGTTTTTCTATGGAAATGTGTCTGTCATTTTACAGAGAAACAAAGATTATTTGTTGATTCTCCAAGACATTATGAACCTAGTTGTATAGTACGAAGTACGAACAGTCACGACATGAACGCTAGTACTAGCAGTATGTGTAAGCGTCAAAAGTTAATAATCTATAAAAAACACTAGGTATGCGCCGAAAAAAAATAGTACATACGGACGGGCATGGCGTTTTGTTACCCTACTTATCAATAGTGCGTTTGTAACATGTCATTGGAAAGTTGGAGCGTATATATAATTTTAAAAAATCAAGTGCTCGTGAGTCGTGACTAAATTTACTTAATTTCCTCTATCTTTGTATAATAATATTGTGTATATATTTTCATGTAGGTATTTCTACTATTCCACTCTTCGTTGCCTAAATGGCACGTCGATTTTTAACATATCAGGTGTCTTAGATTTTTGTATGAAACAAAAAATAGTGTGACAATGAAATATGAATATACAGGTATTATTTAATGAAAAAAGGTAGTAATTAATGAAAACTGAAATCAAAATATAGAGGTAACGACGAGTATTATAGTAGGTACATTCATCTAGAAGTAGGTAACATTTCTAAACAATCTGTGAATTAAGCTCCCAATAGGGAATATGCATAAAATATAAAAATAGCTTAAAACATAATAATATGATACTAGACTGAAAAATAAAGGAAATGGCGAAAAAAAATTCAATATCTGTTGATAAATGAGCAAGATATGAGCGGTCAAAGTTTGTACTCTATCTCTTTCTAGCAAAACGAAATTTAGTATGAACTTTCTATGAAAATCATGTTACGTGACGTCACGGTACACGTCCGATCTCTCTGTCTAATAGACTACTTTAAACGTTCATATCTAAGTTATTTTTAATGATATCAAAAAACTAATTTTACCATACGATTTACCAAACAAGATAGATCTATATAAAAAAATAAAAAAAATACGTGCATATTCCCTATTCTATGACTACGAATTAATATGCTATTTTTGTAGGAAGTTTACACTACCTACATTTCAAATTTAGAAACAATAATATATAAGGTTCGGTAAAATCAATTACGGATATTTTGGGCATATGATCTGCTGCTTATGTAAAGACGTTTAAGCAGAAAAATAATTGTCATACTCGAAAAAAAATTTTATTTCTTTATATGGGCGAGCTTGCGTTTTGCGGAGTCGCCCATACAAGAGATGATTTTTTACTTTGAGTATGACAATTATCTTTTTGCATAAACGTCTTTACATAAGCAGTGGATCATGTGCCCGAAGTATCCGTAATTGATTTTCGGAGACCTTATAGAGGTAAGCGCCACTGTTATACTTAGCTAGTTGACTAGCTTTTTCCGCGACTCCGCCCGCTTAAATAGTGTCCCGCTGGAATACCATACTTTGTCGGGGTAAAGTAGCTTGGCTTAGCTTATATGTTATTCCAGAGCAAAAGGTAGTAGCTTATATTAAATTTCATCAAAATCCGTTTCGGAGATTTTTCGTGGAAGAGTAACAAACAAATCGTCACAAAATTTCATATTTATAATAGTAGTAGGACAGTCAGTAGTAGATTCTCAAAGTAACATTATTTCCTAACATTAATAATAATTAATAGCATTATTAAAATATTATATAATTAATAACAATGGATATTTAAAATTTATGTTCCCGCTAGGACTATCAGTTAAATAGCACTTAAACCTCTTGCGTATTGATAAAACGCCAGATAAAACGTTAACGTTAAAAGTTAACGCATTTATATTATATTGTACCTATAACATTTTAATGTCCCTGGTGTCTTTCATAATGGCTACAGCGTTTGTTTCAAAATAAAATAGATATAACATTTTAAAATGTAGAGTAAGGCTGACCGCCACATTTGGCGTGCGCGTTTCTCGGGCGTTTGAGCGACGCTCACACAGCGCGTGATCGTGATCCCCACTAACATAGACCTCCCCCACATTTGGCGTGCCCGTTCGCCTCTCTCTCTCGCCGAAAATCTGGATGCCGTATTTATACTTAATATTATAAAGAAGAAAAGTTTGTTTACATTGCTATAGACTCCGAAAAAGAGTTGAAAACTTCGCGTTATTTTTAAGTATCTAAAATAATACATAGCTATGTATTAGCAAAATTGCGCGGAAGCCGTTTCACCATAGCTATAACTACATTCCTTGTCAAGTTGGCAACTGTCAACACAGCCCATTTATCAAAACATAAATTACATTTTGATTACATAAACATTACGAAACTTTCTTCTAATAAATTTTATGTTAGCTATTACCTACTTACGACCCGATGACAAAACGTAGATTCTTTATGGACACACCGTAAGTCCGTCTATTCTCGATGACCCTCACAAGGTGGATATCGGGAAAAAGTAACTTCGAGAAGCCCAAAAAAAAAACCTGAATGTGGGCAAAGACTTGCCTTTTAGCTCTCGCACAGACTTTTCACAAAGTTGTGATGTCGCCAGACTTCATCCTGGATGCCGTAATAGCAATCCCACCAAAAACATTCTGTAAAAAACTAGCCAAGTCTCGATGGAGCTGCTTGTTTATCTCTAAAAAGTAATGAAATCTAGACAAAATCGTGCCAAGTCTAAGGTTCCTTACTGCGGTTTCTTTATTATTATAGTTAATGTTGAGTGACTTGGCCGTTGAACATTATTTATACTTTAGTGGGTACAAGTCAATTTTGTTTACATTTGTAACTACCTATGTTTGTTAAGCGAGATAATAGCCCATACTGGTATTGGTAATTGGACGCTAGTGTGTCATTTTAGGCTGTTGTTGATTGTACAACACACGTATTGGAGCAATGGTGTCATGGAGCCCCTTTTGTACCCTTGTGTGCCCTTCAACGGCCAAGTCACACAACATTAACTATAATAATAAAGAAACCGCAGTAAGGAACCTTAGACTTGGCACGATTTTGTCTAGATTTCATTACTTTTTAGAGATAAACAAGCAGCTCCATCGAGACTTGGCTAGTTTTTTACAGAATGTTTTTGGTGGGATTTCACTTCTTTTTGTAAAAACGTGGGCATATTAATTTATTTTCCTAGATTTTAGTGTAATTTGTTTATTTAATTTGTGTTATGTTCGAGTAGAATAAAGTTCGAGTAGAATAAAGGGGCCTGAAAATGCGGCAAAATGGTTCTAGTAAAGAATGGTACGGCAGTGTTTGCTTCGCGCTCGACTTGGCGGGGGCACTGCCGTGCCCCCAGATCGACGTTCTGGTCTTATCTAGAGGTTCTCAAATAGGGGCCTGAAAATGCGGCGAAATGGTTCCAGTAAAAAATGGTACGGCAGTGTTCGCTTCGCGCTCGACTTGGCGGGGGCACTGCCGTGCCCCCAGATCGACGTTCTGGTCTTATCTAGAGGTTCTCAAATTCGGGCCTGAAAATGCGGCGAAATGGTTCCAGTAAGGAATGATACGGCAGTGTTTGCTTCGCGCTCGACTTGGCAGGGGCACTGCCGTGCCCCCAGATCGATTATTATAGTTTTCCCTTTATGTGGCCATTAAACCCCAACTCTGTACCAAATTTCAGCTCTCTAAGTTTATGGGAAGTACTAGTTCTATTTTGATGATCATGAGTGAGTGAGTGAGTGAGTGAGTGAGTGAGTGAGTGTCGAAAATGCGAAACTTTGCTTTCGCTTAACTTCGGAACTAAATGACCTACAGACTTGAAATTTTGGATTTTAAGTATGTGATTATAGCTTATTGGATGACGAAAATTTCTGCGTTCTGGTCTTATCCAGAGGTTCTCAAATAGGGGCCTGAAAATGCGGCGAAATGGTTCCAGTAAAGGATGGTACGGCAGTGTTTGCTTCGCGCTCGACTTGTCGGGGGCACTGCCGTGCCCCCAGATAATTATGTAGGTATGTTTACTGTCCATCGTTTCTGTACAAAGTTTTAATCCTCGATCAATCAGTCCCATCCTTGCCCAATCCAAGGAAAAGAAATTAATATTTTCCCTGGACATTCATTGTTTATTTCCTTAAGACAGATTATAGACATGTTATGAAGAGGTAAACAGTGTTCATTATATTGTGAGGTTGCATTTACATTTTACATATTGATTTAGCTTTTAAATTTCACTAGAGGTTGTGGTCGAAATTTGCCCATTCATATATTTTTTAAGTTTGATCTTTGTAAGGGTTATTTTGTCTCATGGATAGAAAAAAAAAATGTGTTATGACAGAATAACAATAATGTCAACGTGTAAGAAAATTACACCAAACGCACGGTAGTGTGTGTTGATGTTATTTATCACATATTAATTTTCTGATTTCCAAGCATTACTTTAAAAGAACTTAGCTTTTTGCACACCTTCTCCATATAAACTTTAATTTAGCGGTCAAATATCACACTCCTCCTATTGCACAATTCTTGTAATACTGTACTTAAAAGTTTTTGCTACCCTATAACATAATAATTTACCGGAAGCTCTTCTCGTCGAGATTCATGATTTAGAATTTGAAATAGAATGAAACAAGATTAGCGAGCAATTATCAAACATTTAAATTAAGAATTAAAATATAAACTCGACAAAAGTAACTAAGTCACTCCGTCTCGAGGAAAAGTGTCACAAGTCAAGAAATGTTAATTAAGAAAACGGTACTACCGAGTCGAAAAGTGTCAACTAATTAAGCATGTTATAGATCGTTTACACTTTATATATTATGTCACCGTAAAATTGTAAAAACTGTTAGATTGTAATATTACTAGAGATATTGTAATATGTCCATTTATTGTCAAATAAACATTTCTTCTTACATTTTACACGTTATTTTTCGTTATATTTTAATATTTACGTGCCGATTGGTTAAACGGTATGTGCCCCGCGCCGCCATATTTGTTTGCTTTTTCATAATAATAATTATAACGAAAAAATAATGCGTATAATTGTATGGAGAAATTTGTATTTGATAATCTGTCAGCATATTATAATATCTCTAGTAATATTACAATCTAACGGTTTTTACAATTTTACGGTGACATATAATATATAGGTAAGAGATTATAGCGATGCGATGTTGTTACGAGATTTTACTAAAAGTGGACCGTAATGTCTTTGAAATAGGAATAATGTTTTAAATTGTGTTATCCGTGGGTACTCAAATTTAATGACTTCTTAAAATTGCGATGTTCGTTTCGGTTCGAAAGGGTTCGTTTAATCAGAGGCTGTTACGGTCTCTGCTTGGCCGAGTGACAAGGACAGCATGTGACTTGAGTACCTCCTGCAAGAAGCGTCTGAGATTTTGGGCGTATCCTAACTCCTACTAATATCTATTATAAATGTGAAAGTTTGAGAGGATGTATGGATGTCCGTTACTCCTTCACGCAAAAACTACTGAACGAATTATCATGAAATTTGGTATGGTAGTACTTTAGGCTCTGGATTAAAACAAAGGCTACTTTTTATCCCGAAAAAATACAGTGTTCCCGAAGGATACTGTATTTACGCGGGCAGAGCAGCGGGAAACAGCTAGTATTAAATAATATAATTACTGAATTAGGGCCAAAATGGTTTATCCTAGTATATATACTATTATAAATGTGAAAGTTTGTAAGCATGGATCGATAGATAATTAGATAGGTGGATGTTTGTAACTCTTTCACGCAAAAACTACTGAACGAATTATGATTAAATTTGGTATGGTAGTAGATTAAGCTTTAAATATTAGGTAATGTATATATCTAAATATATAAAGGGCAGACCTTTGTATGCTACTTTTTATCCCGAAAAAAAAAAAAAAACAGTTCCTGTGGTATCTTGTATTTAAGCGCGAGTAGCTGCTGGCAAAATATAGTTGAATTATAAATCCTAAAGTTTAGACCTCTAACGAGCGAAATATTACTTCGTTGATCGTACACCAATATGTACCAATGTATTCGCTTTCCCCAACTAAATTTCCTCCGTCTTGAGATCTTATGTGACTAATGATGAACCTAGGTAAGATTAATTAACCAGACTCTAATCTAGTCGGCTCATAAATATTCAAATTATCTCTGCTTACCACAATATTGTCGTTATTAAGTAGGAAACTGGAAGACTTAAACCTAGGTTCTAACACTTTAGTCTAAGGCTTTGACTTAAAAAAAAATCTACACTTTTTTTTTTAATGGGACTCATTTCTGGTAGGTACTAAATTGTTAAAACTGTAAAACGCCAGTTGCAACGGTTCACCTCGCAACTGTTGTTAGCATATGGGAAGCAAGGAATGCACGAGTAACTGCATGAGAATAACTCGAAATTTTATGAAACAAAATATTACTTTATCTTTAGAGCGTGTTCATACGAGCGCTAATTTTATAGGCGCGCGTGTCGCGTCAGAATCGCCCCCTCTTATGAAACATTGGAAATATTTTAATGGTTATTTTTCTTTCTTTTGTAATGTAAAGTTTAAAATACTTTGTCAAATCCAAAAATTGCACGCCTCACACGCGTTTTATACTATAATCAGGAAACCGTAAGATGAAATATTCTATCAAAAAATGTTGAATAATATCTTTTAAACCATTCAGGGTTTAATAACGCCAAGCAATAGGGCTCATCTTTAGGATAAATGGAAACGTTTAAAAAAAGATTCAACTCATTTCATTGCCCATTTTTTTCTTAACCGATGGAACAAACAGACGCACAGACCTACGGACAACGTTAATTTTTTTTATTATTTCATTTTCTATCACATAAATTAAATTAAATAAGTAAAAAAAAACAGTCTACATGTTTGAAGTTCCTAGTTGTAAAAACATCCATTTTTCTATAAGTTTATTATTTAATTTCGGGTATTTCAACAGATTTATGTTGTGAACCTGTCACAACGCGGCCTTTCGAGAGTAGAACACACCCGAGGCGTGCAATATCTCCATTCTCCATATAAAATATACGCGCTCGCTCAGCGCTGTGATAAGCTTGTTGAAAAGGCTCGTGTTTCGTGAAACGTGAAAGTGTCAGACCTTCTCGCTCTCGGACTTTTCACGGAAGAGACTTCTCACTGTCCGTTTGCCGTATATACCGTAATAACTAAAACGTACCCAACAAAGAAACACAGATTCGTAAATACTTTTTACCAGCGACTAAATCCAATACTCATTCATCAGCTCCGGACCACCAGACTTAAAACTATAAAACGTCCATTCGATTTCACAATTGTTCGACTTTGTTTTGTCGCGAACCATTGGTGCCTGTCCTGACGAAACAAACGCCGCACAATTAAAGACTTTGTAGCCTCAACAATAGAATTCATAATTGACTGACCATTAGCGACACGGAAACCGAGAGTAAACGACAGGGCATTTATATTACGTTACTATGGAAAAGGTTAATAAAATATTTTCCTCCATTGAATAAACCTTTTAGCCTCTTCTATTTATACAATTTATTTATATTTCTTTCCTACAGATGAGTTGTTTAATAAAAGATCGGCGTCAATAGATTTTTCTTTTGGAATTCCCCAGGCTAAATACGAGTGGCGAGTGCGTAAATAAATCTGAGTTGATTTTATTTTGAATAATTTTGTAAGGTTAGTGCGGACAAGAGCAGAATATTTTATATTTCTTGAAAACTGTATACGGCTAGAATTAAAACATTATTTTGTAAACCTACCTCCTTTCTGATTTATACAAACATAGACAAACATAGTCCACAAAGAGGGAGAAATCAGAAAGGACAATTCCTAAAATATTATACATATTACATACCTATATAGTATACAATACTTTAGACACGTGTATAGTAATGTATATTATTATTTATTATACAGGTGTCTAAAGTATACCTAATACCTAATGTGTAACATAAACTGAGATAAAAATTATGAAACGGCGATCTGTTTAATATGCATAAACCGAGTCACAAGAGTAACAAATGAGGTTTTCAAGGCTCGCAATTATTGTAGTTCGCTAACTGAGATCTGATGAAAAAGACAAACTAAAAATAATTATTATTTTGAATTCAATTTAAACCTACCTGTTCGTTGTAAAAACATTATATTTACGAGGAAGGTGAACAAATTGGCAGAGTAAAATATTCCGCGCAAACTGGCGACTGATAATGTAGCTGTCGCGCACTACCGCTACACGATATTATAAATTGAGTTGCCGCGTGCTACAAGTGCGGCTGGTAGCGGTCAGTGGTCACTCCACAAGAATGCAATTATGGAAGTTGTGTTACGGAAATTCACGACAGCCTCATATCGTAGTGTGGTCGCACGTTTAGGCAGAGCGAGCACCTAATGTGAGTACATTAGGTATATAGGTTACTAGAGGTTGCCCGCGACTTCGTGCGCGCAAAATGAAATCCTGAGGGAACCGTACATTTTGCCGCAATAAAAATAGCCTATGTCCTTCCCCTGTGGTCTATTCTATATCTGTGCCAAATTTCATCAAAATCGGTCAAGTAGATTCGGAGCCTATTCAACGCAAGCAAACAAACAAACCTAATAGTATAAATAGAGTGCTAGCATACACACATATTTGGGATGTTATTATTTAATTATACCTACCTAGCGATGATATCCTTCTAGATGAAATATCGCATTGACAACATAACAAGGATTAATTTACGTCATAGCATTTAAATACCTATTATGTTTTTACTATTGTTACGTATTTTAGAATAATTATTATCTTTGACGTGTTAAGAAAAAAAAAGTTAAAAGTTTCTGTCGTAGTTTTGTTTTGATTTTCTTCGACTTATGGTTTTAAGACTTCAAGGGTCAGCATTGAAGGGATATAAACTAAATATATCAAATTATATTGTCAGACTAGCTGATGCCCGCAACTTCGTTTGCGCAGAACTGACGGAAGCGGAACCCTATTTTTTTAAACGGAACCCTAAAATAAAAGTAGCCTATGTTAGACCTTACAACATCAGCTATCTGCTAGTGAAAGTCCCGTGAAAATCGGTCTAGCCGTTTCAGAGATTAGCCGGAACAAACAGACTGACAGACAGACCGACAGACAAACAGACGGACAGACAAAAATTAAAAAAAAATGGTATTTTATTTTAAGTACCGAATATACTTTCAGATGCACTATGTGAAAAGCTGTGGATTTGAAGGCACAGACACTTCAATTTTATTTATCTGTATAGATGTATAGATAGGACAGGGTGGTATTATAACTTATAAGTAAGTCTTGACCCACATAGCCTGAAAACATAATATCCGAACATATACCTAGGTATATTCTTATACATAATAACGGTGGTTGTTATCGATTTTTTTAATTGAGTGCTTCCAATGAATAACAATGAAGGCCTTATCTGAAACGTTATTGTACCAACATTATTGTGAAAATTTAATAAAATGTCTACATAGGCTGTGTACCTACAGTTCTTAGTTTTAACGAAACCAGCTGTCATATTTTATTAGTCCTTCATTGCAATCAGCAGGTCTAAAAAGGCCGTTTTGGCAATTCATTTTCAATTCTTGTTATGAATTACTGTATGAAAGATGACAGCGATCGTAAAATGGCCACTTGAATTGCAATTCATAATATGATTTGGATACAATTCATATGCAGAAATTGGCTGAAATGCATTCATTTGACAGATTTACAAGCAGAATTGCTTTAGTGTCAAATAGCAATATTGCCATGATTTTGCGCAAGTGGCTTTTTAGACCCGCAGAGTAATAATAATTTATCTAATGTAAGCTCAGTTCCATGATGCTACGCGAAAGATGCCTACTTACTAGACATACCAGATTTTGATTAGGTAAAACCAAAACTATGTTAAATATTTCATTTTAAATCAATTTTCCTGGACACGAAAAAGAAGAAACACACTGTATATTATAATAATTATTGTTACACAGTAGATATAAATATTATAATATTTGATGCAGTTAATAACATATTATCGCCAATGAAGAACGAATTCTGGGAAATTCCGGCACGCGGCAAACTTAAGGAAAACTTTGGATATTTAACAAGCTTCTTTATATTACGAAGAAATCCAAAAATATCTGTTATATAATACATATATTAATAGGATCATCGTAATTAATGAATAACTGTTATATAAGACTATATTTTTGTTTGCTATACTCGATTCAAATTTTAATTTAGACGCCATGTTCGTGCAGTACAAAAAAGTGGCGCCATTTTTCCTGAGCTTCTAATGAAGTCATTAACATGTTAATGACTTAAAATTTTCAGGGTATATGCATTGGTTTAGCATAAATGTGTTAATGGGAAATGAGGAGCGAACTTCATAGCGATTACGCTGCACGCTGCCAAAACAACTAAATTGGCACAGAAAAGAAACGGAAATTTTGACAATGTAGGCACTTTTTTCTCTATTTTATTATATCTACCTTTGCCTTCCGACTGTTTAGCTCTTGTTTCTCATAAGTGTGAGAACGGTTAGGAAGTCACTTTTGCGGGTTGCCTATTGCGGGTTGGGTTCAATAATTCTCCTTTATATCCTAATGTAGCAGGTACTGAAATAAAATTTAATCCTTCCAATAAATTATTCTTGGCGATATTTACACAGAACAAACTTCAAGAGATGGAGTCTTAACTTTATCAAACTCTATCTAACTTAGTAGGTACGCCCATAGTTTAATGTCTTTTAATCTACATTTCATAAAAGTATGCAAAGACAACTTCGTTTACCTGTCTAAGTCTATTAAAGTTATTATAGTTGTGTAACTATAATAACTTTTGAGCGTTGAGCGTGTGCTCTCCGCGTAAAATAACAAATGGAAATACACCAGCTTGTACCCAGAACTTCATTAGGACAAATACAAAAAACTTCATTTTAATAGCAGGAACTTAACAATATTTTACCCCGTAAACGAAAAGGCAGCTCATAAAAAGTGCCTAATAAATAGGTAGTATCCTACAAATAAAATTGACTTGATTCAGTTTCTTGTAACCTCATTTTCACTCTCGCTAAAGTGGTTCCTGTAGATAAGGCGTGAGAAAACTTATGTTTTTATCTACAGACAGATAACATAACTATAGTATTATTCCCAGATATTTATCATTTATCTTATTGATTGTAACTACAAAATTGATATGTGGTACATTCGAATACATTTTATTATTTTTAATCTTATGCAAATGTTTACTGTAGCTAATATTGTGTATTTAGAAATTTTTCAAAGATATTTAAGATAAGCTACTACTCCAAAGTTAATTTCACAAAAGTTTTCATAACAAGAACTTGGACTGAACTTTTTAAATTGCATCGTTTGGCAAAGTCTTTGTTACTAAAATATTGTACTATTGACGCCAAATGTTATAAAGAGTAATTTAACAAAATATACTAACAAACAAAATACATTAACAAATTCAAATAATATTATCATCTGAAGGAAAAACAATAAGAATATATTTGAATAAACAATGAGTCAGTAACAATTATAAATAGTTTTATCTACAGTAGCGTTATTACTCGTCAATAATAATAAGCTGCTACAAATAGCATTAGAACCGTATACAGTGGCAAAACGCTAATTGCCGTCAACGAACAATAGGTTCAGATAAATCTTTACATTTATTAGCAATTAAGTTTCACCTTTGACAAAATTGCTGCAATAATTGTGGCCTGAGAAAGTTTGGAGAACATAACGAAATTGAGAGGGAAAAGTTTGAATGCAGTCTGAGAAGCTCACACAAATAATAATAATCGTTAGTTAAGCCCACACGTTTCTGGAACCATACGGTTATGACTCAAAATCTTAGCGAAGATATTTTGTAAAAATATAGAAAATAATTGCAAACCAATAAAAATGTTCAACGAGCCGTCACGGTGAAGGAAAAAACAAATCCTCTTCGTGAAGCACTTGACACTGTGACCTTGGATATAATCCAAGTGTTTAAGCACAAATTTGCACTGCACACCAACACTTGTTACTTGGTGACGTTTGCAATCGGCAAATGTTGACTGCTATCGAGCGCGACGCGACCAGCCTCAGCAAACGGCCCTGAGAGACTGCCTTAACGCATGCGCAGATAGCGATGTGTCGCTTGATCAGAAGCCTGCGCCCACGCAAAGGTTTCGCTGCACTGTTTTACTGTGGTTCTACGATGCATTTCGGAGCATTGTTTGTTGAAAGGTGTATTGAAACATGGTATTATTATCAGCTTTACATCATGATAATATATATGCACCTTACATAGGATAAACCTTTTATCTTTCGAATCCAATATTTAACCAATCTTCTAATATTTTACTTAAACGTTATCTTCTAATATTATTTCCCACAAATAAACATTTTCCATCCGATTAAGCCATAACTGTTAAATATTAAAATTGACAGACTCCATATTTTTGAGCCGGGTTATACATCCGTTATTTCGGCCAAATGTTTTTCCGCTGCTAATCTGCGAAGCCTTACGTCCAACCATATGTCACGCTGAGCACGTCCGTGCGTCACTTTGCACAACCTGACACCTGTTGCCTGACAAGAATAGGAGCGACTCAAGGTGATTTACTTTTGAGTGTTATGTGATGACACTACGGGTTCAATGCTTCGCTATTGTGGGAAATACAATGCAGTGTTGAGCAAGAAGCATCAAAACAATCATTTGTCCATTTATATCAGCGATGCGACGAATTTATTTTCCTTCGACAATGGATAACGTTGAATATTCTAGTCTTGATAATCTTGGCTGTTTAAGTGTCCCAAATTTGAAACCATTAAAATTAACATTTGGAAATACGTTTTGTGACTTACGTTGATCTAAAAATAGTCTGAGAAACAAAACAAGCTGGTAATTTATTTGCATCATCGTCGCAGAAACAAATGGAAGAAATAATTGATATACGACAGTTATAATGTATAAAAATACTAAGGGAACAGTCGTCAGAACTTCAATTTGAGAAAAAAAAAAACAATTACCCATGGATGTACAATAGTTAGGTAATCATGAAACGGATTTCCTTCTCTCGAATATCCTCAAATAAATGAATGTGTCTGTAAACTGTATGGGAAGCTTAAGTATTACAGTTGCGACATCTTTGTGACGGTATATTATCTGCAAATATTGTATTATTCATAATTGCAGAAACAAATAAACAAATGATTTATATTCGCTGTTGGGTGATAATGAAATTATTTCGTCACGCTCACCTGTCAATAATGTGTGATTATGGCGGTCATAATGCGCAACATGTTACAAAATAATATTTATTGCATTATAATTTACAGCACTATTTGATTTTATTGTTTTGATGAATAGAATCCCAGACGATAAATGCTATTGAAATTAGCATAATTTTTCAACGAGAATTTTAGGAACTATAAGAAGATGACCAACTAATTAGGGCTTGGCCAGACTAGAGTAAAGTCAAAACAAAAGATCAGAGTCAATTTTAATCTGTAAAACACAGTAGGAACAAGCCGGATCTTATGGACATCGGAATTCATGGTCGTTCATTGAGCATAATATTTTAATGCTTAATAACTAAGTTAATTTAATTTAACATTTTTTGTATTACTTAATTTATAGATTCAAAGTTCTAGAGTGCAGTTCTAGTCCGATGAAATGATAAAAAAAATAGATCACTGAAATGTGAAACAAAAAGTAACAAGAACTAGCCCCGTGACTACATTCCCACCTGATGAACAAAACAAACCAGTTCAAAAGCAGGTGAGAGTAAAGTATTTTGTAATAACAATATAGAAACTAGATCTAAGCATCTCAGCTTACAGAAAGGCAATTAAAGACACATTGCGAAGCCATCGGCAAGTGAACGTGTGCGCAAGGTCGTTCGGAACCGGTCCAGCCGAGCTGACCGAACACCGCCGAGATATTTGTATTGAACAATATTAATATATAGACCAAAGCGGAGGTTGTTATTTATTTGGCATTAAGAAGGCTGTCTAACCCAAAAGAGTATGTATTTAAAGCCTAAAAAACGCTAGCAGAACCCTAAAAACGTAAAACTATATATTGATATTTGTTAGATTAAAGGTTAGACAGCATTAGAATATCTTTGAGGTTGTGTGTAGATTTTTGCAAAATAAATTTATTTCGCATTTAATAATTGCAACCGAAAATACCGCAGTGATTCATAAAATGCAAGCCTCCCCAATCTCGAGGGGCATCGATGATCACTTACAATCAATGGAAATAGGTTGAGTTATCTGTAGTGGATTTGGAATTGTTCCAAGCTCAACTTTGTAAACATATTTGGCTATATGGAGAAATGGAGTTGCCGTATTGATTCGTATTAAGCTGTTTTGCAAGTTTGTCGGATAAGCAAGGACGGCGCCTGCACCGGTCTCCGTTTGACCTACTGCTACAATTACTGCTACATTATCATAAATACTGTTTATGCTTGATTGTTCAATTTCAATGCTGTGGGTCTAGTGTAACTTTACCCTTCTACTTTGTTTCTGCTTATGTTTACTTTGCTGTGAAGGTTTTTCTTTTATAAATCTATTTTCTTCATTGCTCGTAGTAGGTTACCCATTTGAGGTTATGTGAAAGACATATTTTCTCAGTTTCTACGTTATTAGCTAATCAATTACTTTCGTTTTCATGTTCTATCGTTAGTGGGAAAAAATTTACAAGGCTTTTATGTGGAATTGTGGATAATATTATTATATTACTTACGATGTAGCGTTATATTTACCAAATTGCGCGATTCTCATTACCTGTAAAGAAATCATATAATTAGTACAGTTGTAATGTTATTATCACAAGGAAAGGAAATAGAAACCCTATTGTACTTTTAGGTGATTTTTACCACGGGGATTATTTTACAGCTTTACCAATTATCATTTTATCCAGATCATCCATCCTGAGACAAGTTTTAAGCAAAATTGAGACACAATAGTAGCAAAAAAATATCTCAGGCGTCAGGGGAGTTTAAAAAAGCACACGTACCAATTCGGGTACCTATAGGATGAATTATTGTAGGTATAGGTCGCGCAACGGTTTATGAGCGCTCAGTGAAAGTGGAGGGGATCGTTCGCGCATGTGACCAATAGCAAAGAATTTATATTACTAACGTACCAATAGCGTGTCGGCAGCCACGTTCGGCATGCGTTCGGCGCATCCACACCTCCCCGCCCGAGCCCGCTACCGCCAAATACACCCAAAAACTGACTTCTGCGCATACCCCCTCTACTTTTGTCGAAAGATCTTAATTCATTGCGCGACCTGTAACTGTTATGTTTGCGGGGTTTGTTTCGTCGTGTCATGTTACACGTGCGTGTTTCATTAATTACAATAGTTTTCTGTAATTACTGACCTAACTTATTAAATAATATTCTTTTATTAAGTCATTTTTGTCCCAACACGAGCCTTTAGCCACACATTTAATCCGTTGTATTTTTTTGGAACGAAAGTTCCTTATTGCGTATTGTGATATTCTGAAAGATCGAAAGACCCGTAGCTTTCTTAAACATTCGATATGGTCTAGTAGCTAGGATACTGGCTCTCTCCCAGGAGGCTCGGCTTCGATCCCCGGTATCGGAATTACATTTTTATAAATTATTGTAAATAAAATAAAGGTGTTAAGAAAATTTTGTATAGTTGTTTTTATTTTTATCGATAACAAATCATAATAAAAAATTTATACCCGAATAATTATTATCTATACCTACTTATTATAAAAGGCAAAGCTGATTGAGTTATGTATCAACGCACAGACCAAACCCTTATGGCTAGAAATTTGGAATTTTGCACACGTATTTCTCATATGACGTAAGCATCTACTAAGGCAGGATTTTTCTAAATTCAACCCCAAGGGGTAAAATAGGGGATGAAAGTTAAAAACCTAATTTTACGCGGGCGAAGCAGCACGAAATTAATACTAGTTTTCTATAAACCTCAAATGGAACTTGAAATCAATATTTTATAATTAGGAACTTCATTCCTATGACTTTTTTAATATTTTAATGGTAAAGTATAAAATATTCATGAGTTACGACGGTTTTATTTTATAAAAAGAATAAAGTTACAGAAGTCATAAAGCTAAAAGCATAAGATAAATCGCCTTTTAAATTTACTTTGGTAAGCTGGGTAGCCAGTTTACAGTAAACTGCTAAAATCGTTGCACAATCCTCAAGTAAACTGTTTACTTGGGGATTTTGCAACGATATTAGCTTGATCAGAAACCCTAGATTTCTGGACTAGTGAATCGATGGAAAGTAGTTGACCATCGTAAGTGAAAGCTGCATATTGAAAATCTAGGCTCTTATTTAATTATTTATTATTACCTATTAAAATAAAAAACCGGCCAAGTGCGAGTCGGACTCTCCACCGAGGGTTTCGTACAAGCCTGTAGTGATTTTGTTACAACCTAAAGGTATTATAGACCTGAGTATTTGATTTGAATTTGAATTTAATACCTTAATGAGAAAATACGCGTTCATGAGGCAAGGGGTAGTAAGTTTAAAATTATGATTCTGAGTTCACGGGAGGTTTTTAGTTTGCGAGTGTCGAAAAATTGCGGCATAAACGGCTGTATCTTTAGATTGCGTTGGCTTAGAAGTTTGATTTTTTCACAGCTCCAAGGGACAGTAAACCTGAGTATTTGATATAAATTCCAGTTTGATACCTCCACGCGTTCCTGAGAAAAAGGGTCTTGATAGACAGACGGACGAACAAAGTGATCCTATTAGGGTTCCGTTTTTTCCTTTCGAGGTACGAAACCCTAAAAAGAATGGAAAGTAAAATGAAATTGCAAAACGAACCAATATTTTCGCAACAACGACACAGTTTGGCACGAAACTTTTATCTTGTAGTAGGAAATTTATGGAAATTATGCAACAATTTCATTGACAATTTAATAAACAGAATTAAATAATTTGTACAAGTATTTTAAACAAAGGAAAATACTTGAACAATTTAATCTCAGATTAGTAAACAAAGTAATACTTAAGCTTCTACTTTCTGCAAAACACTAAATAACAGAATTTGTTAAACTTTATCAACAATCAAATCAATTATTATTATTAATACAAAAGTCCCAATTTATATATTATTATTTTAGATTACATTTATTTATATTAACATTATATTTGGCAAACAACAGTTAATAATATCTTCTAATATATAAAATTTCCATGTCACAATGTTAGGAACCGTACTCCTCCGAAACGACTAAGTATACCGATTTTTACCAAATTTTATATGCGTATTCAGTAGGTCTGAGAATCGGCTACTATCTATTTTCCATACCCCTAAGTGATAAGGGTTGTTCACCCTTAATTTTTTTTTTTAATTTTGGACTAAATTTTTTGTTTTTATTTTTTTATAATGTGGCATTAAAAATACATACAACCCTAAGTTTTTACTTTTCTATCACCAACCCCTATTTTTATAGCCATTTTACTTTTAGTAATTTAATCATTTTTCATCCCGCTCGATAACTGATCAATTATAGTGTTTTTAACTTTTTATAAGGCAAAACAACGTTTGCCGGGTCAGCTAGTTATTATATAATTCTATTTATATTTTATTAATATTTTTATTTATAGTGCATAAGGTTACATTTATTTTTATTCTAGACATCAGTATCAGCTTGCCCTTTGGCATAGGTCTACCAAGACTTGTAGACTGACTAGCAATAATGTGAGTCATAAATATTATCTAAAACGTTCATTCCCTATTAAACTGCAATAAGAAAATGTATACAAAGTTATGACAAAAGAAAAAAAATAATTAGATATACCTAAGTATAATACAACACCTTTTGAAATTTTTCAACCCGGTTTTTATGACCAATCTATAAATCTATTCAAGTATGATGCTCTTTAACGATTACCTTATCGCTTTATGTCTGTCCATAATCGTGAACATTAATGGTAGCAATATAAAGCAATAAATTAATTGAACCAAAACGAAAACAGTTAGATGGTCAATGCCTTGCTATATCTGGGTGAACGTGTTACGCTTTTCAGCATATATTTCCTACAAAATTATGCCATTCTTGCCATCCCTTTCTGTGGATTCTTTTAACAGGTGTTAGAAAGAGTAGAACGTATTACGGGGAGAGAATGCTAATGATTGCAAGTCTGGTTCCGTTGTTTGTGATTTGTAAACGAAATAAACAATCGAAATGTAACAATTACATCAATACCTACTTAAGCGTAATTTTCGCAACATTTGGAAGCTGCATCGTATAAACTTATCTTATTTTATTGACTGGTCATATTTTATTGGCTGAGACGAATAAAAGTAGATTAAATAGATAGTTATATGTGCAAATTGAAAAGGCGTATCGAATTCCATTTAACACACTATTTTGTCAGATCATAGGCAATCAAGTATTTTTTTTATAAACTACCACCACCATCATTGCTGCTAGCATATTACGTTTCGTAGGTGACCGAATAAGCTAGCAACACGTAAAGGTGTACCTGACAGGTTTGTCTGCATAGTTATACCTGTCAGGTAAGCTGGAACTGAGTAGTATGAAACCTATGGATGTACAACTCAACCGCACAGGCAAATCGCAATGCCTAGGCCTTGTTATTACTGAATTCATTTTATCAATAGGAATAAAATCATCAATGAATTCACAAATAGGTTATCCCGTGGCCCATCACACTCTATTATTTTCAGTACAGTTATAGAAAGCCCCTCGCTGCCTGCACCGATTTCCTCAGCTCCGAGAGGCTTGACTTGTGTTACACGACACCTTACTCCGGTCCACTTACAACACTCCTCAACCCACTGACAGCTTTTCGAATTGCAAAAAACCGAAGATTGGTCGTGCATTTAGTAACTTAATATCCATTATAAATTAAATGTCTGTCAACATTGCTATTATGCAAAATTGTGCAATAATTTACAATTTTGACAGTTTTTTTGTTTATTTAATTACTTACAGCTACTTTAAGCCTGCATTTATTAGTTTTCATCAAAAAATTCTGTATCCAAAGTCTCCAATACCCCCAATTACTAGGCGAAACAATAGACTCTCCAGTGTGTCTCCAGTCTAGTCGGTCCACTTTTGCCGAAGCAAGGCTCGTCTTCAGTAAAAACACAGCATTTGGAATTAAATTTCCGTCAACGTTGACTTTGCTGCTGGAAATTCGGACATTTGGGAGTAAGTTGTTCCATTAGTTTCCGAGTTAGTTTACCGTTTAATTCCGTCGCCAGCCGCCACTGGATATATCATCATTAGATTCATTAAAACGTGGTGATATATTACCATTTTCACGACGAAGGTTTACTGAGGCCGTAGGAAGGCGACCGAGAACGTTCGTCCGAATTATTAATGAGTTAAGAAGTCCCGCACATGGTTGGCCCCAGACCTATTGACCAGTCATTCCTCTGGATTAGGCTGACTATGTTATGAGAATGCCGTATGAGCTTGGGCAACCATACGACATAAAAAACCGACTGTCCCAGGCACTACAGTATTTCAGGAGTGGTTACTTCGCTCGGAGAATACTGTACCTATAAATCATTAAGTTCAGAAGAGCAAGTCACGTATTTATTCTTATTCAATTCGCTGTTGGGTTCGCGTGTGTGAGTGCGACAGCATGCGCTGACACTGAAACCATACTGCGAATGTAACTGAAATAATTTGGTGCGCAAATTGTGCTTCAGAGCTTATTCTTGTACTAGCTGTTGCTTGCGACTTCATCCGCGTCAATTTCTGTTATGATCGCGATGATTTTTTTTTAAAGAATATATTTTAAAGTTCTTCTGAGTAAATTATATTTTTGGTTTTATTTTCTTGTGGCAGAAGAACAATATTATGAAGAATTGGATCTTGCGTTTACGCAGCGCACGCAACGGAAGCCCTCAAATATGAATAATTTTCCACGTTATTCCAACATTTTTCACTGATTATTATTCGCTCCTATTGGTCGCAGCGTGATGTTATATAGCCTTACCTTCCTCGATAAATGGACTATCAAACACAAAAAAAAAACCATTCGAACCAGTAAGTAGTTCCTGAGATTAGCGCGTTCAAACAAACAAACATACTTTTCAGCTTTATAATATTGTAATTTATATAAGTATATATAAAAATGACATATTTTAGCTTGTTTTTTCACTGCTTTTCCTTTTTAACCTAACCAGCATTTTGAACGCGCCAGAATTGTATGCCTTTTATGTTAATTTAAATGTAACATCATGTGGGCATATCTGCAGCTCAATAGAAAGCTGCTCCAATAAAATTTAATAAGACGCATTAGGGTCAGGGTGATAAGATAAAGCTGTATTTTTTTATGATAACGCCTTATGACAGTGTTAAAGCAATTTTAATTAGCAAAGTTAAAGCCTTTGATCCATTTGAAAATAACTGAAACATTGAATTGAGCTCCAATTTAAGCCATAATACTTAGGTAGGTAATAATACGCAAAAAATCATGTTATATATACTAAGTACTAGGTAAGGTAGGTAGGTATGTAATTTATATGAATAATTTTATTATATTGGCATAATATATATGGCTTATTTTATTTTTCTTTCTGGGCCAAGAGAACAATACTTATTAACTCCCGATGCAAAAGAGGGATGTTATGAGTTAGACGTGTCCGCCTATCTGTCTATCTGTGTGACTGTCCGTGGCATCGTAGCTCCCAAACGGATGAACTCTCTGATCACAAAGTATAGATGATACCTGAACCTCAATTCTCGTATTTAAAGTAGACAATTTAAACAGTCAACTTCACTTTGTTTGGATTGAAAGTGTAGCGACATATTACAATGAATGGATTTTATGACGTTTCGACCAATCAGAGCGCGTTTCACGTTGGTTTAACGTTCATAAAAACACCTTTTGAGAGTGTAAGCGTGTCGGGACTTGATTGTAATTGTATTAATGCAGGTTTTATTTAGCAGAATTGCCCTCCAGGTATCTATACTTCGTGCATCTGATCATCAACTCGCTCACTGTTGGACAATTTGAGGGTTTAACTGATAAAACCATCAAAACAAAACCTAACCTTTAACAATAAACAAAGGTATGTAAACCAAGCCACATAATATCTAAACTCACATTTTATATGGACATTCGCATGCCTTGTTGTAACACACGAGGAGTAGCCTGCGTGTGGCCCCTTGGTCCGTGCCCTCACGCATCGTCCCAGAACTTGCCACAAGCACAACCCACTGACACCAATTTTAAACTATCGGCCGAGTAATGAAAAGTCACTCAAATTTTCACGGCCGCTCAAATCTTTGATATTAAGTGAAATTAAAGTATAAATCAAGAGCACAGAGTTGAAAATATATAATATACCTAGTTTACGTACAGAGGAACAGCTTTCATGAACGATCCAAATTTAAAATTCCGCACAATCGTGGACACGTCGTACCTATGTCCTATGCTTGTAGCGCAATCCAAATTGAAATGTAGCTGTTTATCTGTTCCTCTTTCTTGAATCTGTGACAAGAGTGCCTAGTTGAAATTTGAGTTTTGTTTAACCACTGAGCTTAACACCATATTTGACCAGTCAAACATTCAATTCACACTAAAATATAATAAGAAATGTGACGTTTTACGAACATGAAAACGTTATCTCCTAAACCCAATATTGTTTCGAATGATCGCTTTTTATATTTTTAGAATAGCGAAATTCACATTGAAAACATACAACAACTGTTTGAAAAGCTATATTAAAAGCTATAACACTGGAGTTATTTCACAATATAAAAATGTCGACTATTTCCATCTAAACATTTATTTGAACTGACAGTTATTCTTATTAAGTGCCCTGCACATTTCATTTACGATATTATGTTTTTTGTTTTTTATAATTTAATATTTTTTAGTTATTTATGTATAGTTACAGAAAACAGAGAACCTATTCTGCTGAATAGAACCTGCAATAATACAATTACAATACATTGCCGAACCAAATCAGTATTCTCGTAAACCATCGTCAAACGCGTTTTAATTGGTCCAAACTTCACAAAATCAGTTTATGATAACAAGTCGCTTCACTTATGATACAATCAAAGTAAAATGAAAGTCTACTTTAAATAGGAGAATTGAGGTTCAGAATAACAAGATGTAACAAAATACATACCTACTATGAGTATATGACATTGAAACTAAAATCAATTACCTACAACCATACACAACATTATAGGTATAAGTAACCCCCTAATTGTCACACAGTGAGCGAGATGATGATGAATTATAGCTAATAACACTCTCGATCGTGCCAGCATTCAGACAAAAACAAACCGCATCTATCAGATCTTTTTATTTATTTATTCAAAAGTAAAAAAAAAAAAACAAAATATTATCATCGTTACATGCTTCTATTTCATAATATTATCGCTATATTACCTTTTGCTAAGCCAAGTACTAATGAAAATACTTATTTCGATGTATGAAATTAAGTATGAGTCAAGTAGTCTTTTGTATTTTAATTGGTTTATTAAGTAAGAAAATGGTTAACAAAATGTAGAGAATATGTCAAATGCTAATAGATAACGCATTTGGCATATTCTCTAGACGCGGGATGAACTGCGGGCAAAAATTTGTAACTTGATAATGAAAAAGCACCTCAATTTTATCGATTCAATATCCGCGGAATAAAAAATGTGGGCGTTTCATTATTCCGCAAACAGGGGCGTCACCCGGCTCAATTTCATACCGAAACAATTACGTTTGTTACACAAAAGACGTGTCACGTGTATTTGCTCACATTATGCTTGCAAATAAAGAAATAATTCAACAATGGCGGCCATTATCTATATTATTTACACGCAAACGTTTCGGCGGTCAGTGACCAGAAGACCAATTCTCGTAACTATTTTCAATATAATCTCGGTTCGGTCAACGCGCTGAATCATTCGCATACGCGTCATTTGATTATAGCTTTTCGTGCGCGCGCGAGCGGGAAAGCATGAAAATTGCCCCTACGGACCTGCGCCTGAGTTCTGAACCTCGAATTTAGACTTTCATTTTACTTTGATTGTATTACAAGTGAAGCGACTTGTTAACATAAACTGATTTTATAAAGTTTCGAACAATCAGAGCGCGTTTCACGTTGGTTTAACGTTTACGAGAATACCGTTTGACAGTTTTAGCGTATCGGGACTTGATTGTAATTGTATTAATGCGGGTTTTATTTAGCAGAATTGACCCTCTTCTCTCTTGCCAGTCGGGTCGGTTATACGTCAGAGAGTGCTTTTGTGCACTGCGCACTCAGTTGGGCACTATAAAACTCCTGCGTAGCTGGTCTGGTTTCAATGAAACCGGCCACCGTCACCGAAACCGGTGTTATTTTTGTGCATGGGAGCTATTATTATTGTGCACCAGCAGAACTAAATTGTTAATGTTGAAACAATATTAATTAACATTTTGTAAACGAAAGCCGCTTTTCAGAAAGAAAATAAACGCCAATAAGCGACGCTCGCAAAACAGACAGCATTCCATAACTAGTACTAATTAAAATTTCATTTTATTACTTACTTCTTACTTATTTAAAACAGACTTGTGTACTTTTGTCCTGATATTTCTTTCAGACATATACAAAGTGAAACCGTTTTATATTAAAACGGCCATTCAAATTGTGTGTATTCCTCGATACCACATAAAAGTTTACTAACAGCCCGTTACAATAACCTATCTACCAATAACGTTTACGTTTACTTCTAAATTTGTATCGCAAAAAACCGCCAAATGATTAAATGACGGCGTTTTTAACAAAGTGCAACCCGTTGTTTGTCGTGTAGCGAAGCCTGTCGGACATACCTGTAGGCTTGCCTGCGGGCATGTCCGTCTAGTGAATTCCCCGCTTTAGGGGGCAGACCCAACGCACACAAAGCCGTCACCAGGGGCGCTTGGTAGCGCGACGGACGGTCCTTGTCGCATTAGAAAAGCCACAAAGCTAAAAAAGCTGTTAGCTGCCACCGGTTCAACCCTAACCCGTCGAGAAAACAGACATAAAAATCTCGCACAGGGCTGCCTTTTAGAAAAAAGATTGAAAATTGTAGTAATATCTCTACTTTAAACCATTGAACATTGCATCAATTGAGTAATTCCTTTGGCACCAGTAAAATACATTTTAGGTGAAGAAATCTTTCTCAGCTCATAAGTAAGGCAATTCGCAACGAATTCGGGCCACAAGTGCGCCTATGTATGTGGAATGACAATCGCCCATCTGTATTCCGGGGCGCGGGGCGTGAAGAGTGTCACGATAGGGACAGAATCAACAAGCAGACCGGATTGAGAATTGAGACAAGACAGATTGGGTAATGGTGCTCCCTCACCTGGAGCATTCGCGTGTAATATAACGTTACATATTCGAACATTACATCAGTGTAGGAGAATAACCGAGCATTACAATGCGCACCTTTAATGTTCCCATCCGCGCGGCGCTCAAAGTCGAATCTATAACGTTACATTACACGCGAATGCTCGTCAGTCAGGGAAGTGGTATTGTAATGTAATGCTCAAAGTCGAATCTATACGTTACATTGTTAACGTTCCAGGTGAGGGAGTACCTTAATAAAAATCCTATTTTTAAGAGTTCCGTAGTCCACGTCTCGGAAAGCTTATAGTTTCGTCATGTGCGTCCGCTTCCTAGGCTTACCTATCGAACTCACCTATCGAACGAGAGTGCTAGAAGAATTTAACTTTGCATGGATAAAGTCTATATTTACCATGTCGTCGTGCTGAAATAAAATCCTTACCACCAATGGGCGCTCATATCTAGTTAGCAAAATTCGTATTTCATACCTTGCAAAGTTATATAAAATTTATTACTTCAAGTTTCTCAATTTCGAGTTACATATACATATAATAAAACATTTAATACATAATATTATATGAGCATCGGTGCACGTCTAAGATGTGTGTCGAGAAAACTCAATTTCCACATCTTTCAAGCGAGCGTTTAAAGTTTCACCTTCAAGTAATTTTAAAAGCATACATTCTCGAGGGATACAAAACACTGCACTTTAATGTGGTAAGCCGCACACGTCCGGGTGTACCTGACGGGTTTGCCTGCACAGTTACACCTGTCAGGTAAGCTTGAGCTGAGTAGTATGGAAATCCATAGACGTGTATATTATAGACGAGGCATGTTGAGGCAAAGTGTCTCCAGCTGGCCGATTCTGTATCGTACATTTTGTGAGTTAATCACTGAGTTAGTAACGAAACGGAGGAGTGAGTAACGGAAAGTATCACTTTTGTATTATAGTGAATACAAAAGTGAGACTTTCCGTTACTCACTCCTCCGTTTCGAGTGATTAACTCATAAAATGTACGATACAGAATCGGCCAGCAGTTCAATGGCCCCACTTTCAGATTTTTCGGGCTATTTTGACATTTGAAGTATGGTGAAAACCAAGATGGCTCAACTTTTGATTGTATGAAGATTTGTTCTGTCAAATGTACGTCATAGCCTATCTTGAGTTTCAAATCTTTGTGGAAACCTCAAACCTGCACAGTTGTACATCACACACGCTCCGGTTTATCTACGTACAACTCAACAGTACAGGCAAACCTGTCAGGTGTACCGTTACGTGTATGGCTAGCATTAGTATTTCATGCATAAATGTGTTTGTATTATTATAGGAAGAATTATCATATTATGTAAATTGTACATAGACGTATATGTAATATATTTTATAGAAGAGGCATGTCGAGGCAAAAAGTGTCTACACCTAAATTGCCCTAATTTTGGGGTTGTTTGGGGCCATTCAGGTTTCACATTTGTCATAATATCTTGAAATTTTGACATTTGCTTTCCGCAATATACCTAATCAGTCTTCCGATATCAACTCGGGTTAAGTTACGATTATTACAATTTTACCCCCTTACAAATAAAAATATTTACACAATGGATAAGCAATAGGTACAATGTTTTGCTCTTGTCTGTCATTGTATAGCTTATCCACTATCTAGTATCTAAATATTTTTATTAGTAAGGGGGATAATCTATTCGTGTTAATTTTGTAGTGAATACTACGTACATATATAATTATTATGTTAGTTAAACTATTTATAACTCAAGAACGGCTGAACCGATTTGGTTGAAAATTGGTGGGAATTGGCTTAGAACCAAGAAACGGACATAGGATACTTTTTATCTCGTTTCTAAGGGACTCAAAACTCGATAACTGCTAGAACGATTTGGCTAATTTTGGTCATGAAATAATTGTGGAAGTTCAGATAGAGTTTAAACAGTGAGAAATATTGGAAAAGCTAGATTGTAGGAGTTGGTGTGTTGCATTTTAGGTGTAGTCATTTATTCATTCCTGTTCATATTTAAGACAGAACAACGTGTGTCGGGATAATTAGTAATATGTAAAAGTGGCTAAATGACTTATGAAATAGTCTGAAAATGACTTATCCGTCCCACGGGTTACTGTATTTACGCGTGCGGAGCCGCGAGAAACAGCTAGTATGTAATATTATTCTGTTTAGGATCTCCTCCAACTCTTACACGTCATGATTTTCCTAACGATTAGCTACCTACTTTATCTACTAAAATGTGGATGTTGAGTTATGAATAGAACAAGATTTCAACAGGCAAAAAAAAACATATACATGTAATTGGTCCATCAAGGTGAAATCACCCTTTATCGAAGACATGTGAAGAATTCTTCCCACGTTAAGCACGGAAGGTCGGTGCTAAAGTTTGACCATACAAAATTGGAGCTTCAAGGCTACATCAATCCGTTGGGCTGATGCTAATGTTGTGAGAAGGCTGTCCTCTGTCTATTAGTAATCCTACTAACATCTTACTAATATTATAAATGTGAAAGTTTGTGAGGATCTATGGATGGATGGATGTTTGTTCCTCTTTCACGCGAAAACTACTGAACGGATTTTGATGAAATTTAGTATGGTAGTAGTTTAGGCTCTGGATTAAACCATATGCTACTTTTTATCCCGGAAAAGTACAGTGTTCCCGCGGGATACTCGATAGTATATTTGCGCAGGCGGAGCCGCGGGAAACAGTAATATTATAAATGTGAAAGTTTGTGAGGATGAATGTTTGTTACTCTTTCACGCAAAACGACTGAAAAGAGTGGACAGACTAAACATTAGACCACAGGTGACAGGTCAGACATTTATTTATTTGCGTAGCTGCCTCTTGTGCTGTCAAAATATACGGTTCCCAAGGTTATCTATCTACTATATACGTTTTGTTTGTGGAAAATTTAGTCCTTAAGAATCCTGTTGTAGCTAACGAAAAATTGATCAGAATTCTGGTAAAAAAAGGCGGCAACGAAAAATGTTTTTAACTTTGTTAAGACAGAGGCGTAACCTCAGGGCAAAATGTTAAAAGCATCTAATCTAATATTTAGCAAACAAGTTAAAAACATAAAGCCCATCAACTAATCCTTGCGAGACTTGCAAGATAATTCCTAATTATTATTTTTTTAATTAAGGCTTATCCGGGGATCGTTTGGATGCAGGGTTGCCAACAAAAATACTAATAGAGTATTTTAAAATAAAATAATAATAATATCTATGGATCTTATTAAATAATAGACATCCATAACCCAAGAACATAGACTACATTTTGTTCCCTGGAGGGATTCGAAGCCGCGACCTCTGCCAATGCGCTAACCGCAGAGCCACAGAAGTCATTAAATTTTCGGCTCATACCGGCACATTTATGCCGAAGCAAGGCTCTCGCACGGGGGAATGCTTCGGCACTAACAGGCCGGCTTAACCGGAGAAATACCACGAACTCAAAAAAACGGCGTGAAATAACCGTGGGTTGGGTTTCTGTACCGGAGGCCCAAGGAGGAGTTTGGGCTTTAAAAATAGGGAATGCACTGGAAACTCCTCTGGTGTTGCGGGAGACCATGGGCAGCTGTGCTCGCTTACCATCAATACGTCTGATTCCTTCCTGGTATATTTCATTAAGATTATATATCTTAATGAAATAATCTATTAATTATTGCACGATATATTTATATGGGGAAAATTGAAGAAATGGAAAATGAACAGCCCTATTTGGACACTCTTCCCCCGGGCATTATTTAACCTTAGGAGGAGCGGAGGAGCGTGGGTATTCGTGGGCGAAAAATAAATATTATTGTCACATCAAAAATTTGTTCAAGGTACAATATTGTTTTAATTTGTTTTAGTTTGTAGTTCGGAATTCCGATTAACGTTACACGTGACTTGATTGGCATAGCATGATTTCTTGCTGGATAATGATAATAAACACATAAAAATGTAAATATCTTTAAAATTATTTTTTATTAATAAACACATAAAAATTGCCTACCTAGAAATAAGTTGGTCATTGGTTTTGTTTAACAAAGATCATTTACAAGATTTAAATGTTTATTTCTACGTAACTAACTTGCTACAAGTAGCAAGTCCATTAAAAGTGTTTTCAAGATAAATAAGCATTAAGCTAGTGTATTTTTTTAATAATATTATTATTTCGAAAACGCTTTCCTCAGTAGAATTAAAGAACCTTGATATTTAGGACGCGACGAGCGCGCATTTTTTGAGAAACAGATCCTAAATTGAACTTTTTTCACCACACATAAGACAATAAAAGATACTCGTCTCACTGTATTTGTTAGAATTGCTATAAAACGTGTATCTAAAATTTATGTGTAGTAAATACTCGCTAAACAAAAGTGCTCGCCGCGTCCCGTGTCCGCGTGACCTGATGCTAAAGATTCGATTGCATTATTTATTTCTTTCCAATTAGAATAATGTTATAGACGCTTTAAGGTTACGACACAGATTTTATTAGGTTACGGCCTACATAGTCCTAAAGTGGACAACTGTGCTAAGGCTCCATTACATTTGTCTTATTCCGGGAAAATTGAATGATTTAATCCGACACCTTAAGTTGACAAACTTTTTTTAAGATTTATAAAAAATAACTACGTACCACCGACAAAATTCCCGCTCGACCAGTCTCTAAACATTCACCTTTGCACTAGGACGCCTCAAAATATTTAAACGCAAAGGAAGTAACCGCAACGACTGCAGACGAGGTTGAACTACGTTACACGTGAGTATGTTTGCGAGCCCACTATTCAACGGCGCTGTTGAGCGATTTTCATCTTATGCCTGGTCGAGCGGAAACTTGTTCGGTAGTACATGATAGGTATAAGTACGTAGGTATTTAATATTTAATAGGTGACAAAATTTTTGTTTATAAAATGCCCATATCTGTCAATCCAAACACTTAGGTCTTAGAATATGTAGGTACGATCCCAAACAAAACTTTTCGCCTGCCTTAATCGGGGTTTACTTAAACCGTCATCACGTCACTTATTAGTGGAAAACCGTGTGTAAGCCAGTTAAACCTTCGTCAGTTGTTTTAGGACCGGCCACTCGGCGATAAAACATTATTGGGCAATATACCCACGCGTACAGTCCGTTCACAGTTATTTTACATCTGATATGACCTTTATGCCGAAGACATAAGGATCACTCTCGTAGGACCTCCGAAGTAGAGTAACTCTGAACGGACTGGAGCTCCAAGCCATTTAGCTGAATAAACAGTGAAATTTCATACAAAAACAACATAGATGTCAATCGGGAGTGAAATAAAAGGGAAAGTAGGTATCTACGTACGATTACATTCGGCTGCCGCAGTTTTTAATAATAATAATAATACTATCTATGGACGCTTTACACCACGTCAATCTGGTCCTGTGCTAAGTATCCGAAGAACTTAATGTGTTACCTACAGGTACCAGACAACGGGAAGTATTTTAATACTTTTATACTAAATATATATTTAAGATTTTTATTATATTATTATACACATATTTAATACACATCCATGAGTCACGACCCATGACCCATTAACATTGAAAACTTTTTGTTCCCTCAGCTGGATTCGTTCCCGTGACCTCCGGCTTGAGCGCCGACACGACGCTCTTTACACTAAGCCACAGAGGCATAGGACCTACCTACTCGAGACCCAGTAGAGACGTAAGTTCTCGATGATGATGATTATACGATGACCAGCTCTATCTATCAAGTTACCTAAATCACACTTAAACATACACACATTCCCAGCTTAAGAGGTACGAGATATCACACCTACATACAATACGGCCGATGTATCTTGGCGAGTCTGAACTTCGCGCAGAAGGTTGCGCAATATCTGTTTCTAAGTGTTTTCGTATTTATTTTATTTGTACTAATTGGTCAACTGTATTAGGGAATTTTATTAGTACATAGGTATATAAAAATAATACAATAACAGTTTTCTTCACGAGTTGTACACGCGCTAAAGTTCGCAGAGCCTATGTTCAGACCCGTCAAGATACAGCGGCCGTAGTGTACGTGAATTTGGTCAAAGTGTTTCTTGGAATGTAATGCAAGCGTCTAGTGCTTGTACAACCGAAGCGTGTCAGTTGCTCAAAGTTACTTGTAGTGCTAGGCAGTTGGAATATTCGGGAGATTGACCCATTTTCCAATACAACACCCTTAGTTACAACCACAATGAATTTGTACCTAACTACATATAGGTACATATATATTCCCAATAAGTTTTTAGATTTGTATCCAGATTGGGTTATTTTTCAACAGTACGATCTGTAATTACATCTCGTGAAAACCCCCCATAAGGCTGCGTTCACACCAAACTGACTGTCAGCCGCCGAAAGTGAGCGAGCGTTACGCAGTTTATGGTATTTCCATACATATTCACCTTTTCGTTCACACCTAACCGAAAATACGTTATTACGCTATGCGTAGACGCTGACATTCGGCGGCCGATTTGTCAGTATAGTGTGATCGTAAAATACCGTTTATTTTCACGTTTACACTGGGCCTCACAGTGAGCCTGCTCACATTCGGCGGCTGACAGTCAGTTTGGTGTGAACGCAGCCTAAAAAATCTGACGTCACACTTTCCTGCAGTTGTATGAAATATATAGGTCGCAAAAACGTATTTGCTAATATCTCCGAAATTATTACAATGAAGTTATAATTATTATAATAGCTGTTTTTGTATTTGATGTAAGTAAACTAATAATGTAGGTTTTTTTTTACACTGGTAAAAAAAACCTACAAATATTCTAAAAATATTCCAACTTTTTGTAACTTTGAAATGCACAAAACTAAATACACATATTTTTTTTACTTTTTTCCTATTTATCAAGTAATAATACCTCAACATTTTACATGCAGTCAACTATCCTATCAGTTATAATATTACCTACAGAAGAACAGTTTTCTATGAGTAATTAATTCCCATAACATTCTTCTACCTACACAACGTATCAATCTTAAACTATAACGGACGCCTAGTTCCGGCTCGGGAACAGTTCGATAGGTTTGAAAAAAAACGGCATGTTACGATACATAGAATATATTATATATTACTAATGTACCACAGTCTGGAGAAAATTTAATCTGCGCCATATTTCTATTTAAAAAAAAAGTGTGTGCTTGTAAGCTTTACGCGCGATTGAAGTAAAACTATATATTTTTGAAAACTAGAATAAAAATTCTACACATTAAAATCAAGAAATATAACGTTAAACATGCAAAGATCAAATATGATTTTACCGGGAATTAAATTTTTTGTGTCGGTTTTTGAAGCTAAATTATGGTGAAATACTACAAGACACCAAAGTCTTTATTTAATTAGTTAAATATGTTTAAATAAAGATTTGAAAAAATATTTGAAATCTGTAAATAACTTATACTTAACATTATTAACAAATAATGCAAAAGACAACTGGTAACATTCGTCATGAGTATTACCTTTATAGAATAGCTTTACTTCCGTCAGAAAAAAAATCTGAGTTACTCCCTAGTCGCGCCTGGAGTTTTACTTCAAAAATACACATAATTGAATTACTTGTGGAGTCGTGAATCGTGACTGACTGCACATGGAAGTAGGTACAGTCACTGACAGACTCCGTGTACCACTTTTCGGCCTTAACACTTGGTAATAAGGTTCAAAATTACTACACTGGATCTGTCGGCAACTGTACCTAATTATTAAACAAACAAAATAAGCTACATAAGAGAAGATGAATTTCAATTAAATATATCTACGCGTTCATGAGCAAAGGGGTAGTAAGTATAAAATTATTAAAAATATAATTATATGATGTAACTAAAAATTTACGGTTTTCGCAATTCTTCCTTTATCTGTTATATAAGACGTTGCTTCGTACCAAATAAAAAACCCTTGAAATTTTGCGCACGTATTTCCTCATACGACGACGACTAAAGAAATAATTTTTCAAAATTCAACCCCCAAGGAGGTAAAATAGGGGATGAAAGTTTAAAATCTAATTTCACGCGGCCGAAGCCGTGGGCAATTAATGCTAGACTATTTATAAGTGTATGATTTATTTGCATGTTTTCTCTCTGTCGCTCATTATAAAGTAGGTAAGCAGAAACAGAACTTCCGAGTCAGCTATACGACAATTATTATAAGATTGTGAAACAGGGCCTACAGCCACAAAACAAACATAACCAACAATTATTATTGACTCAACTCAGAGAACCACCTTTTTTACCAGTAACCTGTTAAAAATTAACTCAATGTGTAGTAACTATCAACAAGAAACCGAAAGTGGTTATGTGGCAAGGTCAGGTTACGTTACCGTAAGTATGGCGTTGACCTGATCAGTTTATCCATATTGATTCATTTATTGATAATAATTACTTACAAATTATTTGTCACATAAAATAGATAATCCTACCTCTATTTATATTCTAAAGGAAAAGTATTACATGAAAAATAGTAATACTTTTAAAATATTTATGAGAAAGCTTTTTAAGGTAGGTAACACTCAAAATTAAGGACCAAGTTAACCATTACTTGATGACCGTTTAACCACCGATTGCGAAAAATTGTAAGACTTGTTAAACAAGAGCGACTAAATGCTTACAAATTGTTTTAATCTATTCCATAATTTTCAGTGACTATAGATGTGCAAACCCATTTCATAAAGAGATAAATATAATGTAAATAATTTAAATTTTCGTTAAAATAGCAATTCTGCTTACTTATCTAAAGGGAACAGATATTTTAAAATATAATTAAATAGATATTTAAAAGATTAAAGATATCCACACCGCATATTCGAACATAATGAATATTGAATTTATCATGTTTGATATTCTAATAGCCGCTCTCATAGACATTCAATGCTTACTTAAGGAGTCACTTCGTAGAGATTTTGAAAGAAAATGTATGGACGAAACCTCTAAATCTCTACTAAGTAGCTCTTAAAGTAAGCATTAAATGCCTCTGTGTGCGACCGTTAGAGCATACATACATATAATCACGCCTTTTTCCCGTAGGGGTAGGCAGGACCGCCTCTTTCCCGTAGGGGTAGGCAGAGACCACTTTCTACTAGCTACGATCCTTACATACTTCTTTCGCTTCGTCCACTTTCATTCTTACCATCCATTCCTCCTCTTACATTCAACGTAGCCAAGCGTCTCTCCATGGTTAGAGCACAATCTTTAGATAACACAATTAATTTTAACATTTGAAAAACAACACCTACTATAAATATAAAAAAATGTTTAACCACTGTTCAAATATTCATGACTATACATACCGGCCTGCGAAACCGGGTCTACCCGCAATTTTAATAAAAACTCTCCAGGACCCACGGGACCAGTTGAAGAGCTTTTCATAAACCATTAACCTAATTTCATCTATAAAGACTATTACAAATTGTTTAATACTTGTGACAGAATTTCGGCTAAGTGGGTTAGTTTAAAATTCTCTTCAAGACGCACTGACATAGAATTTGTAAATTAAAATAACTCTGAACGGACCAAGTATATCTAATTAATAATCTTTTTATTATTCAGTTTCCCGAAAACATCAATTCATCAATACATGTGTACATTAATATGTCTATACTAATATATACTAATATAATAAAGAGGAAAAGTTTGTTTGTTTGTTTGCATTGAACAGGCTGCGAAACTACTGGACCGATTATGATGAAATTTGGCACAGATATAAAGTAGACCACGGGGAAGGACATATGCTACTTTTTATCGCGGGACATATAAGGTTCCCGTGGGCTACTGTACTTACGAGGACGGAGCCGCGGGTATCAGCTGGTATTTCATATGTACCCACCTATTTCGCCACCTATCGCCACTGACTACTAGACTGGTTAGATTGTGTGTGGAAGACATTATAATATGATAGGCAATCGGATATTTTTTTTTATTGCATAAATGAATAGTACTCTTAAATATGAGTAACTTCTCAGAAGAAACCGTATATCAAAAGTCAATATTTTCAAAAGTACAGCGATTTGTATAAAAAATTTCGCGAGCCTCCTTAAAACGCTCCATGCTAAAGTCGACCTACAAATGACGTTACTTGTAGGTTATATTATAGTAAGTATATGAAGTAGTATATGAAGTATATGGCCGCCGGAATATATTTGTAAATATCTCCGATATTTGTGCGTTTAAGTTCATACTTACCATTATGAATGTTTTTGTATATGATGTGAGTAAACTAATGATGTAGGTTTTGTTTACCAATTTCGCAAAAAAAAAAATTTTTATTGGTACTTTTTAAATGTATTTAATTAGTAAACTACATATAAAATAATATATTTTTTCACATTTACCAAGTAGTCATGCCTTAATATTTCTGAATATATTAACGAAACTACATATTTCAGATCTAAGCGAGGGTTTTTATTTTGCGACTTACTTAACGGTGGGTGATTTGCATAGTAAAAGTGCTACGGTTTAGTGAAATTGTATTATGAAACACTTTATAATGGCTATGTGCATCGAATCTTAATGTTATGCATTAGATAAATTTCAATGTAATAAGATTACATATAAGTAGGTATATACCTACATTTTAAACGTGCGATGTTCGCGAACGAATCATACAATTGAACTCGTTCACTAGCATCATGTCCATCATTCAATCGTTTTGTTTCCATTTAATTCTTACAATCTAAGCCCGCGTCCTGCGGAAGAACTGTTAACTGAGACGATTGATGCATAAACGAAAATATTAGATTACAAAAATAGCGCAAAATCGATTCTCACAGTCGCACTTTACAGTACACGTTTAAAATAAATGTTTGCAATGCGATACTCGTATGCAGCAATAAACTGAACTAACTGAACGGTTAAACTAAAAGAGTGATATAAGTAGTATAGTTCAGCATGAACAAAATATATTTTGCAATTATTAAGGTATGTAATATGCGCTTCTAGCACAATTTTCTAGGAATCTGTCTTCTTTTCTTCTATAAAAATTCTTCCAAATCCAACGAGGTACCACCGAAAAAGTTCCCGCTCGACCAGTTTCTAAACATTCATTCACCTTTGCACTAGGATGCCTCAAAATATTTAAACGCAAAGGCAGTAACGGCAACGACTGCAGACGAGGTTGAACGTATTTACACGTGAGTATGTTTGCGAGCCCACTATTCAACGGCGCCGTTGAGCGATTTTCATCTTACGCCTGGTCGAGCGGGAACTTGTTCGCTAGTACATAGTGAATTCGACACGAAAACTAGGTTGTCAAATGAACAAGAAGTTTAGTACCTTTTCATAAATACGTAACAGGATCCCTTATATTATATCAGTCCCGAATATTCATGGACTTGTTTTTCATCTTACGCCTGGTCGAGCGGGAACTTGTTCGGTAGTACATAGTTCTAGGACCAGTATCTCTATTCGAAACGAAAATTAGTTTGCCAACTGGACAAGAAGTTTGGTACCTTTTCATAAATAGGTAACACGATCCTTTATATAATATCAGTCCCGAATATTCATGGACTTGTGCTTTTGTTTGTCACAATTTATTACAGGTTATATAATAAGTACACAAAAAATGGAAAAAATATAAATGTAATAAAGACATTCGCGGGAACAAGGTTAGTGGACCGGAGAAGGCTTATTTTTTAACGAACATAATAAAAGTAAGATTTTTGAGAACCATCGCAAGTACAACTTCGCAGTGTAAAAATAAAATATTATGTAGGTATGTTACATAATTTATAAATTGGAAAAAAAAGGTTTTAACCGTTACATTATTACATTTTACTTGTCTTAAAATACACGTATGAGTAAAATCTAGTTTCGTGTGACATTTTGATGGCAAGAGACGAATTTGTAACTATGTTGTTGCCGGATTCATGGACGATAATAATTAATACATATTTAGGTATAATTAAAGTTTTTTTTTTATAAAAATAGGGGTCAAACGAGCTAACGGGTCACCTGATGGAAAGTGATTACCGTCGACCATGGACACCCGCAACATCAGACGAGTTGCAAGTGCGTTACCGGCCTTTTAGGAGGGAATACGCTCCCTTCTTGTAATCCCTTTTCTTTAGGCCTTGTTTAAACTGGGGCTATATTATGATACGGTAGGTCGGGGAAAATTCAGAGCATTGAAAATAGAACTCTACGCTAATACAATAGCACAGAAAATCGAACACACAAGTGTCGAGTCAAATGTCATTGTCAGCGTTATTGTATAAGCGCAGACTTCTATTTTCAGTTCTAGTTTCGGGTCCGCCGGGTTCCGGATCATATATAATGTAAATTACGGATACATGATCCACTGCTTATGGAAAGACGTTTAGGCAAAAAAATAATTGTCATCCTCAAAGTTAAAAAATCATCTCATATATATGGGTGACTCCGCATAACGCAAACTCGCCCATAAACCCAAAGAGATTTTTTTTTTACTAGTATGACAATTATTTTTCTGCTTAAACGTCTTTACAATTTACATAAGTAATAGATCATACCTATGCACAAAATATCCGTAATTGATTTTACCGAACCTTATAGTCCCAGCCTAAACACAGCACAAAACATGCGATTTTCGCACGTTATACGTGCGGTTTATCACTTGCTATACAGTTTGTACGAACTATCACAGACGGTTATGATATATTATTTTCCCGACATCCTAAGATAAAATATTATAGTGTCTTCGCCGTCTGCGACGCTCTCAAGTGTAAACGTTCTTTAACTACGTTCGACGCCTTTGTAATAAGCTATGTGCGGTTGATCAGTGGGCCCGGCAGGAACGTTTGACAGTGGCGTAAACATAACGTTGTCGAATGAGAATTGTTTGTGAATATGTCAAAATCATGATGGCGCCTATACAAAAGAGATGTTTGATTTTGGGCCAGCTCTATGTACACCACATAGGTAAATATGAAAAAATCTGAGAATTTCATAAAAATATTAAATGAATAATTTGAAGAAGGGAAAATACGTATAAAAATTATTATTTGAAAAGTTTTTTAATGCGATAACCCTATTTTTAGGTCGGCCATGACACTTGCTTTGACCTAACTTTTGACGTAGTTGACAATTTTAGGTAGAGACGTCTTCTTGAATGTCATACGTCTTTCTTTGCCAAAAATCATGTCATTGTCAAAATGACATTCTTAGTTAATTCACATTTGATCTGCCATGTTTTATTATACTTTGTGTTTCTCTCCTTGGCGAAGTTAAATTAAATGTACATTGAAACGAAGTGAAATTATAGGAAACGGTTACCATATTATGTAGCTACATTTACATATAGTGTACATAGTGCTGGCCCACGCCTCATACATTTCTAAAACATCTCTTTTAATTAGTTAAGGTTACGTTTACGCACGTAGTAGGCACGGATCTCATTCTCAATCACGCGGTTGCTGCTATGTCCAAACAGGCCTTAGGCGGTCCGTTAGCACATTTGGCCCCTATATCTTAAAAAAATATAAGTACGGGCTACGTATTGTGTTAGTAAGATAAACAATAATGCGCACCTTACGTAACAAAGACGTCACAAGTCACGAGTAGGTACTCGTATTAGTAGGTGAGCAAAAACGACTGTGCGACCGTGAAGGTCAGTATCACGGCCAGAAGACGAGAATCGATGGCACTTGAACCGCAGCTTGAACGCTTCACAAGTGCGAATCGCTTTTTGCATCCGCGATTTAAAAATAATTTTGCGGCGGCTCTTTATTATCAAGTCTAGGTACATTTCTAGTTTCTACTAAATACCCACTACTAAACCTAAAGTCTCGTATATAAAGTAGACTTTCATTTTACTTTGATTGTATTGTAAGTTGAGCGACATGTTATCATAAACTGATTTTATGAAGTTTCGACTAATCAGAGACCAATTTGGTATGGTAGTAGTTAAGGCTCTGGAAGTCTAGACTAAAACATAGGCTACTTTTTCTCCCGAAAAAATACAGTATTTTCGTGGGATACTAAATTTATGCGGCGGCTCCCGCGGGGAAAAGCTAGTTAAAAAGATGAATGTTAGTTACTCTTACACGCAAAAACTATACTGAACGGATTTTGATGAAATTTGGTATGGAAGTAGATTAAGCTTTAAATATTAGGTAATGTATATATCTAAATATATAAAAGGCAAACCTGACTGACTCCATCTATCAACGTACAGCCGAAACTACTGAACGGATTTAGCTGAAATTTGGCATACAGATAGTTGTAATAACGTAAGCATCCGCTAAGAAAGGATTTTTAAAGCCCCTAAGGGGGTGTAAAAAGGGTCAAAAATATATGTATGGAAACCGAACTCCACGCGGACGAAGTCGCAGGCAAAAGCTAGTAATATATATTCATTGTTCTATAAAATGTTATTTACGTTGAATCGTCTTGTTTACTTAAGCTACATTTATAACGTCTGGGTAAGAACTATGTAGTAACTTTAAATTGTAACTATGCCTTTAACTCGTAATCGAGTTTGTATTTTCACCGGCTTGTTTTGCTGTCGCGTCCACTAGACATTCTATCGACATTAAACTTCTGCACAACCAACTGTAGACAAACACGGTGTAAAATTATTTGTTAATTGTTAACTATTGAAAACAAACAATTTGTAGATAAAAAAACTTTGAAGAAGCTTGAAAAACATGTAAATTTTGTCTTTTTGAAAAAGGAAATCAATCCTTTTCGTTCGTTCGTGTTCTTCAAAATGCTACAGATGCTAAGGGTTGCAATATTTTAAATGTCGAAAGTTACCTACATTAAAAATTCAAAATCATCTCACGAACTCAAAACCTTTCGCGAAATAGAAAAGATTTCATAAATGGAAATTTTTAATTTAGCTTCAAAGACGACAATTCATCCTCTCTAATGAAGTATTTTCATTTTGAAAGTCTTTTATAAAACTCACTCAGTACCTAGCAGGTACTGGGCTTTAATATGTTAATTTTGTACTTTATAAACCTTTCACTTTGTATGTAAATTCCATATAATCCTTTTAATAACTACGAGCCTCACCAGGCAATAGTTTCATTTATAATTGACAATCGACCTACATTCTTTGAATGCCTATAAATAATAATTATTCATACGGTTATCAAAAAGTTGTTATATTGTATTCAAGCGCTATTGAAATCACACAGACAGGTATGCCTTTGACAACGATATTTTATTTATCACCGTTTATTTTATTTGTAAAAGAGATGTTCAAGAAATGTATGAGGCCTGTATATGTAAATATAGCTACATAATATAGTAACGTGGTAGTAGTTTAACGTGGTAGAGCCATGCTTCGGCACGAATTGGGCCGGCTCGACCGGAGAAATACCACGGGCTCACAGAAAACCGGCGTGAAACAGCGTTTGCGCTGTGTTTCGCCGAGTGAGTGAGTTTACCGGAGGCCCAATCCCCTACCCTATTCCCTTCCCTACCCTCCCCCATTACCCTATTCCCTCTTAAAAGGCCGGCAACGCACTTGCAGCTCTTCTGATGCTGCGAGTGTCCATGGGCGACGGAAGTTGCTTTCCATCAGGTGACCCGTTTGCTCGTTTGCCCCCTTATTTCATAAAAAAAAAAAAAAAACCGTTTCCTATTCTTTATTTTGTTTAATTTCACTTCGTTTCCATGCACATTTAAATTAACTTCGTCACGGAGAGCAACACAAAGTAAAATAAAACATGGCGGATCAGATCAGAATTAACTAAAGAATGACATTTTGTCAATGAAATGACTTTTGACAAAGAAAGACGTATGACATTCAAGACGACGTCTCTTCGTAAAACTGTCTACTACATCAAAAGTCAAGTCAAAACAACTGTCATGGCCGCCCTAAAAATAGTGTTCTCGCAATAAAAAACTCTCAATAAAATCATTTTTGTACGGTACAGTAGTATGTATTGTACATAGAACTGGCCAAAATCAAACATCTCTTTTGAATCTAGTGCTTTTAAACAACGGCAACCGAGCAGACGTATCGCCAAATAAAGGACATGGGTAATTTTACTATGGAACTTTAATTTAAAATGATCCACGGGAAAAAAGATAAAATTAGATTAAATGTAGGTAAACCTGGTTTGCATCAGGATTACAACGGCATAGGTCCATGGATCTAAATTAAAATAATTACAGAATATTAAATGTTTATTAAAATTGTACACTCTAATAGCATTTTGGTTATGGATGCTACTTTTATTAAAAGCGGGTGAAATACGCTCATTTTTTACCGCCGTCAATGGAAAGCTGCCACCAGAGGATTCACAAGCATTATAGATAATTATATCGTCCAACAAAAAACTGATATTATACTAACTCATAACTACTATACCTACCGGCGGGCTTATTACGTATCTTGCAATAGCCAAGCAATAGCAAAAATTGCGCAATTTTTGCGCAAAAATCGCAAATTCGTATTACGTATCTGTAAAAACCTAGCAGAAGCAACCTAGCGACAGTACTGGTTCTACCGAACAACCGAGGAACTATAAATTGCGATCAATCGTTCGATCTCTTTACTGCTGTCTAATTTTTTGTATTACGTAAGACTTTTGCACAGTGAAAGCAATCAGCGAGCAATTTGAACTGTCAGTTAGCAATAATAAGCGAAAATGAAGCAAAGTGCATTCAAATACAACAGCGAGCGATTAGCAATCGATCGCATAGGTAATACGATTTTATTTGACGTTCAGCAATCGATTGTTCGTCTATCGCGCGATGACTGCAAGATTTTTGCTAATCGCTATTTTTACATAATACGGCGGCCGGCATTTTTCGGGATTGCCCTTTTGGTGACAACAAATATGATTTAAAGTGAACAAACACATTGGCAACCATTTCATTGCTGAAGGCTCTGGGTCAATTCTGAAACATCACCTTTCATCCAAATCCGTTCAGTAGATAGTAGTTTTTGCGTCTTCCGCATCCTTCAAGAAATTCCATCCATCCATCATCATAAACTTGCAACATTTATAATAGAAGTAGGATATTATGTGTAGATATAATGAAAGTTTACCCTATGTATCGTATTTGTTTACACTTTACAGTGTTGAGTGTTCAACCGTACACAGTGCACAGATGACAGAACGCTCTTGAACAACGATCTATAATAGATCAGCTCAAGGTCGGTGTTTGCGACGTTAAGGCGCTGTGAGTAGTCAACTATGAAGTGTAGACAGTCCCTTGTGGCAGAATGTAGACAGTCCCTTGTTCTGAAAAACATGAACCTTTAAGAATGGGCGCTTCAGGGGGAGATACATTATATTTCAGTTTGTTGTGGTTTGAATAGTTTTAAAGAATAATATAAATTTGTCGGTCGTTTAAAATTATTTCACTGTGTATTAGGTACACGGTATTACCCTACATTTGACGACCTCTGTGGCTCAGTGGTTCAGCGCGTTGGTGCTCAAGTCGGGGATCGCGGGTTCGAATCCCGCCGGAGGAACAAAAAAAAATTCTGTGTTCCTGGGTCATGGATGTGTATTAAATATACTTCCCGTTGTAGTTCTTCGGATACTTAGCACGGGGCCAGGGCCTTGATTCTCGTGCTTCGAATATCGGTTCGATTGTCAGTCTGTCCTGCACGCGCACGCATGATTTGACGCCTGTGTGAATGAGTAAGCGCGAGAATCGAATCGAGATTCGAGATACGAGAATTGGGGCCCAGATTGACGTGGTGTGAACCGTCTATAGATATTATTATTATTATTTTAAGACCCCGTGGCATAATGTAGGTAGTAAAACTCGTAGTTTAACTAGAGTAAAGAAAATCACAGTGTGCATGAAAAAAAAAACAGTTTTTTCTCATACCCTAGTCCCTATCACATTCAAATTAAAACAAACCGGATAAATTATGTTGGAAATAAAATCAAAAACTTCGGACTAAAGGGTTGTAATTTAATCTCACTTTTCCGTACCTAGCTAGCCTTTAAATACCTACGTATTTAAAACGTTATGAAAGTTCCAAATGTTAAACGAAAAACGATGTTCAAGATAAATATCCACGCTTAAATCAAAAAGTTATTTAATTTTAATCATTTTGATTAAATTCGGAAAAAGAGTTTTAAATACGAGGATTGTAAATTCTTTTGGGAGCGCAAAGTCTTCTTGTGATGTCGGATATAGTAAGTCTGATTGATACATTTGAATTAATATATTTTATCGATGTCGAAGTTATTGGCACCTTGTTGATTCGTAATTTATGTACCTACGAACAGTAAAAAAAATATTGGTTGTTGACGATAATTTTACGACGACGAACGCTTAGGCCGATTGTGCCTCTCTATCGCTCTCGCTTGCACCCTCGGCTCAGGCGGAACGTGACAATTGTTGCAGAAAGTGCAGCCGGCATTCATCGATTTATAAGACGTTATCACGTCAACAACACGAAAACACAAGAAAAATGATACTACATACAAATAAAATATTATAGAAATTGTATCAATCTAAGGGCCTCTTTCACAATCGCCAAGTAAATGTCGAGAATAGCTTGTCTGGAAGTTGTGTCGCTGCTTAAGTGCTTACTTAATACAGAGCAACAGAGACAAAACTTACCAATAAGCTATATCTGACATCAGTAGATTGTAAACTGGCCGTAAGTGTAATTTATTATTTCCTTGTTTTGATTATTATTTTGTGAATGCGTCGTGGTGACGATGATGTTCAGCATACTTACGTTGATATTTACCGTACAGGAAAATTACCGAATCTTTAAATGCATTCTTCTAGAGTTATATACATATTATAGAAACATATCGAACTCACCTGTCATCCTGCAAATGCTTCAGCTCGCTGAGTTCCAATTCCCTCCTCAAATTGGACAGCTCACATAGAAGCATGTCCCGCTCGGACGACACCTTCTCGAGTTCGGCCCGCAACCGGACCACCTCGTTCGTGAGATCCATCGTCGCCATGTTGGCTATCGATATCTCGCCTATCGACTGACGCACATCACTCGCGGCCGCGTTCACGCATTTTAATTCTCGATTATCCTTTCCGGCAGTGCGTACACACACTATCCGCTTTTCGACTACATTTAATCTGAAACAATATATCATGACGTTAGGGGTGTGCTCAAACTATCGATTTCGATTACTTATGCGGGCTAAGTTAGAAAGTTTATATATTATGTTATTTCAAGTTTATGATATAACCATGTCACAAACATTTGTTGGTGGCTTGCTTAGGTATTTTCGAACTATTTTAGATTGAGGATATAAAATAATAATAATAGCTCCCCACACCGATTTCGGTGAAGGTGGCCGGTTTCATTGAAAAGCAGCCATCATCAAAGCAGTTTTATTGTGTGCGCAAGAGCACTCACTCCTCTTTTACTCTCGAAACCTAGTGTTACGGATTACCAAACTTGGAAACAACATTTTTTGTTATTCCAACGCGGAAATCTAACCCACGACCTCCGAGTCGAGAGCCAAGCTCTTTCTAAACCACTGGACCACATGATCCATGCGTCGCATGCGCATGTATAAAGTGTATCTTGGGTGTGATCTCTCGCCAGTCGTGTCGGTCGTTCTCGTCCGTCTTACTGGATTACGGGAGTAAAGGACGAAATAGTGCTCTCTTGTATTACGTACACACTACACACTTAGGCACTATAAATAGCTTCTGCGTGAAACTATCATTGAAACCGGCCACCGTCACCGAGATCGGTGTGGAGAGTGCTATTGTATTGTAACTTTGTAAGTAAATAGTAGACATAAGAAATCTTAAAGGACAATAAGTAGATTAATCAGTTTATGCTATTATTTATATAATAACTCTATTGCTATTTTACGTAATACGCCACCGAAATTAGCACACTATTGTTGCAGTAATTCCATTTTCCACCTCGATGGCCATTGCCGTTATAATTGTTATTGCTATTAAATAACAATTGAATTAGGAGGGGTTTGCCAAATGTCGTGCTATATTGGGGGTCAATTATGTAAGGTGCGATTGAATTTGTGAATCGAGATAAATTCGAATTTGGAATCGATGATACTACCCAGCGTGATTATTCAAGCATTAACAATAATTAATTTAAAACGTCTACGGACTACGACCCAGTAACATGTTGAGTTACGGGTTATATTTTTAAACAATTTGGGGCATATTTTCTAAATTTTTGGATGAAATTTAACATAGTTAGATAGAATAGACCACGGAGAAGGACAAAAGCTACTTTTACGCGTACGAAGTCGCGGCCAACTTCAAGTATATTAATAAGTATGTAAGTGTTTGTGACTGTAGGCTACTGGTACATCATCATCATCAACAGCCTATTGCCGTCCACTGCTGAACGTAGCCTCCACCAAGGAGCGCCAACCATCCTGATATTGGGCAGCCTCATCCATCAGTGGCTAGAGTTTACAGATGTTGATTTATCCGAGTATGTGTAATATGACATATCTATTGATTTCTTATGTTTACGCGAATATTGTTAATTGTTTAAAACAATTAACAATATTCGCGTATACAACAAATAATAATTGAAGTAGGTATCTTCGGGTAGTTTAAGCAACTTCAACAAATAGGACAACTGACACCTCAGTCCTCCCGTGACCACGACTGCTGGAAAGTAGGTAGCCGAAACGTCTGGAAAAAGAAAACTGCACCGCGACAAAATCCGTAAGTGTTTAAAACAATGACAATATTCTACTTATTAATTAGGTACATTGTATGTTTTGTGTATTTTCACAAAATTACCATATCTCATATCATATACCTATAGCCAATATTATCGCAATTCGCAACGGTTGTGTAAAATATAAATCAGAGGGTCATAAGTTCAACGTATTCCGAAAATATTTTTATTGACTTCCAGAGCTATGTGGTACTGAAAATGCTCGGGTCACAATATTTGTATCATAACTGGGACATTGGCTTTTCTTATACCTCGATTCAACAGTTGGATTTTAATTTTAAATGTATTTTAATTAAATTATAGAACTACCAGCATTACTTCGGTGAGGCTCAAAATAAAAATCCAATTAATAAATATTACTGACACTTTACACATGTTTTAGGTACATATTTCAGACATTAAACATGACTAATTTTGCCTACGCGTAGTAATTATTTACATTAATAAAATATACTTTAATTATAACACAGGAACTCATAAAGATATAATTTTTTTGTAAACGGGTTAAAATCTTAACTAACCATTAATTAATTAACATTTCTGAGGAAAGAAATTATTATTTACCTCCGTCAAAATCACCTTAACATGATGTTATTTTAAATGCTTATTATAATTATTATCGACTCAATACTAAATCCATACCCCTTATAACATTACTCAGACGAGGACTTATCCTGCCATGCGAGTGAAGAGTGGCGACCGCGCTACAGTGGGGCAGGGATTTTAATAACAGAAGGAAAATAACAAAGATTGTTGTCATTGTTCAAACAGACGTAGCTTCAGTACTTTATATTTTATTCACCTATAATATTTATTGTTTGAACAATAATATTAATTGTAATTAAAATACTTTGCTCGCTGATTCTCACTTATTAGAAAATAGTAGATTATGCACCAAGGGGATAAAGCAGTGTCTTACGTCACGGGTAGCATATTGGACCCTGAGCGTAACGAGGGACTCTAGAGTTAACTCCCGAGCGTAGCGAGGGAGTTAAAACTTAACTCCCGAGTGAAACGAGGGAGTTATGTAGAGTCCTGAGTAAAGCGAGGGGTTCAAGCTGCCCAAGACGAAGACAGGCTTTATTCCAGAGGTGCATACTCTACTTTTCATACCTACTGCGAGGCAATAAAAACCCAGGGCTACAAAAATATAACATTTATTTTGTTAAAAAATAATATTGATATTCGACACATTTGTCCAGTTATGGAGGGACAGAGTAATATTTTTATTAGGAACATTTATGGAAGTTGTGGTGAAGCAGTACTTAAAGATTCAGGAACTTGTGACTGACGATTTTGACACGTGAGAATATTAAAATTATAGGTGGCCAGTTCGATTTTCGAATAAACTCTCAGCAATACCATATTATTATTGAAAAACTATATGATAGATACGTATCTACTAGGAATTTTCATACGAATTTTAACGTTCCAAATTCAAATCACTTTAATCCCTTGGGAGTTTCATACAACATTATCTCCCTTGGGAGTCAATGACATGCTTTACGTTGAGTTTGCGTGATATATAATCGAACATTGTCGAGCAGGTGGTATGAAATAGTAGATTATGCACCAAGGGGATAAAGCAGTGTCTTATGTCACGGGCAGCATATTGGATACTGAGCGTAACAAGGGACTCTAGAGTTAACTCCCGAGCGCAGCGAGGGAGTTAAAACTTAACTCCCGAGTGAAGCGAGGGAGTTATGTAGAGTCCTGAGTGAAGCGAGGGGTTCAAGCTGCCCAAGACGAAGACAGGCTTTATCCCAGAGGTGCATACTCTACTTTTCATACCTACTGCGAGGCAATAAAAACCTAGGGCTACATAAATAAAACATTTATTTTGTTAAAAGTTAATATTGATGTTGGACACATTTGTCCAGTTATGGAGGGACAGAGTAATATTTTTATTAGGGAGAATGTTAAAACACGGACCTGTTAAAATAACGTAGTAGGTACCTATTTTAATTTATGAAAATAGCACCAAACACTGGCTTTTGCTCTGAAAATTTTGAATCGCATTTTTCTTTCGTTATAGGTGGCCAGTTAGATTTTCGAATAAACTCTCAGCAATACCATATTATTATTGAAAAACTCTATGATAGATGCGTATCTATTAGAAGTTTTCATACGAATTTTAACGTTCCAAATTCAAATCACTTTAATCCCTTGGGAGTTTCATACAACATTATCTCCCTTGGGAGTCAATGACATGCTTTACGTTGAGATTGCGTGATATATTATATATCCGATACATTGTCGAGCAGGCGGGATGAAAATAATATTATATATTTACTTTACACACAAGGAGGAAACATTGTATATCTTATCCATTGTGTAAATATTTTATCAGTACGGGGGTAAATATACTTACACTATTTACAGCTCAATAGCTGAAAGTAAAAAAAAAACAGGTAAAATATTTTTAGGTTAATAATGAAATCCAAAATTTACAACAAATAATTTGTTACATTCCTACTTATGTCACAGGCTCCAGCCCACAGCTGTGAGCTGATTCATAATATATTGTATAGTTACGTAGTAGGTACTTCATATAGAAGAAATTTTACCTCCCGTTACTGACGATCAAGTAAAATCGAAGTTGTCTACAACTAAGAAAAATCCCACGAAAATAATTAAAGCAGTTATAATTTGGCAGTTTCCGTGTGTATCTGTCGCTTGCATAGTAATGAGGTGAGACAATGGAGACGGAAACAACTGGCTCTAGTCAGCGATATAACAATAAGCTAATTGTACTCGGCCAATTATATATATTAACAACTAAAACTATCTATGAGCCGTCTGGTAGAAGTGAAACATCTAACTTCTAAGGACTGAGTGCAGTCGAGGCCTTAACATAATTTCCAGGTCTTTCTTTAGAATATAGACGCCAAGAACCAACTCAGCGAAGAAAAAAAAAACATGCATATATTTTGGTTTGGTCTTTCTTTAGATATATAATTCTTTAATATATAGACGCCAAGAATTAACCCAGCGAAGAAAAAAAAAACATATTTTTTTGTTTACCGATTGTATATTTTATATTTTATGATAATATTTTATTAATACTATGACTCATGAGTACAATGTACACACTACACAATATAAAAAAATAACGAAAAATAAGGGAAACACATTACAACTACCGCCATCTCTGTTTTATTGAAGAAACTTTATTACTCAAACACGCGCTAGTTCGCTCGGTTGAATATAGATGTCGCTATAGAGAAAACAACGCGAACGTCCAGATATCCTACTATCCCACTAATATTATAAATGTGAAAGTTTGTGAGGATGTATGGATGGATGTTTGTTCCTCTTTCACGCAAAAACTTCTGAACGGATTTTGAAATTCGGTATGGTAGTAGTTTGGGCCCTGGCTTAAAACATATGCTACTTTTTATCCCGAAAAAGTAGTGTTCCCGAGGGATACTATATTTACGGAGGCAGAGCCGTGGACAACAGCTAGTAAAACTATATAAAAATGTTCTAATGTCTAATGTTAAAATTTTCAGTTTGGTAGTAGTTTAGGCTCTGCATTAAAACATATGCTACTTTTTATCCCGAAAAAGTAGTGTTCCCAAAGGATACTATATTTACGGAGGCGGAGCCGCGGGCAACAGCTAGTAACAGTTGAATAAAAAATGTTCTAACTTCTAACGTTAGGCTAGGAGTTCCAAAAAATTGGTAGGGATTAGTGAATCCATCCATTAACTAATTAATTACCTTTGCATGTCGTGCCGCGTGCGACTAGAGGATGTTTTTTTTTTCATCTTCAAAGGCTTTAAAATCCAAACCAACGGATAATATGGGTAGGTATCTAGTCTAGTTTTAGATTAAAACAACGTTCCATGCTCACACTCTTCGATCCACTTAAATTATATCAGCACACGAAAATCGTGAAAAATCCAATCTAATCACAATCTCACGATTCCGGAAGATTGAATTCCATGTCTGTTGAAAATGGATTCTTTTAGAGCAAACATTGTTAACTATTAGGGATTCTGGGGCAACGGAGAGCGATGTCCGTATCTACGTTTTATAGTTACGGGGAAATGGGAATACTAACACGTGATTTTATTACGATTCACGTTACGTAATTTACGGCTCTGGAGTCCGGCGGAGTTGTGGAACTGGCTGCGGGGGACACGCTACGGAAAACTCTGAAAATTGCAGTGAAATATTCCGATTTAATTTTGAATATGTCACCGTAAAATTGTAAAAACAGTTAGATTGCAAAATAACTAACGAGATTATAAAAATAATATAAAAAAACTATATATTTATAATCTTACGAAAAATAACGTGTTAAATTATAGGCAGCATATTCGCGTCGGAAGTCTATCTACATTTTACAATTTCACTAGTTTTATTACAATCTAACGGTTTTTACAATTTTACGGTGACAAATATAATTAAGGGTCGATTAACACTAAAACGAAACGATACGCGGCGCCGCATTTTTAAGATAGCTATTTATCAAAATTTAATTTTATTCATCACACAAGACTATAGATGTTTCAGTATAAGAGTTCGAATATCAAACATGCAGCGCGCAGCACAGCACATGTGTAGTGTATGACTGATTTCATGTGAAACGTGTATCTTTTTCTGTAGTGAATAAAGTTCAATTTTCTATAGCTATCATAAAACTACAGCTCGGCATCGTGATGTGAAGCTAAACCAATGTTCAATTTCCAAAATCATTTATTTACTTGTACCTACATGTTTTCGGTGAAATAAGCTTACCTAGATTTTTGATTTTGTTAGTGTCATCTTGTCAAGACTACGCGGTACACCTACAATCCTATGTGAGGTCAAGAAATTGTTATGATGACACGTTTTTTTTACTACCTACTGATTTATCGTAATTTCTTCATACAGTCTATAATAATATAAATAGGAGGTCTCATTTAAATTAAATAGTTATTTACATATTTTAGAAACATTTAAGTAAAGGATTTTAGACTATGACGATAGGTAAACTTAATTTTAAAAGCACTAAACAAAATGGCAAATTGCATTCACATTCCATAAGTGCAATTTCTCAGAATTTAATGCCGATAGTGGCCATCTTGTGAAAAATATTGTTGTTTAAAATGGCGCGAAAGGCGAAAATATCTAAAGTGTTCTCTCGCGATATAGTGCCGGAGAGACAGTTTAAGTGTTGTTAAACCACACGGGCTCATCGTAAAAGTGCCACAAATGTGCACATCTTAGGCTCCATTAAAGTTTCGTAGGCCCGAGTTAGTGCTGGCGATAACACTCGGTCCTCAAGGTTTAGGTACTTCATATTTATAAATATCTGAGTCGTTATCAAGAAAGCCCCAATGCTAGCTATACACGTAACGGTATACCTGACAGGTTTGCCTGTACTGTTGAGTTGTACGTAGATAAACCGGAGATTCACGGACGCATAAAGTGTTCGTGTGGGTTAGAGCCGGTCCACACGGCGCGTTGCGTCAGCGTTGCGTCGACGCAGCGTTGTCGCTCCGTCGTTTTACATACTAAAAACTGTACCGTTCACACGGTGCGCTGCGTCGACGCACGAACAACGGACAGCATCCCCCGAAACGAAGCGGGAGGGGTAACCACGTTACGTTTACATCGCTACGCAACGCTACGTTAACGCAGCACCCGTGTGGCCGGCATTGCGTTAACATGTTTGCGCTGCGTCGACACAACGCGCCGTGTGGACCAGCTCCTAAACTCAAAAAACACCCATCTACACATATCTACGTAGCTACATTAAAATCGTATTAATTAATACGGTCAAACCCATTTATAACGATGAAAATTTGAGGTCCGTCATGGTTAGGGTTACCATCTGACCGGATAAATCCCATCTAGACCGGATTTTAAGAATATAATAGACCGGACTCTGCCCGGATTTCATTCGAGACCGGATTTTTAATCATGTCAATAGATAGCTATTATAACCATTGCCAATCATCTACTGACAACGCTTGAAAAGTATAATATAAAAGAAAAGTGCGTGTCTTTCACTGGCGATAACACTAATGTTAGTTTTGGAGAGGAATGAGAATAGGAACGTCAATGACCTCTACCTGTCAAATGTCACTTGAAAAGTACGGTTAGCAGAAAAACTTATTTGCCAATAATAAGTGTCGAAATAATAATTATTTATATACTCGAAACTAGCAGAATGGTGCAAAACCTTTGCAACCGCGATTGCCATAAATAAAAGAAGAGGAATAATAGTCTTACATAGAATTTAAATAATAACGTTAAATTATCTAAACATTTAATTATAATAATATATTCTTATATAATATTCATAATTCGTTTTTCATTGTTGGTGTAAGGCAACTTACCAAATTTTTTTTTTATGAAATATGGGGGCAAACGAGCAAACGGGTCACCTGATATGGTCACAATATGGCGCCGACTCGATCCTATTCTCATTTGAATCGCACTATAACAAATAACACTGTGATCACACATTTGAATAACAACTTTGATCAAGAAATTGTTGTTGTCGGTTGTCCAGCTTATATTTTACCGGACCGGACTTTTTAACTGAAATCAGGATTTTTTAACACTCGCAACCGGCATTTCGATTTTAACCAGTGGTAACCCTAGTCATGGTAGAATAAAGTAAAGCCTTTTAATATCGGTTTGAACGACTATCATCTACGACGGCTACAACTCTTCGGTCCCTTCAATGTCGTTGTAATTGGTTGTCAACTTGTGACTGTAATGAATGAATGATTTTTCTTTTGATTTTTTCAGAAAAGGATGTTTCAAAACACAAGCGCGGCGCCATAAAAGCAACATTCAAAAATTATTATTTTACCAGGTAGGGGGTCTAAAAAGGCCACTTTAGGTGTTTCTGAATATTATGTTTTTTTTTATTTTGACAGAAAACATCAATTTTGACAGTTTTCAATAGACATGCGTAAAATGGCGCACATAATATGAATCGCATATGATTCATCTATAATGTTCACCTAAAGTGGCCTTTTTAGATCCCCTGACTTTTAAGACTTTTTCCCCTGTTATGACTCTGCGAGGGAAACGTGTGATCTGATGAAGCTATATTTGTAATTTATAATGATGATAACGTGAGCGAGATCGGCTTTCTAGTTTCTACTGTCCGTGCGATTAGCTACAATGTAGGTATAAGTGGCGCAAATCCGAAGATGATAAACTGCTTCACAAGTCACAACTCAATATTGCTCGTCGAATATATCTAAACTAGCTTTTGCCCGCGACTTCCATATCTTCCCGCGGTTTCCATGAAAGTTTTAACTCCTTTTTCACCCCCTTAAGGGGCGAATTTTAAAAAATCCTTTCTTAGTGGATGCCTACGTCATTACAACTATCTGTATGCTAAATTTCAGCAAAATCCATTCAGTAGTTTCGGCTGTGCTTTGATAGATGAGTCAGTGAGGTTTGCCTTTTATATATTTAGTTAAGAGTAAGTATTGTAGGCATTAACAGTTAATTTCGGCACGTCTGCAAACTTTCAAATTTGGAGTGTTAAAGAAATCTAATATGGCATACTGAATTACTAAGTGGACGAAAAAATGTTGGCACAAAAATACCAAATCGGCATGTCAATGTCATAAATGACAGTTCGACACTTGACGCTTCGATTTTCAACTCTATTGTACTATTAGCGAAGAGTTATATTTTCAATGCTCAGAATTTTCCACAGTCTACCGAGTTCCGGACAATATAGTCCCAGCCTGACATTTAAATAAATCCTATCTTAACACGCCCTTACTAATAAACGCTGTATAAGCTTTGAATAGTTATACAGTGTTTTGTTCACGTCACACAAGTGACATGTTTAATTCGATAGGAGACAAAACACTGTGTAACTATTCAAAGCTTATACAGCGTTTATTAGTAAGGGCGAACACCATCGCAGCTACAAACGTTACGACTAACCGGTAAACATTAGGCATGTGTTGGACAATCGTTTCATCTGTATCTAATACAATTTACGGACTTTCTCCGTAAACTTTCTCCCCCTAACCCCATATAATGAGAACCTCCTTTTTTGAAATCAGTTAAAAATATTTACACCACGGATACTCTAATGACTAATCCATGTTGCTGTCTTTTTTTCGTCGGGGGTTATTACAATGAAGTCACTTCTTTCCTGTTCGTACCTTTTCTACTCAACGGATTATTATGCAGTTTTCAGCAATAGATACTAGATTGTGATTTAAAGGGAAGGTTTATATGTTATTGCACCCGTGCGAAGCCAGGACAGGTCGCTAGTACTCCATAAAATTTCATTCCCCTCCATCTGATAAGGGAACATACCCATACATGCCCATACTACGTGATTTATTTGGGAGTCTTCAAAATACTACGCTACCAGGTGGTGAGGAGGGTGAGGAAAATCTTGCGCGACGGCAAGTTACTACGTGAAAAGGAGGCTGGGTCTCGGACTCTCGGCATAAACTACGGAATACGGGTGGTCACAACTCACAGCGAGGGGAGGGGGGTAAAAAATGAGTTAAAAGTAAGTCACGTAATATTAGTAAGTTTCCTAAGTATTCAGTACAATGTAGTGAATTCATTTATGCAGGCACACAAGCTCAATCGATTTAGTTTTTTCTTACTGTTACACAAGTGAAACCAAAACTAAATTGCGAGGACCGTCATCCTTCGTGAATACTGTCACTTGTAGTGTGACCATGAGTGCCACGAGTTGCATAGACTTTTGCTAGGGACTGTTTCACAATCTTCAAATAGGTAAGTGTCGGATAGCTTATTCAGAAGTTTTGTCGCTGCTTACTTTATACCGAGCGACACAGACAAAAAATCCAAATAAGCTATGTCATATGTGACGTTATCAGTAGATTGTGAAACAGGCCGTTAGACTTATATTAATAAACACTTATCGTTAAAAAACAATACATTATGTTTTATGAGCTTTAGAATCCTAAAGTATTCAATTACAAGTTAAAAATTTAAAATCTCACGATCAAAGTAGACGTATATTTTCGCTACTACCCAAAATTACCAAAAGATTATTCTTAGATCAAAGGCAATTAAAACAAAGTTACAATAACTCGTATCCACTTGGCATGACCATAAGATATTATATTCATATTATATGTAATGGAATATGAGACAAAAACAAAGGCCACGGAGCAATTAAAGCCTAAATATCAAAACCATTAATATTGTAAGACCTTATGTCGCAAAAATATATAAACCTTTTGCTCGCGGCTCCGCCCGCGTAAATACATTATCCCGCGGGAACACTGTAGTTTTTCGAGATGAAAAATATCCTATGTCCTTTCCCGGGACCTAAACTAAGTCTATACCAAATTTCATAAAAATCGGTTAAGCGGTTAAAGCGTGAAGAGGTGACAGACAGACAGACACAATTTCGCATTTATAATATTAAGTATAGATTAATATTTTGTGCCTGGGAGACCGATGACCTGGACCTTTGAGACTGGGAGAATTCATAAAAAGCCGTATGGTGTCGTGGGATACCAGATAGGAACTAAGGCCCGTATTAATAAACCGTTCTCAAACTCGTTCTCAAGACCTTTCTCGGCTGAGAAGGTCTCAAGTAGCGATTTGCTTCTCAAGAAGGTCTTTAATTCATAGTATGATCTCAAGACCGTCTCAGTTGATAACGTTCTCGAGATCACTTACTCAACTTTTAAGCGTCATTTACACGACAAAGAACGAATGAAATTACGTTTCGTTTACACTTCTACAAAGATCGGATTTATTGAATAAACATTCCTTCAATTTTTATTTTTAAAAATGTAATATCTAATAATATAAATACCAAAAAAAGTTAATTTGTATTTTTTATATTGAAAAACCTGATATTCTTTAATTTTCAGGTAGATATTAATGTTTAATAATCGATTACATATTATTATCTATATTTAAATAACAACTAGGTAAAACGGAATTTGGATCACATACATTCGAAAAGTTCTACTTCTTCTTTTTCTTTAAAATGGCTCCTTAGTGATTCGCCAATATCAGAGTGTGTTGACGAAAACTTTGCTGAGTGGGTTTAATGAATAAATAAGGGTATGGTGTACTGAATGAAGTCTGTTGAATTATAATCTAAACCCTAGAACAAACACAAACATTTAGGGTTAGTACTTACCACAGTTTTATTTTGTTAGTAACAATATATTATTATGTACCTACATAAAGTTCAATAAAAGGAGTATTTACAAAACATAGAACAGATTTAGGGTGATAGGGCGAGGAATTGTAGGAGAGAGAGGGAATTGATTTAATGAGGATTGGTTTTTTGGACACCGAAAAACAAGTTCTGCTGTCAAGTGTCAAATCAAGTCACTTTTGTTTTGATATTTATCTTTGGTATTGAGTGCTATGATTTATAAATCAAATAGGTTTAATGTAAATAAATAAATAAAATCGAAAATATTTCTATAAATACTCGACGCTGGCAGAATGGTGCAAAACCTTTGCAACCGCGATTGCCAAAAAAAAGAAGAAGAGGTATCAAGAAAAGTATTTTTATTCTTAACTTTGTTTTGTGTTGAGTATGTAGCGTAAATTCGAGTTCGACTAATCGTAAGTATTTAGACTATAATTTACATAATTGTAAAATAACCAAAAATACAGCAAATAATTTTCTACTGTATCCCAAGCCGTTCTCAAGTCAGGGTTTGACCATACTCACGAAACCGCGTCTCAAGAAACAGTTTGACAGCTTACTGAGAACACAGTTGAGAACGAGTTTCGTTTATTAATACGTTCTCACTCAGTTGAGACGCCGTCCCTACAGCTGTTCTCAAGTACGATCTATTAATTAAAACAAAATCTTGAGAACATTCTTGAGAATCGTCTCAACTATGAGAACGGTTTATTAATACGGGCCTAAGTTCCATAATATACAATATTTATAAGACGTTTAGAAATCGATATCACTCGCACCTACCTATCTCATAACGCGATGAAAGAAAAACACACATTACTTAAAATTGCGCAGTTTCGCTTATATCGACTTTCCTCCCCCAAAACTCCCTCCATTCTAAATTTTATACATCTTACGTTAGACAAAAAAATCTATTGGTACTAGTATTTTTCTCTCGATTGTGTACACACTGGCCACTACAAGTACAGACCACCTCATTACACAAGTTCGAAAACAAAACACGCACACTCGTGACGTCACACACGTTTAAGGACCGGTCCTACTATATCACGCACGTGTGGCCACCACGTCGGGATACACTTTTACTCGCATACCTAATGCGCGTTTCACTCGGCACGCTCGCGGCATACCGTGGCCGGTAGTCTATGGCGCCTGCGTAGGACGACAGTGCAAGTAAGTACAGTCCGTTCAGAGTTATTTTACCTCGGGAGTGTCCACGAAAGTGATCCTTATATCGTATGCATAAGGATCCTGTCAGAGGTAAAATAAGTTTTGTACTCTGTCATTTGTTTGTGTTTAGCACACATTTTTCATTGGCGTTTGTTACTTGAGTAAGTAGATAGATGTACACATTAGCACTAGTAAAACACACTAGAATCTAGATTAACACTAGTTCATATCTATGTGGATATTTTGGTTTCAAGATGAGCAATATCTTAAGTATATTAAATAACTATATTTTTTTATAAAAACTATAAGCCTAAATATATTAAAATCGGAAAGGTAGTTGAAGCGCTACAGCGGAACAAAATACATAATTACACTTAATACATAAAATTAATACGCACACAGATTGCCAAAATTCCATTTGGCTTCGCCGTAGTCGGGTAAATAGTGTCCAACTATTTATGTAATTTTCACGCCAGTAAAGTTGATGTATATGAAGTTGAAGTACGTAAGTAGATGAAGTAATATTATTAACGCTGACCTCAGCTGGCGCTGTCCAATTAGAGCATTGATTTACGATTAGGACGTGAAATTCACGTTAAGCAATCACCAATTTAACTATGTGGGCAGTACAGACTTCACGGTGATGCGTTTTACAAAATTATTCGGCGAACTAGTGGCGAAGGCTGGTTCTCCTTCATAGGGAAGCTCTAGCCCATATAATAAGTAGGGATTTGGATCTTCGCCGTGATAAGTGAAGCCGATAGGAATGGAGTTATAGGATCCCCACGCCACTTTGGTGAACACAGGTTTTTCTACTAAAGTCGTGCATTTTTTAACTCAGTCAAATTAGAAGACTTTTCCTTATAAAAATTTTAAAGCGCGACTCCTGAGAGGATAATAGGATTAATAGGAATGATGCTATAGTTTTAATATCGGCATATCAAGTTCGATACATCTAATTAAAATCTCTGGCTTTTGCGATACAAGCTGTGCTTAGTGCAGGAGCCGCTGTAAACTGTTTTAGAACCTAGCTCTAAGTATTATGCAATTAAATATAATATCGCATACGGCATAATAAAACATTATGTTGTATTATTAACTCTATCATACTGATACAACCGTGACCCCCCCTAGTACCCTAGTCGCTTCGTATTGGCAAAGTTCCAAATACATACATTTAAAGTAACATCTAATAAACGAAGTTACATATAAATAAACTAATACACTCCGCTACATGCTACTTACAACTTACTAACTTTTGCCCGCAGCCCTGCCCGCGTACATACAGTATCCCACGGGAACACTAAACTTTTTCGGGATAAAACGTATTCTATGCGTTAATCCAGAGCCTTAACTACTACCATAGAAAATTTTATTAAAAACAGCTCAGTAGTTTTGCGTGAAAGAGCAACAAACATCCCTCATTCTCATATTTATAATAAGTAATAGGATTTGCTACTCAACTAAGCAAAACCCAGTCAAACGTTATAATATAGCGACCCGAATCGAATATAAGCAGATACACTTATCAATGGCTGTCTCCGCTCCCGTTGACGTGAATGCTTGTCCCAATTTTGATAACAATTAAATTAATTTAGGAGGCTTTCGAGGAAAATATGACGTTAAGGTTTCCGCCTCAACATGAAACGACGAACGTGAAAAGGAAATTCGTTTTCAGTCGTTGCTTTCTGATATCATTACATTTCCAAATACAAGGTATTTAAAATGTATGTTAACAATAATAAAATAAATAAATTGTAATGTAATAAGAAGTAAAGTTAATTATAAAGTAGGCATGTACATGTGAGGATGGAATATAAAACGATGTACTTTGAAATAAGAAATTTCTATTAATTAATTATTATAGGTACTAAAAAATACTCACTAAATTACGGAGCGATTAACATGGGTGCCAACCGTCCTCTTTTCCCAGGACATGTCCTGGTTTTTACAGCTTCCTGGGCTGTCCTGGATAGTTTCAAAGCAGCGTCTTGTGTTTTTAAAGCGCCCTGATAAAGTTATGTAATTTAAAATCAGCGCACCATTTTTGCAATTTTTCTTGGTAATTTAATTTTATTCTTAAATACTTTTATTTTTTACTTATATTTCATTTAACTTATGCGTTTACATTATTACTGCGTGCTGTTTTTAAACTGAATTATCCTGTTTTTTTTTCAACTTCAAATCCTGTTTTTTTTTTAATTTGGGATTGGCAACCCTAAACTAGACGCAGTTAGGCATCAAAGTTAGGTCTTACTTAGTGTTTAAGACCTGAGTCTAGACTCTTAGAGTAATTAAATCACTACCACGATCTAAGTTACTCGTAAGTCGTACTTAACTAGCACTTTAGCGAAGTAGCGGTTAAGCTTATTCTCATGTTTAAATTCATTATACCCTATCATTATACCATATACATTATAATCAGTTACGTTTTTTTTTTTGCTTTATTTGAATAATACTCAATTTATCTTGGATAGCATTAATTACCCGCGGCTTCGCTCACGTGAAATTAGGTTTTAAACTTTCATACCGTATTTTATCTACCTAGATGCTGAATTTTAGAAAACGCTGAAATATGTGACTGATTATTTTTACCGTACTCAATCATACGAAATATCGTGTAAATATGATTAAGGAAATTAAAGTTTCATACATACTTTACCCCCTTGGGGATTGAATAATGAAAAATCCTTCCTTAGTGGATGCCTACATCAAGTTATGAGAAATACGTGTGCAAAATTTAACATTTCCAGCCTTAAGGGTTTGGCCTGTGCGTACTGCGTTGATACATCAGTCAATTATTTTGACTGATGGATGTATACTGGAGCTAGCGCTCGCCGTCGAAAAAGGAGCTCATCGAGAACAAGCATTGGACCACTGCAGATCGCTACGGGCTCTAAAGCTTGATATAAAACCGCCGGTCTGGCGGTTCTAAATCTGGCAATTTTTTTTTATTGACAAAATGTGTAAAGATTTTTTGAGTAAAAAATACTCATACCCGCTCACACCATATTATTGGCAGTAATGCTCATATTACTGCCAATAATATGTATAACTTATTTACTAAATTATCCTGCCCCGGGAGGAAAGATAAAAGTATTTAATCTAAATCATTTAATAAAATCAACAGTGGAACAAAGTAATAAAAGCAATAAATACAATCTAATAGTATTTTAGTTTGTAGTCGCCACTGTTTTAAACCGCCGCGCTGGTCAAAAACGCCCAATGTTTTCTAATATTGTGTAGGTACCAAGAGGGATGTTTAGTATACTGAGTTTAATCTTTTAATATTGTGTATCAAAAGGGAGGTTTAGTAAGTATATTGCCAAATCCCCAATGTCTTTTAATATTGTGTGTCAAAAGGGAGGTTTAGCATATTGGAGAGGAGGTTCATGTGGGAACTATTATGACCGCCCTAACCATACATAGATGTTTCCAACTTCCCAGATAGGTCGCGGTTCATCGGGCACACTGAGGACGGTCAACAAAACTGTAATTGTGATTTTTTTTTTTTATCTGAATGTGGCCACCGGCCACTATAACCACAATGAAGGGGTTTTTACAAAATTTACTAATCGTCTTATGCCCCGAAAGACAGAAATATCGGTTTTAATTTTATTAAACAATCGCACATCGATCTATGTCCTAAAGTAGGGATAGGCACATAGCCCATTTGGGTACTGTAATTTCTTGTGGGTACTGTACCTATTTAGGCTATGGAAAACGTCTTTACAAGATTTTATTAATGCTTACTCAAGCATTAAAATCATTTCAGATCTACATTTAAATTTATCAATAAAACAAAAAAAAAAAAAAACAGTCCATCTGATTCGATTCGACTGACATTTATTTCACTGTTCTTAATTCTGAAGTTAAGGACTAAGAACCAGTTCACAGCAAGACATCGCGCGGAGTGCACTTTTTAATAGCGATATACTATCACAATTGCACGCAGCGCTACCGCATTGTTCATTACATGCATTGAACCGATCCTAAGATTCCAAGAACCCCAAATGTTGTAACAATGATTATGTGAACATTGTTGATTTGATTTTGTTCACTGTTACAAAATACAAATATATAACTCCCCACACCGATATCGGTGACGGTGGCCGGTTTCTTTGAAACCACGCCAGTTACGCAGGAGTAATTTTATAGTGTCCAAGTGTGTGCGCAGTACACAAGAGCACTCTCTCTTCCTTTACTCTAATAATCCAGTGGGACGGATAACCGACACGACTGACGATAGATCAGGCCCAGGTCCGACTTTTTACATGCCCATCCGACGCATGGATCATCTTTCTTGTCAGACAATCAGATGATCAGCCTGCATTGTCCTAGCCAAACTTGGAAACAACATCGACAATCGAATCCACGACCTCCGAGTTGAGAGCCAATGCTCTAACCACTAGACCACGGAGGCAGTTTACAATACGAAGATATTGTAAATGTCAACAAAATCAAGCTAAAGGAACACTTTGTCTGCTTTCGCTGCTGACCGTACACAACTATACACTGGCCACACAGACGCGACAACTGACCCGCAACAAACACAGCTAACAGGTCCCAATACCATTCCACGGTTTAGAACAAGTGTTTATATCTCTAGCCAATTCGAATTTCATACAAGAAACTGTACGTATGGTTTATGTGGAGGAAGGTGTGCAGAAAGCTAATATACTTTTTTAAATAATGATTCTTCTTCTTATCTATACTAATATTATTATAAAGCTGAAGAGTTTGTTTGTTTTTTTGAACGCGCTAATCTCTAACTACTGGTTCTAATTGAAAAATTATTTTTGTGTGGGATAGTATTTTTTGTGAGGGTGTTTTCATAAAGATGATATTAATCCTTATCCAAGTAAATACGTTATTCATTACAAGCATTTAATTTAGAAGAAATTTGCCGTTTACATCATTTGATTTCAATGAGTATTTTAGAAGATATCGCAGTAATAAAATAATCAAGCGCGCAATAATAATAAAAATTTTGTTGAAATTTTACACAGATCTAGAATAGACCACGGGGAAGGACATAGGCTACTTTTTATTGCGGCAAAAAGTACGGTTCCCTTGAGATTTCCTTTAGCGCGCACGTTGTCGCGGGCAACATCTAGTGTTAAATATTCTTGTGGAAGTACTCATAGATTGTATATTTTATTAAATATCGTTTAACTTTAAAAGGACACAGAATAAAATGGCGAGTAAACAGAGGGAAGACTAAACAGAGAATAACATTCTTAAATGTATGTCCGCCTTTGGAGTTTCTCCTTTACATTGTGATGCTAGGATTACAACATTCAGGTTTGTTTTTGTTCAGCTTAAATACAGAGCACTCGGCAAACAACAAGATTTATCGCCATCAAATGTATCAACTTTCCGCAAAACACTTCCATTTCTTACAAAAAACTTGCTAAACAAAAGTTCCATTTGAAGGCGAGGCAAGTTCACGATACCTCTGAGGGTTCATTCGCCTTCGACAAAAGATATATTCAACGCCTTGCGCCAGTCACATGCGTACACAGTAGTTTATCCTAATGAAATGTCTCATTTGGGAACTATGTGCTTTAATGTGTCTAAGAAAATTATGTGTTAGGTAAATAAATTGTGTTATAATTTAACATCTTAACAATACGAGTACATTGCCCCAGACCTAATTTTTAATGTCTGGTGGGGCAAAACGGTTTATGTGTTAAAAATTACCCGTGCATACAAAACGGACCTTCTGTATGCACTGGGGCCCACGAAGAAAAAGTAATATGCTCCTTGTCCCAACTAATAACCTTATTTTTATTAAAATCATTCTAATTTTCACAGGCTTAAAGGTGTGATCTTTAAAAATATATACTTTCAAGTCAATTCCAAGTTCCACTGCAAACTACACTGGCATGTGCAAACAGCTGATAACATCTGGGCGAGATAGTGTAGCTAACGACGTCTCATGTGTAACTTGTACACTAAGTAATGGAATCTGAGGCGAGAACGATGTAATAGATAACGTAGAGCTAGATTAAAACATTAAGGTAAGGATAAGTTAAAACGAACCATGGAGAGCCGCTACGTTGAATGTAAGAGGAGGAATGGATGGTAAGAATGAAAGTGAACGAAGCGAAACAAGTATATAAGGATCGTAGCAAGTGGAAAGAAGTGGTATCTGCCTACCTTGTCGGGAAAAAGGCGTGATTATAATGTATGTATGTATGATAAAATAGGCTTTCCTATTAAAATTAAAAAAAATAAGTAATCCCCCGAATTTGATGAATTATTATAGATGATGAATTACGAGTATATTATAGATAAGAACCATTGTAATAATGTGTCAATTTTCAAACAAAAAAAAACGACCTTTCTATCTAGATCTACGATGCCACGGACATACGCGTCAAACTTAGAACACCAGCTTTTTGCGTCGGGATTTCAAAAGATACAAGTACTTAAAGATCTTTATATGAAGCAAAATAGACTTTCGTATTATAAGTGTAAATAATAATTGAATAAATACATAATTTAGGTAGCAATCAAAAGTTGTATCAGACTTGATAGTTGAAACTGTTATTGTGGAGGTACCAATGAGATCTTCAGAGATTAACTGAGGGCGTAAGTTGGGTGTGATGATGATTAAGGCTTGCCCACAACCACTTAAATACATTATTCAAACTGTTGGAAATCGATGTATTTTTTTAATTAGCAAAAATTGGCAACCCTAATTTCCGAGAGCCACAGCCCAAACCGCAAGTTAAGCAGCAAGAAGCAACCCTACGACCCACGAAAGCGAATTCGTGGCAGCTTGCAGAGGTTTTTAAAAAGCAATCTCATATTCCCCTGCATGATGCATTAGTGCACCATATTGCATGAACTACCATTACATGTACGCTATATAATATGTAGCATACATTTTATTTTTACGAAAAAAACCACCATCGTATTCATTTTTAACTAGCTGTTTCCCGCGGCGCCGCCCGCGTAAATATACTATCGGGTATCCACTGTACTTTTCCGGGATAAAAAGTAGCCTTTGTTAATCCAGAGCCTAAACTTTACGCGGGCGGAGCGGAGAGGCGGGCAAAAGCTAAGTAAGTAAGTAGTTCATAAATATCATAATAAGTCACAACTCACAGCGCATTTTATTCATGTAATAAATCAGCCCTTAGCCTATATGTCATACACTCATACTAAAGGCTACTAAAGTAGAATGTATCTATCAGTACCTAACTACCTAGTCTATTCTCCTAGTACATCACTCATACTTAGAGATGGCCGTTATAACGTAAAGCGTTTAAAAAAGCGTGCTTTTATAAATAAGTTGTAAAGTCGTTTAAAAATTTAAGCGTTTATCACTTATACTTATCGTTCATATCGTTTATAGTCATAAAGCCATAAGTGTGGTATGAGCAAAGAAAAATAGTTCTTATGACAGCGCAATAAGAGTGAAAATTCTTTAATGTAGCTCATCACTTATTTAAACGGGTTATTTTTTGTACTTATAACTATTAAGCTTTTTCGTGTTTATTCACTTTTTGTTAGTTGCGCTTTGCGGGTTGACGAAAACACGTTATATTACGTTACGCAATAATTCGTATTTTAATCGTAATAGTGGTGCTTTGGTGGCTTACCGTGAAGTTTTAATGTAAATAATAAATATAATAATGGTCCATATGGACGTAATATAAACTTTTCGTGTAGTGTTTTAGTATTAAGTTTATTAAGTTTTTGTCGTAAGATGACGAATAAACGACGTGAATTGGAACAGTAATTTATGGAACTACTTTGAAAGAAATGAGGTGGAAAAAGTGGCGATGTTTGTTATCCTATAAATCAACTATTACTAATGATAAGCAACATTTAAGATTAATGCATATTATCAACATGTAAAAACATTTTTATGAGTTCATATTATTATATTAATAATTATTCAGATTTCAGACAGTCCTAAGCCTGCAAAGTACGAAGGAAAGTTAATTTAAATCAGTTTAAGCGATCGAAAAACGTAACATAAGCGCAAAAAATATTATAACTTATAAGTGGCAATAAGTAGATAATCAAATAAGCAACTAAGCAGTTAAAAAAAGTTGCTATTGAATATTTAATAACGGATAAGTTAACTTTTAATTTTAAGCCGTTTATCACTCATACTAAAGGCTACTAAAGTAGAATGAATCTATCAGTACCTAACTACCTAGTCTATTCTCCTAGTACATCACTCATACTAAAGGCCACTAAAGTAGAATGTATCTAACAGTACCTAACTATCTAGTCTATTCTCCTAGTACATCACTCATACTAAAGGCTACTGAAGTAGAATGTATCTATCACTAGCCTATTTCTATTCTCCTAGTACATGTGTCACACCCGTATAGCTAAAATCAATAGGTGTTAGTGGTGTCGCGATTAGGTGTTTCCAGTCTGGCGGACTGCACGACTAAACGATGGTCATTGAACTCGAACGTGCACTTATTAGTGGGGCTGATTGTTTTTTTTTTTTGTTTAATTCTATTAGGTTAAGGGATTTTTTTCCGATTGACTATAAGCAATAGTGGTCAGTTTTTGTTAAATTATGATAACAGAATATAGCGATTACAAAATACTAGAGGTCGAAATTTGCTCATAATAATTCATATTATTATAATATTAAAGTTGGAACTTTAAAAGGGCTCTTTTGTCTCATAGATAGGAAAAAAAGTTAATTTGTTTTTTGACAAACGTCAACGTACCTATAAAAATTTTATGCACACCTCACTCCACATAAACTTTTAATGTGCCAAATACGATACTCCTCCGTTCTCACTATTCTCGTAAAAATGTACAGGAAGTTTTTACTTCACGTATTAATTTTAATAATATTTTAAATTATATCATAGTTTTTACTATTTACTCTTTAATATTATCTGATTATTGCTCTGATTCCAGGGTTCCACCAGTTATAGGTGGAACCCTGGATACAGAGCAATAATAATAAACATTAAACAAGTTTTTTTAGTTGCCGATCTTCTCATACTCCCTGGCCCCTGGGCTTCCGGCACCCTCACTCATTTGGCCAAACACATACAAATCAAGCGTTAATTTTCACCGACTTTCTGGAAGGACGCTTTACCCCTCCAGCCGAGCGAGAGTATTGTGGTTTTTTACTGTAAAACGGAGATATCGTCCACAAAAGGTTATAATGTTTCTTAGCCTCTTCGCGTCAGTCCTCGATCGGTATGCACGTGCGCCTAATATAAACACGGGCAGATGGGACGCTGCACCTGGCTCCATAATATCTCCACAATCCAGGTCCATGCCTTATTGAATATTGAATTTGAATGTACTGACTATGTACTGACACGAAATTGATAATAATATTTTATACATGATGCCCCTTACTAATAAACGCTGTATAAGCTTTGAATCTATACAGTGTTTTGTTCACATCACACAAGTGACATGTTTAATTCGATAGAAAGAGACAAAACACTGTGTAACTAATCAAAGCTTATACAACGTTTATTAGTAAGGGGGCTAATATAAATAAATGGTTTAGCCTTTTGCTTTATTTGCGTTAGTTTTGGTTATAAAAAAATGAAGGGAGTAAGCATTTAACAGAAATCTAAAAATATAAATGTTCTGTCTACCTGTGTAAAACTTTTGTCTACCTGTAATTTACCGTGTATTTTTATTGAATAAAATTTATCGAACTTTATCTAAAGGTAAACAAAGAGACAATAGCGCAATATAATGCTCCAATTTCATTCACTTGTTTACCGTGTAATAAAGAAATACCTGCACGTTTAATTCGGTCGAATTTATTCGATATAACTTTGTCTTCAGGAACTGTGGGAGAGCCACGCTTCGGCATGACTGGGTCGACTCGACCGGGTAAATACCACGACCTCACAGAAAACCGGCGTGAAATAACGTTTGCGTTGTGTTTCGCCGAGCGAGTGAGGTTACCGGAGGCCCATGGGGGGATTGGGGATTTTAAGGACCAGGAACGCAAGTCGCAACACAGAGGAGTTACAAGTGTAACTCCTCTGGTGTTGCGAGTGTCCATGGGGGGCCGTAATCGCTTACCATCAGGCAATCCGTCTGCGCGTTTACTGGTTCATTACATAAAAAAATAGGAGTAACGTATGTTTTAGCATTTTCTATGTTAGTTATAAAATGTTCCGTATTTTTCTCTCTAGTTTACCCGCACCTGTGGGCTGTGTCATAACTTTATTCCTAGGGATTACAGATATGAATTATGATAGATGACATATGCTCGTATGTTCTTTTTTTAATATATGGTATCTGTAATTATCTCTCAAACACTAACCCCCTTGGCCCTTACTAATAAAATTTTATTACAATGTTGCTGGACTTGTCTGTACGTTAGAAAATTCACTCGAAAGCAAAGATTTCAAAAGTCAATATAGGCTATGACGTACATTTGACAGAGCAAATATTCATACAAGAAAAAGTTACGCCATCTTGGTTTTCACCATACTCCAAATGTCAGCCATCTTTTTTTCACCATATTTCAAACTATCTGTTGCAATGATGCATTAATTTAAAAAAAAAAGATTACTTTAAAAAAGGTTATAGTGAGTCAATCTTAAAAGATAGACATATCGGACATTTTTTAGATTATTTAAAGAGGAATAATTCTTTCATACATATTTTTTGAGTAACTTGAACCGTTTACGCAGCGCACGCAACGGAAGCCCTCAAATATGAATAATTTTTCCCATTTTAGCAAAATTTTTCACTGATGCTTTTTTTTTGGTCGCAGCGTAATGTTATATAGCTTAAAGCCTTCCTCGATAAATTGACTATCCAACACAAAAATAATTTTTCAATTCGAATCAGTAGTTCCAGAGATTAGTGCATTCAAACAAGTAAACAAACAAACTCTTCAGCCTTATAATATTAGTATAGATGTCAAAATGGCCCCAAAAATCTCAAAAGTGGGGCTATTTAACTGGAGACATTTTGTGCCTTAACGTGCCTCGTCTATTACGAGTATAAGACTATGCTTGAAATACAAAGAAAGCAACATTGAATACTTAGGTATCCGTTTGTAGGTAGGTACTTAAATATTTTTTTAGAAAGGGTGTTAAAATTTAATTTAAAATATTTAGATAGCGTTCTTGAATTCAATAACAACAGGAAATATAAAACACCTTTCAATAATTTAAAATTTTCGACATTGGTCATTTCCACCTGTCGCCAGTCACACTAGTGGTCCTTGACTCTTTTGAAGTTCTACATTTAATAGTCTAACCCCCTTACTAATAAACGCTGTATAAGCTTTGAATAGTTATACAGTGTTTTGTTCACATCACACAAGTGACATTTTTAATTTGAGTGAAGAAGACAAATCACAGTATAACTATTCAAAGCTTATACAGCGTTTTTTAGTAAGGGGGTAAATATATAAAAGGCAAACCTGACTGACTCGTCTATCAACGCACAGCCGAAACTACTGAACGGATTTTGCTGATATTTGGCATACAGATAGTTGTCATGACGTAGGCATCCGCTAAGAAAGGATTTTTGAAAATCCGCTCTCTAAGGGGGTGAAAAACGAGTTAAAATTTTGTATGGAACCCGAACTCCACGCGGACGAAATCGCAGGCAAAAGCTAGTACATAATAATCATGGTGCACCGTGTATCTACCTATTAAATAGTTGGGGTGTGAACTGTGAGGACTGAGGAGGTACCTTACTAACTTTATAAACGCGAAAGTTTGTATTGTTAGTACTCTTTCACGCAAGAACTTCTGTACGGATTTTGACGAAATTTGGTATGGTAGTAGTTAAGACTCCGGATTAACCAAAACTACATTTTATCGCAGCAGAATGTACGGTTCCTGCGAGATTTCCTTTTGCGCGTTTCGTACGCGGGCAGCATCTAGTTATCTTAAGATACTAACCTTTGCATAGACGTTTGTTTTTTTGTTTGCATTCAATAGACTGAAACTACTGGACCGTTTTTAACGAAATCTGGCACAGATATAGAGTAGACCACAGAGAAGGAAAAACGATACTTTTGAATGCGGCGAAATAAACGGGTCACATGGGATTTCCTTTTGCGCGCACGAAGACGCGGGCAACGTCTACTTTAAAAATGCTTTAAAAACTCAAGGCGGTGGTTATCGCTTTGAGTCAGTTGGACTTTCAGTCTGTACTTTTGCCAGTCTTGTTCCATAAAATAATTATGGTGATAATACACTCTAAAACAATTCCATCATATCGTGGAATCAATTATAATGTATACGTACGTCGTCGGTGACAGGAGCCGCTCTCTCGAAATAAACACACGTCAGAAGTTTAGACATCATGTTAATGTCACTTTTGTCCCCAGTCCCTTGAGGAAGCGACAGATACTTTTCAACATGAGAACGAACAAAGTGGACAAAAAATGAATGGAGTCGTCATAATTGTTTTTTATACAACAACTACTCGTCGTTATTTGTCCTAATATACGTTCTGTCTTAACTCTATGGACTGGAATAAATAAATAACTACACCTACATACATATATACTTCTGTATTATCTATACTTAATATAATAAAGAGGAAAAGTTTGTTTGTTTGCATTGAAAAGGCTTCGAAACTACTAGAGACCGATTTTAATGAAATTTGGCAAAGATGTAGAGTAGACCACGCGGAAGGACATAGGCTACTTTTTATCGCGGAAAAATATTCGCGGAAGTCGTGGGCAACATTTAGTATATTATATTTTATATTGTATTGTATTTTGTAACTCCATGTATTGTTTTTAATTGTGTAATGTTTAATTGTGTAATGTATTATATTTGCATTTACTGAAAAGCTGTTAATTTAAACTTACAAACAGACATTTCAATTTAATTATACATGTCATAGATGATTCTTTGGCAGTAGGTAAGCTAAGTGCCGGATAACAGCTCAGTTACTGCTAATTGTAAAATCACAACACTGTCGTGTCGTGACAACACAACACGCTCGTTACCCGCTATCTCCACCATCGACACATGTTGTGTTGCGCTGACTCACTCACGGCGTGACGTCACAAACATTAGCATTGATTTTGAGCCCCCTGCTAACACGCATGGTGATAAACTTTGTGGGTGGGACAGAAAATGCATTCAATATAAGTGTCCACTGTCCAGTGCAATGTGCATTACTACTGTAGTGGTAGCTGCCATAGCAACCTTTTTAGACCCCCGATGAAAACAGAGGGGTGTCATAATTATAAGTTTGACGTGTCTGTCTCTGTGTGTGTCTTTGTCATCGTAGCACCCAAATGGAAACGGAAAAAACGTAGATCAAAATGGTTCGTTTTGATCTAGGTTTTTTATAGTTTGAGAAAGCTGACATGATCGAGTGTTCTGGGCTATAAATTCACCACCATAAGCTCGCTCACTGCAATTCAATTCGGGGATTACTAAAAATTTAATTTACCTAATTTATTTCAAAAAGATTGCAAGAGCCCTAAAAACTATGTCTTATCTACTGTTGGTGATACATATATTATAGCAACCAGATTTTGGTAGGTAATAATCACCGAAAGAAAACCTAGGTAATCATGGAAACTTGTAGCGTGTGTCATTAATACTACATAGTACCTACTGATGTCTGATAGCAATCTATAGATAGCGTCTTCAGTATGATTCAGTGCCTATTATCGATTGTGTGACTCAAATCCTTCCGTGACCTGGATGATTAAGTTTGACTTTTAGTCATTAAAATCGATTTTTTATGCGTGAACATCTCCATGTGGTGAACCCTTACCATCCTAGTTCACCAATCACTACTCAGAACTCACTACCATAGCCTATTGCGGGTGGGCAGTCTTAGAACTCTTAGAAGATCGTATGTTTTCTCAGACACACAGGTTTCTACACGATTTGTGTTTTACCGATTGAGCGTCTGAAAATGCTCGATACTCGTATTTTTAAATTTTCATTTGACCTAGCGCTATACCTCAGCGAACAGCGATATAAAACCATTTTACAGAAATTCGATAAAGCAGTAAAAGTTTACAATAAAGGTCGATAAATTGCATTCGGTCGATACAGCGTTTTCCCCGGGAGTTATGGAGGTCGCAATGCGGACTGAAAACGTATTTGCATCTCGATTCTCAACGGGCGGGTGTTGGTAGTTACAAGTTACAACTAATAACTCATATATATACGTGTATTCAGTATTAAAGATATATTAGTAAATAGTTATTTATTTTGTTTTAAAGTAAAGTTACTAAAAGTAATAAGTTGCTATCGCTTGGAAAAATTATATACCTACTTAATTACTTAGTCTAGGTCATGGATACCCAAAGTGATACCAAAATAGCGGCAAAAATATGTGCGATGAGACGGATTCAGTATTATTACTTTAAGGCTGGGACTATATAATATACCAGATGTTGCGCGCGGCTCCACCCGCGTAAATATCCCGTAGGAACACTGTACTTTTTCGGGATAATAAGTACCTATCCTATGTCCTTTCCTAGGACTCAAAGTACCTAGTTTGTAGACTCTGTACCGAATTTCAACAAAATTGGTTCAGCGGTTAAAGCGTGAAGAGGTAACAGACAGACAGACACACACACTTTCGCATTTATAATATTAGTATAGGGTAAATACGCCAAACGTCGGCCTCCCCCCAATCCTCGGCCGTCTGCAGATTTTCAGCACGCATTCATACAAAAGGTAATTAAGTGGTAATTTTGCCACTGAAATTGCAAGCTCAGTTCATACTCTTTATGTGCAAACCATTACTATCCGATTACGTCACTTGCTCTTCACACACTGAGCGTCAGTAGCGATAGCGCCGTTGAAGCATTGAAGTTCGTAGTTAAAGCAGCTTACTTGCTGTGAATACCCACGATTCGGGGATTGATATTACAACGGTAAGACATTTCTTTTTTTGGTTTTTAGCTTTGCTATCACTAAAAAGGTATTTTTACTATATTTTGAGATAGTTTTTTCAATATTTTGCGAATTGGTTTTAGGGAAAAATAGGGGGCCGCCATTAGAATACCAGTTTCGACTGAAAATCGGAATCTCGGCCGGGGCCGACTTAAGGTAAATGCAGTATGTTTTAAAAAGTCCAATACTACGAATTCCATTGTTTTAATAGTAAAATTTGTAACGCTTTTATGTTAATAAATATATTTTACGTTCAATCGCTAAATACCGGCCGGGATGGTATTAGCTGAATCTCGAGAAATAAGCTATACGAAACAGGGCCGACTTTGGAAATATTAAAGATCGTAATGTCGGCCAGCCTAAGAATCGAATGCTACTGTACAGGCCGATCATTTTTGTATTTTTCATTGTTTGTGTAGATACTGGATAGTCATTTTTTAGTTTATTTATCAAACTTGCTGTCTCAAAATTGAATTACGTATTATTATAATTTAATAATATTATAAGAGGTTACACTCTATACCCGGCCGACATTTGGGAAAAACGCGACCGACCATTGGGCCGTGAACGGCCGACTTTAAGGTTTTTTCGTTTTCGACGCATTTAAACCTTAATACTTTTTCCGTTTAGTAGAAAAGTCAACCATATGCCTATAAATATAAAATAGATTTATCAACCTGTCTAATACCGTATAACAAGCTATGCTTTCGTTTCAAACTGATGGATCCGGAGCGATCTAAAGTTAGAAAATCCGTAAGTGGCCGACATTTAGCGTATTTACCCTATATTATGACCCGGAATCCGGCGGATCAGAGCACTTATAATAGAACTTTTGGGGCCCTTAAAAGTTAACGTTCCCCCTGGCTTAGGTTATAGCGTTCCATCCTTTTCGGTTTGTTCCTTCTTTTTATGTTTTTATCCGACAGACAGTACCGGATGTGGCCCGTGTAGGTATATTCTTCTTTTAAGTAGTTTCTAGTAAGTTTTAGTCTTTTAAGTACTGGACACGTGGGTAAAACTATTTACCTACTAGACACAAATAGAAACACCTGTTATAGTTTCTATTGCGAGTATGATTACGTAACCAAGTATTAAAAAATAATTTTTCTTCCTTTTTGATAAAAGATGGCAGTTCTTCTCAGGTTCTTCTCAGTAGGTGAAGTCAGCGAACCGGTGGTAGGGATTTTGCTTTGACCTTCCATTTCTATAGATTTACCTAAGTAGGTACAAGGAATAAAATATATTTTTATTTAATGTATTTTTATTTTAATATTCTAGCCGGTGTTTTTAAGTAAATTTCTCATAGGTGAGGTATACCTAGCAATAATTAGCATGTACAATCTACTTATATCATATTACATGACTTTTGACTAGTATCAAGTATGCGATATAAAATAAATTAAAAAGTAAGACTAATTTTTGATGAAGTCTAGGTATTTACTCTTTATCAAAAACTTAAATATGCCATTTTTAAGCAAAACGTAAGAAAAACTAACGATAAAACTAAACGCCCTTAGGGACGTGTTATGATTCCTATAAAATATATCTGCACACAAATTTAAAACAATGTTACTAAAATTTATCTTTTATCTTTATGCTTTAGCGTCCCAGGGAGATTTGGCGAGAATTGTTATTTCATAATACAACTTTTATGTAGCCCTCACTAATATTATAAATAAGAAATTGTTCTTTTTAGATACAACTTTTACATATTATGTAGTCCATACTAAGATTATAAATGCGAAAATAGGTACCTAGCTCTCATAAACTCAGTATGTCTGTATAATTCGTCATCAAGCTAAAATCACTGAACCGATTTTGTAAAATTTAACACCTACAGTATTTGATAACATAGATAATTTATATCCTTACAAAACTGACAACATTTTTGTGCCGCGACACACATTGACATACTTATTGTTACATTTCACTCACACAGCAAATTTTGTGAAAGAGTTGGCATTCTTAATTCAATAGCAAATAAAAATATGACTAGTGTTTGTCAATACAAGAGACGCGTAATACGTGCTATATAGCTCGTCGGCCGGCTCGTCGCAACCAACCAAAATCCGGCCGTTTCAAGTCCGCACTTTTTAAGTGCTTATACCATATCTACCTCTTTAATATAATACATCTAGGTATGCCTACAGTGATAGAGCTTGGGAATCCCCAGTAGGTTAGGTACGTTTTATCGCGGCAAACGTTCAGTTTATTTTATTTTATTTTATTAAATTTGGAAAACTTACGCGGCTACATACAAGAACAATTAAAATTACTCAAACACGAAGGCCAATTACAAGTTTTCACAGATAAATAGAAGGACACAGATAAACAGAAGGAAGAAGGAAGGATAAAGGGAAGGAAGTTCCCGCATTATATTATGCGAAACGCGAAAACGAAGTCGCAGGCAGCGTCTAGTTTTTGTACATGCAAGTGTTGGTAAAAACGAGTTTTATTACAAGTTATTCATGAATATAATATTATACAATTCCCACAGATTTTCTCACATACTAATTAGGGCACAAGGACATTTCGTATGTTAATCTACTGTTGAGTATTTCTTTTTAGAAATCCAAAATAATACACTACGTGTGAAGTGTGAACCTCAGACTAAATTAAAAAAATAAAGACAAAGTTCTACGAACCACACAGTGGGGCCGGTCTAAACTACGCCTCGCCGTGTAATTACACAGTATCACGCACACGCACGATACGAAACTACGCCTTGCCTAGTACGGCGAGCTGTCGCGGTTTATGGTTTTATATACATGTAGTGCGTAGCCAGTAGCTACACGCGCACTACAGACGTACAAAACCGGCGTCAGTTTTTGTTAGGTTTAAAATGTAAACATAATATTTAGGTACTCACTGTCACTTGTAAGGTTATTCGTCACTAAAAGCCTTATCTCTATCTTAACTTCTTCAAAAGAAATCCATACCTGCAACAAAACATAATTATTACATTTAATATTTCAAAGCTTAATGGGTAAGCTTAATTATATTACCAAAAGGGAGAGAATAAATAATGCGTATAGTAGGTACAGAATATATTAAGTCGATATATAAATTACCATAATCCTACTACTATTATAAACGTGAAAGTTTGTGAGGATGGATGGATGGATGCATGGAGGCATTAATGTATGTGACTCGTCTCACACGCAAAAACAACTGAACTAATTTTGATGAAATTTGGATTAACACAAAGGCTGAAAAATGTATTTTATCCCGAAAAAGTACAGTGTTCCCGTAAGATTACTGTATTTACGCAGGCGGAGCCGCGGGCAAAATATACTACAGATTAGTAAGAGTAAAAACATTATTAGCGATGATAATATTGACCTACTGTAGAAAAACAAAAGTGCTTTCTATAATTAACATACCGATAAACTGTGCTAGGGATATCGATCGTCCCTGAGCTGCACACAACATTGAGTCCTTGTAATAAATAAAGATAAAAAAAAATAGGCTACATTTTATCCCGAAAAAGTGTAGTGCTCCCGTGGGATTACTGTATTTACGCAGGCGGAGTCGCGGGCAAAATATACTACAGAGTAGTAAGAGTAAAAACATTATTAGCCATGATAATATTGACCTACTGTAGGAAAACAAAAGTGTCCTCTATAATTAACATACTGATAAACTGTGCTAGGGATATCGATCGTCCTTGAGCTGCACACAACATTGAGCACTTGTAATAAATAAAGATAAAAAAATAGGCTACATTTTATCCCGAAAAGTGTAGTGCTCCCGTGGGATTACTGTATTTAGACAGGCGGAGCCACGGGCAAAATATATTACAGAGTAGTAAAATTAAAAATATTATTAGCCATGATAATATTGACCTACTGTAGAAAAACAAAAGTGTCCTCTATAATTAACATACTGATAAACTGTGCTAGGGATATCGATCGTCCTTGAGCTGCACACAACATTGAACACTGAGTAGATCCCAGAGGGGCAAACTGCGTGTAACCTTTGCATCTAAAATAAACAACGGGTAACCATAATCAATAAGATAGACCTTATCCTACTTCTATTATAAACGTGAAAAAGTTTGTTAGAATCGATTGATGGATTTTTGTTATCTACTGAAAGGATTTTGATGTAATTTGGTATGGTAGTAGTAGCTCAGAATCTCAATTCTCGTATTTAAAGTAGACTTTCATTTTACTTTGATTGTATTGTAAGTGAAGCGACATGTTATCTTAAACTGACTTTATGACGTTACGACCAATAAGAGCGCGATTCACGTTGGCTTAACGTTTACAAGAATACCGTTTGACAGTTTTAGTGTATCGGGGCTTGATTGTAATTGTATTAATGCAGGTTTTATTTAGCAGAATTGAACCTCTGGATTGACACATATATATGCTTCTATTAATCTCAAAAAAATACTGTGTTCTCGTAGGATCCAGCCGCGTACAAAAGCTAGTTAATAGTAATTTATTCTTAGGGCCTGTTTCACAATGTACTGATAAGTGTCACACAGCTTATTTGCACGTTTTGTCTATTACTCGCACAGAATACAGAAATCATCCAGAAACCGTCAACGCCGTCACGACTACTCCAAATTGGAGTGGCTATCCACACATAATATGTTGCCACAGAATAACGGAATATTTTACCCAACTTTTTTTCAATTAATTTTTATTGAATACCTAATTGTCGTAACATAATAACTCGAATTGGTTTGTGAGTGTAAAGAGTAAAGTAAAGAGCGGGCGGGGCGGTGTTTCGTCATGGTTTTGGTTACAGCCTGGTGACAGACAGACGGACATACAGCGAAGTCTCAGTAATAGAGTCCCGTTTAGGTACGAAACCCTAAAATTAATTTGAACAGAAGAAACTGTTTTCTTATATTACAACAACAATCTACTACTTATATTTATATTACACAAATTTCTTTTTTCAGACTACTATGGTCTATGTGTTAGTATTACCTATTTACCTACTTAAAACTATAGTGCTAGTATGAAATAAAAAAATAAAACTTTCAAATAAATATGTATATACTACGTATATATGTACGGTACCTACTAATAATTATTTCATGCACCCAAACTGGAACTACGAGCGGACGAAATCTAGATTACACTGAAAACACCTAACAAGAGATTGAGACGACACAATCTTATCCTTTAAACGAGACAATCTTGTATGTTATAATATATATGTAACCTAATTGTAATCTCGGCAACGGCTGCAATTTACATAAAATTTAGTATGCAGAAAGTTTTCGGGGAGAAAATCGATCTAGCTAGGTTTTACCCCCGGAAACTGCGTATTTTTAAGTATTTCATGTTTTTCTGTTTCGTCGTGCAAAAATCCTACCAATCTCTTTTACGAAAAAATAATGAACGGATTTTAATTAAACTTAAGGTATGGTAGTAGTTAAGGCTCTAGGTTGAAACATAGGTTACTTTTTTAAAAAAGTAGAGTATTCCAGCAGGATATCCGATACTTAATTGACGCGGGCGGAGCCGCAAATAAGAGCTAGTTAATTATAATAACAATAATTTCGACTCTATAATGTCGGACGTTGCGTCGGTCCAGTTGGCAGTTCGGTGCGGGTTCGAGCCCGGGTAAAATATTTTGTTTTTTTTTTTCTAATCTAGGTACTAAAGCTCCGAGCAAACCTTGGTTACCCAGGTACTAATTCTTAAAAGTAGAATGCAGATAGATTGATATTCTCTTCTCCAATTTACCTAACTCAAAGTACTTCGTACGTTCTGTATTTAGGTAACCAGTTTGAAAACGATAAAACGTTATTAAATATAGTACTTGCCAAGAGCGTCTACACTTTGAATATTTAACATAGCAATTAGCGTGACGTCACCCGCCAGACCCCTGCTTTGATGTAGCCCCACCTTCACACAAAAATAAACCCACACATGATACGACGTATACTTTGACGCGTATATTTTTACGTTTTACGAAATCCATTTAAAACACTTGCAGCATAAAACATTATCTATCAATATTCTATACATATAAAATCCTGAATGACTACGTATCAACGCACAGCCTAAACCACTGATCGTAGAGAACTGAAACTTGAAGAGTACCTATGCTCTTTGTATGACGCAGGCATCCAATAAGAAAGGATTTTCCGAAATTCTACTCCTAAGGGGTTAATGTTTGTATGGGGCAACGTGATTCCTTGGTCTAATCTACTTAACATTTTTTACAAACATTCTTTAAAATAATTAATAGAATACGTGTATCGTAGTTTATTGAAATTCATCCCCTAACGGGGTTAAAAAAGGGATAGAAAGTTATTTGGGAGCGATTTGCTTTAAAGTTGATAACAATATTCCTTATTCATAACATTTGCTATCATAAAAATGCAGCAGTGTGAACTGAAGCTTACAGGCAGTAGCCAGTAGAGAATAAACTGTTAGACAACGGAGTGGTAGACAGTCAATTGGTAGGCAGTAACTATAATTGTATTGTGAAGTAGGTATAGCAATAATTAAAGGACCTGTTAAAATTAATAAGTAAAATCTAGCCAAGTGCGAGTCGGACTCGCACACGATGGGTTCCGTACAAAATGGCACTCAAATATTTTTCTTGTATTTACATTATTTTTAGGGTTCCGTAATACTTAAGGAACCCTTATAGTTTCGCTCTGTCCGTCTGTCTGTCTGTCTGTCTGTCTGTCTGTCCGCGCCTCTAGCTCCTGTAATTATAAATATAAATTGATGAAATTTGGTGCAGTTATAGATTGTGTATAGATCACGGTTTCGGGATCATAAAAAAATTATAATTTTATATTATAGGGGTGGCTCTCCATACATGTGAAGTGGGGATGAAAAATATTTTTTCACTCTACCCCATCGTGTGGGGTATCGTAGAATAGGTCTTTTAAAATAAGGGCAAGGTTTCATACGTTACTTTTTTATAAAGTTGACCATTTTCGAGTAATCGGCCTCCAAAGTAGTTTGTAAGTTGGTCCCCCCCCTAGCATTTTTAAACTATAGGAGATAGAAACTTGCAAATTTCCATGCTGATAGATCATGCTAAAAACTCTTTAGGAAAACTATTTTGAACCAAATCGGACAGTAACTTTTGGAGTAATTAAAATAAAAGCATATTACGCGTTTATAGTTACGGAACCCTCCTTAGACATGTCCTGACATGCTCTTGGTTAGGTTTATTAGTATTTGCTGATAACATAGTGGCAACAGAAATGTAACATCATCTGTGAAATTTTCAACCCTGTAGCTATCACGGCACATGAGATAAAGCCCTGGGGACTGACAGATACGGACAGCACATAGCGGGAGTCTTAGTAAATCCTTTTAACCTTTGGATACATACATACATACATATAATCACGCCTCTTTCCCGTAGGGGTAGGCAGATACCATTTCAGTCCACTTGCTTCGATCCTTACATACTTCTTTCGCTTTGTCCACTTTCATTATTCCCTTCATACATTCTCTTTGGTTTAGGGTACTCTCTTGACCTGGCCTTTTCCGAAACGTCCGCCTAGGTACCCCTTCCAACACTTTCATTCACATTCGCCTTATACACTTTTTTCATCAATCGTTCTTCATTCATTCTCTCGACATGGCCAAACCGTCTCAGCATACCTTTATAAATTTTTGTTACTACATCTTCTTTCACACCACAACGTTTCCTTATCTCACTATTTCTTATCCTGTCACTCAGTTTAACTCCTATCATACTTCTTAACGTTCTCATCTCAACTGCATTTATTCTGCTTTCATGTTTCTTCTGCCATACCCAACTTTCACTTCCGTACATGAGTGTCGGAACCAACCCCCCCTTATGCACAGCCAAACGAGCCTTGTTAGACACCTTCCGACTGTTCATAAAGGAGTGTAAAGCTCCATTCACCATGTTTAGGGCATTCACTCTTCTTTCTTCTTCTTTACATTCCGTTGGATACAGAACCCTAAAAACGAGAATATTTATTAAAATAATGCCCACATCAAAACTATAACCGATATGAAACGGGCTAACTCTAATAACGACATGAAATTGTGTTTTTCACCGAGATATGTGTTCCGAACGCCACTCTATGATAAAGTGGTCAAAGGCAATATAAAAACTGTTATTTCTGCGTCAAAGAGAACGATTCCGGAATCACAGACGACAAACGATTCCATTTGTGGTTCAACTATTCACAAAAGGGTATATATTATTTTCGAAGGAAAATAGATTCTAACATAAATACCTGCTGCAAAAACCAGAACCCCAATTCTCGTATTTAACTTACACTTTCATTTTACTTTTATTGTACACTAGCATAAGTCGTTAGGTTAGGTAAAGTTAGGTTTTAAACTTTCATCAAATTCAAAAATCCTTCCTAGTGGATGCCAACGTCATATTACGTAACAAGTACCTACGTATGCAAAATTTCAAATTTCTAGCCTTAAGGGTTTGACCTGTGCGTTGATACATAAGTCAATCAGCTTTGCCTTTTATATAAGGTTCGGTAAAATCAATTACGGATATTTTGGGCATATGATCTATTGCATAAAGATGTTTAAGCAGAAAAAGTCATGTGCCCGAAGTATCCGTAATTGATTTTCGGTGACATTATAATATAGACTAGATGTTGCTTGCGACTTCGTGGGCGCAAAAGGAAATATCGAAGGAACCGTACTCTTGCCGTATTTGTGGCTCTTTCGCGCAAAAACTATTGTACGGATTTTAGTAAAATTTGGTACGGTAGAAAACATGGGCACAGGTAGGTACATTTATCCCAAAAAAGTACAGTGTCCCCGTGGGAAAGCCGTGTGCAAAAGCAGCTTTTGTAAAAGTTGCTTTTTCCCGCATCTTCACTCGCATTCATTTTGTATCGAGTATCCCACGGAAATACTGTACTTTTCCGGGATAAAAACTAGCCTATTTTTAATCCAGAGCCTAAACTTAATGGAAATCCGTTTAGTAGTTTTTGCGTGAAAGAGTAACAAACATAAATCCATCCATCCTCACAAACTTTTACATTTATAAGTAATAGAATTTAGAACCAAATCAGATAAAATTTTGTCTTCCATTATATGAAAACGCTAGCATAAAACCTTTGAGAGTAACCAACCTAATAGTACAACAAACCTTTGTAAGATTCCGGCTCATTTGTGCTGTTTTCATAATAAATAGCTTTTGTCTCGCATTGATTCATCGCGACCTGATTCCACAAAGCCTCCGGGAATCCTGAAGAAGTGTATGCGAGTCGAGCCGTTGATCCCACATTGTGTTCCTTAAATCTCGTACACGGGAGAATTATGCACAGGGAACACGTTAGGGAATCTGATTACGAAGACTGGAGAGAAAAGGTTTTATAAAATACAAGCTTTTGCCCGCGGCTCCGCCCGCGTAAATACAATACCTACTCTATAGGAACACTGTACTTTTTCGGTATAAAAAGTATCCTGTTTTAATTAGGGTTGTAACGGAGGCCTTTTTAGCGGAGGCGGAGGCGGATGCGGAGGTGAAGAGGTTCGCCTCAGATTTGGCAGTAAAATGATTCAAAGATTCCAAAGTTCATTTGTAGATTATACTGAAGTAACTAGTATCGATAAAAAATGTGCTAATTTAAATATCAGTAGGTAATTATGGCAACTCTCTTTCGGGATAGAGGATTCCCCGTAAAATATCTTGCCAATCTCGAACTCAATTTGCGAGTTTTTTTTTATTATGATGTTGATTCTCGCAAATAAACATCATAATAAACAAAAAACGAAAACCGACTTCCAAAGTAGAAATGCACAAAAAGTATGAAATTAAACTCATTTTATAAACAATGGTAATTATTTTCTTTTTAATTCGGCTAAAATTGTAACTGTTTCTCTACTCAATCTTCATAATTTTGAAGTTGGTAGTTACATGTACCTACTTAGGTTTTACATGTAAAACAAGGCATCAGTGAATATAGTGATTGCATTTCATTGCAACCAACAAAATAAATGATTAAACAGATGACAAAAGCGATGTTTAAAGAAGAAGAAATGAAGAAATTATGGTGCAAATACAACTAATGTTTATTGGTAATTTAATTTTAAAACTTTTAACTACACTGCATTACGTTTAATGCATTTTTTTTCGTTGCAATTTTCTTTAAATAACCAAAAATCTGTATTTTAAATTTCGGCATTGTTTTGTCATTTTTTTAAGAGTATGGCAGGTTTTGTCAATTTCTTAAGCTCAGTGGGGCAGGATATCAGAATTGAAGCTGGTCACACTGTTCCTGTCATTCATTCACGCCCCCACTACCGCTCGCCCGTGTTCCCGCGTCACAAACACAAGCAAAATCTTGACCAAGCGGCAGCTTTGTCCAGCGTCGCTCTTTGCGCGTTGTATGTAATCCTAAATAAACCTACGTTAAAACTCCGCATCAATTTTGCGGAGGCGGATGCGGAGGTGAAATTTTTTGCGGAGGCTCCGCAGTAACGGAGGCGGAGGCGGAGCTCCGTTACAACCCTAGTTTTAATTCTGCAGAGTGCAGACTCCTAAACTACTACCATACTAAATTTATCGAAATCCGTTCAGTAGATTTTGCGTAAAAGAGTAACAAACATCCATTCATCCATCCATCCGTCAATCCATCCGTCAATCCTCACAAACTTACATTTACTATAGAGCTTTTTTGTGTGTAGGACTACACACAAAAAAGCACGTAAATGAAAGCTAAATAATTCAAACGCAGCTCCCAAAATCTATATTTACTACTATGTAGCATCTATTATAATATTTACTAAAATACCATCATGGCTAAAAGCTTAAAAATTTAACACACGTCCTACCCATCTAAATTGACGCTCCACTGAGACGCTGCTAAAATATATTTCTCGCCACTATTCACCGCCTTAATCCAGATCATTTCGGTTCGTCTCTGTACATGACATGTGTAACTTAGGTATGAGCTATTAGATTGACCTAAATTTGGAACATCTAAATCACGGACAGACCTGAAATACGGAAACTTTGACCCGATATTGCAGTAAAAGCCACCACAAGGTAAAATGTTGCAGATATTTACTGCTGAAGTGTACTTCGAATTTCAACTGCATTTGCGTCAAGATCGCATATTACAGAGACTACGGTAAAAGCTAAGGTAGAATTCATCTACTCATCATTAAAATATTAATGTGGACAAATTGCATGCACCTACACTGAGGAACTACGTGAGGATAATGAACCAATATGGAAACAGTACCTCCTCTAGGTTTCGTCCGCGCGTAGTTCTAATTTAGGTGCATGACATTATAACCTAAAAATAAGAATTACTTAATGTTTGATATGTTTAAATAAATGACTTACCCTTTAGATTTAAGTATACTAACACATGGACCATTGAGTAGTCTGCAATAAAGAAAAATTTAAAAATTGAATCCGAATACAGAATTCATGTAAGTAAAACAATCGTCTGCATTTCTTAATCCTCTCGATAAGGGAAAAGGACAGAAGGACAGCATTTACCGATGTGGATGGTATCAGTGGTATCGATATTTTTGGTTTTAATGCTGTTTATTTTGCACTATAATCCTACCGTCTGCACTTTCCGCAAAAGCTCTTATATCTGGAGAGCACCATCACCAAATTTCCCACACCACTGTTCTCTCGTATAACATTATAGGATACGTTACCCCTCCCCCTTCTACCTCTCCTCCTTATCGTATTACAATATGACACGTGCTCGATCGGATCTAGTGGTGGGACTGTATCGATAGCGATACATTAATCGATGTATCGTTAATTTATTAGCTTTGTAGCCTCTTACTGGGAAACCACATTAAGTTTTGATACATCTCTGATTCTTTTATGACAGCTATGGTCACATTTTATTCTTATTACATCAATATGTGTATTGTATATTATGATAAATAGCAATCTATTTATATAATTGACAATTTACAATAGATCAATTACAACATCTGATGAATGGTTACATTTTAGGGTCCTGTAGTACTACAAGGAAACTACAGTTTTGCTCTATCCGTCCGTATGTCGGTCTGTCCGTCTCTCTGTCAGACGGCCCTTGTTACTTTTGTAATTATAAATATTAATTAATGAAATTCTGTGCACTTATGACTTTAATTTTGCCAGCATAAAATAATTACAACATGCTTCCGAATCCTCATTGTGTGAGGTATTTACGAATAGGCATTTTTAAATAAACGTTTATTAATACACTTTTTATAAAGTAAACCATTTTCGAGTAATTGGCCTCCAAAGTGATAATATACAAGTCGGTTCCCTCTCCTGGCATTTCTAAACTACAACAGGTAGAAACTTGTAACTTTCCATGTTGATTGTTCATGTTAAATACTCTTTAGGAAAAATATTATTTTGAGCGAAATCGAATAATAACTTTTGAAGAATTTGGAAAAAGCCAATAGCGCGTTGATAGTTAGTTACGAAAACCTTAAACATGTGCTGAAATGATGTTGGTAAGGTTTTTATATATAATCCCATAAAAACACATAAACTTTAATTAGGAATAAAATTCGATGTTGCGACATGCGACATATCGACAGTGTCATCAATTACCCGATTGATGTCTTCCAACCAAGATTGCAGTCGTGTAATTTCAGATGTTCCATTTTAACGACAATTTCATCTAACTGAGATGTTGTTAAAAATAGATTCGTCACTTCTGGTAGTCCTAAGTCATTGAGTCTTGACTTGTCCATTTTATATTGATTGCTAGAAACATTTAGGTAATTAACCGAATCATTTGAGAAAATAGCAGTGGTGGTGCACCCATTGTTATTAGGCACAATTAACATTGCCGTCTTAACGAAGAGTGCAGTAAGTCGAGCCTTTGGGCAAATTGGATTAAGACCTTATATTATGGTATAATATGGTCTAAACTCGATTTGCCCAAAAACTCGACTTACTGCACTCTTCGTTAGGACGGCAGAACAGCCTCCGTGGTCTAGTGGTCAGAGCATTGGCTCTCGACTCGGAGGTCGTGGGTTCTATAACTTCTATTCCCGCATTGGAACAACAAAAAAAAATGTTTCCAAGTTTGGTTAGGATAATGCAGGCTGATCATCTGATGTTCTGTCAAGAGAGATGATCCATGCGTCGGATGGGCATGTAAAAAGTCGGACCTGCGCCTGATCTCTCGTCAGTTGTGTCGGTTATCCGTCCCACTGGGTTATTAGAGTAAAGGAAGAGAGAGTGCTCTTGTGTACTTCACACACACTTGGGCACTATAAAATCCCTCCCGCGTAACTGGCCCGGTTTCAATGAAACCAGCCACCGTCATCGAGATCGGTGTGTGGAGTTATTATTGTTATTGGAAAATTCTACATCAGATATACTAGAAGCTAAGAATCACTTAAAATACGATGACATTAGCTAATCCCTAATCCGGTAGAGAACGCACACTCGATAAGTCTTGCAAACAATTTAATATATCGGACACAAAGTAATTATGAAGGATACGCTCCGCACCTGATCCCCTTATAAAGGGATTTATGATGTCCACAATTTCCTAGTGCCGGGACATTTTGACGTGGGGGATAATTAAGATAATTTATGGCGAATCGATACCATAAGCGTGGGCTTAAAAGGCTTATGATTTTATAGCAGCGTGTTTTATATTTCCTTCGTGTAGGGCTGGAAAATCCCTAAGTCCCGTTAAGAACTGCAAGTGGCGATTAAACTTGACGCTTAGATACTAGGACTTTCGAGAGATTCACTTGCCAAGGATGTTTGTTCAGGGACTTCGTGGATTATAATTATAATCATGCAAAGCTTAAGAACAAGTTCAGCCAGGGAGAAGCAAATAGGCAATCTTATTTGCTTCTTCTTGAGTAAAAATTATTCTGATCTAGGGAGTACGATTATTATTCCTGAACAGACCGAACGAGTAGATTCATAACCAAATAATTTAGCATGAAACCACAGAAGTAGCGTTAGTAAAACCAATGACATGTTTCGTAAAGTACTAAATGGGTCGGAAAGTTTGTAGCAGCTGTTACCAACTGCAGCTGCAAAGCAGTGATAAAATTGATGCTAATGTCAATTTCCACTGAAGCTGCGAGCATTGCGATATCAACAAATCTGGCTTTGCATTTGCTTGGCACATTTGCATATTAGATGGTGATTAGCATCCGAACGAAAATTACCAAATCAACAATGATGTTTCGGTGGGATAGTAAATAACAAGTTTGGTGTTTGAATATTGACAGAGACTCTATTATATCCCGCGAAAACCGCACAATTTTGGGACATATCCTTTGGGTGATAAAACGTAGTCTATCTAATCAAAAATCTACAGCTGAGCGTCTATGGTCTAAATATTTTCAGCTACTTTTGCTTAAAAGAGTAACTTATATATTTTTAACCATCTACACGTCCACAAATCCTCGCAAAGGCAAACTATAGCATTAATACTAATAATAAGATTATTTTAATTTTGTTAATCCACATAATGAAAATGTGAGATTCAATCAAATAGTTACAGATAAATCAGACTGATCGTAATAACAAAATGGCAATCGACTCATTGGTATTCAGTATCGTCATTTACTTCAACATATCACTCCACGTACGTGTCTAATGGCAATTAGAAGTTTCTAGTTAATTATCAACTCCGAACTGTATCAGTTTGGTAACGCGATACACGCTGTAACAATGCATTGAAATTCTGCACTCTCCTTCATACATTTATTGGAATTCTAAAGGGAAATATCTATTATATTGAATGATGTGGGTCTTTACAAATTCGGGTAGCTTAAAACTTATTATACTAGTTTAGTATTTAGGTTTGACGTATCAAAGCAAAACGTAGCCCTTTCACTCCACACACTTTATTAAAGGTAGTTTGAGTGTTGAATAGTTTGTTTAGTTTATCGATCTTATTCAAAATCCTAGTAAAGCTGTTAGTACAGAAGTAGTAGGTACAGTTTACTTATCTCTTACAACGTTACGATATTTACATGAATACAATATTGCATGCAGCGAAATCAGTAGGATTAGTAGTAGTTACAATCACAAAATATATTGTCATCTGCATTAATAGAAGACTAGCTTTTGCCCACGACTTCGTCCGCGTAGAGTTTGGTTTCCATACAAAGTTTTAACCCCTTTTTCACTCCATTAGAGGGCAAATTTTCAAAAATCCGTTCTTAGCGGATGCCTACGTCATTACAGCTATCTGTATGCCAAATTTCAGCAAAATCCGTTCAGTCAGTCAGCACAAACTAACTGAAACAAAGCTGACTGACTCATCTGAGTCAGTCAGCTTTGCCTTTTATATATTTAGACAAGAATACTCGTAATAGTGAGAACAGTACAGTTTCTCTTGCCACTCATATATTACAACTTAGATACTGGAGCACAATACTAAATTTGATAAACATTGTACCGTTAGTGAACAAAACAAGAGGTTTAGTTTACAACGTCACACAAAAGGGTAATGTAGCTCAGCAAGTTATGTCACGTCGAGCCAGAAAATATATTTCAAACACTAGCGGGAATGGATGATATATTGTTACTTCTAATAAATACGGAAACATCGCAGACAGCGAGAAATGCGGACGACGGGGAGGGAAATAGGTGAGATTTATTGAATCAATATTTAAAACATTAAAATAAAGATGGAATCAGCAGAAAAAAAATAACGTTCAAATATTGAAATTGGAATTAAAATTTTTATGTTTTAAATTTGTCTTATTTAGGTAGATACGCTTTAGAACGCTGCGTAGACATACGCTTCGCTTAATAAATGCTTAAATCTGCGTGAAAGTATTAAAAATGATGAAATAGAAAATTGCTAGTGGATTAACATTAAGGATAACCGTCAAACCGTAATGGGATTTTATGTCATTTTGTTTTCTCTGTGAAAAGTTTTGACATTGTTGATCAAAACAGATGAATGAGATTGTTGCAAGAGGGCTAAAGGGCCATACTCAAGGCGCATCTAGCAAATCCAGCACCGATAGGTACTAATAGCCGTCATTTAAAATTAAAAATTTTGCATGCAAATCCGCGGCCTTGAGCTTGCAGGCTGGATGGTAAGTATGGCTGGATGGTTAGTATACTAACTAAGGTTTGAAGTTTTTGAAGTAAAGAAAAATTTATATTCATCAATGTCCACAGAGAATATTCTATCTAGCTCTCATACCACGTACTAAAGTAAGTCTGACTTCTCTATCAAGAGTAATACTTGACGTAACAAGATTTTTATTTATTTTTGATGGTCTTGAATTGCGTCTTCTCCAACTGAACCTTTTAGACTGTTCGGATTTTCATGCAGTAAAAAATAACTATTGTCTTTAAAAAAGTTATTAAGTCCTTATAATTTGTATAAAGTATAAATACAGGATAAAGATGTCAAAAATTTAAATTTCCCCATATCAATATGCACTGCATAGATCAATGGTGATCTATGATCTCATCTGGTAAACTGTGAAGGCCGTCAAACGATACGGGCCAACATTTAATTGACACCCACTGATAATAATTTAGGTCTTAGTTATTGGCTAGGTCTGAATTAGGTCACATAGGTCGAATTGATATAAACTGATATTGTTTTAACAAGGACATTACAAATGGTCATTGTATTATTAAAATTTTTGCATAGCAGGAATATGGGAATTAATATTTCAATAATAATAATCTAGAATGTAGATGGAATCCTTGGGTAATGGTTAGGTCAATTATTTAACTCTGCTAATATTATTTACTATTCTGTTAAAACCATGTGCCTAACTTTTTTTTTCATGAAATTGACCAGGAAATGAGCAGACGGATCGCCTGATCGTAAGCGATTTCCGCCACCCATGGACACTCGCAACACCATGATTTTACTGCACTTACGTTCCTGGGCCTTTAGTCAAGATGCATACGATAATTTCGACTGCGAAGTTCGTAACCAAAAATGTATGGGATTTGACATAAGTCATCGCTAAGTGACATGTCGCTCGCGATACCTTACGTCAAATCCCATACATTTTGTTTTCGAACTTCACCATCGAAATTATCGAATGCATCTTGACTAGGCCCTCTGGTCCTTAAAATCCCCAGCCCCCCTTCGGTCTCCAGTAATCTCACTCAATCACAGTGAGACCGAGGTATTTAACCAGTCGAGCCGGCCCATTCGTGCCAAAGCATGGCTCTCCCACGTTTAATTTGTAAGCCAGTTTTAATCTCGTATTTAAAATAAGCGTAATTTAAAAACCCTTGGTGAGTCAAAACTTAATCATAAAGTAACTTCAGAAGCGAAATTCCGACGTTACACAAAGGCCCGACACAGGAGATGTTTTTTGCGTGGGTGAAAATTCGGCAAAGAACATTTCAAAGCGAATTTTAGTGAGAAAAAGTAGTTGTTTCTCAGTAGTAAAGTGTCATTCAACTTTTGAGTTCAACTAGAATAACGTTAGTACTAAACTAGGCGAAGTCTGGTTCAAAACAAAGGGATTCCTTTTAAGTTCAGACCTCAGAGACAATGCTTTCTTTGGATGGGGAGATAACAAGACTCATTTACCGATTGCCTTAAGTTTTTGGGTGTAATTTTTGGAATAAATAATAATAATAATCTGATCTCGAGATTCAAATCAAGCAACATATTTTTTTTAATCATCAACCTAAGCTACGTGTATTAAAATTAAAACTTTACAATCAAAATTGAACTATTGATTTTATGATCTCCAGCTGTTTGATTGGCTAGCCGCACACACACCATATTATTGACAATAAAGCTCATATTGACAATAATATTTCTGGTGTGCGCGCCATATTGCCGTTTTTTTGTATGTGTTGACTAGTAGGTCACACACTTGGGCACTATAAAATCACTCCTGCGTAACTGGCCTGGTTTCAATGAAACCGGCCACCGTCACCGAGATCGGTGTGGGAGTTATGGTATTGACAAATTTATTCTGTCAATAATATAGCGGCTAGACATTGACAATGTTTTAGCGAAGATAGCGTTGCTAACATAATATTATGGTGTATGTGGGTAGCGACCTCATAACTCACAAGACACACTGACGTTAACTCACAGATATTAATTACACAAATACCGTGGGTGGTGGACCTTTTACTTTTAACTTGACCGATGATTCTCTACCTACACGCAGTTTAGGATTTAAAATTTAAATAATACTTCAATTTAATCAATTACAAAAGCAATATATAACATTTTTCATCAGATTACGTTTCACAAGCTTTAGACCTTAGAACATAAGCCTGTAAACCTTTGAACTCTATTACTTTAGGAGTTATTTCACCACATTCCTACACCTACACTAAACATTATGTAGCTACTAGCTAGGTAAACTTATTGTAACATTCCTAAATAGTATTGTATAGGTCGCGCAACGGTTTATGAGCGCTCAGTGAAAGTGGAGGGGATCGTTCGCGCATGTGACCAATAGCAAAGAATATATATTACTAACGTACCAATAGCGTGTCGGCAGCCACGTTCGGCATGCGTTCGGCGCATCCACACCTCCCCGCCCGAGCCCGCTACCGCCAAACACACCCAAAAACTGACTTCTGCGCATACCCCCTCTACTTTTGTCGAAAGATCTTAATTCGTTGCGCGACCTATAACTTCCTAAATAGTAATCGCTGAGTATGTGACAGAAATATGTTTGTCGTGTGGTTGAATACATTTGCCACTTTCCTCAAATAAATGCCAAAAATGTAGTTATAAATGTTATAAATGTGATATTAAATAGTAAAAACCCGTCCAAATAGCATCAGTAGTAGTAAAATCGCGGACAAACATACAAAAATACATACATAAAAATAAACATACAGGTCAACTGAGAACCTACTTTTTTTGAAGCCAGTTAAAACTAGGGGATCAGACTATATTTGAAATATTTAGTTTCATTAATATATTCAGAAATATTGAGGCATTAGGTACTACTTAGTAAATGTATATAATTATATTTAATTTATATAATTTTATGTGTAGTTTACTAATTAAATACATTTAAAAAGTACAAAAACATTTTTTTTTGCGAAATTGGTAAACAAAACCTACATCATTAGTTTACTCACATTATATACAAAAACATTCATTATGGTTTGTATGAACTTAAACGCACAAATATCGGAGATATTTACAAATATGTTCCTGCGGCCGTATACTTCATCCACCATAACCTACAAGTAGAGATGTGATAAACGACTTAAATTAAAAGTTAACTTATCCGTTATTAAATATTCAAAAGCAACTTTTGTTAACTGCTTAGTTGCTTATTTGCTTATCTACTTATTGCCACTTATAATGTTTTTTGCGCTTATGTTACGTTTTTCGATCGCTTAAACTGATTTAAATTAACTTTCCTTTGTACTTTGCAGGCTTAGGACTGTCTGAATAATTATTAATATAATAATATGAACTCATAAAAATGTTTTTACATGTTGATAATATGAAGATTTATACCACAAAAACCTAGAATTACAAGAAATTGTAGACAGCTTTGACCGGTGCAGGGACGAGTACGAGGAAGCTCTGAACAATACTAGTATTTGGAAGCGGAAACTGGAGGAAGCCCATACACAGATTGGTGTATTGGAAAGTCAAATACAGGAGCACAATTCCTCACAAACTCAAAACTTGTTCCAAGAAATGTTTGGGAGGGATCCTAGTATTCTTGAAAAAGATGTCACAAAAAATATACCAGTAATTGACTTGACCGGTGACAATACCATGCCCTCCCATACATTTCAAAGTAAAAATAAGTTTAAAAAATACATAAAAGTAAATAAACATATTAAAAAAACAAGTAAATTGTTAATTAAAAACAAAAAAAATATCTTAAAACTGTCCAAGCTGACAAAAGAAAAAAACACTATTGAAAATAAATACTTAGACAGTATTAAAGAGCTAGAAAATACCACATGTATCTATGAGGCAGACGTATGCAGTCTCCAAACTGAAATTACTGATCTACATGACACTTTAAAATCCATAACAAAAAAATATGAATTGGCCCAATTAGAAAATAGAAATATCTAGTCACATATCTGCGTTGAATATTTTACTGGATGACAGCTATTATAATGAAGAAAGAGTTAAATCTTTATTAAGACACAACTCATTATGTCAGCATCTGGTAAATAATTCAACTAATAATAATAATAATTGTAATTTAGGTGTGGAGGCTCATGCTATATCCTCCAATAGTGAATATTTGATTGCACCATCGGCCTCAGGTCCGGGCATAGTCACTATATACAGCGATGAGCTTGGTCGGGGAGTCGGGGTGCAATTGAGTAAGTTGTATGAGGAACAGTCAGTGTACAACACCTGTATGCCGGGTGCAACATTTTCACAAATAATGGAAAATATTTTAAGTGCAACTCACTGTCCCAATACAACGCTAATAATATTAGTGGGGAGACTGGGAAATGTGAATAGTAACCAATTAGAATATTATATGGAAGCACTAAATAAACTACAAAATATTAGTAAGATTATATTATTCACATTTCCTTACATAAAACGGTTGCCACTGGAAAACAAAATTAGATACAAGCATAACAGCCAATTGTATACTGCTGTTAATAATAATTGTATATTATTAAATAAAATATATGACAATAAAATCAATATAATTGACATAAATAATATTTTAAATAATAAATTATGTAGGTTGACATTAGATAGATATTATCTATCCTTTTATTTTACACGACTTATAGCAAGTACGCTATTAACTTTTTTATATTTTAACTCAGCCAAGTACTTGGCTAGTAAGACAACAACTGCTTCTATTGAGCAGTTTAGTCATAATAATATGACTTATTATAATAGCTTGGAAAATGTTCCAAATAATAATAATTTAAATTAGCCTGTAAGACAACAGAGGAATTCTCTAGCATTGTAGGTATAAGTAATCATAAAAATAATATTTTAAGTAAAGATAATAAATTATGTAAACTTACGCTGGTGCATCAAAACATACAAGGTATGTCTAGTAAAGAATTAGAAATTGAATTGTTTTTAAACAATAATATAGACATTTTATGTATAACTGAACATTGGTTTAAGAAAAATGAAATTATGTTAAATCTTGGTATGCACCAGCTGGCTAGTTCTTTCTGCAGAGAAAAAGCCATAAGAGGCGGCTCACTTATATTAATTAAGAATAATTTAAAATATAAAGAACGTAAAGACATAGTAAGCCTCTCTACAGAACGAACAACTGAAATAGCCTGTATAGAGGTGGGACACTTTATTATTGTTAGCGTATACAGGCCTCCTTTAGGGTTATATGATTCATTTGAAAAAATAATGGAAACATTATTAACTAAGATAAGTATATCTAACAAACATATATTATTGTGTGGTGATTTTAATATAAATATTTTAGAAAGTAATTCCACCACTGTTAGATTTACTTCATTGTTAAAATCATATAACTTAACTCATTTATTTTTTGAACCAACCAGGATCAGTGACAGCTCTGCTACATGCATTGATAACATTTTTACCAACATAGATCCATTAAATAAAGAAGTAATTAACATACTAAGCTCTGATCACTGTGGACAGCGAGCCAGTTTCCCTATAGATAATAATTGCAAACAATTACACAAGGACAGAAACACATGTATACCAATAAATGTCAAACGTATTGAGAAGTTTAGAGGTGAAATTATAGCTAATATTGGACATTTAGAGTATCATAGTAGCCCGGATATGTCGTTTAGTAATCTGTTTAAATTAATTAAACATAAATTTGACACTATTTTCACCTCTAAGACAGTGAGAACAAACAATAAAAGTAAATTTAGTGAATGGGCAACAGCAGGTATTTTAAAAAGTAGATTAAAATTGTATGAACTTTATAATGAAAGAACAATGAATCAAAGTGAAGAATTTAAAAATTATGTAAGATTATATTCAAAACTATTTAAGCAAGTTTGTTCTGCTGCAAAATCTCTTCACATTAGAAATAAAATAAAGAATTCGAAAAATAAGATAAAAACAACTTGGCAAATTATTGCAAATGAAACTGGAAGAGTCACCAGTCGCAACACAGATTTTAAATTGAATATAGATAATAAATTAATTAAATCTGACAGTGAAGTTGCAACTGCTTTTGAGAAATTCTTTGCTGACATTCCAGTTTCAACCACCAAAAATTTGGATGCCTCTCCTGCTGATGCTGAATTACTTCTCAAAGAAAATGTAAGAGAGTGTGAAATCGAATTTAGATTTAAAGAAATAGGACCCCAAGACATTATTAAAATTTTTAATTTATTAAATATTAAGAATACTGCAGATTTATGGGGCCTTTCTATGAAAGTTATGAAATCTATAATCGATATTATCGCACCTTACTTAGCAATTATTTTTAATGACTGTATAAAAAGTGGCGTCTTTCCTGATCTAATGAAACATAGTAAAGTTTTACCTCTGTTTAAGTCTGGTAGTAGGTCGGATCTATCTAACTTCCGACCTATATCTATTTTACCAACAATAAGTAAAATATATGAAAAAATAATACTTATTCAGTTACTAGCACACTTTAATATAAATAACATTTTACATGATAAACAGTTTGGTTTTACGAAGGGTCGCTCTACAACAGATGCAGGCGTTGATCTAATTACTTATATTTTTGATGCTTGGGAGGGGTCGCAGGATGCTCTAGGAGTCTTTTGCGATCTCTCTAAGGCATTTGATTGCGTGCAGCACAGAACGTTGATCAGGAAACTATGCCACTACGGAGTAAGGGGACCAGCACTCGTCCTATTAAAATCTTATTTATCAAATAGGACTCAGAGGGTTGAGATAAATGGAAAAAGATCCACAGGTACCAAAATTGAGATGGGGGTCCCACAAGGATCTATTTTAGGACCCTTCCTTTTTCTGGTCTATATAAATGACCTACCATACCTTATTAATGGAAAAAACGGGATAGTCTTATTTGCCGATGACACGTCACTTACTTTTAATATTAATCGCCAAAACGCAGGCTATGACGAAGTAAATAATGCTCTCTCAAAAATAGTACACTGGTTTAGTGTTAATAATCTTTTGTTAAATAGCAAAAAAACTAAATGTATAAAGTTCACGTTGCCGAATGTAAGGCAAACTGAAACCAATGTACTATTGAATGGCAAAGGTATGGAATTAGTAGATACAGCTGTCTTTTTAGGTATAACATTAGACGCAAAACTTCAGTGGGGCCCTCATATTGCTGGGTTGGCCGACAGACTCAGTTCAGCAGCATTTGCAGTAAGTAAGATTAGACAATTTACAGATGAAAACACAGCAAGGCTTGTATACTTCAGTTACTTCCACAGTATAATGTCCTATGGCATTCTACTGTGGGGAAATGCTGCAGATATAAATACTATATTTGTGCTGCAGAAGCGAGCTGTTCGGGCAATCTACAAGCTGGCCCCCAACACTTCATTAAGAGAGAAGTTTAAAGAAACTGGAATCTTAACTGTAGCTTCTCAGTATGTTCTAGAAAATGTATTATATGTTAAAAAAAATTTAAGCCAATTCAAAATGAAAAGCGACAACCACAATAGAAATACTCGAAATAAGCATAAGCTTGATGTACCAGTGACTAGACTTAGTAAAGTAAAGAACTCGTTTAAAGGCCAATGTATACGCCTATACAATAAGATCCCAGAACGCGTTCAAATTTTTTCAATCAATAAATTTAAAAAAGTAGTTAAAGAACGTTTATGTGCTAAAGCCTATTATAAAGTTAATGATTTTATGAATGATAGCACACCTTGGGAATAAGGTGGCCCCCTGTAAGGCTACTTCGAAATTACATATATTGTATTCTTGTTATGTAGTTTTAGGCATAACATTGTTATATACCTTTTTTATTTTAAAAGAACAATTTTCCATCTTTTTGGTAAAAGATGGCCCCGTGCGAGTTTCTTACGCCGGTTCTTCTCGCCGGGCTAGTTTCCGAACCGGTGGTAGGCATCATGTAGGACAATTCTATAAGTGTTATAATATAACCTATATGGAAATAAAAATTTTGAGTTTGAGTTGAGTTTGCATTAATCTTAAATGTTGCTTATCATTAGTGATAGTTGATTTATAGGAATATAAGCCACCTATACAAGCCACCAAAACACCACTATTACGATTAAAATACGAATTATTGCGTAACGTAATAATATTTAACGTGTTTTCGTCAACCCGCAAAGCGCAACTAACAAAAAGTGAATAAACACGAAAAAGCATATTAGTTATAAGTACAAAAAATAAGCCGTTTATTAAAACTTTAATTATGTGATGAGCTACATTAAATAATTTTCACTCTTAATGCGCTGTCATAAGAACTATTTTTCTTTGCTCATACCACACTTATGGCTTAATAACTTTAAACGATATAAACGATAAGTATAAGTGTTAAACGCTTACGTTTATAGCGACTTTTCAACTTATTTATAAAAGCTCGCTTTTTTAAACGCTTTTCGTTTAAACGGCCATCTCTACCTACAAGTGACGTCATTTGTAGGTCGACTTTAGTATGGAGCGTTTTTACGAGACTTGCGAAATGTTGTATACAAATCGCTGTACTATTCATTTATACTATTCATTTATACAATAAAAATAAACAGTCCGCTTGCCTACTGTGATTAATTTTTGAAATGGAAGGATACCTCTCTCTTGCGTAACGCGTTACAGCGTCAAATAAGATATGAGTAATTTCGAAAACTTAATTTCAGATACGCGTAGCGCAGTTACGTAGGATTTTTGAATTGGATTTTGACCAATTGATCTTGGGTTCGAATCTTGGTCAGACGAAATACGTTTTATTATTTTCATTTCTTCTTCTTTTATAACTTATCACTTCTGTCGGGCGTCCCGAGACACGGTTTTTTTTTTATTTGACATATGCAGAGGATGATGAAGAATTATTCTTAATGAGACTAAAACACTAACAATGACCAAACACATATTATTATTAATATAGCTTTAACAACTAATTTTCAATACTCAAACTTCTAACATTGTTCGCCTTCCGTTTACTATAGCCAATTATTACGTAACGGGAATCTCGTACGCACGACACGTCCATTTGTTGCGGAACTTAAGTGTATAATGATCAGGGTTGCCATCTTAAAATTATTTACTCTGGAACATGTTACGTATTTACCAATGCATGGGGATTGGGGAACTGTATGTAATAGGCAAAAAGACGTTGACTATGATCAACTTTGTGCACAACTTTTTACTCTCGTACATAGTCGTTTCTGCACAGGTATTTGGAGTCCATTGCCAACCCTATCAACGAGGCGTTCCGGTAGGCGGTATCGCAACTCGCTACGTCACATCCGATGCGCGTGCGCATAACTAACTAAACTCATGGGAAGAAATACATCAATAAAATTTATAGCGCCCACATGATTACCTTGTAAGGTTACGATTGCTATTTCATAGATTTAATCATGGTAAGTTATTGCTCCGTACCACTTACGTATTGATTTTGTTTTATGCTGAATATCCACTGACTGCATCAAGTAGATTGCACGGTCAGATAAAGAAAGCGCAAAGAACAAACGCAGGCAATGCGTCACTTCTTTGTCAAATACTCGAAAATCGTAAAAAAAATATTGTTTGCCTCCAAAATGACAGTCCCACAAAGGTCCGTCTTACACCGAATGTGTTAATTGACAAAAAATATCGCCACAGACAAAAACAGTACACAAGAGGATTGTGTTTGACACTGAAAAGGGTCTTATCAATTACCACCGAATATTATGTCAGAGTTGTGGGCGATACTCAACTTTGACCTTCAAGAGAACATAAAACTCTTGGCAGTTTTTTTGTGAATATTCGGCAAACGTGTGACGTAGAGAGAATAACCATAAGCGATTACCGCCAGCCTCGGACACCCGCATCGCAGCACCAGAGGAGTTACAAGGACTTTTGGACCTCCAACCCCCTTGGACCTCGCGCACGCATTGTGTCTGCGTTCGCAATCGGTAGGTATTTCACGCCAATTTTCTATGAGGCCGTGGTATTTCCAATCGAGCTTGCTCTTTCGTCCCAAAACACACTATCGCGGTAAGCTGAAACGAAATAAATGGCCAAACATTTTTTTTTATTAATGTAAAATACCGTAAACAGGTTAAGAACAGCTTTGATAGCGGGCAAAGGATTAATCTTATTATGCAGCTACTTCGTTGAACGAATGACAATTAATTCAAGATCTCGAGTGCCACTTGTACTCATTGGTCCTTTAACGAAGAGCCACTTTGCTTCTTAGGTTCTTCGCCACGTTTTTCTCTAGAAACTAAGTTGTCCTCAAAATTAATTCACCACTATAAATTAAAAATCTTTCCGTTGTTTTTAGTGTCTGGGATTTTAAAGCAATTGTCGGTGGCTATGCCTGCGTTAACGAGATTGTAAAAATATGTCGAAAGATTAAAAACTATATATATTTATAATCTAACGAAAAATAATGTGTTAAATTACAGGCAGCATATTCGCGTCGGAAGTCTATCAATATTTTACAATTTCACTAGTTTTATTACAATCTAACGGATTTTACAATTTTACGGTGACATATGCACATGACTCAATTGGTAAAATCGGCGCGCACTTTTTAAGACAACGATTAAAAATTTAACTTTATTTACTAGTGCATACCATACACAGCACACAAACTGACCGTAGCCCAGGGGCAAGAAGCATTACTTACAATGTCAAGAAAATTACATAATTCATTTAAGGTCAGCAGATTAATGAAATTTTCCAGCTGTTCAATGAAAGAATTGAATCAGATCACTAAATTGAGCCATCAAGTGGCTTGCGTGTACCCACAATTGGATGATTGCTGGGGTTAGAATAATTGGACGACAGTTTTAATGTAACGTGTGCCACATAAAATTTAAACGAATCAACTTTTATCCAATCAAAACTAAAATATATACTTATGTTACAATGTTTTAAGTTTTGGATGAAGACTCTTAATTATTGCGCTATTATAGCTGCTTATTAATATGAAGAACATATTCTATTTGTCCCTTTTTATTGCATTGCTAAAAAGTAAAAGCAATATGGAAACACTAGGAAGTTTGCTGACAATTTTAATCCATTCTTTTTTTTTTCTTCCCAAATATTAATTTAGTTTTCCGACTTCCTCATTTCACATTTCGGCTATTTTGGACAATGCAGTCACATCACATTAGTATGTCACACCGTCTCTCATTCAGAATTCAACTTAATTTCTTTTGTGCCTGATACATATCTGAGGCCCACTTGCGCCAATCCGGGTTAAAGTTAACCTTGGGTTAAAATATCATGCTTTCTCTTTCACAGATACGAAGAACGAGAGAGATAACATGATTTTTAACCCAGGGTTAACTTTAACCCGGATTGGCGCAAGTGGGCCTGATAAGATCAAGTGCGCTGACCGTGAACATGAATGGGCAGTAAGTTGAGCAGACGAATAAGTGAGCAGTGGATAGTTTATATGAAAACTTTGTACTATAACATACTGACAACTAACTTGTTTTGAATAGCATTATGATTAAAATTCATACAGAAGTTATTATACACGGCTGTGTAAGTTAGGCAGAGAAAGAAACAAAATTTGTTTACTAAAAGGAACAAATAAACTCAGTTGAATAATGAATATAATATTCTGAGTAACAATGAGTTAACTTTATACATAGTTAATAAAGCAGAAACTATAACTTGCAAAGTTACTTCCGAAACTTCAGCCAAGAACTTGACGAATATTTTGTATCCGGTAGAGTCACTGAGCATAAAAGCAATAAAGATGTTTGAGAGGACAAACGGCGCCATATAACAACAATTCATTAATATTGTTAACACGTTTTTGTGTTTCTTGCAACAAACGCTAAATGGTTTGGTAAACATCTGTTGTAAGAATATAACTCCCCACACCGATCTCGGTGACGGTGGCCGGTTTCATTGAAACCAGACCAGTTACGCAGGAGTAATTTTATAGTGGCCAAGTGTGTGCGCAGGCCGCAGTACACAAGAGCTCTCTCTTCCTTTACTCTCATAATTCAGTGGGACGGATAACCGACACGACTGACGAGAGATGAGGCGCAGGTCCGACTTTTTACATGCCCATCCGACGCATGGATCATCTTTCTTGTCGGACAATCAGGTGATCAGCCTGCACTGTTCTAACCAAACTTGGAAACAACATTTTTTGTTGTTCCAATGCGGGAATCGAACCCACGGCCTCCGAGTCCAGAGCCAATGCTCTAACCACTAGACCACGGAGGCTTTTTTTTTTGTAATAATATCTGGATACTAACTACAATAAAAATCAATGAGTTTACCCCACCCATTGTTCCGCTACAGACCGTCTGTACGGTCTGTGCCGGAACATCCTTAGATATTATTGATGGGGGTATTCAGTGATATATCAATAGACAATCAGTGTCGCATTGAGCAGACGGTGTGGAAGACGTCCCTACACGTGGGATAGTGGGATCGATCAGCGTATATGGGTCATCGGGCACCTCGTATATTTATAGCGTTTATGTTCGTATACTTTCAACCCGATTGTAAACAGAATTCCGTCGCCGCTTAAAGTCGCCTTTAAACTTGACCTATTTTCTGATTTATTTGCCAACGCATTGGCATAATTCTATTTCAGTTACAGTCCTTTCGCAGGAAAATTAATGTTTAGCAGACTTAGATAGGTACTCTTAAATTTGGCCATGTTACTTTTTCCAGAAACAGAAAGTAAGCGGGTAATAAAGACACCATGTCTATGTAGTACGAGAAAATTATCATAACAATCAAACTAAGCATTTACTTCCCCAGGAAACCTTCTACCTTTACGATGTGTCAGTGGTCTTTTAAACTTTAGAAATTTCAGCTTTCTCCACTCCTTCTCCAAATAAACATTAACTGTGTCAAATGTCACTTTCCTTTGCGTGCAACATCCTTAAAAAGGGATCCTAAGTTTTCTCTTTACGAGTAGGAAGCAGTATAATTTTAACACGTGAAGCAAAACCTATTAGTACAGTTTCACGCAACGGGAGGAGTATGAAATTTGGCCAGTAAATTAAACTTTAAGTGAAGGAAGATGTGCAAAAAGATAACGTATTTTTTATACCACGCGGGGACCGCTAGTCCAAGGAAATACAAATTGGTGATGAAAAACTAAGTTATGATTACATTATTTCAATAGCTTGAAGAATCACGCTTGGTTGAGTTTAAGTATGAACAATTAAAGAGCAATTAGCAAGACGTTAATGCTGTATTAACTAAGAAATGCAGGTAATGCAATTATAGCTCAACTTTCTGCCATAAAGCGTATCACTACTTTTATTCGCCGTAACCATTACAACATTAAAACGGATTTATAGTGATATATTCGTAAAAATGCCGTTAGATACAAGTGGGCTGCAGTTAAGTAGCTTTAGGGTCAGTTCACACCGAGATGAGACGCGACGCAGCGCTACATTTTTAAGAAAGCAATTTAAAATTGAAGTTTATTTACTACGCAAGAAGATATACGATTCATTGCAAGAGATCGAAAGTCAAACTAGATCGCTCTGCATAGCGCGACGCCGCTTATGCAACGAAGTGTACCTTCTTGTGAAAATTCAATTTTGAATCACTATTTTTAAAATGAAGCGCCGCGTCTCGTATAGTCTCGTTTCGGTGTGAACTGTGAACTGACCCTTGAGCTCCAAGTTCTGACTAAACTGCGTGAATGCAACTGCGAGCGATATTTCGTAAGGACTCAGGTTGCCAGGTTCTAATAATAATAGCTTCAAAAAAGTTTACTGCTGTAGAATATTATCCCGTGAATATTATTAAAATACTCTATCTACGGCGTCTTGCTCACCTGTCATCGCGTTATCGTAACAACGCGGCCGCGGCAAGACGCAGGCGTTTCGTGGTCTGAAATGTTTGCGAATTGTTTTATTATTTTGACTAGAATCACGAAAATAAATTGTGTCGATCCTGTCGTATTTTTACCTAGTTTCTGTTTAATGTTTATGTTGTTAACTCCCGCGTGACTGACAATCTGGGCCTGCACATGGAAAAAAATGCTAAAATAGAATTTGTTGAAGTAATTTCTTCGATAAGTGAATGAATAGGGTATAACAAGCGAAAACTATCATGGAACTGTTGAAAGTATTGGGTGATTGTAATGAGATAAATATAAAACTTTCAGATATAAAAATCGGTTTCATTATAACGTACAATTGTATGATGTTCCATGTACTAACTTTCCAAGTTAATTTCATTATGAAAGTTATTGATTACTTTTCTACTTAAAATAACATTGTCACTCCATTATCTTTCCTTGGATAAGTGTCTCCTTTCACTAACCTTCCCCTGACTTTCAATGTCTTAAAATAAGTTGTTTGTTGATCGCTCATAAGAACCACGTCAATATTTTCAGACAAAATATTATTTTACATTTCCAAAATACCTATCAATAGTGTTTTTTCGAATTTTTTTAGTTTCAAAGCCTTCAAATTCTTTCTTACCAATAGGTAGGTATGTCTAGCTAATAACATGGGAAATATCAAGCAAATTTAATTTGTCCTAAAAGATTGTGGAAATGATGTTGATATTCAAAACGCATACATAAATAATTTTCTTACATTTTAAAGAAGTTCGCAACTTCGCAAGTGCAATTAAAAATTCATCATCGAATTATTACGTCGCGGAGAGCCAAAAACGTATCTATATGGAGTGAAAAGTTGGCTCATTCGCCACTTTTAAATAATAAATTACCGACAAGCGCGGTTGAGGGCCTTTTATACGCAAATGGAGAAAAACACAATTTACGAAGACACTACTGCCTAATAAATTTATCCCGTATTCTGAGAATGAAAATGAGGTGCGACTTATTTACCTAAGCTCTCTGAAAAAAATTGTTCTTTGAAGTAGGTAACTGCTACTTTAGAGTTATTTCATTTGAAAGTTAGTAAGATATCTGGCATAAATCATGTTACAAATACCGTGGACCGCCTTTCGTACTAACGTCCTACTAAATCCCCCACATGCTTACGAAGAGTTCTGGAATTCGTTGACCACATAGCAAGAAATGATAGTCAGAAGTTCAGAACCTAGAACAGCTCATGGTTACAAGCAAGGTCGTCGATAAGGCTCTGTCGGAATTTTTGTTATTTGATCCCTATTTTCCTGTCTAAATTTACCGGAGTAACAATCGAATGAATATTAAGCAGATCGATAGCTGTATGTAATACCTTTAGTACTACTTTATTAATTACTATTTTCTGGGAGTAAGCGACTGACGACACTAATAATTATAATACAAACAAATAACATGAGGATAATTAAACATCCAAACATTCATTTATATATGACTACGAATAGCAACTAAAGAAAATTTAATCTGAAATTGGAAGTGATTACTCTTTTGAGGATGAGTCTGAAGATATATCTCCTACACTATGAAGCCTATCTAATATCTGCCGATTCTAATTCAGTCACGTGCAGAAATTGTCGTCAAATCTTAACCTTTGTAAAGGTTCACGTATAACGGTGTCTTTGATCTTGAACCTGTGCACAGTTTATTTCACAAACCATCCAGAATGCACAATGATTGAATGATTTGGACTATAATAAATCGGTGATTAGGATTATCTTGATGACATTTTTGGTAGGACATGAGCGTTACAACTTGCACTTAATTTCAGTCACTAAGCTACGTTCCATTATTCGCCTACGATTTAACGTGGGACGTGTTTACTTGGGAGAGCGATGCTTCGGTACAAATGGTCGGCTCGACCGGACTACTGCCTCACAGAAAACCGGCGTAAATGAACGCTTGTGTTGTCTTTCGCCGATCGAGTGCGGTTACTGGAGGCGCAATTGGGGATTGCGGATTTTAAGGACTAAGAACGCGAGTGCGCAACACCAGATGATTTACCGAGTGTCTATAGGCGGCGGTAACCACTTACTAACGATCCGTCAGCACGTTTGCTGGACCATTTCATAAAAAAAATACGAAAAATCGGTCAACGATCTTTATTATTTAAGTCGTCTCGAGAGATAGAGACAATACAGTAGGTAATCTATACTAATATAATAAAAAGGCTCCGAAACTAATGGACCGATTTTGATGAAATTTGGCACAGATGAAGAGTAGACCACGAGGAAGGACATAGGCTTTTTAATCGCGGAGAAAGGTACGGATTCTGCGAAATTAGCTTTTTCGCGCATGAAGTCGCGGGAAACATATAGTAAAATATAAAAATGACGTTTTAGCAGCATATTGGGTGCAGATCAGGGCTTGATTAACGTTATTAAATTGTTAACGTTACCTGTGTTTCACAGAATAACGTTAGGAATAAATATTAACGTTAGGAAAAAATAAATTTATTTTTATCGGTACATGAAAGTAACGTTAAGAAAAAGTATTGTTATTAATTAACGTTATTTTATATAACGTTACGTATTTCCCTGCCTGCGCCCCGCCTCGAAGTGACAGAACGAACATGCACTAGCTTCGTCGCGTCGGCTATTATATTGTTATATTCTTAATTATTATTGTACCTACCTACCTACCTCAAACATGGATAAAACCGCTGCGCTACCGACGCTCCCTATATTATAACGTTATATATACCATAAATACTGTTATTTACAAAATAAAATAACGTTAGTATATAACGTTAAAAATATTGTTAAGTATCAAATAACGTTAAAATTAATATCGTTACCAAAGTATTTTTAAAAAATTACCGTTAATTAACGTAATTTTTTGGTGTTATTTAGTAACGTTAACAAGCCCTGGTGCAGATGTATGATGGAAAAATTAAAAATCGACAATGGAAATGGTTAAAAATAGATACATTAGGCCAGTGTGAAGATAAAATGATATGAGTAAATAATATTTGAATTATTTTCATGCGATAGACAACTAGAAATAGTGTGTTAATGTATTGTAATAGAACAATATTAACGAGATCCCTGGAAGCAGGACGTTGCGTTGTTCCATGTTGCGGTTTCATTTACTTGTTTCCGTATTCTCTTGTATATTTTAATGAAACGAAGTGTAATATTTCATTAGACAGATGTATTATAGTTAAAATCCAGTAGGTATAGGTAAATTTAGTATTATGTGTAAATATTGTGAGAAACTTATTAAAGTGCAGTATAGGTAAATGTAGTATAGAAATATTGTGAGAAACCATGGTCATTGAAGTGGTCGATGTTTTACATTTATCTTAATTATCCAAATTAAACCTTGCAACTTTAATAAGAATAACTACAATTGATATAAAAAAAACTATAACTCAACTACGTAAATTATATAGTCTAAGTTGCCCGGGCTAAAATTACGAATCTATTGAAACCTTATTACTTAAAATCAGATCAGTAATTTATTGGTGTCATGGGATACTCATCCCAACTTACCTGTCCGGTAGTTGTGGTATAGTATACGGGTATGCGACCCCGGCTGCCTAGCTATTACTGTCCTATCCCTTGCCCTCCTGGGCGGTAATATCCTACATTTCCTATTTCCCACTCTAACTTACCAATCTTTCTTTCCACACCACCTATCCTTCCCTTTCCCTATTCCTACCCTCTCCACCAATCCGTGGGAACGCAATGGATAATCATAAAAATAATTTGATTATCCAAAATGGCGGCGATGTGGTTCGCCACCCATCACGTCTCGTTTCTCGCGGAGGCGAAAAGTGGACCATGGAGAGCCGCTCTGCTACGTTGAATGTAAGAGGAGGAATGGATGGTAAGAATGAAAGTGAACAAGTATGTAAGGATCGTAGCAAGTTGAAAGAAGTGGTCTCTGCCTACCCCTTTACGGGAAAAAGGCGTGATTATATGTATGTATGTATGGATCAGTAATTTAGGGGCTACGGTACTACGATAGAACAATGCCTGCTATCACTTATGTCTGCCAAAATCATTACGCTTCCTTTTGGCTTCGTCGTAATTGGGTAAAAAATATAACGCATTTACTATTCATTAATAATGAAATGATTGATCCTCAATGTTCATTATTTAAAAAGGCATAGATGCGCGCTCGTTAATAGTACATTACGATACGCGTGACCTAAGTTGCCTATTACTGCACGGCGTGAAGTTAGCGCCCGAGCGGAGCGAGGGTGCTAAACGCCGTGCAGTAATAGACAACTTAGGCCACAGGTATCGTATATTATTTTATAGCAAGTGTGACAAAAACCCGCACTTTATGCACGCTGCGTGCGTAAATTGCGGGTTTAGGTCACGCTGTGCTATAAAATTCTTTTCTACTTGAGGAACCATTTTACATACTAAATAATGTAGTGCAAACACTGTACAATACAGACTTATCAGTAAGTGTTAACAAACATTCGAGACTCGTAAATTCTCCCACGACACCTCATAACTGGCGAGTGGCGCCCAACGTGGGGCTGCACAGAGTAATTTTCCATTAACTTTTAAAGGTTCTCTGAAAACGCAATATCAATCCTAACATTTATACTTACAGTTCATTTTTCTATGTATGATATTTTTCTTGATTAAAACCAGATTTATTGAAAAGTAGACCTTAAGTTAAAAGGAAAAAGTGAGTTTAATAAGAATATGTGTTTCTTTGGGGTTAGAGAAAAAGGGTCTCTGCTGGGGGGGTATGCTACATCTATTATTTCGCTTTTATGAAACGAGCAAAAGTTCCGTAGAAAAATAGTTAGCATACTAACGAGGTTAAACATGATTAGCGCTTGTAACCAAATGAAAATAATATACTTGTAAGCTCTTTTAGATTCCTTCTTTAAGCGCAGCAAATACTTCTAATTGAAAATAGCATTACCTTAATTGTGAGTAAAATGATTAAGATCTTGTATTTTTAATATCTTAAGAAGTAATTTATTTTTACCAATAAAAAATAAATAAAATAAAATATCCCATGGGCAACTTTAAAATTGTACTACAGTCTACAATACATTATTATTAATTAAATTATGTGGTACTATTAAATAGCTTCTTGCCAAGAGGGAGACTGTTATTAAACGCCTGGCGATTTCAATTAGGGTCGTTTTTTTGGTACTCGGTTGATTTTAATGATTCGAGGGGATAATTTCTTTAATATTTTATGAGTAAAGTCTGCACTATTCAAAATTTTATTCGGGATCTTTAAAGATCTCGAAAAACATGTACAGTTACGAATTTATTTACTTAGGTCACTTTGCATATAAACATTATTTGTTAGTTTGTGGTCAGATTTCAAACAATGTCTATAATATTTTAGTATCCTTAAAAAGTAATGAACAATTCGATTCGATCAAGTCCACGGCTTCTCAAAGAAAGCTTCGCCTCCATTGCTGCTTAATTGTCCAATTCATTTCACTTTAATGTATCGCTTTTGTTGGAAACAAAGAAAGCTTAGCGAGAAGCGTTAAAAGTTTGAGCAGAGAATGTTCGGGTAGATTAACTTCATAAATATAATAAAATAAAACCCAATACGAATTTCATCGATTCCTGACATTGAACCACCACGCCCCTCGTATATACAAACATAGCCGAGTTCCATTCAAACCCCCCTGTCTGGCGAACGGCAATTTGTCAAATATGGGGTCCGCCGAAAAGACCCCATCTCATAAAAAGGATTTGAATAATCGAAATGACAACACGCTAATGATATTAGTTAAATGCAACTTAACAGTTTACAATTTTAATAAAGAATATGCATTATTAATCCTTGTATTAGGACGGAATTCTTGGTCGTTGCTTAAGAAAAGACTTAAGAATTTTCGAATAAGTTCTTCGCCTTATTTGTATGAAATAATACTTAAGACAATGCTTAAGTTACGACTGTGAATCGAAATGTCACCTTAAGCATGTCTATAAGGCGAACTTAGAAATAAGAATCGACCAAGATTACGCCCTTAGTTTAATTTGCTATCTTACATTCAGTCAAAAAAGTATCGGGAATCGATGATGTGTTTATGGTTCCAAATTCAATTTTTTTTTTGTTAGATTGGCACAACTGTTTTCCATATTGGCGCGGAGTTTGCATCTGTTATTTATATTAAATACAGTGCTGTTTTTAGCTATGTCATATCTAGTGTGTATTGCGAATTTCATAATGGATAAAAACATCAAACAGAGAGTTTGTCTTAAATTTTGCACCGCCAGTGGAAAGTTAACAATAATAAGTTGACTCAACTCTATGCAAGCTACTTCAATAATTCGTTCAGTTGAGAGGCTCACGACATCTTTGCGTTCCTTGAATTTTATTTTTTTTCTAATTAATATTAAAGAGCCATCTCTAATGCCATTTTCTCTACTGAACTGACTTGCTAACTGGTGATCATTAAAATTGAAAATGAGTTCATGTTGTCTGAACCAATGTTCAGATATACAAATAATTTCAACATTAAATTCATCTAAGAATAACTCAATTTCAGGTTCTTTAGCTACCATTCCTTGTAAATTTTGATGCACCAGATTAACAATACATAGTACTAGTATTCTGCTCAATAAAAGCAGTAGTCGAATAAGCCAAATTCTTGGCTGGATTTAAAAATAAAAACTTTAATTGTACCCTATCTATATGTCGCTTACAGAAGTTAGATAAGAAGTTAGCATAGGGCTTCAGATTTATGCACCTTGAACATGTTACACGTGTAAATTGTCAAGCGTGACTAAAGCCCTATTGTTATGTCACCTACACATCATCAATTTCACGAATGAGATTATGTATTTCTTTTGTTTGCCCATGTAATAGCTTTATTATGGCTTCTCTACACTTCTGCACTGACATAATGAAATCTTCAATTGTTCTTACATTTTATTACGTAATCTTTAAGACTGAAACTATTTATTAAATTAAAGCGTGTGCCATGCAACCAGTAAAAAGTATCGAAACGGTTTTTTAGAAGTTTCTTTATCGTTTCTATGAGATTTAGGTCCAGTACTTGTCAGTTAGCTTATTTGCACGTTTTGTCTCTGTCGCACGATATAGGTAAAGTAAGCAGTGACGAAATTTCCGCATAAGCTATCCGACACTTATTAGAAGACTAGCTGATGCCCGCGGCTCCGCCTGCGTAAGTAGGTACACATAAGGACATATAAGATAAGGGTAGTAACCCATGGGAACCTTATATGTTCCGCGATAAAAAGTAGCCTATGTCCTTCCTCATGGTTTACTTTATCTGTGCCAAATTTCATGATAATCGGTTTAGTAGTTTTTACGTGATACTGTACATAAAGTATACTACGGGAACCGTACATTTCCCCGCGTTAAAAAGTAGCCTATGCCTTTTCTCAGGCTCTAGACTATCTGTGTAACAAATTTCATTTAAATCAGTTTAGTAATTTTGGCGTGAAAGAAGGACCAACAGACACACTCTTTCCCATTTATAATATTACTATGGATTGTGAAACAGGCCCTGAAACTATTTGGATAACCTTAAAAGCCTGTGCCGTGAGCTATTAGGGGTAAAATTTTAAAATACGTCGCCATTTTAAGGGGTCGCGAGTGGTTGGGGGGAGGGGGGGAGGGGTCGGATTCCCCCCTCACCATTTTCACCTGCCGGAAATACTTGATTTCCTTAGAAAAAATAAAAAACAGAATTTTTCAAAAATTGTTTATTCGACTTTATAAACAACATCGCCATTTTAAGGGGTTGCGAGTGGTTGGGGGGGAGGGGGGTAGGGGTCAGATTCCCCCCTCACCATTTTCACCCGCCGGAAATACTTGATTTCCTTAGAAAAAATAAAAAACTGATTTTTTTCAAAAATTGTTTATTCCACTTTATAAACATGTTTTATAGCTTTTATTAATTCCACGAATGGATCTTTTCTATATTTCATGTTATTTCGCCGCCACAAATATAACATCTGCAAAATTGTCTATGTCATTAAAATAGGGATGTTGCCTTCTGTGGAATATCACAATTTTACAAATTAAATTTTATAATTGTTGATTAAAGATACATAAATCTGAAAGAAATAGGTATTTAGAGTGATGCGATTAAAAAATATAAGCAAATAAAAAATATTGTCCATCCCTTTCTCGCAAAACGATTCGTGACGTCACAGCCTGCTACCGCCATACATTTTGTGATGACAAATGTATGGCGGTAGCAGGTTGTGACGTCACAGGCCGATATATCGCTCTCTTTCATATTGTAAATTTCAATGGTTTGTATCTACGTTATTTTTTCAGATATACAAAAATGGGTTCTGGATTGTTTATTAACATGTTGACTAACATCGAATAGACGAATAAAATTTTTTTCGGCAACATGCCTATTGTCTTTTTTTAAAAATCTTTTAACGGCCCTCCACTGGGACTCAATTCGTTGAGTATGAGTCCCATCTTCAGCTATGAATGGGTTGTCACAATCCGAGTGGTTGACTTTTCTGTGTATGTAGCCATGTTCTGACAAGCAATCATATGCTTTCCAAAAATCAGTGTGGATGGTGGTGCCAATTTCCACATTCTTTAATATAAGTGGCACCAAAACCTCAGCAGAGCGAATATTGTCTGGACACACTTCCAACCTCAAATCTTCAGATCCATCCTCAATCATACCTAGAACCCAATGGCCCTCAATAACAACTGGCTTCAATTATGAGCCATCTGGGTGGTATACAAAAAAATAACCACGATCTAACCTAACCCAATGAAGTCGTATTGGGCCAAGTCGGAGTAATACATTGCTATTAATTACCTAAGAATTATATACCGTTCTCATACATTTCCTATTCAAATTATATATATAAAATATAATTACCTCGATTATATTTTCTTTTTCCAAATTTTAATTCCATACATTTTGATCGGCGATTCTTTAAAGAAGCGATAAAGAAAAGATCTTGGCTCACCCCCCTTGTACTAAAGCATAAAGATTACGTTCCGTTTTGCATAATTGCAATAATATTTAAGAATTTTTGAAAATTGTTTAAAAATATTTAGACGCAACTCCGGCAGCCAAAATTTCTTTGGGGGGTTTAAGACTAACTCCCTTAAGCCCCCTACACCACCAATACTCTCAAATTCAGGCGACTCGTTATAAAATCCAACCCGGGGGAGGGGTCATACTTAACGTGACAGTACATGTTAAGTACAGATACATGGATAGGTACTAAAAAGCGTCCCCCCTCCCCGCCCCCTATGTTTAGGGGGCGGGGGTTTCAAAAAGTCGAAATTTTATGGTAATATGTGGATGACCCCTAATAGTTAAACCAAGCGAAGATTGCACCTAAAATTATTATTGTGAGATAGAACCTTGAACTTTAAAATACCATACAAATTAGGCTTTATATAAAAAATAAAATACCTATTCGTATTAGTTGCGTATATGGTATCTTGTAAATTAAGTAATTTTTAGTTTGACGTAATTTAATTTACTAAAAAGGAAATGCGTAGGCAGTCAATTTCAGTATTTGTTATTAAAACGACCAAAGAGCACAATTATATCTAATTTTAATAAGTTTAGAAGTGGCCGGTATAATTAAAAAAGTTAACCAAAAAATAACTTTTCAATCTAAAAATAAGTTTTCAGCAAAATTATATTTTCTTTATTTGTTAGCGCTATTATGCTAAAACTAATATTTACTTTATATTCGAAGCTTAAACTCTGGGGAAATGATACAAAAACGTTGCTACAGCGACTAAAGCAATTTACTAGAAAAATATTAGACAATTCACTTTACTCAATTCTAAGAAAAGTCATTCCAAAGACTTTGTTTTTAGCTTGTAGAGTACATGCCTAATAGTGGCATGGGGTTTCTATAACTCCATTCTTATAGGCTTCACTTACCACTTACCTTTTGAAGAACCTCATCCAAATACCTACTGGCTATTTGTACAGGAAGGAGAACTAGCCTTCGCTACCAATACAGATAGTAATATAATATTATATTATTTGCAAATAATGCCTATATATTATTCTCTTATTGAAAAACAAAATACACTCTGTAGGTAGGTAGTCTGTACTAGGTAGGTAATATTCCTAAATTAGAAGGTAAAACACAATCTGTAGGTAGATACCTACAGATTGTGTTTTACCGAAATGAAGACTTCGTTTGATTGGTTGAACGCGCTTAGGTATACTCTTAATTTATACGGATGCAGTCAAATCATAACTATAGTCTAATCGCGTTAAGAATGAAGTGAATCATGCGTACACGGTACAACGTCAATATGGCTTACTTCAATGGGTTAATGTGAGTATTCATTGCTTCTAGCCCAAGAGCTACTAGGAAATTTAGAGCAGGTGTTTAAGACAAGCTGAAACCTTGTCCTATAGTCCTCCTATTTTACCTCAACACAAGCCTACAGGTCTGGCTGGTCAGAAGCAGGGCTAAGTAAATATACAAATTTTTTAACAGTGAATTTTTTATGCCCAAAAAACATGTTTGAGGCAATTTGAAATTTTGATATAGTGTTAGAGTTTAATGTTTATGAAGATGGGAAAAAAAGTAATTCAAAGAAAACCGCGCGTTGATAGTTACGAAACCCTCCTTAGACATGATCTTGGTTAGATTTTTATCCTAGTCTTATGCCCAGAATTTAATGTTTAAGTTTATATCGAGTTTTTATTTTTTAACCTTTTTCTAATTTACTTTTACACTGGTCTGGCAAGGTTAAAGCAATGACTGAATGACCTGGCTTTTTTTTCCCCAAGTCCTTAAATATTAAACTAACACACTATATCAAAATTTCAAATTGCCTCAAATATGTTTATTGGAGATTAAAAAATTCACTTTTTAAAAATTTGTATTTTGACTTAGCCTCGCTTCTGACTAGCCAGACCTGCAGTCTCGTGTTGAGGTACAACAGGAGAAGTACAGGACAAGGTTTCAGGTTACCTCAAACACCTGCTCTAAAATTCCCAGTAGCTCTCCATCTATTTGTCATTTGTCAATTTTGACATTTGTAGGTACTGAAAATTCGCCGATTAGACCATAGTCATTTTGTTTTTATTTGAATTAAATTCCTATTCTTATCTTGACGTCACGTTACACGTACGTAAATGTTTTATCAAATTTCTGAGGATTTTCTCATTTTCCTCAAGTCTGTCGTTCGTATTATGTTTTAAATATTCAACGCGAAGGCAGTAGGGACAATATTGACTTTTCTTTTCAATTGAATCAATTTTATTATTTTATCGACATCTAAATTCAATTTGTGCCAAACCTGTTATTCAAATATTTATCTACGATATTTAACTTTAATATTGAGATCTATATGTTATAAGATATTTCAGCTGCTGCTGATGCGATTTAAGGAACACATATCTTTAAGAAGCGTTTGAGAAATCGGCGTTTAACTTTGTACGTATTAAATGTAGCTCTTTGTACGTAGTAACGTAAATACTTTGTACGCAGTAATGTAACTACCTACTAAAAAATCAAAAGTAATGTTAAAGTACTTAGTACCTACTGCCATAAGACCTCGCTGTCCGATTCCAAATTTCTACTAACGATAATAATAATAATTGGGGATTAGTATAGGGTTGCCAGAAATACTTTCATCGAAAATGTTGCTATAATCTACATAGTATTTTTTGCTACGTATCTCGACAAATAACATAGACAGTGAAGCTAGTGGCTTAAATGGTTGAATACTTAGTACCTAGGTAGGTACTAGTTACTACGGATTTTGTAAATACTAAATAGGTACGTGTAACGGATGTTACCACTTGTGATCAGAGTATCATAGTTTATCTCTTACTTACCTAATTCATATCGATCTCCAGTAAACGGAAACTACGCTTTCACAGATAAAAAAATATCCGATCTTATCTGAATTATTTATATGTTTTACCGTTATTAACAATTGTCATTACTTGAATTATATTTATCTACATTCGGAATAATACGTTACAACTAGATATGAGCGCCGCGCCGGCGCGCCGCCGCCGCCGCCGATTTTGCCGCGCCGCCGCCGCCGCGAAAAACAATCGGCGCGCCGAGTGATCGAGAGGGATTGTCATAATGTGTAATTTCAGTCAGTGACTGAGCATTCATATTACCTAAGTCACATAAGCCTTACTTCTTTCACGCTTTAAACGAGGAGAACATCCACCTGAGTATCACCTATCTCATCGAAAGAGTTGTGCATAAAAGACAACATGCTTACTAGATCGACCTATTAGATCGCATTGATAAAGCCATTGAGGATAAAAAAAGGCAAAAAACTCAACCTGATTTATTACCGTAATAGCCTGGCTTCAAAAATTACTATAGAGTATCTACTCTATAGTAATTTTTGAAGCCAGGCTATTACGATCTCAGGCTTTGATCTCAAAGCTACGCTAAATAACAGAGTAGCGTGATGACGCTACTCTGTTGTTTAGCGTTGTTGTTGTTGAGTAGTTGATGAACTATCATGAGGTTAACGCTCAGGGGCAGGTTGACCCAAGGATGCCCACAGGGAGGGGTGGGGTACTGTCGCCGCTGGAGTGGTCCCTGGTAGTGAATAGGCTGCTAATAGAACTGAACAATAGAAGGTTATATGCTCAAGGATACGCTGACGACCTAATAATAAGAATAGCTCCCCATACCGATTTTAGTGTTAGCCAGTGGCCAGCAGTTATTATTATAGTGCCCTTGTATGTGCGCAGTATACAAGAGCACTCTCTCTTCCTTTACTCTCGTAATCCAGTGGGACGGATAACCGACAAGACTGGCGAGAGATCGGGCTCTGATCCGACGTTTTACATGCCCATCCGACGAATGGATCACCTTTCTTGTCAGACAATCCGGTGATTAGCCTGCAGTGTCCTAACCAAACTTGAAAACAACTTTTTTATGTTGTTCCAATGCGGAAATCGAACCCACTACCTCCGAGTCGAGAGCCAAGCTCTAATCCGACCTATCGATACTAGTGGTGGGCAAATGCGCATCAGTAGTCGCTGGACTAATGGAATCAGGTGCAAAATTGGTGCAAAAGGGTCAAGCTAACAGTCAACGCTAATAAGACAGCTTTATACCTAACACCAATAAGAGGAAGTTGAAGGGACTAAAACCCCCAACACTCTTCGGGAAAACTACCATGTTTGCAAGCGAGGTCAAATATGTTGGAGTGATCCTAGATATTAAGGGACTTACTTGGAATAAACACATCGATGACATTATGAAATAGGCTAGATGTGCTCTGTGGTCCTACTCAATACTTGTCAGCTCTAAATGAGGCCTTCGGTCGAAGCCAATACTACGCTTGGTTATACACAGCTAAAGTGAGGCGATTGTCTTTTTTGTTCTCACAGGAGAAAGGTTGTTACGCCCTTCCCGGGTTGGGCGACCCGGGGCGACTCCCGACGTGACTCCCCGGTTTACCCAATAAAACTGAACCTGCGGATGCCCTCAGCCGCTATAAGGGGAGTGTCCTAGATCTGTCTAGCACAGAACACCTCCCGCGACCGGCCGGTCTATCTCTATAGGGACCGGACTTCCAACACAAGTAGAGGCCACTCTGGCAAAGCGGAGCGTCCCCCTCGGCGCCGGAACTAGCTAAGCCGGGGAAGTTCCCATCCTCTCCCGGAGACGGGGCTCCACCCTACTTGAATAACTGCAACAGTCTCTTCTTGAGAGACCTGTCATGGCCATGCCATCTGACGCCATGATCAAGGTGCATTAGCTTCAAGGGGCTATACTAGTTTTCATAACTTCTAGGGAGGACTCGGTCCCTATTGATGTTTACCTTAAGGACATAATTTAGTTCACGGACAGATCTAGGAAAGATAACCGGGATGGCGCTGGACTACAGGGGCGTGCCACCTATAGGCAGACATGCTTGTTTGGGAGACTTTGCACCGTGTTTCAGGCTGATATCTCCACTATTATTGGTTGTTCACTAGAGAGCCTACGCAGTCAGTTATATAAATGGCTTCGACGTCAGTTCTTGAAAATGTGGACGTTTATAAAACGGAAATAGAAAAAGATTACAGTGATTACCCTCTTTGGAATCAAAGCACAGTTAACTGCTAATTCCAAAGTAGTTCCTACTTTGAAATTGTATTATTACGTTGTCTTTTTCATCACTACAAAAAGTGTCATAAATTGTATTACATTTAAATGGTATGTTACCCAATAAATAAAAGTATTTTAGCTATGAATAAACTACAATTTTTACTACCGAGTACAAACTTCTACCCTTTCAAGGTCACGCCGCCGACGCCGCCGCCGCCGACCCAAAAAGGTCGGCGCGCCGCCGCCGACCTAACACCCATCGGCGCTCATATCTAGTTACAACATAAAATAATATATTATAGTATGTAGATGGGTGTAAAATTCTTACAAAAAAATATTTATAATTTTGCATTCCTACTAATTTATCATTTATGTCATTTTATCGTTTAAATTAATCTTATAATATCCATCTAGACAACTATAGTAGGTAGGTACCTATACTATAGGAAAGAAAATCGACGATACCGCTGTCGCGCTATCAGATTACTTACAAATATCCTTTGTAGAACAAAATCCAACATTTGGAGCACAGTTATTTCTGTTCAGCCCTACATAAATCAAACTAACAAGACACGGATAGTTGTGGTTCTCGCATATGTCTGCGGAAGTTACGGCTAGCTACAAATGTTAATCTATTATAAGGTTATTTAAAATCAATTACGCGTATATGATCTTATAAAAGCCTTTCTTATATCTCTTCCAGGCTTTTTTTGGGATTTTTGTCTGTTGGTCTGTACGTTTTGTTCTCAGAAACTATTAAACGGATTTTGATGAAAAATCAAAATCGAAGTACTTAGTTTTGTTACTTTTCGTTATTAAATAACACTCACGGAGTTGTCCCTAAATGATGCCCACCATGAAATTTGGTATGGTAATTTAGGATTTTTATCGCGTACGCACGGTTCCCGTTGGATTTCTTTTTACGCATACGTCACGAAGTCGCGGGAAACATCCAGTAATATAGAGTAGGTACGCGGTATTCAGCTAACCGTGATACTTGGTCCTATGAGTTTTACTTAATCGTAGACCACGAACACATTCTCTTGATATTTGCTCCTATGGGCTTTATTGTACTTTTTTTATAATCGCCTTATCTACTATATATCGCCTTAAGTATATTATATCGACTCAAGTGTACATTTTATTACAGTGAAGTCATCATATTATGTGTAATAGACGCTCACCACATAGATATAGAGTCAATAGGCCCTAACAAAACATTTTATGAATTACTTAGACCGAAATATTATTTTGAATTAGGACTTGTTTCACAATCTTCTAATAAGTGTCGGATAGCTTATTCGGAAGTTTTGTCGCTGCATACTTTATATCGAGCGACAGACACAAAACATCCAAATAAGCTATCCGACACTTATCTGTAGATTGTGAAACGAGCCCATAGAAGAAGTTATTTTACAGATAAATCCAGGTTCTATAAAAAAAATATGCCAAGACACTTACCATCACAAAAACACTCCATCATCTGAAACAACAAAAATATTCATTAGTGATTTGTATTTTGTATCTTACTTTTTATAAAAACAACAGTTTTGTTTTACTTAAATAAAAATATGAATTAGTACTTAAATATTTTTATTCCATCAGTTTTTTATTAAACAAAAGTTATTAATTACTAAAATTTGTATTTAATAATTTTTGGACGTACCTATTGACGTATAGCAAAATATTATATGATCTGTAAATATAAAATAGATATTTATTATATCAATGATTTTTGTGATCAATAATTTAATTGAAAAAATCAATTATTAATTATTTTATACGTAGCATACAAGCGACAGCCCTATTTCGTTCCACATTTCAGTTAAAACAATGAGACCTAATTACATATTAGTTACCTAATTGCTTCCAACTAATTGCATTTGCATTAATCAGTAGTTAATACTGCTGCTGATGTATTAAAGGCTTATGCGGAAGTTACCTACAAATAGTTCAGTAGTGGTATCTATGTAAAACGCTAGTATCCAACTATCATGCAGTCTTTACCTACTCCATTTCGATTCGTACCAAACGGCAAAAAAAACAACTATTGTACCTAAGGGGGGCTCCCTTGATATATCTCTTAAATATTTATTTTATTCCGTTTTTAGGGTTTCGTAACAGTCGCTCTTGTATGTCTGTCCGCGCCTCTAGCTTGTGTAATTATGAATTTATATTCATAATTACACAAGCTAGAGGCTAGATGAAATTTTAGATTGAAAGTTAAAGATTGTGTATAGGTCTCGGTTTTGGCGTTATAAAATAATAATACATTTATATTTTAGGGGTGGCTCTCCATATATGTGAAGTGGGAATGAAAACATTTTTTTCCTGCTACCCCATCGTGTTATCATCAGCAGTAGTATCATCTTTAAATAGATCTTTTAAAATATAGACATGGTTTCATACATCACTTTTTTTAAAAATCATTTTCGAGTAATCCCCCGAGGCCTCCAAAGTGGTATGTAAGCCCCCCCCCCCCCCCCACACAGCATTTCTAAACTATTGGAGATAGAAACTTGTAAGTTTCTATGCAGATTAGATCGGGGCTAACTCTTTAGGAAAATTATTTTAAACAAAATCGGACTGAAACTAATACCCCCTTACTAATAAACGCTGTATAAGCTTTGAATAGTTACACAGTGTTTTGTCTCTTTCTATCGAATTAAACATGTCACTGGTGTGATGTGAACAAAACACTGTATAACTATTCAAAGCTTATGTAACAGCGTTTATTAGTAAGGGGGTTAAAGTAATTTGAAAAAACCTATTACGCGTTTATAGTTACGGAACCCTCCTTAGACATGTCGTGTTATGCTCTTGGGTAGGTATTGATTCAAAACAGAAATGCATAATCTGTGAAAATTTTAACTGTCTAGCTCACGGTTCATGAGATGAGGCCTGGTGAATGGTGACAGACAGACGGACGAACAGCCTCCGCGAACGGACGGATTCTTAGTAATACGTACGGAACCCGCATAATTAAATACAGCCAAAATATAAATGTGTCATTGTTTGTTTATTCCGCGGTGAACAAGTGATATTTAAATTGAAAGTAATGAGGTTTGTTTACATTTAAATGACATTGAATCGGAACGGAGTATATTATGTGGAAGAAATACATGTAATGGTAATAAGGAAATAGGTACATGTGATAAGGAAAGGTAATATAGGTGAATTGGTTTTTTTTTTTGCCAACAATTTACATTTTACAATAGGTCGGTACTCGGTATTCGGTGTGGCCCTGTCTCGTAAAGGTTGTTGCTGACGTTTTCTCAGGCGAGTTGTGCATTTCTTCAGAATCAATAGCGAGAAGTGACCAACGCTTTTTTCCAAACGCTGTTTGTCCACCGCCAACGTCAACAGAACGTCAATGAGAACGAGATTATTTCTGTACCCCAAGCAGGAACATTTTGCGGTATCGTTACGTGTACGTGACTGTGTGAGGAATATTGTATGAAGAATGAAACTTTTACATCCGCTAGAGGCGCTTTCATGGTTTTCATACAATATTTCTCGCTTACGTACACGTACACTGGTCGAGATTAGATTGACAGGACGGGCGTGCGGTGGACAGGCGGATTTAGTATAGTGCGATTCAAATTACAATAGGATCGAGTCGGCGCCATATTTTTTCGAATTAAGACTGTTAAGATAGTTCAATTTATGTTTAGATAATTGATTACTATTTAACGTTTTTATTTAAGTTCGACGCAAGGCTATTAATATTTATATACAAATAAGTTTTTCTGAAAATCGCACTTTTCAAGTGATATTTGACAGAAAAAGGTAATTGACGTTCCTAGTTTCATTTGAAACGCGTTAAAAATGTACGTATCGCTACTTCGGCGCCGTCTGTATTTCTCGTTGACGTCCCGTTGACGGTAGCGCTGGACAAACAGCGTAAGTACTGCGTTACACGCCAAAAATCTTCCAAGTCCGTACAAAAAACTGAATTGCTCTTAAAACAGTGCATTAGATGTACAATATCGACGAAGTTGTTGCTCGACCAGTTTCTAAACATTTTCCTGCACTGGGACGCCACAAATATTTAAACACAAAGGAAGTGACCGTAACGACTGCCGACGTGTTTGAACCACGTATTTACTCCACCAAAAACCGTCAACGCGCTTGAAAGTGAAGTCGTCACGACTACTCCAAATTGGAGTGGCTATCCACACATATATATGTTGCCACAGAATAACGGCATATTTTACGCAACTTTTTTTAAATTAATTTTTATTGAATACCTAATTGTCGTAACATAATAACGCGATTGTTTTGTAAGTGTAAAGAGTAAAGTAAATAGCGGGCGGAGCGGTGTTTCGCCATGGTTTTGGTTACAGTGCGCTGCGTACAAATGTGATCGAACACTCATTCTGGATGTTCTGTATTCTGTAATTTACACGCTAGTATGTGTGCGTGCGCAGATTTTCATCTTTTGCATTGGTGAGCGGCAACTTGTTCGATAGTATGCACAGTATTGATATAGCAGGTACAGAGTGTTAGGTATCGGAATAGTAAGGTTACGAGTTAGGCCCAGGGATTTTGGTCAATAACAGTTGCATAGGCGGACAGGCAAAGGGCAGTAAGCCTCAATTCCCAAAAAAACCCATGTGTCTAGTAAAAACAGAGATCACGCAATAATGCATACGTAACATGTGGGCTAGGGTGTCTCTAACCCCTATTAGATATAGTCAAAGGATAAAATATTCTATGACCTTGAATACAAAGTTTATTTTACATTGTAGTGAGCGAGGTATATGCAAGTGCATTGCTTAGCTATGGTCAATCGATAATATTCTTTAAGCTATTGAGTACAAAGTTTATTTTACATTGCAGTCAGCATATACAAGTGCAATCCTAGCCCGGATCGATACTGGGCGAAATATTCGAGGGTTACAAATATTTAATTGCTTGCGACAGACTTGAACTGGCTCGGTCAATAAACGTTACAATACAGTTTTCTTACGAAAAATTTTACTTGGCAATTTAAAAGTTACTAAATAGTACCTACTTAGCTATAAATAATAAAATAAATAAAAATCTTTATTTCTCAATTTATCAATTAGCTCAATATTATCTACATCTAAATTGTTATATTTTGTAAGTAAAGTAACTAATTCTCATATAGTAGAGTTATTGGTGACATTAGTCACAATTCACAAATATCCCGTAACTAGTGTTCATACTACTACTAGAGCTCCGTGGACAAGTGGGTAGACCGTTTGGTTTGCACTGGAGAGAGTGCAGATTCGAATCCCAGGTTATGGCGTGTACCAATGAGACTTTTTCAGATCTCAAGTATATTATACGGACGCTAGAGCGGTGAAGGAAAACATCGTGAGGAAACCCGCACAAGGTTGGCCCCAGACGTATTGACCAGACATTCCTATGGACTATGCTGACTATGTTGTGAGAATGCCGTATGTCCTTAGGCAACTATACGACATTTAAAACCGACTGTCCCAGGCACTATACAGTATTTCAAGAGTGGTTGCTTCGCTCGGAGAATCCATACTTAATATTATAAATGCGAAAGTGTGTCTGTCTGTCTGTCTGTCTGTCTGTTACCTCTTCACGCTTTAACCGCTGAACCGATTTTGATGAAATTTGGTACAGAGATACTTTGAGTCCTGGGAAAGGACATAGGATACTTTTTGTCCCAAAAATTTGCGGTGTTCCCGTGGGATAATGTATTATTATTATGTGTACTTTGATTGTCTTTTACTGCTAAACGGTTGAATTGATTTGAATGAAATTTGGTATGGCAGTGGTTTATGCTTTGGACAAACGCGCAGTGTACTTTTTAACCGACTTCCCAAAAAAGGAGGCGGTTATTTTTTTTTTGTATGTTCAACGATTACTCCGCCGCCTGTGGACCGATTTTCATAGTTTTTTCTGTGATGTATAGGGTGTAATCCCAAATTGGTCCTTTTGATATCAAAGAGGTGACCTGATGATGGGATCCATGAGGAATCGAGGGAACTCCTCGAAATTTATATGGACACATATAGTGATTTTGACTTTTTCTGAAGTAGTTCAAGTATATGCTACCAAAAAGTAAGATTTTGCTCCAAGGTATACCCTGGATCCAAAAGTACAGAACAGAACTCCTGGCTCCTTATAGATACATGTTTGGGAATTTCGGCGTTGTTTAAAGAACTGCAAGCATATGCCACCCTGTCAGTTAGAGTAATCATCATCATCATCACCACTATCACACCATACATCATCAGATTATGATGATATAAAAGGTATTTCTCATAGTATTTTACACTAACACGGATATCTTTGAACATTACTCTGCCGTTTATGGACCTATTTGCAGTGGCGTGCGCTCCATAAAGGCAGAAATGCAGTGCTTTACTTACTTACCATTCACAGATATTTTAATAAAACGTTCGGACGTTTTATATGACTTTAATTAATAGTAAATAAATGAATAAACAAAATATAATAACTTAAAAACGCCTAATATTTTATAATAGCACCTATTTACAAGTACATTATGTTTGGCAGGCGTTTAGCGACATGTTGGTGATGCGACTCCTGCCTTGTCGTGTAGCAGTAGATTTGTTCGCATGTGTGTAGTAATTTTAGTGTCCGTACACAGTTCGCAAACGCACACACCTATGAATATCCCAAGGCGCGAGTCGTCCAACTCCTACGGCATGCTTATAGACTTCGGCGAAGTTCGGCAGTTGTCGGGACACGGAAGTAATCGGGTATATTCGTGGCACGGTGGCCTATAATGCGAGTAATTATAATTGACGTAAAATCTAATTACTCACTACGCACATGATGCGTTTTTGTTTTAGTAAGGTTTTATTTGTTTAAATATCAGATTCAAGGAAGCCATTTTTTTCATGTGAAAACGCATTGTTATTTTTCGGTTGCCATTATATTTAATATTTATAGTTTTCTTAAAAGATTTTTCATTTTAACATTTGAAAGTGTGTACATTTAACAGTTTATTACTGAAGTTCTATAAAAATTGTAGGTAGTGATTTGCTTTTTAATTGATTTGAGTGATAATAAGTTCTCACAATTGTCATTCAGTAAAAAGATTCAAATTGTGTCTACTAAAGGTAGGTGTGTATCCGAGTTACAATAATTAAATCAGCAAAAAGGGAATGTAACTCGAAAGTTTCATGTTAAAAGTTATGAAGTTCTGTTAGTTCTGTTGGCATGGTTTCCGATTTAGAAATCCGTCGCTTGGCTGTGGCTATGCTAATTGCTAAAAATCTATAAAAGAAAAAGTTTTTGTGACCGACTACTCCGCCGCATACCCAGTGTCATATCATAACCGTGTGCACGCCGCTGCCTATTTGCAAAATTCTTTTGATGTTGTAAAGGGTTTAGTTCGAAATTGGTTCTTTAGTCACTAAAGTGGGAACCTGATGATGCGATCCATGAGGAATCGAGGGAACTCCTCGAAATTTATATCCACACATATAGTGATTTTGACTTTTACTGAAGTAACACAAGCATATGCTACCAAAAAATAAAATATTGTACCAAGGTATAACCTGGATCCAAAAGCACTGTACAGAACTCCTCAGTCTTTTAAGATATGCGTTTGGAAATTTCGGTATTGTTTAATGAACTGCAAGCATATGCCACTTTATAACTTACAGTAATCATCATCATCATCTTAATAGCAATATTTTATGGAAGCTTGGCGCGTATTCAATTATACATTCGATCGTGTGAGGATGGGCCCAGATATGTGAAATGAAACACTTGACGACTCGTTAACGACTGACTTTATTAAATGAAATGTACTTATTTATATGACAATAACTTACATACTACACCTTCCCCGATGGAAAAAAAATAATTGATTGTACACAATTATTTTATCACTTACCGACACTTAAGCAAAATTTAAACATAAAATTAATTTCTAGGTATAATGTTTTATAGTAACTAACACAATACAATGATAATAAAGATTTAAGACTTATATAACTTAGTCCTATTCTTATGAACTAGATCTATTTTTCCATTTTTTAATATTTTAACATTTGGCTCAATGTCTTCGATGACCTCATATGGCCCGTTATAAACACACTGCAATTTATTACCTGTCTCATTTTTAATTAGTATTAAGTCATTTTTCTTATAAGTTATAGGGTTACAATTTTTGTCATATTTTTCTTTTCTAATAATTTTACTTTTTAATAAATTTTTGTGTGCTTCTTTTTGTGAAGTTTGTAGCCTAAACTTTAATTCTGAAATGTAATCATCATTGTAAAGAGGATCGATAGAGTTTTGGGTGAAATTAGATGGTATTTTACATTTTTTACCAAAAACTAACTCAAACGGTGTAAAATTTGTAGAGGTATGAACGGAGGTATTGTAGGAAAAGCACCAAAATGGCAACCAAGGGCTCCATAACCGTGAATGATTTTTAGTTTGTATCCTTAAATAATTTCCTAAGCTTTTATGAGTATTTTCTAACGATCCTATACTTTGATGATGATAAGCAGTAGAATTTAATTGTTTTATCTGTAACAACTTACAAGTTTCTTGAAAAATTGATGACAAAAACTCACTACCCCTATCAGTAGCAATTATATCTGGTATTCCATACCGTAATATAAAGTTATTTACGAAATTCCTTGCTATCTCCTCTGAACTTTTAGTAGTCATAGGATACGCCTCTACGTATTTACTTAATTCGCATTGGATAGTTAAAATATATGAATAATTATAATCGTCTCTCTCTAAGGGTCCTACAACGTCAAGAAAAACTTTTTCCATAGCGGAATTAGCCGTAGTTGTAATTACCATTGGTTCCTTTACATAGTGTGTACTATGCTTTTGCTTTTGACATTTTTCACACTTACTAATAAATTTCTTAACATCATTCTCTAGACCAGGCCAAAAGTAATATTTTTTGATATTTTTATACATTCGTCTTATTCCAGCGTGGCCACTAGTTGGAAGAAGATGAAAATCATTCAATATTACCTTTTGGTCATCTTAATCTTGAATTATTTCTACGTCATTTAAAATACATAATCGCGGACCGGTCCAATCTTTTTGTATCTTTATTTCGTTAGCTAACTTTTCTATAAACTCGTCGTATATTTTACTTTTACATCGTATAAAAATTAATTCATCCACGAATATTCTTTCACAAAAATTTCTCAGTTCCCTCACAAAAGCGGCTGGCGTCAGTTGTGATCGGGCAACTGGATTTATATATAAAGACATTCTTTTCGACGAGTAACAAAATACATTATTTTCAATATCTATCTCTTTTAACTTACGTAAGTCTCTTAATTTATAATAGTCAATAAATTTAAGTTCAACAGATATTCCCAGTCTACTATGAATTTCTACAACTCTTGGTTGCGCAGGCCAATCGTCAGTAGGAACCATAGCACACGGAGAACTCTGAGACTGTAGAGCTTTCCTATGCTGTGCTCGTGTCATAACCGAGATGATGCTCTCATGCATCGCTTTTAAGTCTTCCGACGTGATAGGTAATCGTCACATCGCATCAGCTGCAACATTTTCGGAACCTTTAACGTATTCTATCGTAAAATTATAATCTTCGAGTAACAGCCTAAATTTTAGAAGTCGACTCGATGGATCTCTCATCCCAAAAAAATATATTAATGGCTTATGATCCGTTTGTATTACAAACGACCTACCGTACAAATAAGGACGAAAATGTTTAACAGCCCACACAATTGCCAAAAGTTCTTTCTCTATTGTGGGATAGTTAAGTTCAGATTTATTTAAATTTCTACTCGCAAATGCAATTGGCTTACTATTCGAATTACACAAAACAGCACCCAATGAATGTTGTGAGGCGTCTGTCTGTAACATAAATTTATGATCTAGTGCAAAATTTGGATATTCAAGTATGGGAGGTGCTGAAATTAAAGATTTTAAAGTTAAGAAAGCTGACTGACATTTTTCATCCCAATTAAATTTAACATTTTTCTTAGTCAACTGCGTAAGAGGGTATGCAATCATTGCAAAGTTTTTTATAAACTTCCGGTAATAATTTGCAAACGCTACAAATCTTATTAACTCTTTTAAATTATTTGGAGTTGGCCAATTACTTAAAACTTTAATTTTTTCTGGGTCGGGCAAAATACCTTCACGGGATATAGTATGGCCTAAATATAAAATCTCTTTTCTTAAAAAGTTACACTTATGAGGGTTTAGTTTTAAATTTACTTTACGTAACCTAGTGAACACATCTATGAGATTTTTTGTATGACTCTCTAATGAATTACCAAATACGACCAAATCATCTAAATAGATTAAACATTTTTCGTACGTCAAACCTGACATTGCAATCGTCATCATTTTTGAAAAAGCTGCGGGACTAGTTTTTAGTCCCATGGGCATTCTTGTCATTTGATACTGTCCTGAAAGAGAAGCAGCACCATTGCCTTTGACTGAATCTATAACTCCAAATTGTCCAGTATTAAAAGCAGTGTATTTTCGGCTACTAGGCTCAAGGTCACATTGATAGTAACTATTTGAAAGATCTAGTGTAGAAAAATATACAGAACCCGAAAGAGAGTCTAAAATTTCTGTTATATTTGGAAGAGGAAATTTATCATCCTGTATATTATTATTTAACTTTCTGTAATCGATGACTAATCGCCATTTTTTACTTCCTGAATTATCCAATTTTTTAGGAATTAATAATAAAGGTGATGACCAATCTGACTGACACGGTTCTATTATACCATCGCGTAACATGTCACTAATCTGTTTGTTCAGCTCTGATTTTTGTGAGTATGGTATCCTATATGGTTTACTAAAAATTGGCTGAGCATTATTTTTTAAATAAATACGATGTTTGTAAATGTTTGTAGTCGTCAATTTGTCACCTGGTAGTAGAAATATATCCGAAAATTTGGCACAAATGTTTTCAATAATTGTTTGCTCTTCTATGTTTAAATGGTTTAAATGAAGTAGATTTAGTAATTTTTTAACACGATCGGATTTAAAATTTTTACATCGACTAAAATCACATAATTCGTAATCACTAATTTTGTCTATTTTTGGATCAATTTTCTCAAGGCGTATCTCCTTCTCGCTAGTATTTAAAATTAAAATAGGTATCATACCATTTAAAGGTCTAACAATAATACTCGCTATAAATACTTCGTTTTGTAATTCTGACGAAAAAACAAGACATTCTTCTGTATATGTAGTTGGTATATAATGTATAGATTCCGATCTAGGCGGTAAAATATAATAACTACTACTACTTTCAATCTGAGAACTAAGCGGCATTACGATATTATTGTTATTCAATTTATTGTTCAAAGTTAAAGTCGAACATTTAAGGTTCAAAATTGCATCAAACTTTGTAAGAAAATCTTGTCCTATAATAGCATTTGCTTTGCACGGCAAAGTATGAAAAACATAAAACTTATGTTGCAACACAGATTCCTGAGAATCATGCATGTTACTAAGCGTCAAATGAACATATCCGATAGCTTGAATCGCACCGCCTATTCCTTGTATAGTTATGCACTCGTTGTGAGTTGGTATATTTAATTTTTTAACATAATCATATTTTATGGCACAGATCGATGCTCCGGTATCTAATAAAAATGACAAAATATTATATTTACTTTGAAAATGACTATTTTCATTGACATGATACAAATGTACACAACACGTGCTATTAGAGGCATAAATAAATTCATTATTCACGAAAAAACTGCCGGGGGATCGTGGGCGAATCGCTACCATCATCATTGCTATCAACTATCTGAACGGCCTCCTCGTTCATGACACGGATGTTTCCTCCTCTACGGATCCCGCGACCCCTAAAATTATTATAATAACTATTGGACTTACCTTTATGCGATGCTGTCTGACCTCGAACAAAACCACAACCATGACGTGGCGCATGTCCGGCCACAGCAGCGGGGCTGTTGGTGTTATGAAAATATTTGGGAGGTCCTCTCCACGAGCGATTGTAACGATTATGAAATTTACCCCTGTTGTAAAAATTATTAGTACCACGTTTTCTATTATAAAAATTAAGTGATAAGTCATCAGCTGATGATGATGATGACTGAAACGGCATATCGGTCTCCTCGTCTACCGCGGCTTGTATGGCATCCTTCAAGGAATCAAAATTTCGTGCGGCTATTATTGTGCTGAGTCGTCTATTGCGTAAACCGTCAGCAAAACGTTTTATAGCTTGTTTTTCATTTAAGGGCTGTAAAATTTTAAGATTTTCGGTTTTGCCACCTGCTTGCGAAATGGTAAGGTCCATAAATATTTCCGTTAACTCCTTACCAAAGTCATTAATAGTTTTAAAATCTTGTCTCACTGACTGCAATTTATTTTGCAAAGCTACGGAACTCTTTTTAGGCAAAAGAATGGCAGACATATCCTGTAATAATTCTTTTATAGTTGCATAGCTAGATTTTAACTTTAACTTGGAAGCTTGCGAAAGTCTACTTTTCAAAACAAAGTTTATTAAATTTAATTTACAACTATCTTTAGTCAGAATAGATGCATAGTAATCTATTCCGTCAATTAACTGTCTTATCGAAGACTCATCGGTCTCGACGGGCAATAACTTAATGCAGTTTTTAAATCGAAATCCATCTTGGAAAACTTATTTTCGATCGACGTTGCGCCAAACTTAGTACAAAATTCCTTAATTTCTAAATATAATTGCCTAATCTTAGAACAATAATTATTCTAACATTATTTATTTAATTCAACCTTAGTTTTATTTTATTTCCTAATATTAAGTACCTACCTAACAAAGGTATTAAAATTATAAACACATAATTTATTGCATTATTAGCTTACGTAGCGCTACATCCAAAAATCTTTAAACAAATTTCTTATAAACCATCAAAATACATAATGAAATTAATTATAAAATAAAAGAAATAATTGAACTAAGGTTCAATACATACATATTTTTCTGGGAGCTAATTTTCCACACACATTAATTATTGTCCACAACCATTTCTTAATTTTCATTGATGGCTCCTGGGTTTGATTCTCTCTGCGCAGTCGGCACACCTGGCTCCTTCCAGACTCCTCGGAGTGTTGTTCCGGCGAGCAAAAGATCTTCTCAATGTTTGGCCAATAATTCGATTGTCAATCCAGTTGAGATGACAATTTTGATACCACTTGAATACGAAGTAAATTGCTAACAATACCAGCAGGGCCAGAATAATCATCATTATGATACTGATGCTCGACAAATGGTATTGTAGTTGTTCTGTAGTGGCACTAAGAGCTGATCCGATCCCATTTTGATTAATTATTACTTCTTCTTTCTTTGGATAATTTGAATTGCACATGGTAACTTAAGTCTTAGATATTATTTTATTTATTTGCACACTGTTTAGTACAACTGCACTGGATAGTCACGGAGACAGTCACGGCATTATTTTATTCACAGTTTATTGAAATGCAATTCACACGCGCGCCCGCAACTTGACGCCTGAACCTGAGACCCCATGGCAGGGTCGCCATGTGAGGATGGGCCCAGATATGTGAAATGAAACACTTGACGACTCGTTAACGACTGACTTTATTAAATGAAATGTACTTATTTATATGACAATAACTTACATACTACAATCGTTTAGTTTAGACGTTCTTAAGACGTATTAATAATAACTTAAGAAAATATATCTCTAAAAAGGGTGAAATTATTATTTTTTAACAAAAAATTAAACCGACTTCCAAAGTAAAAATACACAAAAAAGTATGAAATAAAACTTAATATCTAAATAATTCCCCTTTCAAATTCTGCTAAAATTTTTACTATTTCTCTACTCAATCTTATTAATTTTGAAGTCGGTACCAGTAAATATGAACGTAAGTTCTATAAAATATTGTAGAATATTGTTTGGGCTGGTATCGATTTCAAAATTAATAAGATTGAGTAGAGAAATAGTAAAAATTTTAGCCGAATTTGAAAGGGGAATTATTTAGAGATTAAGTTTTATTTCATACTTTTTTGTGTATTTTTACTTTTTATCCCAAAAAGATAGATAATATTGTTCCCGAGGGATAATGTACTATTGTGTATATTTTTTTAATGTCTTTCATGGCATTAAACACTTAATGTTTAAACTATTGAAATGAAATATGGTATGATGGTGCTTCGGACAAACAATTAGTAATTAAAGAGAGAACGTAAGATAAGGAAGATACAGATTTAACTTAGAGTACAGTCGTAAGTGGCCAAAAAACCCCATTTCTCGCGGGCGGAGCCGCGGGCAAAAGCTAGTACTGTATAAATCATCCATTAACGGACGAAAATGCCTAATTTTTTAGTGTTCATACTAAATACCAGTAGTGACGTGTGCATATAACACAATTCACAATGACTTCACGTTTAATTAAGATAGGCACAATAACTGTGGTAGGTAGTACATTTTGAAACTTCCTAACCTAAATTTATTTACGGACACGACAACTTATTTTTATCCGAGGTACTCAGTTTCTTAAGATAGGTAAATTAAGTTCTGGAACTGATCTTACATCGACACTCGACAGGCTATGCGCTAGGGCTTTGACGGAGAACCTAGCCTACGCTACTGCTACATACATTACGTATGTATGTAGTATGAACACTATGTACAGTAAAACCATATTGTTATTAATGGCCCTCGGCAATCTACGTTTTTCTAATGAATTTAAATAACTTTAAAAAAAAAAGCGACAACCATTGTAGGAATACTAGAAATAAGAACAAGTTAGAAATACCGGTGATCAGACTAAGCAAAGTAAGTAAATCGTTTAAAGGTTCATGTATACGCCTTTACAATAGAATCCCAGAAAACGTTCAAAATCTTACCATTAATAAATTAAAAAAAGCTGTTAAAGAACGTTTGTGTGCTAAAGCTTATTATAAAGTCAGTGATTTCATTAACGATTGCACACCTTGGGAATAAGATGGCCCCCTGCAAGGCTGCTTTTATTTACTTAAGTATGCTCTATGTACTTATGACTAATGTTATATAGATTAAGTTACAACATTGTAAAAATATTTTTTTTGAAAAGAACAATTTTCCCATCTTTTTGCTAAAAGGTGGCCCCGTGCGAGTTTCTTACGCCGGTTCTTCTCGCCGGGCTAGTTTCCGAACCGGTGGTAGGCATCATGTAGGACAATTCTATAAGTGTTATTTCATAACCTATATGGAAATAAAAATTTTGAGTTTGAGTTTGAGTTTGAATGACAGACGATGTGTGAAACACGACGATTGCTGAGACACATTTAGGTGGTTGTCGAACTGTACCTACATATTACAAACATTTAAAAGGAGACTATTAATGATCCATATATTTGGGCCCCGATCTCATGTAACAGGCGGCAAACGAAAAAAAAACATAATATTGTAGATGAATTATAATAAATATTAAATAGTCTTCTGTATTTACGACCTACATGCCCGCTTAATTTTACTTTCTTCTATTTCTGGTCTTTATCGCTTTATCGATAATCTTACATAAAAGAGATTAACAGTGATTATGATTTCTCCTAGTTTCGTTTTATTCGTGCAACTTAATAGCTCAAAGTCGGAGTTCCTTTGATCTTTGATATCATTGATGATCATTGTGGAATGCTCGTTTATTTATCCTACCTCCAACATCATTGAGAGCCGAAACAAACTTATGCCTGAAATTGAACTCTCATCGGAGAAAGAGACTTTGGTGAATTGAAAGAGAATGGGGTAAACTTATTTTGTCCAATTCAACCCTATCAAGACACAAGTTTGCGCATTTACTGCTAAAAAGTTACCAATGGTTAGTATGTCCTCGTTTTGAAAGCACCCCCATAACTGCCTCAGCCAACATTGGAATACTTGGTGTTGATATATCGAGCTAGGTCCAGATCCGGTGACATTAAGGCTGCGCTAGTCGGTTTTTTCTCCATACAAACGCTGTTGGTGATTTACTCCAAAGTCAAACATTGTAGACCCAAACTCTAGCGTAATATCGATTTTAATGACACTTACCTAGGTCGGTATTTGCTTATATTTCTGAAATTCAAATTATTGTAAAAGATAATAGCCTCCAAACATCGCATTTTTAGCGCAACTTTGAACGTAAATAAAAATTAAACGAAGAATGATACTAAAAAAGCAAGCACATACCGACACAGTTCGATTATTCAGCAATTGAGATAATTTTACTTCAGACAAAAATATTATATAGTTTTTTCATAAAACACCGACAGCTAAGTGTCGATTTGCGTAATTCGAAGACGCCTGCTCTAAAATACTTTACACAGCTGCATAAATGTGTGCAATATAGCTTATCTTATAAGTATAGATTACTATTTTATGGGTATATCCTTTTTTCCCCAATATTAGGTGAAATAATAAGCATTTTCCCTGCGCGCAGTACTGATTTCGAGCCGTTGACTAGCGCACTCTTAAAAGGGGTACGGCTGAGTTAGCCCCCAAAAAGCTTGGTGTTCTAAACAGTTCGAAGCAGTATTTTACTCAACTTTAACCTATATAAGGCGCAGGTTCGGCCCAACATGGAATACTGTTCTCATCTTCTCTGGACGTGGACAGGAGCACCAAAATACCAGCTTCTCCCTATGAATCACATCCAACGAAGGGATCCAGTCCGATTGTTGCCTTTCAAAGTATTTCAAATCAGCTCGACTCTTTGGTACTACGTAGAGATATGGGTAGTTTCGCTCTGGATCTTATCAATCGTTTATATAATAGGGAGTGATCCGAGGAATTGTTCGGAAAAGCTACAGGTATCACTTTTCGCCACCGTTCCACGAGACAACCTTCCATTCTCATTATCTTTATGAGTAGGTCCTTCACTGTACGATTTTTCCGGAGGATTCTTCCCTACTTTTAAGACGTTATCTCACCGTTCTATTCAATTCATATAGAAAAGTGTGTTGTTACCTGTGGAATAATTCCACTGTCCCAAGTTTTTTCCTTGGCAAATCCAATTCATTTTATAAGGCAGATATATGGATTCCAGCAACCTGTTCCTTTTCCTATTACGTCGGATTTGACATAAGCACCACACGAATTATGTCGAATACCTTCAGGTAATAAGGAAAACGACGTTTGGATAAAACATTAGAATCGATCGACGAAAGGTAGGTACGCGAGTTTCGGTAAGATCGTTTTCAACTTTGTTTATTTTTAAAAGTCACGACCTATACGACGAATAATGAAACACTATTTAGAATAAGTAGCATTCAAGAGTCACATGCTGTCTTTTTCATTTTACCAAGCAGAGACAATGACAGTCTATTATTTAAGGGGGACTCTGACTTTAAGCAGCTTAAAGGTAGTATTCGGCCATTAGTCTGACAGTCTGTAGTTGATTTGTAAAAGTCCCGCCACATATACAAATGCAGAATAGAATATTTACCTTACTGATTGACATAGCATCTTTATTCCTGAAATATACTAAATATAGTGGCTACTAGCATGGAGGAACTTTATTGTCTACTTGTATAAAATTGTACTCTCTGTTGCCTTCATAATAATTTCCTAGAATTTAATTTAAGAACTGCCTCCATAAATTATCAAAAGGATTTTTTAATGTACACCATTAGCTCCTTTTTATAGACTATGCAAAATCTAATTAATTTTCTAATATTTCTTTCACGTCTACATTATTAAAAACTTCTAGGTCACCGTTATAAGAGCAATTTTTGCTGTAAAATATCGAAAATGTAAAAGCCTTTTAAGAGTTATTTTATCCTTAGAATATTTTTGTTTCTTGTTTCTTATACGTCATTAAACTTGAGTAGGTACTCTTATGCGAGTCTAATGTTAGATCCTTTGCGTATCTCACAACGACGCAAGACGATATATTATTTGGCTTGATAAAATCGTCCTTCTGCTCAGCCCTTTTTTGTGTACAGTCGGCAATAGAATATTTTTTTACAAAAAATAGATGACGATATCTGTCTATGACCTATGCCTATGGAGCTATTAATTTGAGATACTTATTGCAAAATTGATCATATTAGGGTAGCTACTAGGTAGTTTTTTGACCGTGTAGAAAAAAATAAATATACTTATATGTCACCGTAAAATTGTAAAAACCGTTAGATTGTAAAATAACTTACGAGATTGCAAAAATATGTCGAAAGGTTAAAAACTATATATTTATAATCTAACTAAAAATAATGTGTTAAATTATAGGCAGCATATTCACGTCGGAAGTCTATCAACATTTTACAATTTCACTAGTTTTATTGAAATCTAACGGTTTTTACAATTTTACGGTGACAATATATACGAAATACTATGCGAAAAAGCATGGGCACTCGACCGGGAGTGCCAACAAAAGTGACAACTTGAACAATTAGATGTATACCGCACAGGCAGTATTAGGCGCGCTACCCGCCCGCGCCTTTTTACCTCATACCGCTCCAGTGTCGGTAACAGTGTCACGAGGACAACGGTTTTCCCCATCTCAAATAATACCCAACGCGCCTAAAGCAGTTATCACTTTAATAACGAGGGTAATCAAAAAACTTTCAAACTTTCAATTTTCTCAACTGTACCTATACCAGCATACACTGTCTCACTCCGTTTACTTTGTTGGCAGAGATCTTTAATCAAGATAAGCATGCGATTGTTCGAGTTCTACACCATTAGGAGAACATACAAAATGCTATTAAATTAACATTACTTATTATTTAATTTTATCATTTGCGATTTTAGTAGAAAGAGTTATGTTCGCGTGTTATGTTTTAAACATAATATATTTTACAAAACCTTTTACGTATTCAAAAAAGCATGAAGCTTTTTAATCCATCAGATTAAAAATTGGTAATAGCTTTCAAAAATTACCACCCGATCCTGGTCCGAACGCTAAAACCGATAAACGGCGAAATACGATTTAGTCGCTATTAGAACTTTTGACATCGTGCGTTACCTACTACTAGGAGGTTAGGCTTTTATTCATTGGGTGAACTGAAACACATGAGGAAGCGATGTAAAACAATGTAACATCGAACGCGCTTTTATGACGTCAATATTCCCAATGAACCTACCCGTGAACTTGGTATTGATTTCTTGAAAAGAGGGCAACGGCCACGTCAAAAGCTAAAGCTAATAGCAAATGCCCACTTAAAACGCCTAAGCAATATACATAACAAAAAATGACGTTCTGTGACTTACGCCACTGCGATAGGGGCGGGAATTGAAGAGCTGGTTTGCATATTGAGCATATGGCATGAGACTGAATACTGTCAACTGTCGTAAACTTGTCGTAAAAGTCTGTGAACGATTTTAAAACACAGTTACGACATACATCTTAACTTTGATTCATGAGTCTACTGGTCTTTTGTAAATAATACTAGACTATGTAGTTCTGTCTTAATTGAAATGAAATGGAATGAATTAATAACAACACCTACAATGCAATCTACGTTCTAGTCTCCTACTCCTACTCCTACAACCAACACCTTTTCAGCCACGTTTTATTTCGCCTCGGAAACGGGATAAAAAGTATCTTTGTCCATCTCCTCGTTCTAAGCTAGATCACCCTACTAATTTTCAGGTAAATCGGTTCAGCCGTTCTTAAGTTATTTAAAATAGTGTTACTAACACGACTCTTTTATTATATTACTAGCTGTTGCCCGAGGCTCCGCCCGCATAATTATAGTTTTTTCGTGGTCGCGGATATGTGACTGATGCAAAATATGGATAAAAACAACCCTTGATGCGGATTATATAATATCATGCTAAAATTTCAGCTCGATCGGTGCAGAACTCTTTGAGTTTTTGAAGCGTACACAAACCAACATATCATTTTTATATATATAGATAGACATACAGATTACAATAGGTATTCCAAATACATACCACCATGATTCCTGTTGGTGACAACTGACAGGCGTATTGTCTTGTATAACTTTACATGTAACCTAATTTGAATACGGAGAGGAATAAACGGGGTAATTTTGTGAATCGTGCTTCGTATTCTCCCTATTACGAATGTGATGATATTCCACACGATGGGGTAAAATTAAAAAAAAAAACATCCTGACATTGGGCACCACCCCTAAATACATTTTAATTATTTTCTGATGCCAAAAATTAAGTCATCAGATACATGTATGCAATCTATTACTGTACCTGACCGAAGATATAGGGATGATGGACTGACATAGTACATACGGACAGACGGACAGATAGAGCGACTCCATAAGGGTTCCTTGTAGTTACTATGGAATCCTAAAAAGGACGTTAAAAACTTGAAGATATAATTAGTCAGACATCTAATCCTATCCGGTTCAGAATCTCAAAGACGGCGTTATGTCATCTATAGGAGTGCCACACATATATTTTAGATCACACAAGTTACAGACGCTCAATATGAAATAACATTAGCTTTTGATAGTCTCATGTTTTTTTCTCAAAAGAAAATTTCACAAGACAAGCTTAGATACATAGGTTTGTCAAAACTCAAAACTGCTACGCATGAATACTGAACTTATTTCATATGTGATATGACACATTCCTAAGTTCTAACAAAGTTTGCCACGCACTACGAAATTCTTCAAACATCAAACATATGAACCGAATTCCGATTCTGACGTGACTCCCTAAACGTCTACCACAGGACCTTAATCCTTTGTGAGGGCTACGGCGAGGGAAAGTACACCATTGTTTATTACACCTACCTAAGGGCAAAGGAGTAATTTAAGAGGTTTCATGAAAAGTTGGCAAAACGTTATCCTACTAATATTATAAATGTGAAACTTTATGAGGATGGATGTTTGTTACCTACTCTTTCATGCAAAAAACTACTGAACAGATTTCGATGATATTTGGTATGGTAATAGTTTAGGCTCTGGCTTAAGACATAGGCTATCTATCCCGGAAAAGTAGTGTTCCCGTGGGATACTGTATTTACGCAGGCGGAGCCGCGGGATAAAGCTAGTAATTAATAAACAAATCAAGCTTTGCAACAATAAATCAGGTATTCGGAACACCTAAAACAGTCGGAGGATGCAAAACGCGGGCGAAGGTTTCTATCGTCTCAGGCATAGAACTGCCACTGTGGGACATAAAACATACCTGATAATATGTCAGTTTTTCGTGTCCTGGCGAAAATTAAGAAACCAAATAAAACAACTACATAAAATTAAACTATAAGTAGCAGAAGCGTAGCGTAGAAAATTTGTTTCGGGGCCCTTAGGAAGGGTAGATTTCTCACTAAAGAAAAAAAATGTATAAAATTAAAATAAATATTTATTTATCATAATAATATCTATCTAACCGATTTAGGGTGTTGCGAACTTTTGAACGTTCCAGGAGGCATTTCACCAGGCCAATAACAGGGAGAAGTAGAGAACACCCTATCCCATATAGCAAATTTTGGTGGTCACGTCCCTCAGTCATGAGGATACGACTAGAAAGAAGAACTTTTGAACGCACGCTTTACGCGGGAAAAAAAGAAATTGCTATTTTTGACTTTTGTCATTTGTAAAATAAAATAAAATTGGGAAGTTATTATAAATTTTTGTTTACGCACGTTGGGCGTCCCCATGGTCCCCGTATAATTGATACGGCAGATAAGGCGGTAGCTATGTCCCTGATAAGTAGTGTATTCGGTGGGCGATGATAGTTTGAACAGCAAATTTCACAAAAAAAAATAACGTCATATTTATTGCTATATGTAATTTTATTTTATAAAAAAAAAATCTAAACATTAAAAAGAAACAACAGACTACATCTTCGATCCAGTTATTTAAATTTATATTAAAATATCGAAAAATAAATCTTCAATCAGTTTAACACGGCGAAACGGAACGTTAAATCTCATAAGGATTTATACCAACAAATCGATTATAAATCGATAAGTACCTATAGCTTGACAATTTAAATACTAGTTTGTATTTGAAGATTCGAAAATCGATTTGATTTTAACATACATACATATAATCACGCCTTTTTCCCGTAAAGGGGTAGGCAGAGACCACTTTTTGCCACTTGCTACGATCCTTACATACTCGTTTCGCTTCGTTCACTTTCATTCTTACCATCCATTCCTCCTCTTACATTCAACGTAGCGAAGCGGCTCTCCATGGTCCGCTTTTCACCTCCGCGAGAAACGAGACGTGATGGGTGGTGACTGGTGAACCACATCGCCGCCATTTTGGATAATTAAATTATTTTTATGATTATCCATTGCGTTTCCACAGATTGTTGGAGAGGGTAGGAATAGGGATAGGGAAGGATAGGTGGTGTGGAAAGGAAGATTGGTAAGTTAGAGTGGGAAATAGGAAATGTAGGATATTACCGTCCAGGAGGGCAAGGGATAAGACAGTAATAGCTAGGGAAGCCAGGGTCGCGTACCCGTATACTATACCACAACTACCGGACAGGTAAGTTGGGATGAGTATCCCATGACATTTGATTTGATTTTAAGTACCTACTTAATAACTTTCTCGATGCGACACAACATAGATTAAACATCTCAACTTCATTTACCTACAACGTGTCCACCGATTACACTATAGTGTAGTAAAATCGAAGTTTATTGAGACTCAATTTTCTTAACCACATACGGACTAATGACGAGCATTTTCTCTACAATTAAAGACGCATTATCTTCACAAACGCGATCAACCGCCGCTTCATAAGACATCCGATTAGGGTTGTCACATTATAAAAAACAGTATTTGAAGTATGTAGATATTTCATTGAAATAATGTTTTAACAATAATTAAAATTTTATGGTAATAACGAAGAAGATTGTCTGGAAAATATGAAGAATTAAGAAATTATAACAAGTTTATATAAACTGCAAAAAACTGATTTCAAAATCAATAACGTTGATTTAATAAACGTATCCTAGTATTACTTATTAGGTCTTAAGTAGGTACCTACTATTTAATATTTGGCATTACATGTCAAAATGTAGAAAATTTTCTTTACAGGTAAAGGTACCCCAGAGGAGCAAACCTATACACAATCTAGTCCCAACTTACAATAAATAAATAAGTTCGCGTAGTAGCATATTAATTTGTAAGTTTAAAAGAATCAACCCTAGATCCGATAAACTAATGTCTCTACATTCCGTCCGTCCATATGTTTAATGTATCGAGGTGGAAGTGGATTGTGTATCCTTACCGTCACTTACCATAATGACTCCATGGTTAAACCGCTAAGTAATCTGTGTGCTGAGTGTGAGTCCCACAAATTTTTTCGATTACTTTACTACCTTGTAAATCGAGTTAGCGCAAATCGAATCGAAAATTAAAAGCATGGGAGTGCGACTCATTATCCAATCTAACTAATCGAACGCGTTTCCTCACCGAGAATACGCTTTATTATTTTTGTTATATTGGTAGCACGACTTCACTGTGAGATTAACCGTCCAAATTGAATGTCATTTTCACTGTATTATTTTGATAAGAAGCTGCTGTCATCAAGATTGTGACGGGTTATATCGAGTGTTATTGTTTGTGACACTGACATAAGTCGCCGAAATTTTGCAAAGCATTTTACACAATTTTACATTTTGTTTATAATAAATTGTATTTAAACTTAAAAATGATGAAAACAAGTTTTTCTCAGTTTGATACTATAATAACATTCATGGAACAGTAAGTGTGACAATCGGTAAACAATAATGTGCAATAAAGGATCGAAAGATGCACGAGCTCTTGCTTCGCGTTTTGCATTAAAATTGCGGTCGTCTTGAGATTGAGCAGCCGCAAACATCCTCCACGCGAAAAAAAACGTCCTGCCATAGCAAATTAATTGCTAAAATGTTCATTTATAAATGCTTTTACCGCAATTCACTACCTAGTCACTGAGAAATTTGAAGTGAGCGCGGGGTCACTACTATTCGAATGTCAAAATGTGCAACTGGCACTCGCATCGCACTAGATATGAACTATGAAACAACCAATCAAAGCGTTGAAACACCCACATTCGAACGTGAGTGTGAGACGACGCTCGATTAGTTAAAATCCACAAAACTCACACTCGCTAATTATGTTTCCTATTTTTGCCACTAGGGGCGTTGTTTCGATACCATACAAATTGTAGTTTACTTTTTCATGTCGAGTAGTGATAAAAACTCGCACTAAGCACACTGAGCTGCTACTTGATTTTGCACACTTTTTTATGAGCATCGGTTCAGTTAGTATAAAATTGTTTACATCCTTTTGCAGATGTTAAATTGAATCCTCCTTATTAATAAAAATATTTACGCCACGGATTAGCTAATCCAACATGGCTGTCCTTATCTGATAGATTGGAAAAGCCACACACACACAGACAAATACAGGAAGTCGGATTAGCGTATCTGTGGTGTAAATATTTGTTATTAACAGCCTCCGTGGTCCAGTGGTTTAGAGCTTGGCTCTTGACTCGGAGGTCGTGTGGGTTCGATTCCCGCGTTGGAAAAACAAAAAAAGTTGTTTCCAAGTTTGGTTAGAACAATGCAAGCTGATCACCTGATTGTCTGACAAAAAAGATGATCTATGCGTCGGATGGACATGTAAAAAGTCGGTCCTGCTCCTGATCTCTCGTCAGTCGTGTCGGTCATCCGCTGTGTTACGACTTACGAGAGTAAAATGAAAAGAGAGTGCTCTTGTGTACTGCGCACACACTTGGGCACTATAAAATTATTCTTGCATAGCTGGCCTGATTTCAATGAAACCTAGTGGAATCAGATTTTTTTTTTCAGACAAAAAAGCTGATAAGGATGCCCGTTTTCTAGGCGTTGAGGCAACCTATTTTTTTTTTCCTAATTAAAAAGATGTGCAACTTCTGGGTTGTTTATTGAACCTAAGCGTAAAATAAGACGTGAACTGATTCATCAGACAGGAGCAACGTTTGGCTGCGCGGGCGCACTGCGCATCAGTATCCAGTACCGAATTAGACCGCGATAACATAAGTTAGGCGGTTATTTTTAACTCATCGAGGGAATTAAACTTTGTATACAACTGTATCGTATTTACTGAAATAGACTCGTCTAATTTTGTTAATATAATACAGCAGTTCACCTGCGCAGAAGAACAACATAATATGCCTTAACTATTATCCTTTTTTAGGGTTCCGTACCCAAAGTGTAAAAACGGGACCCTATTACTAAGACTTCCCTGTCTGTCCGTCCATCTGTCTGTCACTAGGCTGTATCTCATGAACCGCGATAGTTAGACAGTTGAAATTTTCCCAAATTATGTATTTCTGTTTCCGCTATAACAACAAATACTAAAAACAAAATAAAATAAATATTTAACGAGGGCTCTCATACAACAAACGTGATTTTTATGCCGTTTTGTACGGAACGTATTATAAATTCGTCAAAAAAATCCAATATTTCGAATTCTAGCATCACGATTTGCGAACATCTTTACTTAACAACCATCTTACTTTCGTAAGTATGTAATAGGTATAATTACCAAACACCTATTAAAGTTATTTATTTATTAGGTCTACCAACAGATCTGCATCTAATAAAGGCATATATTATTACACATACATAACAAGTTAAGGTGCAGACCCGTTAATAAAACGTTTTTCACACTAAATATGAAATCATCTCACAAAAGAGCCGTTAAAAGTGATAGGTTATATTTTTGTACAGCTGTGGGAGCGGGTTAAATATGGGATACCAACGCGTGGTATAAATCTGAGTATTTTGCGACTAAAATCTTAGAAACACGCGTTATTCATTTAACTTCGCGTTATTCATATTCTTCATGTATCGCGTTATTAATCTATACTATATAGTATATAATATTATAAAGCTGAAGAGTTTGTTTGAACGCGCTAATTATCAAGAACTACTGGTTCGAATTGAAAAGTTATTTTTGTGTTGGATATTCCATTTGTCAAAGAAGGTTTTAAGCTATAATAAATAAATCTCGCGACAAATAGGAGGGAAGAATAAGTGGAAAATGTGGAAGAAACGGGAAAAAAAATTCAGTTTTAAGGGGTTCCGTTGCTTGTTTGAAAGCTTTGCTAGATCGAATTGAAAAATTATTTTTGTGTTGGATAGTCCATTTGTCGAGGAAGGCTATATAATAACATTACAGAAGTATCAGTGAAAAATGTTGCAGAAATGGGGAAAATTATTCATATAGGGCTTCCGTTGCGTGCGCTGCGTAAACGGTTCAAGTTACCCAACAATATGTATGAAAGAATTATTCCTCTTTAAATGATCTAAAAAAATGTCCGCGACAGATATGTTTATCTTTTAAGATTGACTCACTATTACTCATTGTATAAATCAAATTTGGTCGAAATTAATGCATTATTGCGTCATCAGTTGAGGCGGACGAAGTCGCAGGCAACAGCTAGTGACTTAATAAAGTAGAAATTAGTTTTGTCAGTAAAGTTTACTTGTAAGCATTTTGTATAGATTTAAGTATAAAGATTTTTTACTAATTAAATTATCAATTCATCAAAAGACTATCAAATCGACTAAGTTCCGGCAGTATGTAACAATATTAATATTACAGTACCGGGGAAACCGAGACTTGCTCGGAGTAGAGCGAGAATAAAAAAAGAATCACAAAAACATTTTACCCGGTTCAAACCCACTAGTCACTACATTCCGAATTCCCTAACACAAAAATTACGCACATGCATACCAAACTCCCAATCGGATTGACATAATATTGATGTAATATTATTAAAGTCGAAATTACCTTTTTATATATTGTTGCACGATGAAAGAAAAATCATATACATGATACATAACGAATGCGCATTTTTTATAGTCCCAAGGCGTAAGGACGCGATTCGTTATTTGCTCTGAAACTTGACCACGAAGATGGCAATTATTGATGATGATGAATACTGAATTGACCTTAACACTCTAACACTGTCTACCACATTGTATAATTAAAAGTTTATAAGGAAATTCATTGTTACGGTTCCGCGGGCGGCCATACTGTAACGCGGCCAATGCCAGCTTCACATCACAATCACTTATTGTTTTACATGCATCATAATCAGAGAGGCAATTCTGCTAAATAAAACCTGCATTAATAGAATTACAATCAAGTCCCGATACGCTCATACTCCCAAACGGTGTTTTTATGAACGTTAAACCAACGTGAAACGCGCTCTGATTGGTCGAAACGTCATAAAATCCGTTCACGGTAACATGTCACTACATTTACAAAACTAATGAAGTGAAATGAAAGTCTACTTTAAATACGAGAATGGAGGTTCAGGCTCCATCGTGTTAGGCTGGGGCTATATGCTCCGGAATGCCTGTAAAAATTTAGAGCAGTAAAATTAGAACTTTGGACTATATATGTAGGTACAGTAGAGATGAAAATCGAGTGTCGAGTCAAATGTCAATGTCATTTAAATGTCATATTCGATTTTCGACTCTATTGTATTAGCGCAGAGTTCTATTTTCAGTGCTCTGAACTCTCCCGTACCCGCCGGATTCTGGATCATATAGTTCCAGCCATAAACTCCTAAATTAAATTTACTTTTAGTGAATTATAATTTAATGTTTTGATAAGGGGCCGTCCATTAATCACGTGATGTTTTAACAACTTTTTAGACCCCTCCCCTCCCCTGGTGATACTTGGTGAGGTTTTATACTACCCCCCCTCCCCCACCTAAGATCACGTGTATTTTTTTTTACATAGTAAGCAGGTCATGTTTGAAGAAAAACTTTAACTTAAAAACAATTTAATCGAATAATTTAAGCAACTAAAAACTATACGAGTTATTTGTCTTGTAAGTATTTAAACAACACTACGAATCTATAAACGATAATAATTTCGGTATGCATAGACTAGATACGAAAATGAATACATATGATGTCTCCTTATACCCCCTCCTCCCCTTGGTGATATTTGGTAATTTTTTTTCGGACCCCCCCTCCCGCTTTAGGCATCACGCAGGGGCGTGCGCTCCTTAAAGGCAGAAATGCAGTGCTTTACTTACCATTCACAGATATTTTAATAAAACGTTCGTACGTTTTAGATGACTTTAATTAATAGTAAATAAATGAATACATAAAATATAATAACTTAAAAACGCCTAATATTTTATAATAGCACCTATTTGCATGAACATTATGTTTGCCAGGCGTATATTGGTGATGCGACTCATGAGTCATACCTTGTCGTCTCGCAGGAGATTTGTTCGCATGTGTGTAGTAATTTTAGTGTCCGTACACAGTTCGCAAACGCACACACCTATGAATATCCCAAGGCGCGACTCGTCCGCCTCCAGCGGCATGCTATCGACTTCGGCGAAGTTCGGCAGTTGTCGGGTCTCGAAAGGAATCGGGTATATTCGTGGCACGGTGGCCTATAATGCGACTAATTATAATTAACGTAAAATCTTTACTCATGTATGCACATGATGCAATTTTGTTTTAGTAAGGTTTTATTTGTTTAAATATCAGAAATGTGTTTCAATGAAGCCATTTTTTCATGTGAAAACGCATTGTTATTTTTCGTTTGCTATTATATTTAATATTTATAGTTTTCTTAAAAGATTTTTCATTTTAACATTTGAAAGTGTGTACATTTAACAGTTTATTACTGAAGTTCTATAAAAATTGTAGTGATTTGCTTTTTAATTGATTTGATTTTTTAAAAATGTTATTTGAAAATGTTGTGTTGAAAATGTGTGTTTATTAAAAATTAAAAATAATAAGTTCTCACAATTGTCATTCAGTGAAAAGATTCAAATGGTGTCTAAAGGTAGGTGTGTACCCGAGTTACAACAATTAAATCAGCAAAAAGGGAATGTAACTCGAGAGTTTCATGTTAAAAGTTATGAAGTTCTGTTAGTTCTGTTGGCATGGTTTCCGACTTATCCGTCGCTTGGCTGTGGCTATGCTAAATATCTATAAAAAAAAGTTTTTGTGACCGACTACTCCGCCGCATACCCAGTGTCATAAACCTGGGCACGCCGCTGGCATCACGTGATTAATGGACGACCCCTAACATAAACTGACCGAAAGTCGTTATCCTACTACCTACACGTTTAACGTTTCTACAGCGTTTGACGTTTATGAGAATAACATTTTGCTAGATGAGATCTAAACTGTATCGAAACTATTATTGTAAGATTGAAATAGCAGAATCTTTCTTCTGAGTTCTGTGGGGATAAAACAAAATAAAATTTAGATAATCCCATAGTCAAGCAGTAGCCCAACTAATGATGATGAGTTATAGCTAAGAACGTTCTAGATCACGTCAGCTTTCAAAGAAAATCGAAACTATTTAGTTAAAATCGGTTCATCAGTCTGGGAGTTACGATGCTACGGACAGAAGTTAAACTTTTAGGCACCCTTTTTTTGTCAGGGGTCAAAAATATTATATTTTTAGCAGATTGGCATACCTCTTAAATTTGTCATGCTATAAATTAACTTTGGTCGCTAGCTACGAAAACACCAAGTCGTCATAATACGAACAAATTATGAAGACGGTTAACGTAATATTTTACTCATCCTGTCTTTAAAAGCAGTATCCTTAATTTGAAGCGCTGAAAATCAGCCCTTTAGGATCTAAAACTTCTAAACGAGTGTATTATTTTTATCAGATGGATAACTAGATTGTGTCAAGCGATTGCAAACAAATGTTTGAATCGAATTTCATTGTAGTGGTCTGACAGGCGACTGCGGTTTGAGGTTCGATTGCAATCGGACTACACAGCGAATTGGTTCTGTATGTCAGGTGGACTAAAGAAAAGCCGCGAATAGCAAAACAAAAGCAATTACACGGTCCATATTGTATTTATTTGCAAAAACCATAGTTGTTTGAAGCACAAATTAAGTAAAAAATAACAGCTTACAATTATTGTAATAACCTATTAATCGTTTTAACGTTTCCAAGCATCGATAAGGTGAAAATCCATTTTAAACATAGGATACTCGTATAGCCGTAGTGTACCTAGCCAAATTATGGATAGTTAAAAAAGTAGCCAATCGTAGCAGGTGTAATATAATCCTATTCTAATATACCTACTGCTAGTTCTACTATTAAAACTTCAAGGACTTTATCTTAATGAACGCCAAAAATCTCTATGTGATAAAAAATATAAGCACGCACGCGCGCACTAATGCACCCCCGCACGCACGGAGTCGGGACGCATACGTACACGCACAATGTCGCTTATTACATTTTGAGCGTCTATTACACCCGCTGTGCAGTAGGGTTTTAGGAGTTTGGTCAAGTGGGGTAACTTATAATACGGGGAAGAAGGCTGTACTTATTAAAGCTTCATTATACCTTATCGCACGAGCACTGCGCTGTATTATAAAGCGATTACTTGTTTTAAAAATAAACATCGGGCACTCTACAACGACCGGTCAGCAAGCAGAGCACATCTCTCCTGGTCAGCGCTCCGACTCACTGGAGCCCGGGCAGCAGCAGCACATTTCCGACTCACTGGCAATTTCTGGCACTGGCGACTCAAGATTCGACCTCCATCTTTGGGGGTGGATTGATGTGGCGGACCAATTAGCGCCACGATTTTCAGGCACTTCCGAAAAAACTATCCGACATTTATTAGAATATTTTGAAACAGGTCCCTAAACGAATTACCTTTTCTAACGTTTTATGCCATAGAAAATGACATCATGCAATACATCATCGGTGATCCGAGACCTATTGAACGTGTTAATTGGAGGAAAATTCCGAACACTATTGTAAAATAGGTTTTATTAACCCTATATTATTATTAACCTAATAACATTATTATATAAAAAGCTAACAAAACAGCAAAAGTATCTACATAATATATAATAACATTCCACGAATACATAGAATTTAGCCGAAGTTAAAAGTCCTACACGCTATTAAACTTATTTAACAACCTATCAACCTAGAAGAATTCGCCTCGATAAGCGAAGTCGTGAGTTTAAAACTTAAGTTTTCAGTATTTATTTTATTGTTATAGCGGAAACAGAAATACATCATCTGTGAAAATCCGTCTGACTATTACCGTTCATGAGATACAGCCTGGTGACAGACATACGGACAGACGGACGGACAGATAGCGAAGTCTATAATATCTTTGAGTACGAGAGTCGGGAACCTAAAACATTCCGTTGTCTGGTACCCGTAACACAAGTTCTTCGAGAACTTACCACGGGATCAGATTGACGTGGTGTGAAGCGTCCATAGATATTATTATTATTATTATCTTGTGGCACTGTTACAAGTTCTCGACTCTCACGCGGTCAAGCCTATCGGCTAGGCTGCAGTGGCGAAAGCCAATTCTCCTTCATAGAGAAGCCCTAGTCTGTATTATAGGTAGGGAAAAGGGATTTGAATGAGAGTCTCCTAGAGTAAGTGGTAAGTGAAACCGATAGAAATGGCGATAGAAAGCCTTCGCCACTGCTAGACTGTAGAGTGTAGACCAAAGTAGCCGATAAAATGTGGAGTTGTATAGACGCCTCGCTACTGTTAGGTTAAGGAAAGATTAACCCTCAACTTTACTTGACTTACAAGACACTAGTAAAATACAATATTTTTTAGAGGTCGCTAGAATTTTCTGCAATAAAACTCGTAATATGTATCAGGCAAACAGCACTTGCAGTTATTACATGAAAAATTGACAACTGAGTTGCTCGGAACTTCGCATTACATAGTCTGCTACTTGGGATTCCACTTGTCTCTTACAAATAGGGGATCGGACTACATCTGAAATATGTAGTTTCGTTAATATATTCAGAAATATTGAGGCATTAGGTACTACTTGGTAAATGTAAAAAAATATATAATTTTATATGTAGGTAGTTTACTAAATAAATACATTTAAAAAGTACCAAAAAAATATATTTTTTTTGCGAAATTGGTAAACAAAACCTACATCATTAGTTTACTCACATCATATACAAAAACATTCATTATGGTAAGTATGAACTTAAACGCAGAAATATTGGAGATATTTACAAATATATTCCGGCGGCCATATACTTCATATACTATAACCTACAAGTGACGTCATTTGTAGGTCGACTTTAGTATGGAGCGTTTTTAGGAGGCTCGCGAAATTTTTTATACAAATCGCTGTACCTTTGAAAATATTGACTTTTGATATACGGTTTCTTCTCAGAAGTTACTCATATTTAAGAGTACTATTCATTTATGCAATAAAAAAAATAGTCCGATTGCCTATTGAATAAATAGAAAAAAATCTCATGAAACTTCCATTGAGCTTACTTCTTCAGGAAAACTCAACGCGGTGGTTTTGTCTAAGGCATCGCATCTCAACCTTTTTTATGTCGCGACCCACGAAAAACAGAAACGATGGTATGATTTTACATAATATAGTATACTAGCATTTGCCCGCAGCTCGGTCCGCATAAATATAGTATCCTACAGGAACACCGTACTTTTTCGGGATAAAAAGCAGCTTATACGTGTGAATCCAGAGCTTAAACTTTTACTATACCAAATTCCATATCCGTTCAATCCGTTTTTGCGTGAAATAGAAACAAACGTCCATCCATGCATCCTCACAAACTTTCACATTTACTACAGTATTAGGATGTTTTAGAATTTAGGTTGTATAACATTATCGCCCATTATCATTCTACGCGAAATTTTAAAGTAAACTGGGCGTCATTCATTATTGTTCTTCGCTCTCTTTTTCTCTTTCATTCCTTTATTCCGCCCGCCCCCTTTATTCCATTGAAAGGTACAATCAATTATAGCCGTCCGCACCAACTTAATAAAGATATCTATTAATCAAACAGAATTGAATCCACACAATCATAACCAGGTGCAAAGAACCTTTGGCTCGGAATTTTCATTTAGATTGGATTTACTGGAAGCTAGGAAATGCTTCACAAACTTTTCAGATAAGCTAGCAGTAACATAGCTTATTTGAATGTTTTGTCTCGGTCGCTATTCGTTTAGTAATGATGCAAGCAACGACAAAACGTAATGCCCCGTCCAGACTAGTGGCGAAGTAGGCCGAGGAAGTGCTCCGCGAAGTAACCCGAAGTATGAAAAAGCGAAGCGAAGTGCGTGCCCACACTGTCTTATTCGATCAACCTCGGCCACTACATTGGCTTGCTCCAAATATATATAAAGTTTTTTTTTAGTTGTTTTCCTTTTTTTTATCAGTGTTGTAGTTATTATAATTAGTATTTAAGTTTTCTTTTTGTAAATTCGATTTTTTTTAACAGTATTTGTAAACGCTCGTGCGCCTCGATTTGTATACTTAGTAGTTTTAAAAATTCATATAAAATTCGTCAAACTAATCTAGTTAAAAATTTAAATAGCATATTAAAGATAAAAGGTTCTTCTTTTAGATTATGTAAGTAAGAAACAAAAGGAGCAAGTAAAATACATAAATATCATCATTTTAAATAACTATAATTCCTGATAATTTCGCATTCTTTAAATTTTATTTTTATGAGATAGAAACATATATAAAAATAATCTGACTTATAGAGAATCTAGAAGAGGATCCAACAAGTTTGTTATGATTTTTTCTTTTTAAAAAATGTAAGCGGTTTTAGCTATTATATGTTTTGAAAATGCCCCTGTACCTTAAGTTGTAAAAACTTCTGGTTAGTTTTGTCAGTTTTATTCAAAAGTTTGAAATTACTTTAAAATAAATGATAAGGGAAAAATTAGAATACAATATTTTCTAGTGTTTTTTACTTATAAAAATCAGAATAACCAGTTTTTGTTAGATATAGACGCATTTGAAAAGTAGCGTTTTTCGTGAAATCTGAGTCGCGCGCCGATCAATGCTCTTAAAACGAAATGAGCTATTCGACACCTATTTAATTGAGCGATAATATGAGACAAGCCCTTAATGTCATTTTTACCGTTTTGTATAGTCACAAACACTAAAACACAGGTTACAATGAAAGGAGGATAAGGTTAGCACGATTAGGCAAGATAGGCGATATACGTGAGCGCAATTAGCCTAAATTCACTCTAATAACTCGATAGCAAGGCTTGGACTACATCATCCGGAATCCGGCGGATCCGGGAAAATTCAGAGCGTTGAAAATAGAACTCAGCGCTAATGCAATAGACTTGAAAATCGAAATGTCGAGTGTCGAACGACAGCTATATGAGATTGACATTTGACTCGACACTTGTGTGTTCGATTTTCAGCTCTATTATACTAGCGCAGAGTTCTATTTTCAGTGCTCTCTCCGGCCTTGCAGATATCGGACAATAATATAGTCCCCAGCCTAATGTAAAGGACAATGGTGTGTTATCATTTCTGATCCCGCCTTACATCTATTCTGCTGGGGCCTGGGTCCTGGGACATTGCCATATTATGTTACCAAGATAGCGGGTAAGAGCAATAAAGATAGACGAGAAATCGACGATTATTGGCACAATTTACGAGACATTATCTTGTTATGTGCCGCTGATGTTGAGGAATTCATTGAATCATAATTCGATTTCTTATGAAAGCTGAAAGTGAGATTATAGAATCAATTACTATCCGACGGCCGTATACTCAAATATTAAGAGGCTCTCAAGTAACTGTTCTTATCATTCTGCATGTGCAATAGAGACTGACAGCCTACGATTTAAGACGAGAATATGGTGGGCCAGTGGTGTAAAGTAGGTATTGGGTACTTAAAGTATTCTAAAAGTAAAACGATTCAAGTTTTAATTAATTTTTGATTTAAGTCACTTTGGTGGTGAAGGAGCCCAATTTGTTACCATAATATTGCCTTGAATTAATAAAGTAAACAATGTGTTAAGTGTCTTGACAAAGTTGTTAGTGGTTTAGGACTTATTCTGATCAATTTTAGTTTGGGGCGAGAGGAGAGGGGCTTCTTTATTTTTCTTTCATAGTCAAGAGGAATACATTTATTGTATATCACTGACCATCTTATAGTAGATAGTACGTACCTACTACCTACCCAATCTACCTATATTATAGACTAAGACCAAAGCTCTAAAGTATGATATTGATAGATGCTTTCAAAAGTAAATAATATAAAAATAAAAATGGGTATGGCAGAAGAAACATGAAAGCAGAATAATTGCAGTTGAGATGAGAGCATTAAGAAGCATGATAGGAGTTAAACTGGGTGACAGGATAAGAAATAGTGAGATAAGGAAACGTTGTGGTCTGAAAGAAGATGTAGTGACAAAAATTGAGAAAGGTATGCTGAGATGGTTTGGCCATGTTGAGAGAATGAATGAAGAACGATTGACGAAAAAAGTGTATAATGCGAGTGTGAATGGAAGTGTTGGAAGGGGTAGACCTAGGCGGACGTTCCAAGACCAAATCGGGGACGTCTTGAAAAAAGGCCAGGCCAAGAGTACCCTAAACCGAAGAGCATGTATGAAGGGAATAATGAAAGTGGATGAAGCAAAACAAGTATGTAAGGATCGTAGCAAGTGTAAAGAAGTGGTCTCTGCCTACCCCTACGGGAAACAGGCGTGATTATATGTATGTATATATATGTAACTTCAGTCCCTAATCCTTTGACAAAACACCCAACATACTTTTGGACTTTATCTTACAATTGCATGATACTTAATCCTTCAGCGTTCAGGAGCTTACTGCAATTAATTTTGAGTGCATCGTTCGGAGTTTACTGCCCGTGAAACGACGGGACAGGGTCCCGACTCCCGATAAAACTGACGGGATAAAGGAAATTAGACGTATAAAGTTATTGTTACTAGCCGAGTTGTTTTGTAGCGATATTGTATTGTGCTCGTATGTACCTATCCTTTGATAAAATAGGTGTTTTAAGGTGGACGGGGTGCACGGTATAGCTCTCGTGCACCTCGGAGATAGCCTTCGGGAACTGTTTGACCGCTGTCTACAGTGCGGTCAGTTCCCGAAGGCATGGAAGGAGGGAAAGCTCACCCTATTACCAAAGGGTGGGCGATCACCGGACGGTGCGTCGGCGGTGCGGCCGATCGAGCTGCTGAACGAGACGGGCAAGGCGTTTGAGCGTGTCTTGGCCTCCCGTCTTGTTCGGCATTTGGAGGAGGGCCCGGGACCGAGATTGTCAGACGTACAATTTGGTTTCCGGCCCGGTCGGTCAACCATCGACGCTGTGAGGCGCCTAAAGTCGGTGACGGATGAAGCGGAACGCGGGAGGGAGATGGTGGTGGCGGTGTCCCTGGACATCGCCAATGCCTTCAACAGCCTTCCCCACAGCGTAATATGCGAGGCACTGAATTATTTCGAGGTGCCTCCGTATCTCGGGAGGCTGTTGACGCGTTATCTCCGTCGCATACGCGTATATCTACGCGTATACGACGGAGGTCAGGGTGAGTCCAACCCTTAAGTGTCTCGGACTCACCCTGGACGAGAGATGAGGCGCAGGTCCAACTTTTTAGATGCCCATCCGACGCATAGATCACCTCTCTTGTCAGAAAATCAGGTGATCAGCCTGCATTGGAAACAACTTTTTGTTGTTTCAATGCGGGGATCGAACCCACGACCTCCGAGTCGAGAGCCAATGCTCGAACCACTAGACCACGGAGGCTGTCGTACCATTGTTTGCCATTAGGAGCGTTGTTTCGATGCCACACAAATAATAATTGTGGTTAACTTCTTCACTGCTCGGCGAGTAGTGATAAAAACTCGCACTCAGCACATATACCCTGATAAAACAGCCAAGCTTGCCCAGATACAGTTAAAGCCTAACAAAGCCTACATACTTGAAGATACGATGTTTTGCCTTTGTTTGCATTTTCCCATACTCTAACAACCCTTATAAGGAAGCTTACGGTATCTTGGCAGTTGGTACTTTATTAAGATCACTAAAACGGCTTTTTATAGAATTAAACTGGTGGGTGGTGTGTTTATATTTAATCACTAATTTCACCGACAAAACATTTATTATTATTACTAGAGGTCGCCCAGTGGTCGAAATTCGACAATAATAATTACCTAATTTTATATTTTTTTTATTTGCTCTTTACATAAGGGTTCTTTCTCCCCTTTGGTAGAAAAAATGAACAAAAAAAAAACAACCGGTTGCACTCCGGGATGTGAAAATATTTTCGGCGCGCGATAGATAGAAAGGAGATATTACTACCTCTCCTACGATATACGAGGGGATATTACGAAGTTAAGTTACGATGCGAGTTTAACATTTTTCATCCCAAAAAAGTGCACAACGCCGCTAGAGCAGTTTTGACTTCAAAAAATTTAAATGTTTTGATAGAATAGCAAACGTCAACGCGTAACAAAATATTTTATTATATGTAGAAATTAAAAGTAAACATTATTTCAACACATTCGAAACAAAAAGATGATGGGCATCCAAAGAATTCGCCACGGGCCTCAGATGGTATAGTTACGCCACTGGTCGAAGTAACATTGGAGTATAGTTATGAGCTGAGCGTCTATCGAGGAGTCAAGTACATACCTAGTACCTACCGCATTCGAATTGCGTGCACCACAAACCACATATTGTATTGCAAATATTAACCAGATAGGAGTTATTTTTTACAGATATTTCTAGATTAACAAATTGTATTGTTAATCTAGAAATGTCTGTACATACCTATTTTGTTCCTCGAACCAAATCTTGAAAAATCCATATACCTATGTACCTTATATCATGTAGGTAGGTAGCTTCTAGAAGGTATTTAAGTCTATGGTATCTTCACTTCTATTAGGTGTCGTGAGTAGCGACATAAGATATATATAACGATATGTTAGATAGGTAGGTGAAAACTACATAATTATATGTAGCCTACATACACCCTCGGGAGAAAATGTATTGGCCCTATTAAAAGGGCGAGCTAATAATGGTGTTAAGGTCACACGCATTGATCTTAACAACTTGTCCCTTTATCGACGGAGCCCTTACGATTTGTACTGTTGTTAAAGGTACATCAAAGACAAGCTTTGAGAAACAGATAAATCGAAACAAATTAATCGAAAAGACTAAATTAATTACATCAAAGATTAGATTTGAGAAACAGATAAAATGAGTAAATCGAAACAAATTAATCGAAAAGAATTAATGGTTTCCTTTGTAAGCTTAATCGTACTTGTTTGCGCGAACTAGTGTCCAGATAAACTGATGCGGTTTGTGGCACTTGTGCAGGTTAAGTAAAACAATTGTATAATATGTTCTGGAAAAAAAAATTCAAACTTAATATATTGATGTCAAACTTTAAGATTTGTATGTTGCGTTGGTACAATTTAAACACATAATCGCGACAAATTGAGGAATTTTGAACGGATTATCATAACGGATAAGCCGTTAAAGTTTTCCTTTAAAGTTCATCACATGGACTATGATCATGAATCTCACAGTATTGTAATAGTCTTATTGTAATAGAGCTTCGTGGCCTAGTGGGTAGACCGTTTGGTTCGCACTCGAGAGAGTGCAGGTTCGAATTCCAGGTTGTGGCGTGTACCAATAAGACTTTTTCAAATGTCAAGTACATTATACGGACGCTCTAATGGTAAAGGAAAACATCGTGAGGAAACCCGCAGATAGTTGGCCCCAGACGTATTGACCTCTGGAATATGCTGACTGTGTTGTGAGAATGCCGTGTGTGCTTGGGCAACCATACGACATTTAAAAACCGACTGTCCCAGGCACTACAGTATTTCAAGAGTGGTTACTCCGCTTGGAGAATACTGTATAAATCATCCATTAACGGATGAAAAGGCCTAAGTTTTTTTGTAATAGTCTTAAAAACTGATTATATTACATATAATATCGGATATAATCAGCTTTTAAGACTATTACAAATATTCTCAAAATAGATAAAGTACAAAAATCTACAAAGCCATACCTATAAATAATGCGTAGTAACGATAGTAAGATATTAAAGTTTGGTATTAAAGGATCTTCAAACAAAAAAGAAGAATAATAGGAAGGTAGGTAAACCAGGAGATTAATGTGCGCCTCGCTTTGTCTGCAAATAGGTCAGAGATTTAATTGGAGAAGGAACAATACATATTGTACAATATACATTGCACAAGTTTTACAGCAACAATGATACACAGTATTGAACAAAATGCGAGTATTGCAGTATCTAATTGAATATTTTCAGTATCGGGAAACGCTTTTAAAGTTGCGAAGGTATTTAAAAGTTTTGTTGAGAGGATAAAAAGGTGGAAACTTTTAGAACTAAAACGTACGAGTCGATTCTTTTAAGCCCCCGACGAGAACAGACTTTTGACATGTCTGTCCGAGGCATCGTAGCTCCCAAACGGATGAACCGATTTTAATGTTGTTTTATTTGTACCAAAGCTGACATTAGGGGAAGCCCTACGTTCAGCAGTGGACGGCGATAGGCTGATGATGATGATGATGAAAGCTGACATGACCGAGAGCTATAATTAATCATCATCAGCTGACAGGTCGCTCACTGCTCGACACATGAAGCATAGAGAACAGGAACACGATTGCCTTAGAAAAAAAAGTGTCCTAGAAATATGGATAAAATAAGTGAGGTGGCGCTGCGATCGCTAAGTTGGCTCAATAAAAGCTGGCCACCAATGACATGCCAATGACCAATACCGCGAAGAAAATTTGAACATCAACTAACTTCATCTACTTGTATAACATAAATATAAACAGCTAACTTCGCAGATACTAATTACCTACTTACCGACGGCAGCTCGGCTGGTGGCTGAAAAATGTGGGTGGCTAAATTCTTCAAATTTTCAGGGACAGGCGGGCAATGCTTCAACACGTAGCGATCGTACTCCTGTTCTCTATGCTTCATGGCTCGACAATTCGTAGGCAGGTCAAAATCGAGCCTGACGTCACTGCGGCCCAAGTGGATCTATTGTGACTCCTTCGCGTTATAGTACCTGCCCCAGGCCAATGCTGCTCATAGACTGAACGATATGGCTGGGGTTGGTGCCACGAATTTACTCTGAGGTGGAGTATTCGTGCTGCCCAAGGCACCTGTTTCTGTTCTGTTCAAGTGCCGGACAGTCGAGAAGGTGAAGGGGTGTTTCGTCCTTCTTCCCGCAGAATCTGCAAGTAGTTGTGTCTATTTTGTTGAGGTGTTTGTGGAGCTTGCAGTGCCTACATAGGGTTCTGGTAAGGACTCAAGTAAGGGTTACCTAATTTAAAAAAAATATAATATACTGTTCACAGTAAAAACGCTTTCTGCAGATGGGTAAATAGTTTATGGTTTACTACTACAAAGGTAAGTGGGCAGTCACAAGACTATTATTCAAAATAACCACTGAAAGGTACTTTATTCATGGCACGACACGAGGCAAGCTGTACTCGGACTTTAGTCAAAACAATCCTTGATACTTTGTGGGATTATAAGGCTTAACATCTATTCGCAATTATCAATGCTAATCAACGGTCGGAGACGTGGACTGAATTCGTAATTAGAAATTAGAATCATATAAGCCGCCATATTTCGAAGGGCAATCCTTTGTTCTACTAGAATTTTGGACTCGATGAAAACCGTTTTAAATATAGAATAGTTTCCATTTTGAATATCAGAGTAATCAGTAAGGGCCTGTTTCACAATATTCTACTAAATGTCTGATAGCTTATTCGGAAGTTTTGTCGCTGCTTACTCTATATCGAGCGACAGAGACAAAACGTGCAAACAAGCTATCAAATAACACTTACCCCTAGATCGTGAAACTGGTAGGCTAAAGTTTCTAACGACCAGTAGGTACGCTTAGCATAACCACCGTAGAAATGGTTTCTTAGAATAGACAAAATAACAGATTGACATAGGAAAGCTATCATTTTGTCTATATTATCTGTCAGTATGTGTCTATACCTGTGTAGACAAAACGCATAATATAACTACTTTGCAGGATTAGGCAAGACAAAAAGCAGTAGCGCAACTGCATACTAGCACAGCCTATAGAACTAATACCTATAGTAGTATTATTATAGGACTGCACAATGCATCGCTGTAGTAGGCTGTTTGTATTTTAGTCTTTATGATGTGCTTAGCGCACAGTACGTACTAGATACTCGTAAAGAAAAGCTTCGCCTATTCCGTACATGCTAATATAGGCATGTAGGTAGCATACCTAATTAATGTATGTATAAGTAGGACAATATGGAGTCGCCTTAGTTATTTACTTCATGAACTTGAAACATGACTTTCTTCACCGTGTTAATAAAGGATTAAGATTTACGATCATTTCTAATCTTAGCGCGTGCGTTATTTCAGGTAAAAGTGAAGTTACTCAGTCGGATGGGCCGAGAGCGGTGACCCCAATTAAACACGTCACACGATAAAATATTACTGGGTCGGAAAATCGTCTTGACGGCCCTCCTGTACGCCTCAAACGGAGCGCGCCAAATGATATTGACAGCTACTGTCAAGTTGACACTTATACTTTTTTAGCGCGCCGACTTTATGTTAAGAGCATTGATCGGCGCGCGACTCAGATTTCACGAAAAACGCTACTTTTCAAATGCGTCTATATCTAACAAAAACTGCTTATTCTGATTTCTACATGTAGAAAAACACTAGAAAATATTGTATTCTAATTTTTCACTTATCATTTATTTTAAAATAATTTCAAACTTTTGAATAAAACTGACAAAACTAACCAGAAGTTTTTACAACTTTAGGTTCAGGGGCAATTTCAAAACATATAATAGCTAAAACCGCTTACATTTTTTAAAAACAAAAAATCTTTACAAACTTGTTGGATCCTCTTCTAGATTATCTATTTGTCAGATTATTTTTATATACGTTTCTATCTCATAAAAATAAAATTTAAAGAATGCGAAATTATCAGGAATTATAGTTATTTAAAATGATGATATTTATGTATTTTACTTGCTCCTTTTGTTTCTTACTTACATAATCTATGAGAAGAACCTTTTATCTTTAATACATACATACATACATATAATCACGCCTTTTTCCCGTAGGGGTATTCAGAGATCGCCTCTTTCCCGTAGGGGTAGGCAGAGACCACTTCTTTCCACTTGCTACGATCCTTACATACTTGTTTCGCTTCATCCACTTTCATTCTTACCATCCATTCCTCCTCTTACAGTCAACGTAGCGAAGCGGCTCTCCATGGGCCACTTTTCGCCTCCGCGAGAACAAGACGTGATGGGTGGCGAACCACATCGCCGCCATATTGGATAAATAATTATTTTTATATTTATCCATTGCATTACCACGGATTTGCGGAGAGGATAGGAATAGGAAAAGGGAAGGATAGGTGGTGTGGAAAGGAAGACTGGTAAGTTAGAGTGGGAAATAGGAAATGTAGGATATTACCGCCCAGGAGGGCAAGGGATAGGACAATAATAGCTAGGGAAGCCGGGGTCGCGTACCCGTATACTATACTACAACTACCGGACAGGTAAGTTGGGATGAGTATCCCATGACATATTTTTATCTTTAATATGCTATTTAAATTTTTAACTAAGTAAATTAGTTTGACGAATTTTATATGAATTTTTAAAACTACTGTATTTATCGAGGCGCACGAGCGTTTAGGTACAACAGTATTTGTAAACGCTCGTGCACCTCGATTTATTTGTTAGTTTTAAAAATTCATATAAAATTCGTCAAACTAATTTAGTTAAAAATTTAAATAGCATATTAAAGATAAAAGGTTCTTCTCATAGATTATGTAAGTAAGAAACAAAAGGAGCGAGTAAAATACATAAATATCATCATTTTAAATAACTATAATTCCTGATAATTTCGCATTCTTTAAATTTTATTTTTATGAGATAGAAACGTATATAAAAATAATCTGACAAAGAGATAATCTAGAAGAGGATCCAACAAGTTTGTAAAGATTTTTTGTTTTTTAAAAATGTAAGCGGTTTTAGCTATTATATGTTTTGAAATTGCCCCTGAACCTAAAGTTGTAAAAACTTCTGGTTAGTTTTGTCAGTTTTATTCAAAAGTTTGAAATTATTTTAAAATAAATGATAAGTGAAAAATTAGAATACAATATTTTCTAGTGTTTTTTTACATGTAAAAATCAGAATAACCAGTTTTTGTTAGATATAGACGCATTTTAAAAGTAGCGTTTTTCGTGAAATCTGAGTCTCGCGCCGATCAATGCTCTTAAGGCGTAGTACTCGTAGTTGCTCCAACGTAGAGGATACTAGCTGAGAATGTTAACGCTGACCTCTGCAGCTCTGTAAGGCCAATTAAAACATATGATATTGAAAATCAACACAATATGCAAGTAAATGATGCAACTATTACCGCAGATGTATTATTGTGCGGTAAACCAAGAAACATTGGCCGCTATGAACTACTACCTTTCAATCGGCACAAAACTAATTCGTGGGTCATGCTACACTGGTTACAACTTACACCTGAACCAATTTATTTTGACACCTTACCGCGGTACTATGACTATACAGATTAGAATAGGTAGAGACGGGCCAAACTAAGTTGGACGACGTAAACGGTTTATGCGGCCTCTTTCCCAGTAACTCAGTTAACTAGGGTTACAATATCAAGATCACCAATTGTATTGTTGAGGTTACCCACGAGGTTGGGTCTTCGTTTATTTTATACATGTTTTATAAGTAGTAGACAAAGTACCATGTTATAATATAATTTGTTGGCTTCTGGAAGGTCAATGATCTTTCGGCATCTAAACTGTAAGTTGTTTTGTAAGTGTAAATTAAAAAGTAACATAATTGACCCTAAAATGGCGGTCTGTCAAGACTTGGGGGCCGTGCATTAATCACGTGATGTTTTTAACGACTTTTTACACCCCTCCCCTCCCCCTGGTGATACGTGGTGAGGTTTTATACTACCCCCCCCTCCCCCACCTAAGATCACATGTATTTTTTTCACATAGTAAGCAGGTCATGTTTGAAGAAAAACTTTAACTTAAAAAACCGTTTAATCGAATAATTTAAGCATTTAAAAACCATACGAGTCATTTGTCTTGTAAGTATTTAAACAACACTACGAATCTACAGCCGATAATAATTTCGGTATGCATAGACTAGATTCGAAAATTAATACACGTGATGTCTCCTTATACCCCCTCCTCCCCTTGGTGATACTTGGTGATTTTTTTTCGGACCCCCCTCCCCCTTTAGGCATCACGTGATTAATGGACGATCCCTTGCTGCTTGGCACCCTTCTGAGATTATTTTATTGATTGATTGCCATATCAGATACCAATGATAATAATTGTAATTTTATGTAATGATACTGTTTAAAATATAAAGTGTTTAGCTATTTAAACTATAAAAAAGAAAGTGTAAAAATTGTCATTATATCCGTATTCCATAATAAGCGTAAAGCAACTTAGGTAATAAAATTAAGTGCGGTATTCTCTTTTGAATGAAATGATATGTAGGTACCTAATGCATTGCTTACTTACGTGCAAAAACGTTACAAGTACCTACGTACTTGACATTAAACAATCCGGTCAAGTGCGAATCCAACCAAATGTAGGAGCTAAACTAACTTTAAAAAAACTTGTGGGCGTGGCGCAATAGTGTGCTTCTGTCGTATTTTTTTTGAGCCTATATTAGGTATATATAAGGTTTGGTAAAATCAATTACGGAAACTTTGGGGACGTGATTTACTGTCTCTGTCGTGCTACTGGCTACATCAGCTGTCCTTATCGCGCGCGGACGCTTTATCCAATAGATTTATTTTCTTGCAAAATAATTTTAATTACTTACTTAAGTAGTAATTTTTTTTTACGAGTTTCAATATTTTTTTTGCCTAAACGTCTTAAGGCCACGAAGACCAAGCGAAATAGGCATTTAACGCTTCCAAGAGTTGCCCGCAATTGCCGCAAAGCGAGCCGCGCGCCTACGTCGCCGGCGTGAACTTACATGAACCCAAAGTGTTACAGTGTAGACGTGTCGGCAGTAGGTCATCTTATTTTATTATTTGTATTGAAAAAGATAATAAAATCCATAGATAACTGTTTTAATGCAACACATAGCACACATAATTTGAATAGATATTATAGGTAGGTACCTACCTAAGTAAAAAATGCTTAAATTATATTCAATTATTTTGACAGTTTCTATGCAGTGTGTTCTGTTACAAGTATAAAAACACGCTGTGTTCGATGTGTGCATGGAGACGAGTACCTATCGTTAGCTCGTGTGGTCACTAAAGTACGTGTCGTTTCGTGAGATAATAATACTGTATCAGGTAGGCGCTGACGATTTGATGGTAACTACTTAGGCAGACACTTGCAAAAAATGTATTCCTACTGCCGAGTCCGCACGTTTGCCACTTGCCGCAAAATCCAAACCTCCACAAACGTTTGACTTTTTGAAAATCCAGATTTCCGATTTTTTTCTCCCAAAAATCCGGATTATCCGGATAATTCAGATTTTTTAATTTTTTTTAAATTTGTTGCATATTTTATAAAACTTTAATGTTTATTTTACTACTATGTTGTAACAAAACTTACACTCATTAGTAAAAAAAAGAGTTACTTTTTTATAATTTAATTTAAATAAATTCTGATTTTAAGTTGTAAGTATTAGAATTACAATCTGAATAAATAAAAACATAATGAGTTTATATCAAAATTATATACTTAATTATATTATTTTTTTTTAGTTTTAGAAATATTTTTGATTACGTTTCAAATCCTACAATGTTCAGTTTTATAGTTAGTATTTTATTTTAAATAAGGTATGTATATATTGTTATTTACTAAATGTTCCAGCAGAAAGAATTATAAAAAATTGGAATAGCCTGTGATCTTTTTAACGCTTTTTTTACATATTCACCACTACCGTTTTCGTAAAGTTCCATTTCTATGTGAAAGTACTAACGTAGGAAAATTAATACAGTTTAATAAAACGTAGGAAACTGAAAATCCTTTAAATCGAGATCCGGGGAATGAAGACAAATCATTTGAAGCATGGGGCTGAACAAATAATTTTGTATGGACGAAATTGGACCACTTTTGAGTTATTGAAAGTAAAAATCACCCACCTGTTTGGGTAATAATTAAACACGTAAATGGTGCTTTTAATTCCCTCGGTAACTAACAGAAGTACAATAAGCAATTCTAAGCACAATTTAAAACCTATAACTGTTGTAAGATCTTTATTTTAACATTTTACTTACAAATAAACAGTAACATCTTACTCTTCATTGCACTTTGAAGTTTCCGCTATAAGATGAAAACTACATTACTTAAAAAAATAACAGTGGTTTACACAAATCGTTGGTGCTATTTTTGACACCTATATCTTATCTTTAAAATATTATCTAAAAATAATTATTTCTACGCAAAAACAGGAGCGTTGATTTTCATTTAGTTTTGCTACTGACTCGTTCGGAAAAACTCTCTCTAATCTTAAACCAACCAGTCAGGTATTATCGACTCCAAAACTTCTTCCTGATATCATAGAGATAATATTTAGGTATTTGGACTTAGATATTCATTATTTAGAAGATAATTAAATATAGTTAAACCACTACATTTCTTTTTAAGCTGTCATATTAATTTGGCATTCTATGATTGTAGAAATTAAAATTGCAATAATATGTTTCGACTTTCGTTAGTAAGAATTCAATAAATATAAAAATACAAAGCTTTAATTGGGTTTGGATTTGCTTATTATACTTCTTACTACTTGTGCAATTGAAACTGAAACCATATTCAGTGTTTTTATAAATTGGATCACCTATTAATGAACTGTACTACTACTGAAAAAATATAAAATTGTAAGTATCTTAGAAACAGTCCATACATCTATACTAATATTATAAAGAGGAAAACTTTGTATGTTTGTTTGTTTGTTTGTTTGTAATGAATAGGCTCAAAAAGTACTGGACCGATTTCAAAAATTCTTTCACCATTCGAAAGCTACATTATCCACGAGTAACATAGGCTAAATTTTATTTTGGAAAAAAATAGGGTTCCGTAAGATATTTGGGTTTTTCGGACACAAGGTGTAAAAAATCAACCAGAAAAGTTACTTATTTTGCGTACGCTGCCTAAACTATAAAAGATAGAACCATAAAATGTTCTAATTAATTGTAGATCTTATAAGTATCTACAAAAAAGTCCGCGACACACTATACCTATCTATGTCGAGTGAGGCACAACAACCATTTTTTTATTTAGAAATCTTGAATTTTTTTTTGACTACATTTAAACGCGTTTATTTTACTCATGCTATTAATCCTTATCAAAATAAATTATTTCATCACTAAGTACAGTTTATGTAGATAATATTTGGTCTTTTAATGATTAAAATTGGATGTTTGGTTTTGAAGTTATGGCGAAATTAAAATATTACGATTTCTGCTGCACGGCCCGTTGCGAGGTGGGCGTCGCGTCGTCGCCAAGGCGTGCGAGTTTAGATCTATGAGTAAATTTTTTGTTTTGTGTTCGTTGTAACTATGATGGATAGATACTTGAGTAACTATTTATTTAGTGATTGTTGTATTGTTAGTTCTGAAAAGTGTAGGTATTTCATACGATAAAAGTATACCCACTTACTTATTTCATTAAGTATTAGCATAGTAGGTACCTATATTAATTTGTTTCTGTTTGTTTTGACTAAATTTCACCCGTTTTGTTAGAGGTTTAAAGACATTCTGTTATCTGTAGTATTAGTATCAGTATTGTACCCGTGCGAAGCCGGGGCGGGTCGCTAGTATACATATATAGCGGCCATAATATTTTAACAGATCTTCATCCCTCGCATTTCCATTTAATGGATTGACTATGTTCTACCAAATAACTTGAATAAATGGAAAAATGTGTCAACAATTTCAACAGGACAACAAATAATATCAAATTATCCAAAGGCATGTATTTAAACTCACGACAAAACATGTTTATTTCTTATGTTTACGCGAATATTGTTCATTGTTTTAAACACTTACGGATTTTGTCGCGTTACGTAAACGTAACCGTAAAACGTAAACCGTGACAAAATCCGTAAGTGTTTAAAACAATCACGACAAAACAATTAAATTTTGGATGTGAAAATACCGAATATTGAATACTAAATGTTGGCTAAAGAATGTAAGGAATAAAAAATTACAAATCTGGTGACTAAATAATACCACTGAATATTCCAAACTGGCAGACTGATATTATATTAGCGAACAAATAACCATCTTGGCGACAATTTGTGAGTACACATTTAATTTAAGAATAGGTACATATATTTTCCGTAATGTAGGTAACTCAACATACAAGCAGCAAAACCAGCGCACATAAAAAAAAACAAAGGAGCGTACAAAATTCCCAATTTTTAATTTTCCTCGACTTGGTGTAGATATTGGGTAGATTCATTTTGAAATTTAAAAATAACGGTTATTCATTTTTCGCAAAATTAACATAGGTGTCGTTACCAAGTTTTTGGGGGTGCTGGATACGAAAATGACATTCATTTTGAAATTCCAATATGGCGGACATATTTAATTTTATAAAAATAATATGGTTGTCCCTTTGTTGGTTTCTGGGAGTGCTGATTACAAAAAAGTCATCCATTTTAAATTTCCTTAGTAACCCCGCAACCTCAAATTTTCTTCATGATGGGAGAAAAAGAAATTCGAAAATCCTGAATATTCCAACATTTCTATAGCTTTATGCATCCCGGCCCCGGTTTTTCAATGTAAAGCATTTATATTTTTTTAATAAAATAGATTCTATCTCGGAAACGGTGCATCCTAATGAAAAATAATGAAAATTTCCTCCCCCTTAGAAACTCCGCAACATCATATTTTCTTCATGATGGAAGAAAAAAAATCTGAAAATCCTAAATTTTCCAAATTTTCTATAGCGTTTTACACCGTTCGTGTCTCAAAGTAGAGCATTATCGTATTTTTTCTTTCTATAATGGCTTCTATCTCAGAAACGGTGTATCCTACTTGAAAAATAATGAAAATTACCTCTCCCTTAATAACTCCGTAACCATATATTTTCTTCAAGATGAGAGAAAAAGAAATTCGAAAATCCTGAATTTTCCAACATTTCTATAGCTTTATATATCCCTCGTATCTCAATGTAGAGCATTTAATTTTTTTTTATAAAATTGATTCTATCTCGGAAACGGTGCATCCTATTGAAAAAATAATGAAAATTTCCTCCCCTTAAGAACCCCGCAACACCATAGTTTCTTCACGATGGAAGAAAAAGAAATTTGAAAATCCTGAATTTTCCAAAATTTCTATAGCTTTATACACTGTTCGTGTCAAAGTAGAACATTGCCATATTTTTTTTCTAAAATCGCTTCTATTTTAGAAACGGAAAAATAATACTATTACTGGAAAAATAATAAAAATTTCCTCCCCCTTAACTCGGAAATCGCATATTTTTTTCATGAATGCCAAAAAAAGAAATTTGAAAATCCTGAATTTCGAAAAGTTTCTATACCTTACATAGCTGGTACCTCTACAAACTACATGTTAATTTTACGAAGATTGGATAGTCTCCATTTTGGAAAATGAAATTGGAAGACAATTTTATAATCAGCATATGAAACATGGAAAAAGACATCCATTTTTAATAAAAAAAAAATATATACGCCATTTTGGAATTTTAAAACGGATTTTATTTTCATATCATTCTGCACCCCCAAAAACCTTGAAAACGATACCCATACCAAAGAAAAAAAAACCTCCAATAGTATCCAAAACTGGGATTTTCCGTAGCTTGCAAATTGAATTTTTAGCAGCTATTAATTTATCAATCAAATCTTTATAAGCTACTTACATGGTATAATGGTCACCAACTTATCGGTGCTAATTGGATTAAATTTCGCTACTTTTTATCTGCCGATTTTTGTATTTTTTGTCACTTGAGTGATTTCACCAGTTTGGTAATTTAGTCGCCAACATATTAATTCGCTGCCAAATTCAGCAATACAGTATGCTCACGTGCAGTCACCAACTTATTTTTTGTTCACTCGATTAATTATATCCCTTATTCAAATATTGTACGTCTAGAGTACATACTAATTACAATTAAAATATGTAATTTTCATAGTAGTAACCAAGATTGATTGAAGTAATTTAGTCGCCAGCATATTAATTCGCTGCCAAATTCAGCAATACAGTATGCTCACGTGCAGTCACCAACTTATTTTTTGTTCACTCGATTAATAATATCCCTTATTCAAATATTGTACGTCTAGAGTACATACTAATTACAATTAAAATATGTAATTTTCATAGTAGTAACCAAGATTGAAAAAATCGAAAAATCCGGATTTTTCGAATTTTTCGAATTTCGAAGTATCCGGATTGCAACCCCTACTTGCGAGTGACTTGGTGTGTTCTGCAAAGGCAAGCATGACAGATGTTGAGCTCGTATCCTTATATTTTATTGTAAATAGAACAGCCTCCGTGGTCTAGTGGTTAGAGCTTGGCTCTCGACTCGGATGTCGCGTGGGGAGTTATTTATTATTATTATTGTAAAAACAGAAATCGAAATAAAAAGAAACGAAAAGTACGGCAAAGAAGATGGTAGATGTTACAAATTCATAATAACCTAACCAAGAGCATGTCAGGACATGTCTAAGGAGGGTTCCGTAACTATAAACGCGTAATATGCTTTTTTTTTAATTACTCCAAAAGTTACTGTCCGATTTGGTTTACAATAATTTTCCTTAAGAGTTTTTAGCATGATCTATCAGCATGGAAATTTGCAAGTTTCTATCTCCTATAGTTTAAAAATGCTAGGGGGGGGACCAACTTACAAACTACTTTGGAGGCCGATTACTCGAAAATGGTCAACTTTATAAAAAAGTAACGTATGAAACCTTGCCTTTATTTTAAAAGACCTATTCTACGATACCCCACACGATGGGGTAGAGTGAAAAAATATTTTTCATCCCCACTTCCTATGTATGGAGAGCCACCCCTAAAATATAAAATTATTATTTTTTTATGATCCCGAAACCGTGATCTATACACAGTCTATAACTGCACCAAATTTCATCAATTTATATTCATAATTACAGGAGCTAGAGGCGCGGACAGACAGACAGACAGACAGACAGACAGACAGACAGACGGACAGAGCGAAACTATAAGGGTTCCTTAAGTATTACGGAACCCTAAAAACCGTTTACTGGCTTATTCAATAATGTACTAAGGCTACTCCACGCATCAGCTACTTTTTTCTCATAATACACAACACAATAATATATGTATGGACGCTTCACACCAAGTCAATCTGGTCCCGTGGTAAGTTCTCGAAGAACTTGTGTTACGGGTACCAGACAACAGAAATATATTTAATAATTTTTATATTATACACATATTTAAGATTTTTAGTATATTTAATACACATTCATGACCCAGGAACACAGAAAAAATGTTTGTTCCTTCAGCATTCAAACCCGCGACCCCCGGCTTGAGCACCAACACACTCAACCACTGAGCCACAGAGGTCGTCTCATCTGGCAAAAGCAACGACGTGGCGACGATAATGTTATTGTGTATGGTTATAATATGTATAACTAGCCGATGCCCGCAACTTCGTTTGCGCCTAACTGACGGAAGCGGAACCCTATTTTTTAAACGGAACCCTAAAATAAAAGTAGCCTATGTTAGACCTTATGACATCAGCTATCTGCCAGTGAAAGTCCCGCGAAAATCGGTCCAGCCGTTTCAGAGATTAGCCGGAACAAACAGACAGACAGACCGACAGACAGACAGACAGACAGACGGACAGACATTTTAAAAAATTGGTATTTTATTGTAAGTACCGAATATACTTTCAGATGCATTATGTGAAAAGCTGTTAATTTGAGGTTACAAACAGACACTTCATTTTTATTTATCTGTACCTATAGATTTAGTTCAAAAATAAAAAGAAGCATAAAAAAATACAAAACAAACTTTCCTATAGATTTTTATTGTATTATATGTCCAAGACCCGGGAACACAGAAAACTTTTTGTTCCTTCGGCGGGATTCAAACCCGCGACCCCCGGCTTGAGCACTAACATGCTCAATCACTGAGCCACAGAGGTCGTCTCATCTGGCAAAAGCAACGACGCGGCGACAATAAAATGTAACATGTTATTGTGTATGGTTATATGTATAACTAGCTGATGCCCGCAACTTCGTTTGCATAACTTCGTTACCCGCAAGTAACGAAAACGGATCCCTATTTTTTATACGGAACCCTAAAATAAAAGTAGCCTATGTTAGACCTTATAACATCAGCTATCTGCCAGTGAAAGTCCCGTGAAAATCGGTCCAGCCGTTTCAGAGATTAGCCGGAACAAACAGACAGACAGACAGACAGACGGACAGACAAAAATTTTAAAAATTGATATTTTATTGTTAGTATCGAATATACTTTCATATGCATCAAGTGATAAGCTGTTAATTTGACATTACAAACAGACACTTCAATTATATTTATCTGTATAGATGTATAGATTTAGTTCAAAAATAAAAAGAAACATAAAAAAATACAAAGAAACTGACTTTCCTTTAGATTTTTATTGTATTATACATATCCATGACCCGGGAACACAGGAAACTTTTTTTCCTTCGGCGGGATTCAAACCCGCGACCCCCGGCTTGAGCACCAACACGCTCAATCACTGAGCCACAGAGGTCGTCTCATCTGGCAAAAGCAATGACGCGGCGACGATAAAATATAACATGTTATTGTGTATGATATGTTCAAAAATAAAAAGAAACAAAACAAACTGACTTTCGTACACTGCGTTAGAAACGAAAGAATTGTTCGATAAATACGCGGGTAAGGCGTGCGCTAGCAAAACTGACATAGGTCTGTCCTCGTCAACGCCTAGCGGGCGACTGTGGGGCGACTCTAGCGGCTTACGCACGCTGCATTTCAATATTAATTTATTGTTAAAATAATTAAACCAACATGCAAAATGTAACCAGAAATTATTCTTTTTTAAGTTATTAGCTTTTCGTAGATATGATTTTTGAAAGTAAAACTATCATGAACTTCATGAACAAAAAGAAAAATATTCAAATTTAGCCTCCTCTTCGGAATTATTTTTGATCGAGTGAAGTTTTCAATATTATGTTTCGAACCACAAATTGTTAAAGAACATTAAGTAAACAACAATGTGTTTTTTTTTGGCTTTTTAAAGTTACTATTTGTTTGTTTATTATCGATTCAAAGTCATGTAAAATTGGGTCCACGTGGCCTTAACACAAGCAGTAAATGACGTCCCCAACGTTTCCGTAATTGATTTTACCAAACCTTATATATTTCGGATATCTTCGTAAGTACATAAGATACTGACTGCCCTTCAAATATTACCTAAAGTATTCACACCATAAATATTTACAACCACAACTTTGGTACCCAGTGATCGATTTTAATGAAATACTGACAGTAATCAGTATTCTGTAAATAGTATTCCGATGTCGAACAGTCGATATCAAATCGCAGCCATTTTGGAGCACATCCGAACTTTGTCCCTTAAAATATTTCCTGCACGTCAAACACTTCCGCGGTGAGGCGTCGACTGTAGATTGACGTAAATTTTGTATTAGCACCGTGAGCATTTGTTTTGAAATGGTTAATAATTTCTCGTACCAAATATAGGGTATTTTTGTGGTATAGGGAGCAAATAACCAGTCGATGGCATGCGCAAACCAGAAAAATCTGTTAACTATTTTCTATGTATGCCTAATATCGATTCGATCAACGCGTTAACTTATTCGCATACGCGTCACATCGTGCGTGCGTGAACGGGACAGCCTGAGAATCCAAACGAGATTTAACCGATAATAATAATTACGACAATTACCCCCTGAATAGTGAATACCACAAGTCTAGCGGGAAACTAGGTTTTAATATAATACCCACTGTTTCTCGAGACTGAATTCGCGCAAAAAGGAAGTCTATGTATGAAAAACTAGAAAGCTGGTTCTTCTTCATAGGGAAGCCCTAGCCTGTATAATAGGTAGGGATTTGGATGAAGGTCTTCAAAAGGTAAGTGGTAAGCGAAGCCGGTAAGAATGGAGTTATAGGTAGGTACTCCACGCCACTACTGTCCTTAAATACTATTCTTGATTACACCTAGAGCAGAGGTAACATAATCAGACGTCTGATTACTTATACCTAATAACCATCAAGGCTAGTTGTAACTTGTAAACCATAAACTACAAATTTTATAAAAAAAACTATAACCCGTCTACGTAAATTATATAGCCTATGTTACCCGGGCCATTATTGCGAATCTATTGACACCTCATTAGTTAAAATCGGATCAGTAGTTTAAGAGCACGGTGGAACAAACATACAATTCGTAAATAATACACACAAACATACGTAAATAGACTGGCAAAATCAATACCCTTCTTTTTGGCTTTGCCGTAGTTGGGTAAAAATTACTTACATAAAACCCGTATTTTTTTATAAATAGAAGCGTAAGTTGTAAAATGTAATTCACAGATGAAAGGTATTTAAACACTCAGTTTCAGAAGAACAAAGTTTATTCGCGTGCCTTTTCATCCAGACCTTTCTAAACTATACATAATATTATATTCTATGCTTTATTCTATACGGATCTTAAGAAATGACATGCCATTTCGGTTCACCATTTTTCACAGACTACAATATGGACAACGGTTTCCATGCTATCAATCAATGCTCCAACATTTGTCACCGGATTTTGTTTGGAAGTGACCAACATTTGGGTTCTAGTTCTCAAAAAATATCGGGGTGGCCATTCCCATGACAAGTAAGCACTCAACATTGCGTATGAGGAAATCGCAATCTTGAGTTTGGAAGAGGGAGTAACTAACATTTGAATATCTTTTGTCTCAAAACATACATAATATAAATTCAGACAATGATTACCATGACTGATATCAACAATGTTATCTACACTATGTTTTCCTGTGATTGTATGGAATAAATGAAGCTCATCATTTTCATTCACGGTTTCCCGAAGACAAAATATGGGGGTCTTAGATGGATTGTTTTTCATTAGCTGAGTTCAGCAAACACTAAGGATAAAACATGAGAATGTCTTGAAAGGGATTTCGGAGTTCTTTTGCTACAGAATATTATTATTAGGTAGGTACTAACTACCTTTTAAAGGTTGAGCCATTTAAACAGGTACCTTTTTGATTGCTAGGTAATTATTACTGCTAACGTTGACAATCAGAATCAACAGCATCTGTAACGCGGACAAACCAGACACTGCATATTCAAATATATTTTCTCAAATTCGATGAAAAATTTGCCCTATAGACTATAAAAGTCTCTAACTCAATTTTTCATAGCAGTAATCCTGTGAGAGTAAACAATCATCGGTAAATGGTTCTAATGATCGCGTACCGTTCACATCGGAGACGAGCTGTTTGTTTACCGTTCCTTTGTTTTCACTATCGTACAACTGTATTAAGACTACGTCTTATGACTATTAGTGGGATCTGGGAAGTTTCAATTTTCAATCAATCAAATAATTATTTAGATAGCTGTAAGTTTGTAGGTCTTAAGTAGATATAATCAGTTTTCAACCGACTTTCAAAACACAGGAGGAGGTTCTCAATTCGTGTGTATGTTTTTTTTTGTATGTATGTTACGCGATTACTCCGCCGTTTGTGGACCGATTTTCGAAATTCTTTTTTTATTTCGAAGGGTTGACTCCCGGATTGGTCCCATTGTCACCAAATGGTAGACTTGGTGATGGGATCCATGAGGAATCGAGAGAAGACCTCAAAATTTATAGGGACACCTATAGTGATTTTGACTTTTTTTTACATAACTTGAGCATATGCTACCTCTCCTCCTACTACTCCTCAGTCTTTAAAGATACCCGTTTGGAAATTTCAGGATTATTTATAAAACTGCAAGCATATGTCACTTTTAAATAATCATCACCACCACTACCACCACCACCACCATCATCACACCATACATTGTATGTTAATATAGGTATTTCTAATTGTCTTTTACACCGGTATCGATTTCTTTGAACATTAAAAGTTACGAAAAAGTGAAATTTTGTATCAAGGTGTTCCCTGGATCCCAAAGGACTGAACAGAACTCCTCAGTCTTTAAAGACACGCGTTTGGAAATTTCAGCATTGTTTAAAAAACTGCAAGCATATGTTGCAATTAAATAATCATCATCATCACCACCATACATCATGATATTTTGATACAGGCATTTCTCATAGTATTTTACATCGATATAATTTTTTTGAACATTCACAGCTGGATCCAAAAGGACTGAACAGAACTCCTCAGTATATTATATAGACACACGTTTCTAAATTTCGGCATTGTTTTAGGAACTGCAAGCATATTGTTACTATTAAACAATCATCATCACCACCACCATCATTACACCATACATAGGTAATCATAATAATTTGATGAAAGAAGTGTCTCTTAGTATTTTATTCGATTTCTTTGTACATTTGCTAGTCCCGTCATCATCATCAATATCATATATTGTGTGTCAACTGTTACATCATTTCCGCCGACAACTTAACTTTTAGGTATTTTAAGCATTATATGGTACCAAAAAGCGACATTATGTCAAGGTATAATCCTGGTTCCAAAAGCACTTAATGGAACTCTTTAACGATACCTACACGTTTGTAAATTTTGGAATTGTTTAAAGAACTGTTGCAAAGATGTATGCAAAATATCTGCAATGTCAGACGTTTTCTTCCAAAGCTAGGTCTTATCACTGATAAATCACACATTTTTAAGTTTTTATGTTTTTCTTTCGTTGCACAACAATACTTTATTCAATAATTTCGACACTATTAATGACAGCTGGATTATAAATACGTAAATTGTGCGTTGTTTACGCATTGGTCTCGGGTTCGAATCCCGGTCAGATAAATATTTTAGTGATTCTTTTTTCATCCTTTCTTTCCTATTTTTAAATATTTTATCGTCGTACTTAATCGCTAAGCAAAGCTAGATCTTCCACTAAAAAGAAAAAAATAAATTACTTAATATTTAAAAATATATATAAACCGACTTCCAACATAAAGCAATGACATTCTTATAAATCACTTAAAAGTATAAAATAATTCTTATTTTCGTATAGTTCCCCTTAAAATTCTGCTTAACTATTTCTCTACTCAATTTTCTTAATTTTGTAGTCGGTACCAGCCCAAACAATTGTCTATACCTACCCTTTAATCGAAAAATTATCAATTTTAACACAACTACTTACGTCCAAATACATACAAACAATATTTTAAAGAACTTCCATTCAAACTGGCTGGTACCGAGTTCAAAAATAAGAAAATTGAGTAGAGAAATAGTTAAGCAGAATTTTAAGGGGAACTATACGAAAATAAGAATTATTTTATACTTTTAAGTGATTTATAAGAATGTCATTGCTTTATGTTGGAAGTCGGTTTATATATTTTTTTAAATATTAATTTATTAAATAACTCATCAAATAACGCTGATTGGAGGAGTGAACTTGATTGGGAATTTGGGAGAGATTATTCAAATATGACGTCACAAGATTTAAGTATTTAAAACATGACGTAAATAATCGTTTTTTTCTTCATAGAATTGAATGAGTATTTGCCTAATACCTATAAGTCTATATACACGCTAAGTTTGCAATGAATCAGTGTTAGAATTAGATCCAATTAAATGCCAATTTCACCAACGCCTGTTAAAACCAACTTCTCGTTCTGTTTTTAGATGCATTTAAAAATAAATTACTAAAACTACTGCATACAGTACCTGGATTAATTTAAACAATTTATTGCGTGGTTTAAGATGAAATATTATATGAGGTAGCTATATAATATTATGATGTAGATTACGAAGTTCAACCTCTTTATACTGTGGTTCAACGCACTGAGGTTATTGTTTTTTTAATTGAAATACACCCAAAATGGGGCACGCCGAAAACAGACCTGTTAATAGCTATTGTTTACGTTACCTAAGTGCTCACCAAAAGGAGGATGAAAGAAAATAGCCATGTACGTGCCGTGATAGGTGCTAAAACTTTTATGTGTCGAGTTTTAAGGCCCGATTACCTTCATGCGTAATGCTTGCATTTTCATCAGTCTGACTACTGTATCCAGGAGCACGTAAGTACACTACGGCCGCTGTATCTTGACGGGTCTGAAGTTCTGAACATAGGCTCTGCAAACTTTAGCGCATGTACAACTCGCGAAGAAAATTGTTATTGTATTTTTTTATATACCTATGTACTAATAAAATGTCCCTAATACAGTTGACCAACTAGTACAAATAAAATAAATACGAAAACACTTAAAACAGTTATTGCGCGACCTTCTGCGCGAAGTTCTGACTCGCCAAGATACATCGGCCGTATTGTACTCGTATAGGTACCTAATGTCATTAGCTATACAATGAAGCTTTTGCCAAAAAAATAGCCATGATTTCAAAACTAAGGATGGGCTATGACGTAGGTAGATTTGACAGAATCAAACAAGAAAAAATTACGCCATCTTGATTTCACCATACCTCAAATGTCAACATGGCCCTAAAACCCCCACAACCCTCAATAGTGGAGCCATTCAAGTGAGTTTTTGCATCGACATGCCTCGTGTATAATATTTATATAGGTACCTACGCCTCTATGGTTTTATCCCAATCTCACTGGCAAAATAGAATTTACATAAACCCGTTTTTCTACGTCCATGCATAAACCTATAAATTACATAAACATATTCGCCAGTCTTGGCGTAAGAACCAAAAACCTAACCAAAAGCATGTCAGGACATTTCTGAGGAGGCTTCTGTTGGTGTCTAAGAGATTTTTGGTCCTAAGAGCCGGGACAGAATATCGCGAGTGCAACCCGAGCGATCTACAAATTAGAGATGCCACGAATAGTGAATTGGCCGAATACCGAATATTCGGCAACGCTGTCGGCCGAAGCGCCGAATATTCGGCACGAAGTACATACTTGTCGGGAGCGCGTTAGCTGGATTAAGACAAGTTTTCCTGTTTCAACCTGTTTTTCTCGTTACGTTGGCGCAGCAGGCGACGACTAGCGTGTATAGTGAGAGGTTATTTTCTGAGGCTGGTAACATTTACGATGAAAAGCGTAATCGTTTGCTACCAAAATATGCTGAAAAGCTTGTTTCTATCCATCACAACTTACCACTGATCAATTTTAATTAGGTACTAAAGTGTTGTAATTTGGAAATAAATATATAATTTTGAGTAATATAACGTGTCTTTTTTACATGATTTGGTATTCGGTATTCGGCCGAATAGTACGTATTATTCGGCCGAATACCGAATAGCAAAAAAAGTGGCCGAATAGGCCGAATACCGAATAGTTGCCGAATATTCGTGACATCTCTACTACAAATTCTACAACTAGACTACGGACGCTTGCAGCATTGTACAAGTTTAAATCGTTATTCTGTTCTGCAGTTGGCTGTTGGAGCGATTAGGGGTGATGCATCGGCCCCACAATCCTGGCTAATAGGTTTATGTAACTTATGGGTTATCCAATTAAACCATTTATCTAGCGGGAAACCGCACACGGTAAATGACAGTTTGTTTACACTTTTAATCCTTATTATGGACTAACATCTACCTGCAACTTTGTATACGATCCAAGCGTTGTCGTTTCAGCCTGATGCCGTCCACTGCAGGACATAGGCCTCCCCCATAGATTTCCAGCACGCTGCTCGCGGCCTGTGTCCACCGACTCCCTGCTACTTTTCTCAGGTCGTCTGTCCTTCTGGTGGGAGGCCGTTCAAAACCGTTGGGTATGTACTATGTACCAACTTTTGCCAAGATGATGTCAAGCGCCTCAGCAGTCGGGAGTGGGGGACGTTGCTGGTTGGTGTTGGTGAACAGGAAAATCTTTGACTAATTATGTTAGTAAAATAAAAATATCCCCGCAAATTTGATAGGATTGGTAGGAAAAATATTTTTCAAGATATTTTTACTCTATCATGATTAAGCATAAAAGACTATTTAGATAATACTGGGTAAGTAAGTACCTACTAGGGTAACTTTTAAAAAAATATTAGCCAAATAAGTACCTAGTTTGAAGACAATGTGCGTTGATAGTTTTTACCTACTTTAAAATTTGTGACCACAAACCAGAGTACAATATTCGATGAAACGAGTTAAAATATCACAGTATTTATATCACCTTCTAAAGATTTTATCACCTAATTTTATCTTTGGTCCCGTCCGCGTCGTGGGCTCGTGGGTATTTTGTTCTATAATAATATATTGAAATTCCAAATGTCCTTTGCAGTTCCGGATATTATTATGTGCTACTCGACTCCCAACACTCGCTAAGCCTATTACGAGGTCAAGTATTGACCTCTCGCACATGGGGTGTAAGGTCATGGTGTACAAATCAAAGCTATTATGTATCCATTAGGTTGATTGACTTAACTGCTCTCTGTTACGGACCATTTATTACAGGAAGATCAAATAAATCAATAAAGTAAAATAATCTCCCATAAAGAATAGTCGTGAGTAGAGATGGCCGTTATAACGTAAAGCGTTTAAAAAAGCGTGCTTTTATAAATAAGTTGTAAAGTCGTTTAAAAATTTAAGCGTTTATCACTTATACTTATCGTTTATAGTCATAAAGCCATAAGTGTGGTATGAGCAAAGAAAAATAGTTCTTATGACAGCGCAATAAGAGTGAAAATTCTTTAATGTAGCTCATCACTTATTTAAACGGCTTATTTTTTGTACTTATAACTATTAAGCTTTTTCGTGTTTATTCACTTTTTGTTAGTTGCGCTTTGCGGGTTGACGAAAACACGTTATATTACGTTACGCAATAATTCGTATTTTAATCGTAATAGTGGTGTTTTGGTGGCTTACCGTGAAGTTTTAATGTAAATAATAAACATAATAATGGTCCATATGGACGTAATATAAACTTTTCGTGTAGTGTTTTAGTATTAAGTTTATTAAGTTTTTGTCGTAAGATGACGACTAAACGACGTGAATTGGAACAGTAATTTATGGAACTACTTTGAAAGAAATGAGGTGGAAAAAGTGGCGATGTGTAATGTTTGTTATCCTATTCAACTATTACTAATGATAAGCAACATTTAAGATTAATGCATATTATCAACATGTAAAAACATTTTATTGAGTTCATATTATTATATTAATAATTATTCAGATTTCAGACAGTCCTAAGCCTGCAAAGTACGGAGGAAAGTTAATTTAAATCAGTTTAAGCGATCGAAAAACGTAACATAAGCGCAAAAAACATTATAACTTATAAGTGGCAATAAGTAGATAAGAAAATAAGCAACTAAGCAGTTAAAAAAAGTTGCTTTTGAATATTTAATAACGGATAAGTTAACTTTTAATTTTAAGCCGTTTATCACATCTCTAGTCGTGAGAGGCAGCTGTCAAACATCTGCAATGTCCGAAGACTTTTAGGAGCCGAAATACAAACGGACACGTAATGTGTACAAAAAGTCCTTTCTGACCTGTTTGATAGTATAACAGAGACAGACACACAGAGTAATTACCAGAAAAAAACACCTTCGTCTTCGTTTAAAGCAACTTAAAAAACACCACCTACGTAGCAGTTCATGTAGTAAAAACTCATTACAGATCACTTATGCCCATCACACACGTTCAAATATCAGTATCAGATGCAGCAAAACCAAACGCAAAAATTCTATTTCCTCATATATTTTATAAACGATTCTTTTTTTGTTTAATAATGATTTAAAACTGTTTGAAACGGCAAATTTAATTAAATAAGTATGTAAGTAAGAACATTAATCCACAAACGTTCGCGTTGTCTTAGACAAGACAATTCGTAGTTTTTAAATCCCGTCGAAATCAGAGAGGTGACATAGTTTGAAGTGTCTATGTGTGTCTGTCCGTCTCCGTGGCCTTTTTTAATTTTGTTTTTCTTTTGATCCTTATTGCCATTGTCATAATAACGAACGTACACCGCGTCCGTTCTTGCTAATAATATAGCTTGATCGTGTGAGGCGGCTATTATGACATCTACCTACTCCTCGTTATACGTTATAATAAAAAGCGAAAGTTTCAGTTTGTAAACACACGAGACAAAATTGCCTACACGTGTGCACGGATAAATCACGCGATTTCTACATTTTCCCCATGTGGGAAGGGAATAGATTTCCCAACATTTCCCCACGGAGAGGTACAGATTTACCCCAAATGGGGATACGATGGAATAAGTTGCCTTACTTAATGCAAGAAATAAACATTGAGACAGGGACAAAAAATCTAAGCCTTTTCTCCAATCTCCGTTTTGTGTTCACTGTCTAGGAGCTCATAACAGGTTAAGTAAAACCGCATATTGCATAATACAGAACCACAATCTTCGTGATTAACTTACACTTTCATTTTACTTAAATTGAATAATAACTTAATCGTCTTGATATCATATAAACTTATTTTCGTTGTTTAGGTTACGTTTATGAGAATAAAATGTTGGAGTTTCAACTTATCGGGACTGGATTGTAACTGTATTATTGCAGGATTTAATTAAGTAAATTTGTCTATTCCACATTTGCTTATAATAAAATAAACATAATTAAAAAAAAAATATTCCCCGAGTTGTCAAGGAATGAGTGATGAATTGGTGCTTAGAACACTATATTATCATGTCAGCTTTCAACAAAAAAAAACTAGATCAAAATGGTTTCATCCGTTTGGTAGCTACGACGCCACGGACAGCCACACAGACAGTCACGTCAAAGCCTTTGTTTTCATCGGGGAACGGGCGTTAAAAAATAAGATATCCCTAATTCAGTACGGGGATTAATTTACTCCTTAATAATAATCATTTCCTACCACTACAATGCTCGTAGTTGTAATTATTTCTTTTAGCGCTACGTCCATATAATTCTTCCTAGACAACACATGGTCTGGTTTTGTTTATATTAAAGTTCATCGACCTGTCACCAACTTGTTTCACCAGATACGCGGATAACTAATGATTACGGAAATGGACGAGGAGGGAATTTTTATAATAAGGAAAAGGCTTTCTAACGAGTTATCACAATTATTCGCCGAATGATTTCCGCGAGAGAACAACTCTCTATGCCTATATAAGTTTAGTACTGACGCAGACGTTGAGGGTTGTCACTTTCTAGGAAATATGTAAGAAAAGTATGTAATAAGGTACATAATATACAGCTAAATCATTTCAAACACGACAAAATCTTTTATAATATGTAGTACTTTAGTTCTAGGTTATAAAAGTAAACTTGCTTTGTTTTAATGGGGGCCTATCTAATAATATGGTCCTTGAATTGTAATTACTAACTTCATAATAAATTAAAAGGTTTGTGAATCATGTACTTAACTTTATATTATAATATATTTTGTATTTATTAGAGTCCTTTTAAACCCCTCAGTCTAAATCCCCGCAAGTGGACCATGGTCAATCCTGATCAACAATTAATCTTAATTAAAAACTCAAAACGTAATTTTGGCAGCCCTAGCAGCCTAAGTCGTTTTTATTATTTTGTGGCACACATGCGGCGAAACTGTGGCGCTGTACCACGGCTATACAGTCTACATCTGGGAGGTCAATGTTTTCGTCTCGTCTCGAGTACATCAGTACACGCCTCACGACCATGTCTAAACAGTTCAGTAGGGATGAAAACCTATGAAGGGTACATTATATAATAGCCCTACTAACTTTTTCCCGTGGCTCGTATCGAGTATCCCACGGGTCTGTAATTTTTCGGAATAAAATGTAGCCTGTATTAATCCAAAGCCTAAACTACTTACACCTACCAAGTTTCATCGAAATCCATTCAGTAATTTTTCCGTGAAAGAGTAACAAACATCCATCCATCCATCCTCAAACTTTCACATTTATAATCGTAGTAGAATTCTCAAATGCTACTTAAAGTTAGGGGCTTCCTAAATCACAGGCTGACACTGTGTCTAATCTGCGGAATAACAAACACAGCAAGCAAATTTAGCGCTAATTTACAATTTTACACCGCGACGCGTCACACGACGTGGCGCTGCATTTTTAAGATAACGAATCAAAATTGAACTTTATTCACTACACAAGAAGATACAGATTGAATGGTATATTTTTAATCAGTTCTAATTTTGAGCTACACCGAGCTACGCTTTAAAATGCATCGTCGCGTTGCATCTCAGTTTGAGCTGACTCTGTGAATTTGGACGTTTAAGGCCTATCGAGACTAACGCTAAGAAGCGCTTAAAGGCCATAAACCGACACCTTATTTACGTTTCGAAAAGTTTGTAGACGTGATAGCATCTAAATTCTAATGTCAAAACAGTGCAGGCTGTGGGAGTTGTCTATGCTGTTTCAATCACAAAGAAGTTTATAGGTAATATTCTATTTTGAAAACATCTAAACTTCACATGTATCACTTTTTCTTTACTTGTAGACACTTTCCCCCTTACTAATAAACACTACAAATAGCTTATACAGCTATGAATAGTTATACAGTGTTTTGTCTTCTTCTATCGAATAAAAAATTTTACTTGTGTGACGTGAACAAAACACTGTAAGTATAAGTATTCAAAGCTTATAAAGCGTTTATTAGTAAGGGAGTTAGTCTACAAAGACCTTTCAACCTGATGTTAAATGTTTATTAATCTAAATTATAATAAATTCAGGCACTGCAGTGGAACAAACATACAATATGTTTTCAACCTGATGTTAAATGTTTATTAATCTAAATTATAATAAATTCAGGCACTGCAGTGGAACAAACATACAATATGTTTTCAACCTGATGTTAAATGTTTATTAATCTAAATTATAATAAATTCAGGCACTGCAGTGGAACAAACATACAATATGTATGTTCTATACATATTAGATAGACTGTTAAAATCAATTACTCTTCCTTTTGGTTTCGCCATAGTGGGATAAAAATATTATTGAAAAATAATATTTAAATTAACAAAATTCTTAATGTCATAAAGGATTCTTATACTTAATGAGACTATATAACCAAAACATCACCTTTATTTATAAAAGTTTTAATTATTGATTAGGTAATCAGTGTCCTAGTCACCTTGTCAGTTGTTGTTTCATAGATTTGCCACCAAGACGGATAGGCACTGGCCAACTTTTCACAAAGACCATCTCGCTTCATTATGAATGATTTAAATATACAGTTTTGCCACATTATACTGGATTGATATTTTTATGCAACAATTAGTCATTAACACTTTATTAGATAATAATATAAGTAATTAAAATAAGACAAATGACCATTTGTTTATTGATAACTTATAATTCTTTTAATCTTACAAAGTAAGTATCATGTCAGTTTTAAATATAATAAAATATCAGGTTACATTAGAAAATATATTATTATGATGTTGCAACTTCCCCTTAAAATTATACCTTGAGTTCAGTGTTGCAACTTTCAAATAATGTACACAAATTTGGTACGTTAGTAATATATATATTCTTTGGTTTTGGTGATCTATAATATTATTATTATTTAAAAGGCAAAGCTGATTGACTGATTTTAATGCCCAAGTCAAAATCTTAAGGCTATTTTGAAATAAGTTTGAAATTCTGCACACATATTCCTCATATGACGTAGGCATCCACTAAGGAAGGATTTTTCAAAATTCAACCCCTCAAGGGGGTAAAATAGGGGATGAAAGTTTAAAATCTAAGTTCACACGGGCGAAGACACGGGTAATGAATTCTAGTTCGTTATAAATCAGATGCGGTTAGATGATAGTACTATCTCTCTAAGGTAAGAGTTACCAAGGTTAAAAAAAAAGGTTAAGCAGAGACCATCATGCCACTGGATTTTTTTTTTTTATTCTAGTAATTGTTATGGGCATGTGTTTAAATTTATTCAATTGGCACAGGCTTGATATTTTACCAATAATAATTTATTTATTTAATACTAAAACATTGAATGAGAGACAGAAAGAGAATCCATGCTTAGTGCATTTTAGTTTGGTGAAATTGAGAGCAAGTCTACCTGTAAACGTGTTAGGTACTATTGTAGATCATTGATTTAGTTTAGGAGTGTAATCATAAGTTCTAACAATTTGTTCCAGTTCTAGAGTTAAAATCTAGTTTTATATTGTACCTAATTTTAAGTAAAAACCATTAATATGAATAAGTATCTCATTCCTTTCAACATATTTGTGTACCTACCATACCTACATAATGAGTATATCTAATCTGTAGTATAAAATCTTTTATTAACATTTTTATGATCATAAAAGTATGCTCCAGGCACAGAACAGCATTTTCTTATGTTCTACAATCATGTTCGCATGTCTTTAAAATGTATTTTATCTTTTATGTAGGTAGGTACATCAGATAAATTCTAATCCATATTCATATTTTTACGGTTCGATTGTATTTTCTACAATCTCGCCGTTAATTATTGAGAATCATGCGACCTTATTAGATAAAACGCGTCCATATTATCTCGAAAATGATGGCTACAGTTGGAAATTGAATTCACATACTACAGATTGAACATAGATTAAACAAAATTGTTTACCGCAATAGCATAACAAACAAACTTTCAAGTAAGTAGTACCTATGTAATACAGGCGTCCACGTCGCTGCTAATAAGAAGAAATGTTTTAAATTTAATGTACCAAAACGCTTTGAATGCAAACTCACGTGTACCGTGGTCACGTTGTTTTATTATAATTCAAAAAAGGGCCCAGAAACACCACAAAAGGGGGTAAATATCGATTATACTCACGACAACAAGACAGCCGGCGAACTTTAGGTAATATTAGCGATTATCAGTTATTGTTGCATGTTTCGACACTGAAATGTTCACTTTAAATCACTAAAACACACTGCACTGTGATATTTTAACAATAAACAATGAATTCGATATAAATATCAGTCATTAAATTAGCAAAAACACACAGAATTTCACGATGAGTATGCTCACTCAACCAACACAAATCGCTCCTATTAGCAACGGCAACAGACTGAATGACAGGACAAAAGCAAATTGCAAAATTTAAAATCCATCCATAGAGAACGGACGAGTGCGCCTTGTCTATTCTGTATTGACTTTGCTCGTTGGGTTTTTCTATAAGGCGACTAAATAAAGTACAACCCATTTATAATAAAAACTTATACGATCTTTGTACAACTCAATTTGGTCGGGTTATACACGTGCGCCATCTAGTAACCAGTGTTATAACTAAATAGGTTTGATTTGCGCCATCTCTTATGCAATAGTAGAATCGCTTTAACTGGATGTATGGTTCTTAGTTTTAACATGTAACACTAGATGGAGGAGTATTGATGAAGGTTCGTATCAACGGCTATTTTGCGCTATCTCTTGACCATTTAAAACAGCCGCTTAGTTTCCGTGTAAGAATGATTCTTAGCTTTTCAATTAATCGTTAGATGGAGCTTTAACAAAGGTTTCATTGAAAATATTTTTAAATTAGGTATAGTTATTTTGAAATTCGCCAAGAGTCGAGACCAAGTTTCTAGGATCATTGGTTATTTTAAATTAAATATTTTTTCTAATATTATAATTTTTTGTAATTATAATTCATGAGCTTAGTTACAGAAGTTGTAATAGCGGTCAGACAGACACAGACAGATAGACGGACGGACAGAGTGAAACTATAAGGGTTCCTTGAATACTACGGAGTACGGAACACTAATAAAAAGCTGTTTCCACAAAATTTCCATTCTCCCTGTTACTTACGTAGGTACCTACCTAGTTTCATATAATAAGTGATCAAACGAACTTACCTTAAGTGAAGTTCGATCATTATTATATGAAACATTTCATTTCGAAGATATATATTTTACCATGTAGTATATCCATACTTACGAGGCAATCCACGCATATTTCATAGGTAGAAATCAAGAAAAAAGTTACTTCTTGTCTATGATTCCTAGTTCCATAGATAGGTAGGTATGTTTCCTGTCACGCCATTCTGTTTAGAGCTTTCCACATGTACACAACTCCCAGGGCTACGCATGTAAGGCTTATAATATACTTATAGCCTTATGTGCTTGGGTTGGGTGGGTATATATCTTCGAAATGAAATGTTTCATATAATAATGATCGAACTTCACTTAAGGTAAGTTCGTTTGATCACTTATTATACTACACATTTCATTTCTCGATATATATTTTACCATGTAGATGTTCAGAGCGTATGGGAGTTGTGTAATGTGTTAAACACTAGAATAATAGTATGGTATTAGTCTTGTTATAATATAATCATACTTCCGGTTTATTTTACCTGTTGGTTTAAGTAAAATAACAAGCATTACTAAATTATGATACCTTCTTGCATGTTTAAGCTTATATCAGTTATGTAACCGATATTTACAATTATAATATAATATTTGTATTTTATAACTGTTATTTTTAAATTTTCTCAAATCAAAATTATTCAACTAAATAACTATGCTCATACCCTTAATACTTATCGCGCCAAGAACCCATCATATAACTGAAATAATTAATTTCAAAATATTTATCCTACTTTTATGTAAAAGAGAAACGATAATTGTGTCTTATGGAAGTCACATCACTTATTAAGACTAATATATTATGAAGGATAAATAATATGATCTTAAACCAAATACAGACTATATTTTATTAATATAATGTAACTAAAATTGTTAGGGTAAGACGTATGCCTAATAAAGAATTTGGTGAAAGATTGTGACAACCGTGTTTTACAAGCATCCATTGACTCTGTATTTTGTTTTGATCTGGAACAGCTTTAAAGTTCCATAAAGTAAGTACTTCTTAAAACAGCGACTTAGTTATCTTTATCTGTATTTATGGTTTTAACCAGAATTTATGTCTAAAGTAAATTTATTCAGTTTTATTTAATTATGTGTAGGACATAATTCAGGTTCACTAAGTATGTTTTTGTTTTGGATAATAAATTTTGATTAATGGTGAGTTAAGTTAAATTATTGTTATTGAGACTAAACACTACTGTGTTATTATATATATGATGATATACTTATCAACAAGATATTATCAAGATGAATTATATTTTTAATACCTTTTCTTATGTATATTGCTGCTAATATAATTTTTTATATATTTTGGTAAAATGTATAGATACAGAAATCCCCCTAATGATTCAAATTCATTATTGACTACACTATCGTCAGCTTAGATATTTTCTATTATCTAGATTCTAGATGAATAAGTACAAGATAACTTAAATTTGAAAAAATATCTTGATTAATCATTGCCACCCTATACTATGTTGTGCTTAGTGTTATATTGAAAAAAGGTTACAAATATAAAAAATATTTGAGTAAATTCAAAGTATACCTTTGTTACCGTTTTAGGATTACCAAAATTCACGATACAAACTGATAAGAAATAGGTTCACAAAAATGTTATATCTCCTAATTCAAGATATTTTATAATTTCAGACTCAATGTTTTGCGTCTCATGCTTTGATTTATTGGTTATGCTTTGCTTGTGGAGCAAGCTTGAAATAGAGAAGAGTAAAATTCAAACAGATATTGTAAATTTGAAACGAATTATGCCAGATTTTAAGGAGAATATGAAGTTTTAATAAATTAATAAATTGTATTATTTGATAGATTTTTCCAAATTCAAATAATGATATTTTTATAGTAAGGGTGTAGTATGATATTTTTATATTGATAAAAAAAAAAAAATATATATATATAAATTCAAAGGCATTAGTTGGTATAAGAAATAGAGCTCTATTAAAAAAAACGGGTAGGTATAAACCCTGCCTCAGTTGTTGATTATCATTTATTTATTTATTTCTGTTTTAATACTGTCTGTCACACTAAGTACTTTTGAAACTTGTTTATTGATGCACCTTGAAGGATTAATATTGAGTTATTTAAAATAAGTTTTGCTAGATTTCCATTTTATATTGGGTACTTAATTGTGTTTTTCCTTTAAAGTTACACTGTGTTTATCTTATATCGGATATAATCAACTTCTGTTAATATTTCTTTGTCCTGTTCTTGTTCATATTCCTCTCCAGGTCTTTTTTGGGAATAAGTCTGTCATTTTATTTTTAAATTTTTATCGATTTTTGGGTCATAGAGATTAAGCGTTCATATATGTATAATATTACATGAACTACTCTTGTATTGCACCCCTCCTCTTTCTTTTTGTGGACTCATCTAGAAGGAGTAACGTGTGTTGTACAGACACAAGTACCTTCTTGTATATATCGTATACGCTCAATGATTGTATAAAATATACCTACTGGTGCTTCACATAGTAGGTACACTAATTGTAATAAGCAACATATCAATGAAAATATCACCCATGGATAATGTAAATTGTGCATTGCTATGTTATTTTTGTTATAGCTTGTGCGTATCCAGATTGAATAAAGTATACCATTGTATCTAGTTCCCAATTATTGTATTCAGTAACACGTCAATATGTCTCACATATTACCCATGTAAAATGCACCTAATGTAATTTTAGGGTCTTGTTCTTGTTCATTTTGTTGTGGCCAAACAAGTACATCTCGTTCTCGCTTGCATTCAGCAACACGTCAATATGTCCGTGTATGCTGTAATCACGCCAATATGTCACGCATATCACTCGTGTAAAAATGCACCTAATGTATTTTTAGGTTAATCTTATTATGGCAAAACATGTACATCTCATTGTCACTTGCATTCAGCAACACGTCAATATGTCTCGCATATCACCCATGTCAGCTGTTATCACATCAATATATCACGTATATCACCCGTGTACAATGCACCTAATGTATTTTAGGTTAATCTTGTTGTGGCAAAACAAAAGCATCTAGTTCCCACTCGTGTTCAATAAGACCTCATATTATCATCTGTATTATTGTCCATGTTTCAATTTTTTATTTCTTATTCTCTTTTTTAATATTATTCTTATATTTGTGTCTTACTGTTAACAGATTTTTTTTTTTTTTTTTTGTATATTTTTTTTTTTTTTTGCAAAAAACTTTCTACTGGTTTATCTGGTCAATCCTTAATTCATATCTTGATACCAATTTATCATTCATCAGATACAAATTGTTGCTTTAAACTGTTACTTGATAATTAAGCTATCATGGTATCTAAAGAGATACTTGGCTTTGCTTGTTCAACGTTGTTTGCCAATGGCCAATAAAATGTACAATGAAATATTATCATGTTCCAAATACCATACTTGTGCTGTGAACATTTAGCAAGGTCTATGTGTGACCATAATTTGATTTTTATAAACTGAAATATTCTGTATATAATATAATATAAATTAAGTATATTTTCCAAAAAAAATATAAATAGCAATAGACTGTTTTTCACACTTTTCTCATACACATGTATACATTGTTGTAGTGGGATCCGTCCCACTCCGGGATCCGTCCCACTCCGAGATCCGTCCCACTCTGGGATCCGTCCCTTAATCCGTTATGAGAGTAAAGGAAGAGAGAGTCTCTTGTGTACTGCGTACACACTTGGACACTATAAAATTACTCCTGCGTAACTGGCCTGGTTTCAATGAAATCGGCCACCGTCACCGAAATCGGTGCGGGGAGTTATTATTGTTGTAGTGTGTAAGCCCTCAACTTACCACCCAATAAATTTTTGGTTGAAGTTTTATTGCTTATATTTTATTTCATTAAATTTATTATATTTCTATTTCTTTATTATTATATTTGTATAATAATGTTTGTATTGTAGTTTATTTATAGCCAGAATAGTTTACAAACAGATCCGTTTCAGTTCAGTTTTTTAATTTAAAATTCCTGTTGTTTCTATATACCAATGACTTTTTAAGTATTACACACAATCTAAGATGCTTTGTATAAATTTCAAGATTAAAATTATTATTAGATTCTGAAACTTTTTCAAAGGTTTCTACCCATTTTGATCCATGAGTATATTAATTTCTATTATCCATGAGAAGCAATGTTATGCAATAAGCAAATAACTCTATATGAACTGCTGGATAAGCCAATACCTAACAGCTGAGTTAAGCCCCAAATATCATGACTTTGATTTTTGGATTATTTACCTACTAACTTTTACAATGAGTATCTTCATTTAAATAGAACCAGTATTATAAATGAAACCTAAAAACCCTTACAACTTTCCAGAGTACTCTTTAAATTAGTATTACTAACAAACTTCAAGGATTCTAAAAATAATCCTAACACCAGGTAGGTATACACTATGCCAATGTATTGTAATGACAACTTTCCAGTTATATATTCTTATTTCTTCTTAGGAAGAATAAACTAAGCAAATTTATAATATTAGATCATGTTAAAAAACAACTCGTGTATTTGCAATATAAACTAATCTTGTACTAAGGACAGTTCCAGCGTTAAATTTGCCTGAGATACAGGATTACCTAGTTCAGACACTACTTTAGATTTTCTGTAGCAACAGATGCAAATCGCATACTGTTTCATGTGTATATGTGGTTCTATGCAAAAAATGAATAATAAATTATTATATTATACAGAGAGAGAAGGCGGATTCCCGACAAATACGTTCTTTGTATAATGTTCCTTTATGAGACTAAACTGACAGAAATTGCGTTTGATTTTTGGAACTAATGTTAATTGTAGAAAATATATTATAATCTTGGCATACCTGGATTATTTATTAGACATTGTGATTGTAATGGAGCAATTTTAACGCCGGCATTTTTTCTTTGACTTACGTATTTTCGTCCTAAATTTTGCAATTTCTTCCTCTTTTGTTAGTTTTTGTCTCAGCATTTCTCAAATGACTTGAAATCACATTTCGTATCATATTTCAACTTATAGATCAATTATTTTCAACTTTTTGGAACAAAAATAAGCGTCATTTGCCACGCAAACATAAATAATGGCGTGACAGGAAACATACCTACCTATCTATGGAACTAGGAATCATAGACAAGAAGTAACTTTTTTCTTGATTTCTAGCTATGAAATATGCGTGGATTGCCTCGTAAGTATGGATATACTACATGGTAAAATATATATCGAGAAATGAAATGTGTAGTATAATTAAATGTGTGCTATTGCTTCTAATACATAACTCTTGTATTAAATATTAAGTTATTTAATTGTATTAAATAAAAGTTAAAAACATAACCTTATTAACACGGGTGTGTTTAGAAGTGTTTAGATATTACAAACGGGTTCGATTATCGCCTAGGATTTTAATATTATAACATTATGTTTCCAAAAAACGAATCATGCAGTTTTATAGGCACTTTACGTTAAAGGTACGTCAATAATTATTATTCTACCCTGAAACAAGTTTTTCGAACGAAAATAGATATTGTTTTTGTTTTTTAATCTATTACAAAAAGTCCGAAAGTCGAAATAAACAGTTTCGGTAACTTCCGCCAGAGATGACCGCTAACGACAGGGCATTAGGACCCAGGGACGGGTATCGAAAACGAAAGAAATGGAGACGATGTTACCTACTAAATTTTTTTATGTAAACGTCCACTTGACAGCCCAGTACATAGTGCACTATTAAAACGAATATCATAGGATTGCCAACCCCAAATTTGAAAAACTAGGATTTGAAGTTGGAAAAAATCAGGACAATTCAGTTTTAAAAACGACCACAGTGATGGAGTAGCAACAGTTAAATTAATATGCCGTGAAAATAAGTGAACTGAAATACACATTGTAGTGTTTATAATCATATTTTTCATACAAGATTTGAATAAGACCAAATTGGAAATAAAAATTTAAAAAGTGGTGCGCGAATTTTAAAATACGTAATGAACATGACCTTATCGGGGCGCATTAAAAACCTGGACCAGGACGCTGCTTTAAAACTATCCAGGACACTCCAGGAAACTGCAAAAACTAGGACATGTCCTGGGAAAACAGTACGGTTAGCAACCATAGAATAGCACAAATTGCTGATAGATCATTAACCTCCTATTCCATTTTATGTTAGCCAGCACATTGAGTTTTGGACACGTGTATGCCTGTAGGGGTTTTATTTTCCAACTTCAAAAAACTTTTTAATCGTATTGTCGACTCCACTCCATTCCTGTTCCTTCTGTGTACTCTACAGCGTGCAGCGTGAAGAATGTTATTAAGTGGTGAGGTAAAATAAAAAAAGTAAAAAATATCTCTATCTATCCCACAGGAGACGTGATAATTAGTAGATGGAGCCGCCAGAGTCACACACCCACATTGGGTAAACTATACCTGTGATTGGGTACACCTAAGTGGGTAAAAAATGGAGTAATGAGTTTGGGTATAGGGTTGATTGGATAATGGATTTTATTAAGACTTTCCGAAGTGTCCGATAAGGCGTAGCAATATTTTTTTTTAAGCGGCATCACAGATGGCGAAGATACTATAATATTTTATGTTATGATAAAATAACACCCCACGCCGATTTCGGTGACGGTGACCGGTTTCATTGAAACCAGGCCAGTTACGCAGGAGTAATTTCATAGTACCCAAATGTGTGCGCCGTACACAAGAGCGGTCTCTCTTACTTTACTCTCATAAGTCATAACTCATAACCCAGTGGGACGGATAACCGACACAACTGGCGAGAGATCAGGCGTAGGTCCGACTTTTTACATGCCCATCCGACGCATGTATCATCTTTTTTGTCAGAAAATCAGGTGATCAGCCTGCATTGTCCTAAGTCCTAACCAAACTTGGAAACAAAATTTTTTGTTGTTCCAATGCGGGAATCAAACCCACGTCGAGAGTCGAGAGTCAAGCTCTAACCACTAGATCACGGAGGCTGTTGGGATAGGAACTGGGATCAGATATTGATATAATATTGAGTTGACAAATATCCTTCACAGACGGCTAAGATACTATATATTTTCATTTTACACACTTAAGTTTGTAAAGGTCGTAGCAAGTGGAAAGAAGTGGTCTCTGCCTACCCCTACGGGAAAGAGGCGTGATTATATGTATGTATGTATGTAAGTATTCATTATAAAATCGGATCAGTATTCAGTAGTTTTTAATATTTATGCTGGTGCTTTGAGAAAACTACAGATTTCTGAATATTCGCATTTTAACATTGGCGTCATCTTCTCATGTGATTTCACATTTAAACATCGTCGTTATGTTACTTAATTTTTAATTATCTGCATATTTTATTCTAAATAAAATATAACTATAGTTCAGTAGTTTAGACTTAGACGCTACGAATGCTACGATGGTACAAAAATACATATACATACATAGACACATTATTGCCCTTTCTTCAGACTTCGCCGTAGTCGGGTAAAAGGGGCCTTGACAAACGTACAGACAAACAGACACATATACGGACAGCGAGAGTGAAATAATCATCTAAGGGTTAAATTGTTTAGTAAAAACCACGGAACCCTAATTATTAAGTGCAACAGCGAGTTATTGGCTGTGTTCCACAGAAAATAGCACTAATAAAAAAACGTCAAAATGGCGACCGCAGGCGTTAATTATACAAAAAGGCGGATTATGTTAGGTGTATTGAAGTCAGCAAACGTGTCCTGGCCGATAATCTGTTTTTGTTCCTTTAGCGCTATCAAGCGCTGATAAGCGCTTTTTTCCGCGGAACACAGCCTTTGTGACTACTCGCCGATGGCATCGAATTAGTTTGCCACTAGGGGCGTAGTTTCGATGACATACAAATGAGGGTTTTTAAATTCGTGATATCTGACAGCTTTTTGACACGACAAGGATCGTCTTTGATCATCGTACTACCAAGCGCCGCCTGGTGACAGAAAAGAATCGATAATTCTTATTGACCGTTTTTGATACCACCTACGCCACCAGATGACGCTTGTGTCAGTCGGGTCTGCATTCTGCCCCCTAACGCCAGAGAGTATCAAAAACCCTCATGGTAATTAACTTCTCGGTGAGTAGATGGTAAGTGGTGACAAAAACTCGTATACAGTACATAGAAGAGTATATTATTTGGTCACTTGCAGTACCAGAGTACTTTTATTTAAGTAAGAGTATACTTGGATAAGTAAGATTAAGTTAGATTAAATAAGGGTATACTTGGTCACTTGCAGTACCAAGGCAACAGCTTACTGCAGCAATAAAGATTTTACGAATAATATTGATAAGGCAGTGGCCAGTGAGTAATCGTCGTTTGGGTACCTACTACCTACTGGGGTCTGGGCACTGGGGTAGTATTAATAACGAGATATTATACCGATACCGCCGCTGTAGGGTTCCCAATAAAGCCTATTTGAATTTATTAGCTTGTTCTGTACAGTCGTGTTCAGAAGTTGTGGGTTGTTTTTAAGGTGTCAAAAGGAACAAAATGTATACATTTATTTGTATATTTAGGAGGTACTATGTAGTTAGGTTATAGTATATAATAGGTTGGGGAAAAAGTCTTTTCGCATTATAGTATATGTATGAACTTGTCATAAAATATCTTGGGCTGTACCAATTGTATCTGGCTGATTTTGGTATCATTAAAAAGTTTTAATTTTACAGAAGACAATTCCAAATTCAAATTAGGTAAATTTGAGATTTTCATTTGTTTTTCTTATTGTTAAAATGAGTGATTCTTATGAAGAATTTCGATACATTTTAAAATTTTATTACAAAAAAGGTAAAAATGCAACACAAGCCGCGAAAAAAATTTGTGATGTTTATGGACCTAATGCAGTATCTGTGAGAGTAGCGCAAATTTGGTTTAAGCGTTTTCAATCCGGAAATTTTGATATCAAAGATGCACGTCGCTCTGGTCGCCCTGTTACGGACAAAACTGTTGCCATTTTTGAAAAAGTGGAGCAAGATTGACATATTAGTAGTTACGATGTAGCTGAAGAACTGGGGATTGACCACAAAACGGTTTTGGCGCATTTGAAAAAAGCTGGGTACACAAAAAAGCTCGATATTTGGGTGCCTCATGAGCTCACTGAAAGAAACCTAATGAACCGTGTACTCATTTGTGATTCTTTATTACGACGTAATGAAACCGAACCATTTTTGAAGAAGCTGATAACTGGTGATGAAAAGTGGAACACGTACGACAAGAACGTGCGAAAAAGATCGTGGTCAAAGGCCGGTCAGGCTTCACAGACTGTGGCGAAACCCGGGTTAACTCGCAACAAGGTGATGCTGTGTGTGTGGTGGGATTGGAAGGGCATTATTCATTATGAGCTGTTACCGCCAGGCAGGACCATCAATTCTGAACTGTACTGCGAACAACTGATGAGATTAAAGCAAGAAGTTGAGAGAAAGCGGCCGGAATTAATCAATAGAAGGGGTGTGGTTTTTCACCATGATAACGCTAGACCTCACACATCTTTAGCCACTCAGAAAAAATTACGGGAGTTTGGCTGGGAGGTGTTAATGCATCTGCCGTATAGTCCTGACCTTGCACCTTCAGATTTCCACCTGTTTCGGTCGCTGCAGAATTCCTTAGGCAGTGTCAGGTTGACATCACAAGAGGACTGCCAAAACCACTTGTCGCAGTTTTTTCATCAGAAGCCCCAAAAATTTTATAGCAATGGAACTTTATAGCAATGGACAGCTGTCTGTATAATACATGATAAATATTTTCCATTGTACTAAGACGCCTTAAAGATATTTAAACACAGAGCAACTAGGAAGTGACCGCAACGATTGCAGATATGGTTGCACTAGGTATTTACAAGTGAGTACATATTGTGTATATGCGCACGACTCAACGGCGCGATTTTCATCGTATGCCTGGTCTAGCTATAGTACAGTCTTAGCAGTTTCGTGTTACTTCAGATAAATCTGGCTGCTACAAAATATAAATAAACGAAGAATATTTTTTTATGTAAAATCTATTACCCGACTATATAAATTAAATTATTACGGTCATTCAGGGTAACTTTGAATCACGAGGGTAACTTTGACAGTTTGTTCACAAAATTCTTTTCTATTGTTTTATGTGGGAAACAATTGGCGCTTAAAATTTAATAACAATTCGTGTACGTAACATACTTCGTAAACGAAATCTAAAAAAAAAGCAGCTGTCAAGAGAAGATAATACCAAAAACTTTTGTTTTTAACCGCGCGCAACATAATGGGTAAAAATCAGTGCAAAACTTTGTTTAAAAATCTCGTTAACTTTGCTGCTATCAAGGTATATAAAAACATATTTAAATGTAATAACTTTATGGTTTTTTTGACTTGTCTATGACCCCACTGCATCAATATTTAATAAAAACATAAATTATTGTCACTCTGAAGCTGTAAATTAATTAAAAGTTAGTTTGTGTCAAAGATACCCAAGTTAGGTGGTAACTTTGACACACGACAAAATTGCCAGTTTTTAATATAATTAGTCATTTTTAAAGACGTTTTATAACTTTATAGCATGAAAACCAACCTGAGAGCACAGATTAACTAAACTCTTTTGACTAATTCTTAACATAGTAAAAGTTTGATTAAAAAATATGTCGATGAAGATTCAAAGTTACCCTGATTGACTGTACGATTTTTTTTAATCAAATCAGTTTAGGCGCTATATAGTCGCTACGGTGAAACAAACATACTTACATACATAGACTGCCAAAATCATAATACCCTTCCTTTTCACCATAGACGGGTAAAAAGTAAAAATAGTTTTATATAATACTAGCTGATGGCCGCAACTTCCTTAAATGGAACTCTATTTTTTAAAACGGAACCCTAAAATAAAAGTAGCCTATGTTAGACCTTATAACATCTTACATCAGCTATCTGCCAGTGAAAGTCCCGTGAAAATTGGTCCAGCCGTTTCAGAGATTAGCCAGAACTAACAGACAGTCAAACAGACAGACAAAAAATAAAAAAATATATATTTTAGTGTAAATACCGAACATACTTTTATATGCATCGAGTAAAAAACTGTTTATTTCAAATTACAAACAGACAATTCAATTTTATTTATCTGTATAGATTTTAATAATACTTACTTACCTGATTTAAGTTTTTTTTTTTTTTTTTTTTTTTCATTTATTTTCAAAAACATAATATACAATTTTTCAATTAGCCTATATATGTGCGCCACAAACCGTATCGGTTTATCTGGGCACTATAGTTCACACAAACACGTACGAATTGCTTACAAAAAAATCCTTATTATGTATTACAACATATTATACTGCTTTAACTTACAATGACATACAAAGAATTTGCATTTTGAGTTATGTTATATATTTTTCTTTATAGTCCATATTTATTAAATATTGTTTTAAATCTTTACGAAAATTCTGCTGATTAGCAATTTTATCTTGCAATTTTGGTGGTAAGCTGTTAGCAATTGTTGGTATTATATTTCTTAACATTCTAGAACCATACACATTGTTCGACTTTAAAATAGTAAATTTATTTTTAAATGCAATCTCGCGTAACTTAACTGGTCTTGTTTTTTGTATAAGTATATCTTTACTTTTACATTCATTTAGTACAGCGAATTTCATTTTATCATAAACACTCATCACTTTACAGAACTTAAACAAACCTTCTGTGTCGTTTTTGTATTTTAACTTTACATTTTTTGGTACAATTGTCTTCAGCATTCTTACTTGGAGATTATATATGTCACTAAGGTAGCTTACATAATATGTCCTTCCATAACTACTGACTCCATAACCGACAGCAGAATCAGCAAGAGCTATGTAGATTAATCTCAAGGTACTGTATGGCAATTTATATTTTAGAATGGCCAGCTTGCCCAATATAGACCTTAATTTGGTGCACACGTAATCTTTGTGTGGCTGCCAGCTAAGTCGGCTGTCGATTATTAGTCCAATGTACATATGCTGGTTTACAAATTCTATATCAGGGCAATTACAGCTCGCTATGTTCTGACCATGCAGGCAGCTGTGGGTATGAGCGACAATTTTGGGTAAGTAAGAAGTTTTCTTATGAGATGAACGTATATATATGGCTTTTGTTTTTTGAGCATTAATAACTAGACCAATGTCATGTGCCCACTTACACATCATTGTGAAACTGTTTTGAATGATTTTTTTAGCTTCATATACACAGGAATCGCCGGCCAACAAGCAAGTGTCGTCCGCGAATTGGTATACCGAGGCACCTCCCATCAGGTTGGTCATATCATTTACATACAAAAGATATTCTATTGGACCTATTATTGAGCCTTGAGCGGTTCCTCTGTTACAAGGTATTTTATCACTTATTTCATTAGCAATTTTGACTGTTGAGAATCGATTTTTGTGGTAGTTTTTAATTAATTCAAGAAGTGGCCCCTGTATACCAGCCCTCGATAATTTGTCAAATAAGGTGTCATAATTTAGAACATCAAATGCTTTACTGAAGTCTATAAATAAAACTATTATGTGTTTTTTATTATTTAAGTTTTCATTTATTTTATCCGTAATTGTACTTAACAGCTCGGTTGTACTTTTATTCTTCTGAAAACCAAATTGTTTAGGACTAATAATATTATTTGAGTCAAGAAATTTACTTATTTGTTTACATAAAAATTTTTCTATTATTTTATTTAAGCATGATAAAATTGTAATGGGGCGGTAGTTATTATAATCGTCAAATCTCCCTTTTTTATAAATAGGTCGAATAATGCCAATTTTGAGCAAGTCAGGGTAAATGCATGAATTTAAGCAACAATTTATTAAATGTGTAATGACAGGCGTTATTTTACTGCGTACATATTTAATATCCTTGGCGCGTATGTTGTCGTACCCGGGACTTTTGTTATGATTAATTTGTTTAATAATAAAATTGACGTCTGCGTCACATGCTTTATTTATTCTAATACAACATTCCGGGTTATTTTCATAAGAAAGTTTATCCAGCAGGGTTGAGGTGCATGAGCTACTGATTTTTTTTACATTGTAATCAAATTCTGAATTAAATTTATTGGCTAACTTTAACGGTTCTAATTTAAAATATTTTAATAATGTTTTATCTATTCTGTTACATACTTTACCGGTTAAATTATTTATAATTTGCCAAACAATTTTTGTATTTTTAAAGTTTTCACAAACCGATGATTTAATGTATTTGTTTTTTAGATATTGAGCATATTTATTAGTTTTATTTCTGTAGGTATTGTACCACAACCTCTTTGTAAAATTAAATTGGTCTTTCTTCCAAATCGAGTAAAACTCATCACGTTTCCGACACATATCTTTTAATCTCTGGTTAGCCCATTTACAATCATATCGTTTACTATTATTTTTTTTATAGACTGTACACTCGCTTTTCGAGTATGCATCCTGAAAATGTTCATAAATGTAATCGACAATATGATTAGGATCTTTGTAGGTAAGCGGCACGCTCCAGTCGATTCCGCGCAGCTCGCTATGTAGTTTAACGTTATCAATTTTTTTAATCAGCTGTGGATCTTGTTTTTGTACTAGCGAGCTATCATAACTGGCCGGGCACGCCAGTGCACAGCCGACTACGCAGTGATCAGCTGGTGCGGTATTTACGACGGCCGAATATACATTGTAACCTAAAAAGTTTCGAACGAAAATATGATCTAAGCATGATGTAGTTACTGTTTTATTTTTGTAGGTTTCTATACGAGTGTAACTATTGATACAGCTGTCTAGACCCAGTTTAATAAGCGAATCGAGATAAGTTCGTGTAATATAATTTGATTGTTTTAAATCAATATTTATGTCTCCTATTAGTATGTAGTTTTTTTTATAAATATGTTTAGAAATTATAGTAGATAGCTCTAATATAAAGTTGTATTTGTTTGTATTTGGTGGCCTATAAACTGCACACAATCCTATATTACATTTTTGGTTTAATATTATGTCGCCCGTTATACATTCAAAATTTTTTACAGATACATGGTTTCTAGAAAAATCAATGCTCTTATGTATATAAAGTAATAAGCCACCACCTTTTCGATTTGTTCTTAAATTGTAGTGTAAATTATATTTTTTTAATCTAAACATATTAACGTATTCTTCTTTGATGTTAGCCTCAGAAATTAAAATTAAATGTATTGTTTTTTCAGAGCTGAGTACAGTGTATTCCAAAAAGGCAAAATTTTTGAGAATAGAACGTATATTAACATGAAACATTAGCAGTGAACTGCTATTTAGTTTAGGTATTTGACGTGAAAAGTCGTTCCATGTATTACAACTGTATTCGGCTATGTTAGGAGTACAATAACTATCCATTTTAATTTATATAACAGAAAAAGGTTAGTTACCTATTTATAGGTTATATATTTTAACCTTTCATGTTTGATCTAATTTTTTCTAGATGAATTAATGATTGCACCACAATTATTTTATCCTTGTCATTTTTTCTGATTAGTACATTCCCGTGCTTGCACCAGATGTAGGTGTATACTCCTTTGAGTGCCTCTTTAGTTTTCCATAACAGGAAGGCATTTGAGGGCGTAAGAGACTCACGCAGGTACACTCTTTTAGGATTTTCGGTACAAATACTCGTCGACTTCGCAGACAATAGCCACCCATCGCGTACTCCATCTCTGAGTGTCACCACTATCACCGACGCCGCTTGCTTTTGGGGGGTATCCTTCTGGCGGATCATCTTTTTCTTTCTATATGCTTTAATCACATCTTCTGGGTTTTGTTTTATTGTACTGGCGATAGATTTCGCAATTCCTTCGGGATTGTCTCTGTCCGTCTCGTCAATACCACATATTTCGAGTTGATTTGATAATTGTACCTGCTCCAATTGATTAAATTTTGTTTCCAGACTTTCGTATTTTAGGTTTAAGTTTTTATAATTGTTTTTTACCTCAATTATTTGATTTTCCATTTGTTTAGTGTGTTTTTCATACTCAGTGATCTTATATTCGTACTCATCAATCTTATCAGAGTAGAATCGTAAGGTCTCTTGTAGCTCAGATTTAATTGCTTCCTTGATATCCTCGCGTATTTCTCGGCGTAGAAGTTGTAACATTTTAGCGGCGTTTAAGTTCGCGGCGGTGTCGTAGGCTTCGGAGTCACTCTTATCGTCATCGTCATCATCCTGAAGAATGCACGATAATCGTTTTAACTTCGCACCGCTTGTGCAGGCTTTACACTTCCAATCCACAGATTCTGTGGAATTAAGGGTGTTCAGTTGCTCAGTTGTTAGTAGTGCACACGAGGCATGTAGCCATTTACTACACCGTCCACACTGTAATCCGGGAGATTTTTTGGTTATCCCTTTTGCACATTTCACACATTTAACCATTTTTACCATTTCTCGTTAGCCAAGTTAGGTATGATTGTTAAAATTATGTAGTAGGTAAGCAAATCGTACGCTATCGTAATAAAAAAACAAGGCGCGAAGCAAAACGCCCGCTCTCGACCGTTAACGATCTGTATATAATTTATAATTTAATAAAAAAGTATTTTTCCCTTTTTGTTTTATCTAATTCCTTAATTAGGATCAACAAAACATCTTGACGGATATCTTACTTTTCTTTGAGAAACACCGTAAAAGGTAAACAATTAATAATGTGTCACTATCTACAGGTGATAAGTCCAAATATTCAAAAGGTCCTGCCTTTTCAGATTCGAAAAGGGGCATAATTAAGCAAAACGCTCATTAAAACGATAAGGGAGATAACACTTTTCTACGCGACACTCTATCCTTGTACGACCGTCGCTTTTGGAGAAAAAAGTATCGGGCGAGAATCCAGCTGAGTGATATTTATGACTTTATATCGTTCTGTCCCGGTCCCACTCATTGTTTCTCCCATTACAGGTATATTTATCCCGCTCTCTTTATCGAAGTGTTGTGCTCAGGGTTATATTTTAACACGGTATGGTTTGGGTAAGTCAATAGGAGGCTACAGGATTTTATTAGCCGATAAAAATACCTTCTGCCAACTTCATCTTTTCTTGTCATCGTGTTTTGTTCGGGCGTTTTCGTAGAAGTTCGGTTTTTCAGCATACTTTTAAAAAAAAAGTAGTTTGTTTGACTTTCCTATTGGCGAAATACTTTAGCTATAATAAATAAGGACTTTTCATTCCTTTTAAGTCAAACTCTTAAACCGATGCACAAAGGCTACTTAACCCTTAATTCTTTGACAATACTTTGAAAAGTAATGAAACTGATTTTTTTTAGTTTATTAGGGTTCCGTGCCTCGAAAGGAAAAAACGGAACCCTTTTAGGATCACTTTGTTGTCCGTCTGTCTGTCAAGACCCTTTTTTCAGGAACGCGTGGAGGTATCAAGCTGAAATTTATATCAAATATGGTGGTATAATGGTCTACAGCTGTCCCTTGGAGCTGTGAAAAAATCAAACCAATCAATAGATACAGTCGTTTATGCCACAAATTTCCGCAAATTTTCGACACTCGCAAGGGAATCAAAACCTACAGGGTACCCCGTGGTCCCGTGAACTCAGAATCTTGAAATTTGGTACGAAGCACCATCTTATAGCACAGATAAAGGAAAAATTGCGAAAAACTTACTACCGCTTTCCACATGAACGCGTAGAGGTATTAAATTGAAATTCATATGAAACACTCAGGTCTATAATACTATTAAGCTGTAACAAAATCACTACAGGTTTGTAAGGAACCCTCGGTGCGCGAGTCCGACTCGCACTTGGCCGGTTTTTTTTTCATAGGGTCTCCGTAGTCTGTACTCATGAACGGAAGTTACTGCTTAAAAAAATATTGTTAAAATTATTGCCTCAAGAGTCAAGACTGAAGTTTCTTAGTTTTAACTCGTTTTCTTTCTTTTTCTTCTTTTTTTAAGTTTTCTTAACTCGTTCTAGATATAGTTTTGTAAACAAAATCCTCCAAAAAAAATAGTGCAATCGCTGTAATTTTTCCTGCTGTTTGCTATAAAAATAGCATGGGAAAGAATTTTTGCATGTTGGTTAAATACCGAGTATTTTGTAACCGAACACCGCACAGGTGGTGGAGTATCGGTAACGTGATTTGTCAGTAAATTACGCGTGATTCCGGGTATCAGCGCTAGTAGTTGTTTAAGCTAGCTAATGCCCGCAACTTCGTTTGCGTAGAACTAACAAAAACGGATTACTATTTTTTTTAAAGGGATCCTAGCCTATGTTAGACCTTATAGCATCAGCTATCTGCCAGTCAAAGTCCCGTGACTCAGCCGTTTCAGAGATTAGCCGGAACAAACAGACAGACAGACAGACGGACAGACAAAAATTTCAAAAATTGATTTTTCATTGTAAGTATTCTATATAAAGTATTTGTCTATCTATCTTTATCCTATCCTACTAATATTATAAGCTTGTGAGGATGGATTTCATACTTATAATAGTAGTAGGTTTCCCATTTCCCACTGTTAAGAGGGTTTGGGGGCAAAACGTTACAGCTGGTAACGCGTCTTTGCATAAATCATCACGAAGAAATTAGTGACTGTTTTACTAGAACTTCTAAAACGTAAAAGGACCCTCTTACTTTTCAATACAAAAGATATAGAGTACTCTATAGACAGAAAAGGACATGTGATTTGAGCATTCATTTAATTCAAGAAGTTTTCAATAATCGTTAGTTAAGCTGCTGCCCATCTTTCTGAAAGGTCTCAACTCACAAATAAACGATTCTAGATTATGTTGTTGCACTTGAAAATGCTAGGCGGCTAGGCCAAGTCAGTTTCACTGGCGTAGTTCAGATGAGATCCCAGAGTTCTCCAACAGCGTTGAATTGGACCCCCGAGGGGTTTTTAGTAGGTAGAAATCTCCACATATCCCTAGCTCTTATCCCCAAGAGAGTTTAGGATGATCTTTTGAAGACTATCCCTTCGAAAAAAAAGGCCAAGTCAGTTCGTAATTCGTATGTTACAAAAACGCTTACTTAACTAACACCCGTCATTGTCAAGCGGTATGTGAGCTGATGATGACGAATTGTAGCTAGGCAGTTAGGAATACTCTCGATCACGTCAGCTTTCAAATAAAAAAAAAAGATCAAAATCGGTTTAGATCTATCAGCTAAGATGCTACGAAAGTAGACACACAGACAGACGAACGAGTCAAACTTATAACACCTCTGTTTTCGTCGTGGGTGAATAAACCGATTGCCGCTTCTGTCCATTTCGAAGATCCAAAAATCTCGTGGTCATGTTAACGCACACACCATAATTTCTCCCAAAATCACCAGCCGAACCGGTTCGGGAATAAGTGATCAATTTTATTAGGAGGGGCCGAGTTAAAAAAATAAACATTTTGATAAGGAACGTGTCACAGTGATAGTGTTTTGGAATTTATGTTAATCGGCCCCAGCTATAAAAGAAATGGAAGTGCTCGATAAAAACGGCCATAGCGGAACGGTAAGGGCACGCTGTAAGGCCTTATGGCCACTTTATGAATCTGTAAGCCCAAGATTATGAAAATTATAATAAAATATTATGTCGCGAATACGAAAACCAGATTAGAACAAAAGTTTGATAGTTCATCTCATATTTAGTACATATTAGGTAGGTTTAACTCTAAATGCTTATGGCAAAAATAAAAATATATGATGTACACTTGTACAGGTTAAGTAAGTGATACAATATCGTTACATTAGTACATTCTTATCAGCTTGGATTTGTTAAGTAGAATCTTTTGTATTTACCTTTGTAATTAATTGAGTTTAAATACATGTTTTGTAAATCGGCAGGTGCCAAAACAGTATCCCTTTTTGACTTATTGCATGTTGTGTTATGTAAATAATAAAATACACAGAACATCTTAATTAAACAGCTTGTTAGACAGGTCATAACTCTAATCTTATCTGAGATAATAATTACAAACACACCACACAACCAATACTGTAAACTAGCCGAGTTTGACCTCCGACCCCATGTCTTACCACACTATAACGATGCTTAGGCACCTGATGGCAAGTAACACCTTTTTGTACTCAATAAAAAGTGTAAAGGTCTTATGTTATAAGACTAATATGTGGGAGAGCCACGCTTCGGCATGAATGGGTCGGCTCGGGTAAATACCATGACCTCACAGAAATCCGACGTGAAATAACGCTTGCGTTGTGTTTCGCTGAGTGAGTGAGGTTAAGGCCACCACAGACAAAGGCCGATCGTTTCAGTTAGAACTGACGTCAGTTCGGCCTGAACGGATTCGAGCACACACACGGAAAAAATAGCATCCGACCAAACTAGGGTTGCCACCCGTACTTTATAATAAAGTATTCTACGTTATTTCAGGTAATCGTACTCTATACTTTATGGGAATACTAAAGAACACGAAAATACTTTATTTTCACGATTTGGTTTCTTTAGGATTTTGAAAACTTTAGTCATAATATTATGATTCTTTTGTAGATATAGCGAAATACATCGATTGCTCAATCGATGTCGATTGCATGTTAATATAATTGAAAATATAAATCTGCAAAAACTTAATGTAGATATGGATGATCTATATGGATTTTTTTTTACTTACTAACTTGCTAACTTTATTACAATATACTTTAGAACTATCAACTGCACATTAAAGGCAGCAAGTGTTTAATAAGAGCAATAATAATTTTTAAACTTATATTTTTATTCTATATTCCGAAAATGTTCTGTGATCAATAACAAAATTGATTAAAAATGTATTACTTATTTAATTTTATTTAAATATGGACTGTAAAGGTAGTTTGATAATATAAATTATACTGCAAAATAAGGAACTAATTTGATACAAAGAGCAAAAAACAATATAAAGTAGGTATGTATTTACACATAATAATGATAATAAATATATACCTGGGGCACAAAGTCCAGCTAGTCCAACTTCGAAAAAGAGGTCAACCGTCGAATCCAGTTCGGCTGGGCAGCGTTCGGGAAACTCAGAAACATCTTCTCGTCAAAAATCCCTCAGTGCCTGAAGACAAATGTTTTCGAGCAGTATGTGTTACCGGTGATGACATATGGAGCCGAAACGTGTTCATTCACAACGGGACTTATTCAGAAGCTTCGTGTCGCTCAAAGAACTATGGAGAGGGCTATGCTCGGAATCTCTCTACGTGATAGAATGTGGCTTCGCTCTGCATCCTCTATCGGTTGTATCACGGGGAGTGCTCTGAGGAATTGTTCGGAATCATACCACCTGCAACTTTTCGCCATCGTCCCACGCGAAAAATATTCCATCCTCATCACCTTGATGAGTGGCAGTCTTCCACCGTGCGTTTCTCGCGTAACTTTCTGCCGCGCACTGTAAAACTCTGGAACGAACTGTCACCAGCAGTATTTCCGGACCTATACGACCTACAAACCTTCAAGAAGAGAGCGTATTCCCTCTTAAAAGGCCGGCAACGCACCTGCAGCTCTTCTGATGTTGCGAGTGTCCATGGGCGACGGTAGTTGCTTTCCATCAGGTGACCCGTTTGCTCGTTTGCCCCCTTATTTTATAAAAAAAAAAAAGAATCAGAAATTAGGAAATTTATGGGGGAGCCCTATGTCTTGCAGTGGACGTCACCAGACTGAAACGACGAATGATAATAAATAAATTTTTATTTTGATAAGGTAATTAAAATAACACAAGAAACATAAAATTAACAATAAAACTAGAGCCAAATAAAAAACTAAAAATTAATACCTACTAATAAAAAGAAGATATCTATAAAATATAATCTATCTCTAAAAAAGTCTATAAATAGAAAAACTTCCCCAGGTCGTCCCCATCTGGCAGAGTACCTAGCAAACTGATAGCGTTGCCTCGTTGGATAGCAATGGCTATCCGTTGTGCCAGGTAGTTCCCGGCTCTGGGGTCTCGGGTGGCTTCAGTAAGCTTTTTGGAGATTTCTTTAAAAAGCTTATGTGTGCCCGGACCCCATGCGCCTAGGGTTTCCACCCCAAACGGTTCAAATATAAGGTCTCCGCTAAGGTTCTCATATTTGCACCGTTTGAGGTTCTCTGCTTGGTTTGCAGCCGCGCCCGCACAGTTCGAAGTGCCCTGGACATGGGACGGAGCAAGAGTATCGACACAAGTAGCATCCCATACAAGAGCCCGTCCCACACTCCAAGGAACCAGGGTCATTCCATCAGGTCTCTTGCCATCGTCGCGCGCCAGACCGGAGGGCTCCAGTATAGCTGGCACACCGGCGGTAACAAGAGCCCGACGAATGAGGTCATTCAGACTGTGATGCCGGGAAATGCGTCCAGCGCTTCGTGAGCAGCACAGCCCGTGGTGACCGTGACTGTCTACGTTCGCGCCGCAAACACACTGATGAGGGACGACATGGGGGGCACCAAGACGCAGGGCAGTAGCTAGCCGAAATGTATTACGGCCCAGCAATGTACCAGTATTGGCTGACGGTAGTGCCTGCAGCCAAACGCCCGACTCCCACTTCTCCACAGCCAAAAGACGAGCCCGCTCTACAGGACTGGAAGACGTGTTAAAAAGTCTATTCCGTACCAGTCTACAGATGGGCTCGTCCCAAAGCCTTTGGGAAAATGTGTTCTCGGGTACATTGCTGCCGGCACTAGCAATGTCCCAGGCGTCCTTGGCCTCGTCCGCAAAAGGGATTAGTAACGGACAGGATGAGCGCTCTAAAATTTTCAAAATTACTGCGTGGTTTGCGTGGACTGAGGACAAGAACGCTGGTAAGGCTACGTCAGACGTTTGTCGAATGCCCAGGCCACCGAATCTTACTGGAAGCGTTGCTTGAGTCCATAACCGGTGGTCATGGACTCAAGCAACGCTTCTTATTAAGAATGGAAGAAAGCGTATGTTTTATGGTGTCGTCTTAACGTTTGAGAAGTTGGGGGAACTTCCAAAGTTGGCAACACCGCAAGACATAAGTAAATTTTGGAACAAATAAACAATATCGGATTAAGGTAAAAATATATATAATATATAATATATAATAAATTGACTTTATTTTAAATACAATGTACATTTTTTTTCCTACCTATAATAACCATTGTACTTTATCTGCAAAAAAGAGGTGGCAACCCTAGACCCAACTGACGTCAGTTCAGCCTGAACAGATTCGAGCCCACACATGATACGATTTTGCATCTGTTCAGGCCGAACTGAAGACAAACCGGAACGTGTGTGGGGCCCCTTACCGGAGGCGCATGGGGATTGGGGCTTTTAAGACTGACAAGGCAAGTCGCAACACCAGCTGGAGTTACAACTTACAACTTACAAGTGTAACTCCTCTGGTGTTGCGTGTTGCGAGTGTCCATGGGCGGCGGTAATCGCTTACCATCAGGCGATCTGTCTGCTCGTTTCCTGGTTCATTTCAATAAATAAAAAGACTTTGAAGGGTTAGGGTGAAATTTGTGGGTATTAAATTCTAATTTCTAGCAATTTATACTTTGTTACATAATATTTTTTAATGAAATGGACAATCGAGGAAAATGAGCAGACTGATCGCCTGATGGTAAGCGATTATTGTGGTGTCTCCCACATATTATTGTAAAAGTTTTAATGCAGGTACAAAATAATTAAATAGGTCTGTAAATATGTTTAGTATAATATTGTATAACGTTACTCTAATATAACATATTAATATAAAACAACGCTTAAAAGTAAATTAATTAACATAATCAACTTTTATGATTGCAATTATATTTTATTGATTCATTCGTTTTTAATTAATTGGATTTATAAATTTAGATAGCCGTTTAATTGGCCTTTGCCAATGGTTTTTTTCAAGCCTTAACAGCCTCTATGACACCTTGTGTCTTTGAAGCTATACCTACTGTGTATAGACATATAGGCATATTCGGGTCGGAAGTCTATCAATATTTTACAATTTCACTAGTTTTATTAAAATCTAACGGTTTTTACAATTTTACGGTGAGATATATATATATATATATATATATATATATATATATATATATATATATATATATATATATATATATATATATATATATATATAAAAAAATAAGTAGTTCTTTCGCGGCTACGTCTGCGTAAATACAGTATCTAACGGAAACACCGTACTTTTTCGGGATAAAAAGGAGCCAGAGCCCAAGTTCAAACTACTTCCATACCAAATTCCGTTCAGTGTTTTTTACGTGAAAGAGTAATGTGTATACATTAGGTACCCAATACCCAACATAGTGTGTCTGTGTTAACAAATCTGAAAAAAAAATCAATATTTTACTATGTATATAATTTATTGATTTTAATTATAAATTCTATTCATAGATATTAAGTGCTCCATTTGTATTCTATTTTGGGATCCCATAGAGAATGCGAAACCTCAGGTGCTCTCAGTTAAAGTTTAATAGCCATCAACATTGTAGTCGGTGGTTTACCGCAGAGTCATATTATATTATCGACAAATAGCTTGTGAGATGAACATGGAAAGTGTTTTCTTTTGCACTCGATGTTTGCTCTGGAATCGGCTCACTAATAACTATCGGCTAATTGGTCTATCAACTAGTTGATCAACTGGTAAACTGGATGATTTCTGAACAATCCCGCTAATTACTGACCAGTGGGTTTGGCTAACCATCTGGGGTCAGGATTCAAGTTTGGTACCTATCCATTCATCCATCCACCCATCCATCTGCCAGCCAAAACTGACTTACAATTTACAAACCTACAGTTGAGAAACAAACCAGGAGAATTACTTGGATCACGTAGGTTTCGGATAAATAAGTCCAGTTGGACTTAGTTATCTGAAATCTACAAACTAGACACAAACTAGGTCTTTACTACTAAATCCAACTACGAAATCTACAATCTAGACAGAGATTTGTGCGTTTAACTTACACTTTTTTTATTTAACAATCAATTATTTTCAACTATATAGTTAACAATTGATTGGCAAATTGAGTGGTTAGTAAATCGAAATGTTTGTTCGGAACTATGTGGTTGAGGTAAAAAAAAGTGTAAGTTAATAGCACACGGTGACGGCACATTTCCCGTAGTCTACTCTATATAGAGTCAAAAAAGGAGGAGGAAGAGAGAAAATGGCAGGCGGCAAAATGTACAGTTTCCCTTTGCGCGCATCTAGTAAAGTATAATGTGTGTAGGTGTATCTATCTGCTATCAATAATATTATGGAGTGTTCACTTTGCAATGTGCGTTACTTATGCACTTAAATATTCAAGATATGGACCAGCTGATACAAAAACTAAAAATACTACTCCTTACTCCTTACGAATGCCAGTTTTTATTTTATTTCCCATAATGGTCACCATCTATTTAAAAAGTACATATCCTCAACAACTTTAGGTGTCGTCGCGTCGGTTACGTTCACTCATATTGTTATTTCATTATAAATGCACAAATGTCTTAATTAAAGATTGAAACCGGCATAATAACTCAGAAAAAATACACAGCCTCAGCTTCGGAACGGGCATAGTTTATGTCCCTTTCCATCGCTATACAAATTTATCTTCCATCCCTGTTTGCGCCAGACGAACTTGTAAATTGTTCTTTTTACGATATGCCCGGTTCGGAACGCTGTAGAATGTTTGTTGTGGCGTACAAAAATGAACTTCTTGTCGTTATTTAATAAGACTTATTATTGAAAATTTGCGTTGTATTTTGCACCGTTTTTAAAATGAGAAGGATGATCAAGTTATCTCGCTCGGACAAAACAAAATACAGCACAAGTCCTTTGAGCTTTCGAGTTTAGTTGCTTTACCGCGATTGCTTTTTGTAGCACCGTCCCTTTTCTTGGAGTATTTCATTCGTAAAGAAAACCTGTTCAATTCTGAAATCACCGTAATACTGACCGATGACAAATGAAACTCATCCCTATTTCCTTGATTTAAGGGAAGTTTTCAGGGGATTGGAAATCGAGGAGATATGTTGCTTGGAATGTATTCTTTGAGATGTTATTGTCACGTTCTATCGATGCAAGATGTTGATTTTCCCTTTTTGTTCGTACATTAAGACATACTAACATTGCACTGTACGTTAGTTTTCGAAGTCGGATCATGCATGATTCATACGGAACCTCTGGCAAGTGATGTGATTTCACGCAAGGCATTGACGTTGACATTCACATACGAGATTATCAGATACAACTTTGTATAACTTTACTACTACTGATTGTAACGGAAAAGCAAATGTTCCAATGCTGATCTTCTTTAGTTTAACCCTTTAAATTGAGAATTTTAAATTGCTAAGATAACTTATTTTTTAATCTGACTAATAATATTAAATTAATTGGTATTTGAACCTTGCGTAGCTATGTTAGCTTGTTTATTTTGTTTAAGACTTGTTTGTACGACAGTGTCTATTATAACAGCTATTTTATCTATACCTACTATAAGTACCTACCAATTACTGACCAAATTGGTCCAGAAATAGTACATGATTAATAGTTATATAGTCTGGATGAACTAGTTCATTTTTTTCTTTGTCGTTTCCCAGAAAATTGCCCTTGCTTGAGTCGTCAGCACTGTCATCCGTATGTCAATGTTTGGATAGTAGTCGCAGAGGCAAATAAGCGGTCGCGATGAGTATTTACCGACCACTTAACAAATAGATAATTATTTAGTCCATTCCTAGGTTTATAAATATTCATTTACCGCTACATGCCTTTTTTGGAGCATCAAATTTTTCCATTGCTGTGTCAATTTTGTTTTGAATCTGGATCTTAATCTTTTCACTTCCTGTTGAAGCTAAATCTACATAATATAAACCATTAATTTTAAAATTCGTATTTCAGTTAAGACATTTTGTATCTAAGTTAAGATATTTCCAAAATGTTTAGTGTACCAAAAATATTCGATATGGTCAAAGGCAAAATTTATCATTGGGTGGTGAAACTTGTAGGTAAATGTATACGTCTTCATAAAGTGGACTGGAAATAAGTCTATGAATACAAATATGTTAATTTATTACAACGCCCACCCATCAAGCAAATAGCATCCATCGAAGTTGACTCATTAAAAACATTTTATCGCTTATGCAAATCCATGAATTATCATTGTTTATGTTAGTGCATCATTCAGCATAGCGCTAAGAAAATGCGATTAAGACATTATCTGGTTACCACTATCCATGCGAGAGTGGGACGCAGCACAAATACGCCCGCATATAATTTGTAAGGAAATAACTTCGCGTGTGAGTGGGACGGCGCGATTGAAATGTCAGCATCGACGCGTGCATAATGAGAAATCGGCTATCTCTTTCTCTCTTGACGTCTTACAATCGTTTATTGTCATGTTACTGTCTCGTTTCGACGGGTGAGATTGAGATGAAATCGCCAACAGCGTTCTATCCATGTCCTCCCGCTATTGCTATATCGAAGCTCGCCGCGTGAGCGACGGACGTCAGTGTCCATTATTTTCTTTCGTTAATAGTTTAATAAACAATCGTTATAATTTTTATTTATCTATTAAAAAGTGACTGTTGGGAATATATCTGGAGTTTTTGTGACTGTACGTGAACTGACTGTTTCGGGGTGGTGTTTTAGAATTTCTGTAATTATTTTTGACAAGTGCACGTGTGTTATGTGTTGTATTTATATGCGAATGGATTGCTGCCGACAACATACTGAACATATGATGATCTGAATGAATACTAATCAAGTAAGTGAATAATTATAGTAATAATAAATAATAATATATTTTTAATTATCAATCAACAATGTTTACACTCGTAATTAAGTATAGCAACATAATTTGTTCCACATTTTTCACTCTTTTGGCCGGTGACAAGTTTTCGTTTTAGCAACTTTCAACATGTGGTCCAGGATATATTTTGTACCTGCCACGGTCAGAATGAGAAGGGGCTGGCTTTTTGTAAGTTTTAAAAACAAAGAAATCCCAGCGACGACGGGGAGCCCAGCCGGTGTAGCGGTGCAGTCACGTTTTTAGACATTCCCGGGAATCGACGGTTTTTTTTTATATTTTGTCACCTCACTACATTGCATATTTTGAACATAAACTACTATTATAAATGTGAAAATTTGTAAGGATGGATGGATGTATGGATCATGGATGGATGGATGTGGACTTCAAAGAAATTTATAATGGTAAGTAATAGTTTAGGCACTGAATTAAAAGATAGGCAATTTTTTTCCCGAAAAACTATAGTATTTCCGTGGGATACTATATTCACGCGAGCGCAGCCGCGGGAAAAAGCTAGTTTTGAACATAAATATCAGTTAGTGTATGGCGCATGTAAAGAAAGAATGTTCTAATTTGTCAGAAGAGTTTTATGCAATTGAAAAAGGAATTTCTAACAGTCGTTTTGTTTCAAAAATAAAGTTCGAATGTTTAAAGCACGAACACTTTTCTACGTATGGTTGATTTCATAATATTATAATTATAAATAAAGAAAAAAATAGTTAAAAATCAATGTTATACTCGTATAGAGGAGTTTAATAAATTATACACGCTATTGTTTTTGTAAAAAAGCACGTCTATTAAGTTATGAATTTAAGCCTGAGGAACATACCTAATAGTAATTTACTGTGAAGTTTATTACAATATTTTGAATAAATAAAAAATACAATTATCGTTAAAACACAAAAATATGAGGATTCAGACATATCAATTTAGAATACCCAAATACGGTAAGCCAATTTGTAGAATTGTTTGATTTAAAATATTTGCCAGAAACATCTTGTTTCTTTTACAGTTATTTTGTATGATAATTTGTTGTTTTGTTGCAATTTACTTTAAACTAAACACTAAATGAGGTTAAAAAAAATAATTTAGCATTAGTTTTTTCTATTTTCTGAATTTTAATCGTAATTCTCTTTAATTTTAAATTTTAATTTTAAAGACTTGCTGGACCCAAAAAATATGTTTATAAGATTATATTACCAATAATTGGCAGTGACCTCAATATTTGAATCTTTTAAATGTTTAAATAATTAAAGCTAAATTAATTGTATGATCTAATTTAATATACTTTAATAAATTTTAATACGCAAGTCACAACAGCCTTAGCTAAATTTTGGGTGAAATTAATTTATTTTGTATTTCTGCCCCAATTTACTTGTAAAATTGTGTTATTATTGAAATCAAATATATTTATTATCTCACTTTAAATGATTAAAATCAAAACAATTTAAAATTGCACAAAAAAATATGTAATTTTTGTCACGAAATTTGTTACACCAACTATGTAGTGGGGTTTAATCCACCCCAGCTTAGTTTACAAACATATAACTCAAGCACAGGCTGGTGAAACTTTGCGATCACGTCACTATTTCGTCAACAGCTCTTTTACTCCAGCTACTAGCTACAAAGCAATAACAGATTTCTAGGTGACAAACAGAAAATACACGCAAATGAGTCAGGACGGGTATGATATACCCCGCCACACTCTCCGCGGATTAAGGTGATACAGCCTGGTGACAAACAGAGAGACAGCGACGTCTCAGTAATATGGTCGCTTTTACCCTATGGGCATCGAACTCTAATAAGCAGAAGTAACACATAATATATTTCTTACGGATTGTTTCATAGTCTGGTAGATTATTTGCATGTGAGACTCTATCCCTCGATATATAGCAAGCAGTGACAAAACTTCCGAATAAGCTATCCGACAATTATTAGAAGACTGTGAAACAGGCCCTTAGACCTAAACGTTTATGAATACGCTTAGCTACATCTAGGGTTGCCAGGTCACCAAATCTAATAGTCGGACAGATCAGCCAGTTTGTCCGGACATTTAGGTAAAAAGGCCGGACACCCGTATTTTGTCTCATTATTAATAAATACGACAGTAAAATGGTTTCTTAAATCAACAAGCCTTTTGGATTTTCACAAAAAAATTATATATATAAATAAATGCCTGTTCATTAGCATCGTCTGCGAAATGTAAAAAGCTTAATAAAATCCGAACAAGCCGGACACTGTTTATTTTGGCCGGCCGAAGCAAAAACCTAACTATATCCGGCTTTATCCGGACGCCTAGCAACCCTGGCTACATCGGATAACGCTAGAATATTTTCCAGCATAAAATTTTTAATGTGCTGATGATGTTGAATCCACATGTTTAGCATGTTCGTACCCCATAAATTATATGCGGAAATGTCACTACCGCTCAACTGCTACAATTTATTGCCGGGATCAACATAAATATACTCAAATTGACAAATAATACGGCCAAAGAGAAACACACACCTGCTTACTTAAATTGCATGAAATCAATCATTATGTATCAGCCATAATTCCAGGTGAAATCCTAAAAGTGTAAAGATATTTATAATGAGGTTTAAAAAACGCTGAATGTGAAGTTTTTCGCCGCTTTTTATGGCGAGTTAGGGAAAATATTTAAAAAAGCAAAGCTGATTGACTGATGAATCAACGCACAGGCCAAACCCTAAAGAAATTTGAAATTTCGCTCACGTATTTCTCGTATAAATATGTAGCCTGTAGGCATCCACTAAGGAAGGATTTTTCAAAATTCAACCCAAAAGGAGGTAAAATAGGAGATGAAAGTTTAAGACCTAATATTATCTCGCGGGCAATTAGGTAATGCTAGTAGTTTATAAGTGGAAATAAACTAGTCTGTACCTAATGTTCAATATAAAACCTAATGTGGTATCTAATTGGTACGTTCAAATAATGAACTTTAATCCATAAAGTCGAAGGTATCATAATAATTTCTACTATTTTATGTTTCATGGTGCGTTTCCCGATAATTTTGCTATTTAAACTTTAGTATATTTCTTGGAATAACTAATTTAATGCGGTAATTGCTATTGGCTACTCGTTGGTACAATACCTGTAAACTCTACAGCTATATTTGTAATAAAAATGTTATCTATCCTATAAGGTTTAATGACTTAAGTTTAGTATGGTTTAATTAATGCAAATTAGATCTAAAATATATTTAAGTCTTGTAAATCTGTAAAGAGCTGAGAGCGAAACAATTTACAATATTTGACATAATATGGTTGTAAATTAGTGTCCTACTCTGTAAGCAAAAATATAAAATTCGGCCAATAAAATGTGTTTTGGCCGAATAGCTCCCCACACCGATTTCGGTGACTGGTGGCCAGTTTCATTGAAACCAGGCTAGGCCAGGAGTTATTTTCTAGTTTCCAAGTGTGTGCGCAGTATACAAGAGCTGAGAGAACTCTCTTTTCCTTTACTCTCGTAACCCAGTGGGACGGATGACCGACACGACTGGAGAGAGATCAGGCGCAGGAACTACTTTTTACATAGCCATTCGAAGCATGGATGATCTTTCTTGTCAGACAATCAGGTGAATTTTAATCTTAATTCTCTTAAACAAACTTGGAAACAACATGTTTTTGTTGTTCCAATGCGGGAATGGAACCCACGACCTCCGAGTCGAGAGCCAAGCTCTAACCACTAGGAAGCGGAGGCTGAATAAGTGAGATTTGTATTGGTAGCATTATAGTGCGCTGTTCTCTTTGTTTCGTTTAATTTAAATTGGAACTGAAAATAGTAGGTATAGTAGACTGTCTCCTAAAAAAATGACCCAGTGGAAGTCATATTTCGCTCACGACCACGAAGCGACCCCGAGCGATCATGATCACGACCTATCGGATTTGTTTGCATCGCGGAATTGATAGCCAATAGCCATAGACCCATTATGATAGGGCTGTCTCGTGATTATAATATTAGGGTTGTCACTTGATTAATTTTACAGTCTTTTTAAACAATTTCTTCAATTTTCCAACTTTGGACAGTCTTTTTTTACTGTTCTGACTGCTATACAGAATGCAGAGTAATTATAGACAGCGAAGATATTTTTATGTTAAGATGAAATATCGCTTGCTGTACATTTTGTATGAGCTATCACAGACGGCTAAGATTCTAATATATATTAAAATATATACATTTTTTAAATATATATATTTTTATATTACGTAAAGTAATATGAAATTTATTCAGGCGTCTTAAGATAAAATACTATAGTTTCTTTGCTATCTGTTACGCCCTAAATTATAATATAAACTAGTTTTATCGTGTCCAAATAAATCTAGTCAAAATTTTTTATAATATAGGTAATATTAATATAGGTAGACAAACCATTTCAATAGTAAGATTACATTAGTAAAACCAACGGACCTAATAATGTAGAGTTATCAAGTTTTTTTTACAGAATACTATTATGGAAGCATAAAGACAAGGTACAGTTATAAAAACAACTGTTAGAAATTAAATATTGTTCAACTTAAAACAAAGCAAAGACACAAATAAATGAATTTCTATTTCGTAATAAAAGAAATACGAAGCCTATTCGTTCCCTATAATTACATTGGTATCGGCCTATAATAAACACATATAAATATTATTTCAATCGCATAATAAGCGCCTTGTATGTAGATTTATGAGTTGAAAGTACAGAATTAAGAGATAAGAAGTTTAATAAAAGTGGTATTAAGATGGATATGATAACAAAGGTGGAATAGGATTAGATGAAGTAGTTATAAATGGAAATTGAAGTTGATCTGGGTGGTGTAAAGATTGTAGAAGTTTTGAACAAAAAGTATCTACCTAATCCAGAAAAAAAGTAAAGGCGAGGGGCCTTTTCCAAACTAACTTATGAATATATTTTGTTTTTTACGTAAAACATTAAAAACATAAAACAAAAACAACATTTATTAAGTTACCTAAATAAGGCATAACAGTTTTAGATATAAACATGATATCAAAACAAAACTGATTTATGTCAACAACAAACCGATAATTCAGATAAACACAAACAGTAAAATATTTTATAGAAACATAAAAATTCCTTTCTCCACTTCGACAGCTTTGAAGCAGCAATAAAATTAATAAAGTTATACAATAAAAATACAAAAAAAAAACCATAACCAATGACGATAATGATTTGCAGATTTGTGTAGCATTATGGAAACTAGCCTATAAAATAATTAAGTACACTTATGTGAACAAGTCACTAAAGATAAAACTTATTTCAAACCATAAAATTCCTTTCCGGTAAACTTTGAATCTATCATGGCCATTAGAACCACTTGATAAAAGTTAAAATAAAAATAAGCTGACCGAAATAATCTAAAATACATATATTTTTTTATTTAGTTCTTAGTTAAAGCTAAATTTCTCATTTTTAGTGATAAAATTAAAAATATTGATCTTAATTCTTTATAGCATTTATAAGTAAGTTAAGTATATTACATAATTTCTACTTGCTAGGCAACACCAGAATTTATATCAAAGAGATCAGATTTTTTATAATAGAATAGATTGATTTTTTGTTATCAATTTTATTTGAATTGAATATTATATAAGTTGAGTAATACTTAAGTATCAGGCATACTTAGGTTTACTAGATGTACCTCCATCCCTTAATTGCTACAATATAATATCTCAATGAGTATTCAAATGAGTTGTATATTGTTATCATTAAATGTATATTTGAGTTATTGAGCGCGCTGATATTGTTAAGTGGTTCGGTTGGGAACTGGTCGTGTCGGGTCAACCGCGGTCACGGCCTAAGATGAAGACATTGGGCGATGCTGGAGATCATCGCCTTAATGGTTTTATTAACTATTAACCATTATCATGAGTTCGGTAATATTGGTAATAAGGAAAATTATATTTTCTTCGATGTTGCTGACAATGTATGTAGGTCTATGATACTGAATTCCTGCTTGAAATTGATTTAATACAATTTAAAACCGTAAATGATGTAAGTGATCCGTGACAGAATTTATAGGAATATTCTAATTGATGCTGACGGTTAAGGTTTATATTAATTAACATACAATGAAAACAGTTGATGACAATTGATCAGTGATTACACCTACAAAATTTTCAATCAAAACGTACAAGTTGAATTCGATGTTGATGATTTTATTCTTTAATATCTGCTTACGATTAGAAGGAACAGTCTGTTAACTCTATTCTATAATCATCGAAATGACAAGTAATTGTATATCCATACTAATATAATAAACGGGAAAGTGTATGTCTGTCTGTTTGTCCGTCTTTCACGCCAAAACTTTGGTACACAGATAGTCTAGAGCCTGAGAAAGGACATAGGCTACTTTTTATAGCGGGACATATAAGGTTCCCGTGTGTTACTGCACTTACGCGGAGTCGCTGGCATCCACTAGTTTGATTATAATTTAAATACTCACTATAATTTAAATGCTGCTGCTGATGATGATTATGGTTCGAAAGTTCCCAATGTACCTGTAAGTTATGCAATGATCTATTGTCAGTGGTATGTCACGAAGCGCGCTATCATCAATTACGTCATGTTGTTAATCTTGGAGCATCATTTGTTTCGATTCGGAATTCCTCGTTTTGTTTTTGTGGTAATGTATATGTTGAAAATGTCGGCATCGGCATAATCAATTGACTCTATTTTATTATCGAAATAATTGAGGATCTTTAGATTTCTCTCTATTTTGTTTTTTATTTTCATGTATGTATCTATGTTCGTCGATTTTCTTCTTTAGACTTAAGCTAAGCTTAAAAGTAATGACTAGTACCCTTATTAATTCATAATATAACTTGTAACGTCTAATTGTATTACTTACAATCTACATTCTATGCAAATAAAACTATCTATCTATGTATATCCATATCTATCGCGTAAAGATACTTCAAGCTGTGCTTCAGTCTAATACTTTTTGTTTTAAGTTTATGGTGCTTCTTAAAAGTTCTCAATTTTCTCAAGAAATCTTCGTTAGTTGATCTTTCAAACTTGTTATACATCTTTTGGGCCCCGCTTCGTACCTCAAAATATTTCCCATCAGTTCCGAAGTCCCTCAAAACAAATTAACAACCAAGTGATAAATCTTCTGGTATTCTATTTTATTATATTTTATAGCCGTATACAAAACACTTGTTAATTATTTCGGTAGCTTTATAAGGCGGTGAGAAAGTTTAACTGGATTTAGGGTTTTATAACGCCGAAGTGGTTTTCTTATATCTTAGAATTTGTTAACTTTAGAATCTCAAATAAGTAACGTGATAGTATGTATTAAATTTCAGTAAAAAAAACTTTGTCCGCAAATAATTAATATGATAAATTGGATGATTATTAATATTTATAATAATAATTTTAAAAGAACTAGGTACAAGTATATAAAGAAAGAAATATAATAACTGATTTTGCTATAGTAAAAACATATAAACAGTTATGAATTTTGAATATCGATCAAATTACTTAAAGACAACACAGCAAAGGAAATAGCAAAACGGAAAGACAAAACTAAAATTGAAACATAAATTGGAACAGAAGCAACATTACTTTCAGGTAATTGAAGAACGAAACCGTGACACGACCACAAAATATTTGTACAGTCAGCGTTGTAATAGCAGAAGCGAAACTAATCTCAACAAATATAAAAAAATACGAGTGTCGACAGAGTCATCTTTAGGGTAGAACTAATTGCCCGCGCGGCTATGGTTAAAAAAGTTATTTGTGATCCAATAGATCCGACGGCAAAAAAAAACAGCTCGCTCGCTATAATGGTCATATAATGGTCATTCTGTGTTCTCTTATCTGGCGTGTTTTTTCAAGATTGTCGTACTCCTTATTTATCGCACATCAACTCATTAAATTAAAATTGGACATTTACTTTGATTTATTCGTGAATCTCAATTGAGATATCCTGCTTGAGTCAGTCTCTTAAATTATCTTTTCGAAGAAATTATTCTGTATTGAAATTAATTATATCTATTTTGTGGTAATATCGTACATTGTTAATTAATTGAAAGATCGAATAGACAAATCTGTAGGTATTTTTAGATTGAAAAAGAGGTAAAAAAGGACAACTTAACCTTTTTACTTAATGAAGTGAGATGAGATGGAGTAACCAGTAAATTGTCAAGTAGTGAGCTAGTTGATGATGAATCATTCTTGCTAATAACACTCTCGATTATATCAGTTTTCAAACATAGACAAACTAGATCAAAATCGCTTCATCCGTTTGGAAGTTACGACGCTATGGACAGACACACTGACAGACACGTCAAACTTATTATATCTATTTTCATCGGAGGTTAAAAAACAATGCCTTCAACTGAAGCTCAGACAATACATCCCTAGCAATTATTTTCCATATAGAACACCTGTTATCTATTTACTTTCATATATACGTCCCATACAATGGAGACTTATCCGAAGACTTGCTAACAAGGGGCTAAAAAAAGTCAACGAGTCCCGAATTTGCTCAACAATGGGAACACGCTCAGGTAGAATGTATTTTCTATTGTGGACTGCTATTAGGACGTGCTATTGAATTTTTCATAATACGAAGTGAGTAGAATTTGCGTTTGTAGTAATCCTTACTTTAAGTTGATGATAAAGGTCCTTGAGAAATGTGCAGTTGAAAATAAATACTTCATGAAATGCACCAACAAAGTCGCGGTGAAATTTCATGACAAATGTAATGATCAACATACTAAAATGATAGCTGTATAATAAGTAATAACCTTTAGTATAATAGAGATAAAAGACTAAACATAATTTATGTAATAGAATTAATAAATGTATCCTCGAAATATTACTACAAACTCAAACATAACAAGATTCCAGTGATAGAAGAGAACTATTACGATACTAGCAAAAAACTAAGTTTATTAGTAGAAAGGTTTTTTATGAAATAGATTGAACTTTGATTATGTTTCAAGAATAGGGTTGGAAGTAAAAAATCATATCATCTTAAAGCGCGATCGGATACCGTTTATAAATTAAAATATACGAAGATACGTCGCTTCGGTTGGTTAAAATTAATGACTATTCTTTCACCGGCCTCTACCTGCCTTGACGAGTCTATTTGGACATCAAAATACACTTTTTTGTCGGTGTATATCTGTGAAACTAGTTTCGTGAACACAAAACACACCTTTGTTCGGGCGTCTCGATGATTTTTTCACAATTTGCCGATTTGGTCGGTTCTGCGAAGCTATTTAGTACCTGTAGGCAATTGTTTGGGCTGTCAAGTGGGTGTTATTTATGGTGAAATGTGTGATCAAACGGTGTCTCAGATAATTGTCTCTAAAATTACAGAGAGATCCTGCCGATGTTTCCAAAGTTGTTTCCGTTTTTCTACAGAACTGTCATTATTTCCTATTGAGTTGAGTTGCTATAAATATTCAGACAAATAGAGAACTTCCTTTTAGAAGACGGTTAAATTGTCAATTTCCAAAACAAGTCAATCTCGTCGTATCTTTGATTACGGTTGTAAAAAATATTGTGTCACATATATAATTCCTAAACTATACTCCCCATTTTATTCAAAACTTTTTTAGGGTTGGGTCTCAATACAAGTACCTTTAATTTGAATAAAATAATGATGCAGGGGGCTTCGTGAGTCTTAAATTAGACCCCCCCAATGATTATTTTTTTTAGGAAATGCTTCTAAATTTAGATGATTACATTTGAAATAAAATACACGTAGTAGTGAAATGGAACGTGGTAGCCTGAATTTATATATTTTGATGGTTGGGTTTTGCGGAAGGTATTTACCCCATCATTTTGCTACCAATTTTAAGGCGAGGAAATAAGTGTTTTACTTTTTATACCCATTTTTGTGATTAAAATTTTAATATTTTTTTCTCGTTTTTCACAAAAGTTACTTACATACCTAAACTGTTTTCATTACTAAAATGTGTATAATAATGCTGATTTCTTAGTACAAAAATATATAAATTTCGTTTTATGTGTAAATATACAAAATAAATTAATTGTAAAAAACATGTCAACCTCAAAAAACCCAGCGTAAAATAATGTTTGTGTAGTTTTGGGTTAGGTTAACTTTTCTATCACGTTAAAAATGTCTTCGGAGTGGTAACACGGCCTCACAAAAACCCGGCGTGAAATAACCTGTGTGTAGTTTTGGGTTAGCTAACCTAACCTCAAAAAACCCAGCTTAAAATAATGTTTGTGTAGTTTTGGGTTAGGTTAACTTTTTTATCACGTAAAAAACGTCTTCGGGGCGGTAACACGGCCTCGCAAAAACCCGGCGTGAAATAACCTGTGTGTAGTTTTGGGTTAGGTTAGGTTAGAACTTTTTTATAACGTAAAAAACGTCTTCGGGGCGGTAACACGGCCTCACAAAAAACCGGCGTGAAATATCCTGTGTGTAGTTTTGGGTTAGGTTAGGTTAGAACTTTTTTATCACGTTAAAAACGTCTTCAGGCGGTAACACGGCCTCACAAAAACCCGGCGTGAAATAAAATGTGTAATTTTGGGTTAGGTTAGGTTAGAACTTTTTTATCACGTTAAAAACGTCTTCGGGGCGGTAACACGGCCTCACAAAAACCCGGCGTGAAATAACCTGTGTGTAGTTTTGGGTTAGGTTAGGTTAAAACTTTTTTATCACGTAAAAACGTCTTCGGGGCGGTAACACGGCCTCTCAAAAACCCGGCGTGAAATAACCTGTGTGTAGTTTTGGGTTAGGTTAGGTTAGAACTTTTTTATCATGTAAAAAACGTCTTCGGGCTATAAACCAACCTTGGGGGGAGGTCTACCCCTTTCGCCCTCTCGCCTTCCACGAAGCCTCTCGATTTTATGCCTTTTACCGTCAAAATTATTAGAAAAACACTGACCATAGTCCTAAAACGTTGACCCCTTACTGTGACTAAAGGGGGGGTTTCCTAAAAAAAAACAACCTTGGGGGTAGGGTCTACCCCTCCCCCCCTCTCCCCCCTCCCCCCTCCCCGCCCCCTAGGGGGGGTACTTATTTTAAGATATTTAATGTTTATATGACAAAATAGAACCTTTCAAATAAAAAAAAATGATTCTATTTTCGTATACCTTTTTTGAGTAACATCTTTAATACATTAAACAAATATAAAACTGTGCCTAAACATAGAAGTCACATTAAATAGATAACTATCGTTTTACTATAAAATGAGAATTAAGTTCAATAAACTATTTGCATAACTTTTAATCGCCTACAGGAAGTGAGCTTACAACGTGCTTCAAAAGCTCAAGTGTGCTTGAAAGCTTTATCTTAAACGGACAGGATGTAAAGCTTTTGACGGGCAGATCTTAAACCCCATAAGATTGATATACAAGGTATAATTTGATGGCATATTTAGCATTGAGGACTATCGTTTGTGTCTCATCCACGCTTAGTATATGACCACTATAGAAGTGCGTTTTGTCTACACAAGAATATGGTCAAAATTACAGCTTTCCTTTGTCAATCTGTCATTTTGTCTATTCTTCGCTAGAATAAAACCATTTCTACGATGGTTATTGTAAGCTGGTGGTGCCACTTTAGGGTGACGTTCTAAACGGTTCAGACTGACATAATGGAACTAATAATAACAAACCAATCTCGGTGACGGTGGCCGGTTTCATTGAAACAAAGCCAGTTACACAGGAGTAATTTTGTAGTGCCCAAGTGTGTGCGCAGTATACAAGTGTCTCTCATATCCCAGTGGGACGGATAACCGATACGACTGGCGAGAGATCAGGTCTCAGGCGCAGGTCCGACTTTTTACATGCCCATCCGACGCATGGATCATCTTTCTTGTCAGACTATCAGGTGATCAGCCTGCATTGTCCTAACTAAATTTGGAAACAACATTTTTTATCGAGAGCCAATGCTTTAACCACTAGACCACGGAGGCTATTTGCGTTAAGTTTGTAGTGAGTCATCAGTGCAAATGTCAAAGTAACTTACTTGTCCTAACCAAACTTAGAACTACGGATTCCTAAAGAAGGCTAAGTTATAAAATCACGTTTCAGCATAATCATTTAGCTTCAGTTATCTATCTACTACAGAACACGTTGCACCAGAAACTTACAATGTAAACATTAAACAAGTATTAAGGAATACCTAAAATTTCCCGTGCCTAAATAAACGTCAAGATAATAATGTCCAAACACATTCGGTAGCTAGCACAGCCTCGCTAAACGACGGGGCAAACTGTTATTATCACCCGGGCTTAGGGTAATGTGTTTGAATTGTACTATGTATTTAAGGGCCTAGATTAACCTTTGGGTTCTACGAAGATTTTTTAAGCGGGCCATTTCCCCACTCCAAGTGTTGTAGCTACTAGCAATGATAATAATGGATGGAAAGATGGAGGGATGGATGTTTGTTATTCTCTCACGCAAAAGCTACTGGATTTTGATGACATTTTGTCTGGTAGTAGTTTAAGCTCTGGATTTAAACATAGGCTTTTTATCCATTAATTGTGATCAGTGCAAATGTCAAGATACTTTAATTGGTTAATAGAATCAGCTTTGCGGTTCATAGCATACAATTTAATTGATACTAGAGGTCGGCCTATGGTCGAAATTTGCCCATAATCTATATAAATTAATAAAATTTAAGTGTATGTTTGTAATTACAAACTAATAGCACTACACGGTACGGTACCTACACAAAAAAATATCTTTCTGGCTGTCTGTATGTTATTTTAGGCTTATCTCTGAAACGGCCAGACCAATTTTGACTGGCAGATAGCTGATGCTATAAGAAGTTACTAAGCCTACCTTTATGATAGGATTTCATTTCCAAGAATAGTTCTAAATAAAGTTGTGGGCATCAGCTAGTTTTCATAATATGAGTTGTAGTATATTATAAATCTCTTTATGCTTTTACTAACTACTATTTATAGTGTAGCACTACTTTGTTACAATCCCAACATACAAGTTAGTAAGTTTATTTTCGCTTCCAAACAAAGAAAGTCTTACCTTTGGAGCATTTATTTAAAACTAGATCGCTCTATAAAAGTCCTACGAAGGCCTAATAGGTAGTTAATTCTGTACCGAAACCAGTTTTTGTAGGAATGCGAGTGGGCGCGAGTTCGATTCCCGGCTGTTTGTACAAGAAATTGGGGTCCAGGGCTCGGGGCCACGGAACCAAATGATAGGCCATTGATGTAGACATTATGTCATAATTATGTAATCTCTATATTATGAGCTGTAAGGTTGTGGGAGTGATGCAAAGAATACTGATTGTAAGATACATAGGTACTTGTTTGGATTATTTGTACCACGTATATGTTATATTTACGGCGAAGCCAAAGGGAAGGGAAATTATTTTGGCTGTTTGTGTATATTGTATGTATGTTTATCCAACCGTAGTACCTAAACTACTAACCCTATTTTAATAATAAAGGTGTGAATAGCTTTGTAATCACAGCCCAGGAAATATGTTTCCTGGGCTGTGATTACAAAGCTATTCACATATAGGTAATTTATATAGTCGGGTAGTTAGTTTAAAAAATATATAGTTATTTTTGTAAGTAAGTATATAAATTAAGTTTTTATTTAGATTGGCTTAGGCTTCATAAGCCACATTTTTGTTCTGAAAATCTAACAGCCGACTTAAAGGCTAATCAAAATTAAGAGCCCTACTATTCACAGCTTGTCGCTGTCTCTGCTAGCCGAAATGACAAGGACAGCACTTATTAGACTTGAGCGTCGCCTAATTTAACTATCGTTCTAGTATTCGACTGTAAGTCACTTACAACCGCTCACTCTAAAAGATTTCAATAATAATAGTCCCACTTCTGAAATAGGCAACATTTTCAAAAATAAAACTGTAAGTGCATTCTAATCATTCTCTGTTCTCAATTAATTTTTAAAAAGATAGAAAAAGCATCTCTACGAGATTGTTATAATATATAGGTATTTATTTACTCGGAGTTAAAACGTGATTACACGTTCGGTTCGGGCTTTGCTTAATTATCGGCTTCGTTTCATGGACGCCTTCAGCTTTGAATTATATGGAACAATGAAAACCGAAGAGTCGATTGTTTTATTTTTATTTTATAAGCACAACAATGAGACGCTGAATTAGAAGATACGTGTTGTTTATGTTTCGTTTTACGATAAAGAAATCCTAAGGACTTTATTATAAGTGTTCTGTACCTACCACCGTATTAATAATTTTTCATACCTACAACTATTAAGATTTCTATGACCAGAAATACTTTATTTTTTATTACTAGAATGTACTAGTGTTAATTAAAACTTGATAAGAAAAAGGTGATGACAAAATAACGCTTGGTAAAATTATCTTTTCCTAAAACTAAAACTAGTAGTTAAGTAGTTTTACAATTGTCTGAAAATATTATCCACTGAATATTAAGGAGAAGTTTCGAATAATAGACAATTCAAGTGGAATTATTACAATGTTAAACGCTTCTAATCCTTTGACTCTTTTATTTGAACAAGTGATCGGATATCCATTTTGAAATGTTGACAAAAGCGCGAGATTTGCTCAAATTATAACAATATATTTTGGGGATGCTCTTTGTCATTTTTTGTACGTATACTTAAGTATGCATTGTATTTAATAATATATTATGTAGATTTTTTTTGCTTAAAGTAAAACCAAAATGTATAAAAACATAGGTTACATTTTCTAGTGTTTTTTTTAAGTACGCTAAACTTTAAATATCTTATAGGATAGTTAGTTTGAAATATATTTTTTTTGTTATAGAAAAACATAACAAATAAATAATTAATTAATAATTGTATACAACTTTAAAAATAAACGAATCTTTATTGATTTATTTACTGTGTGTGTACAAAAAGTAAAATTTCCTTTTACTCTTACAAAGTCGCAGTAAACATCTAGTATAATAATTATAAGGAAAATACATTGTAAGTGCACGCGTTGAAGTTTTTTCTATCGCGTAGCTTTACGTAGCTGCGTAGGCTTTAACACATTCGTACAAAATCATTAGTTCAAACTAATCAAAAGAATATGAACCTTATGTGCTTTTATTAGAGTCTAATTTACCTTCATCTAGGAGAACAGATCTAAATTTATTAGTCTCTAAATATAGTAAGATAGGGGTCAAATTCGTGTAGCAGGTTTACCATATCGGGGTTGAATACCAGGAAGGCTTGAAGCGTGTTTGCCGAGCGAGGCCGGGGGGCGAACAGTAGCTTATTGGTATTATGGACTTCGGATCACGTGGGTCAATATTGATTTTTCACATTTCACCGTCAACTTACAAATTTAGAGGTTTTTTGGGAAGTTACGAAACTTTTTGTTTACATAGAGAAAAACTTAGTCATCGCTCTTTGATAGGTTATTATCTACCTGTTATTCAACATTACTTGTTACTTAGGCTGGGACTGTACGATCCGGAGTCGGCAAGGTCGGAGAAAATTCAGAGTACTGAAAATAGAAGAATTAAACTGGAAATCGAACACGCATGTGTCGAGCCAAATGTCAATGTCATAAATGACAGCTCGACACTCGACACTTCGTATTAGCCCAGTGTCTATTTTCTGAATTTTCCCGGGCCCGCCGGATTCCGGATTATAATATATAGTCCCAGTCTAAGGCCTGTTTCACAATCTCCTTATAAGCATCAAATATATTATTTGAAAGTTTTGTCTCTGTCGCTCAGTATGAAGCAAGCAGCGACAAAACCTCCGAACAAGCTATCCGTCACTTATTAGCCGATTGTGAAACATACCCTAAGCTTTACTTACAAAAGTTAAACACGTAGTTTATAAAACAAACATACATTTTCATATCCCGTTCAAATAGCATGTCAACCATACTAACCCAAAAATATATTAATAAAAAGCCAGCTAAGTGCGAGACGAACTCGCGAACGAAGGGTTTCGTACCGCTATCTACACAAATATTGGTACTAAGAATACGGGTATTAATATCGAGCAAAAAAATCACGTTTCTTGTGCGCCCTTAAATAATTATTTTATTCGGTTATTAGTGTTTGTTGTAATAGCACTGCTGCAGCAAAGATGTAAAGTCAAAATTATGTGAAAATTATAACTCACAGATGTTGCCCTCAACTTCGTGCGCGCAAAAGTTAATTTCGCAGAAACCGTATACTTTTCCGCGATAAAAAGTAGTATATGTCCTTCTCCGTGGTCTGCTCTACATCTGTGCCAAATTTTATTAAAATCGGTCCAGTAGTTTCAGATCCTATTCAATGCAAACAAACAAACAAACTTTTCCTTTTTATTATATTAGTATAGAAGTATAGATAAACTCTGATAGCTAGGACAGACAGACAGTGGTGTCTTAGTAATATTGTCCCATTTTATTACCTTTACGGTTCCCAAAAAAATACTTACTGACATAATAGATTTTTTTTCTTGAAAAACTAACAAACTTAGTACATTCCTCAGCTACTCAAACTAGTCTTAGTAATATTATCCTGTAAAGATTAGTAGATTTTTTTGTTAACATACTCACAAACTTAGTACCTACATACTTATACATCAGCTGATACTTAAACTAGTCTTAGTAATATTGTCCCGTTTTTATTACCTTTACGGATCCCAAAAAATACTTACTGACATAGTAGATTTTTTTGTTTAAAAACTCACAAACTTAGTACATTCCTCAGCTACGTCTGGGACATATTTATTCTGCACCTTATCATACAATGATTGGTAAATATGGGCTGGAATCCAAAACTTTCTTTATAAAGCAGTAATGTAAAGGCTTCTTTAAGGTTAACTCTGCTCCTATAAAAAGCTTCTAGTAGGGTTGTACATTATTTGTTATAAGACATTCTATTTTAATATTTGTACATGGCATTATCTTAAGTAAAAATTGATTTAATAATTGAGAAGAAAGTGTTCAATTTTATTGCATAATGCATTTATTTAAATTTTTTATTTTAAATAAATATCGACGTCTAAACTGCTAAAATACAATGACATAAATAACATGCGAATTGCGAACATTAATGATAAAATTTTAATAATTAAATTATTTTTACTGAGAATAATTATAAATACTTACTAACTTACATGCCTTACACCTCATAAGGACCTTAAAGAGAAAAAAAACGAAATGCCGAAAGCACAACCCTAGTTGCGCCTGCGCAGGTTAAATATTGACGCTGGCAGTAAGCTGCAGCGAGGCGTCACAGCAAACGTCAACACGCACTGTTTGTTAACGGTCGCCACATTTTTTTACCACAATTTAAGATAATTTACTAAAATAAATATTATTTTTAACGTAATTAAAAGATAAACAGTCTTATTTTATAATTATGTCTTGTTTACATTGGTGTCGACCTAAGAAATTAACTTACCTATTAATTTAGCACTTTAAAATTAAAAAAGTCGAAAATAAAATAAAAAATTACATGCACAGAGTACACGTGGCAGAAGTGAAACTTCATTCATCATTTAAAAGCCAAAAATACTCTTATCGTGCCTAAAGAATATCACTTCAAAAAAAATTGTACGTTAGAAAGTTAAGTTGTTTTATCAGAAGTATAACTAGCTTCCGACAGATGGCGTTAAATCCAAAGTAACGTGATGCTACCTTGAAACCACACTCAACGCCGCTAAAGAGTTTCACTACAATAACTAAATACACACATACAATCGCACACACATAACACAACGTAAATTGCTGTAAAGCTAGATTTCAACTTACGTTCCAAATATTTACGACGATATAATTTTCAATTCACACACGAGCATAAACATGTTCGCAACAATTGTTTGTCTAACAGATGGGTTATACAATTGTATACAATCACGCCAACATTGATCTGTAATACGCCAGCGACCGCCGAGTGCACGTAGACAGTCCGTTCGGAATTATTTTACCTTTAACAGGACCTTTATGCCAAGGAGGTAGAGGTCACTGTCATATAAACTCTGAGGTAAAATAACTATAAACACTGTAGAACGTGGCGTTGGCGATAGTGGTGGGCTTAATATTATAGATGATTTTATAGGAGTTTTGGCGGGAATGTGAATGTGTGATATTGTTTTTGTATTTCTTCCATAAATTTTGTGTTGTGTCGGTTAATATGTATTAGGTCGTTAGTTAATACACATGTACACATGTTACGTTGTGTGCTGTCTATGAATAGTCATAACGTAACACGTCAGGTAATGCTTATATTCACAGACGACACACAACGTTACATGTGTACATGTTGTAGGTGCCAAGTATTAACTAACGACCTATAATATTGGTAGAATATATCTCTCGTTCCTCGTATCAATGAAAAAGAAGGCATGATTTAGATAAACGATTAACAATAACAGGCGTTGGCGAAATTGAGACTTAATATTGAAACCAATTAAGCTGAATGTTCAAGTAATTTATCGATAGTTATATAACACTAACGCATAGTATATATTATTCTTTTTAATTTTATTTTGTTTAAATTTAAGCGTCAGTTCACACCGAAACACGAGACACGATGAGACGCGGCGCTGCATTTTTAAAATAGCGATTCAAAATTGAACTTTATTCACTACACAATAAGATACACGTTTTATTGCGAACATTTGAATTTAGAGATGCGTGGAGCGGTGTTTCTTAGTGTGTGGTGCCCTAAACTGTACACAACTTAACACATTTTTGTAGACTGAATAATATATAAGGTTTGGTAAAATCAATTACGGATACTTCGGGCACATGACCCACTGCTTATGTAAATATGTTTAAGCAGAAAAATAGTTGTCATACTCAAACTAAAAAAATCACCTATACAGTATGGGTCACTCGCGGCAAAACGCAAACTCGCCCATATAAAGAAAAGTTTTTTTTGAGTATGACACTTATTTTTCTGCTTAAACGTCTATACATGTAAGCAGTACATCAAATGCCCGAAGTAACCGTAATTGATTTTACCAAACCTTATATTTTAAAAGAGGCTGTGTATATTCCCACATGCAGTTAATCTATCATATTATGTTTTATGCAGTTACTCTTTGAATATTTAAATTCAGTTATAAATTTTGTGAAAGTCAATTATTGAGTGTCAGAAAAGTAAATAGAGCAAGCAAAAGGCGTGTCCATGAAGACATAAATAACAAAATACGTGTTAAACTTACATATGCAATGAATAACTTTAATAATAATTTAACTAGTTTTTTACATTATATTATAATTAAGTAGGCGTTAATGCATATGTAATAACTCATGACGTGCATGTTACTTATATTACTGTCAAAGTGACAGCTTACTGTCATTTCTGTCAAAAGTTCGCTGCAATTTTGTCAAAAGCCCGTTGTAAGACATGGATTATTCCAGGATTAACTACACTTAAGAGTAAATACACGTTATATGAGACTTCAGCAAGTTTTTTCTTTGCTTTCATTGGTTTGTAGTAATCATTTCTATTATTATTAACAGAAAAATAAGCATCATATGAATAGTACGCTTACACCTGTCAAATACGCTTTTATACGCGCATTATTACTTGAGACCGTAGATAACAATTCGCAAGTCTCCATTGGTGCCATTGGGGCATTCGCTTTAGATAATATGTCGTAAAATAATTGGAAAATTAGGATATTTACAATATTCCTAGGGTCTTTGCAAAGAGCCGGATTATTTGATGACGAGAATTAATTTCGCCATTTTAATCCTAACAATTTTCAGGATCTTCCCAAAACACCTTAAGAATAATAGCATGCGCGCTAATTGGCTAATTTAAACATAAATCTTTGATGAATGCATTGATTGGTCATATTCTTTTGTTTTTTTTTTACTTGCGAGTTGCGGCACGCAGGCGCAGCCCTCTAATCTCTCGTCTCGTTTCTATTCGAGCTGACCCTCAAGCTTAGGAACTCTTTGTTTAGAGGTTATATCAGAAAAATAACAATTTAACACACAGTTCAGAAAGTTATACAGAGATCGCGAAGAAGTGGAAGGTAACTCAATGCTTCATACGGGTAGAACGTAGAGCCGAAGGCTTTCAATAAAATATACCTCAATATTAACCTGTTTTATTTGTATGGTATGCAATTATTGTGTTATAATTCACTTGAAGCACTTAATACACTTACAATATAATTTACACGGGCGAACGAACAATGAGTACTATCAGCGAGATAAGTCCTACGCGCTCTCCGACTATAATGGCCGGGGCGGGGTACAAAACGAGCACCAAAACTGGTTCACGTGACGAATAATGTACGGCCAGCAAGAGCCAAGTATACTCTATATCCATTCTCTATATCTTTGGTACTCTTGTATTGTTACAATAGTAGGTACCATAGACATAGGGAATGGATTGTTTCTTGAGCATTTTAAAACCTGTCTGTCATGAAGCCATCGTACGGCCAATAAATACATTGGATTTTTGAAATCATGTACATAATAAGCCAGGTATGTCCTGTCATTACTATTGCATGTCTACAATCAATAATTGACGAAATACAGTCATCGCAAAAGTCAAAAGTAAGATCATTGGGGAGCATTAAAACGCTCAAGACAAAAAATGATGCACAAGTGACGTCACAGCAGTTAAAAATGTATGAAGATAAACACAAAATTGATTTTATTAACCTAAAAAGATTGTTTATCATTGTTTTAAGACAACATTGCCAAAAATATTTTTTTAATTTAGCAACTGATTACTGTACTTTTGGATTTTTGGTACATATTTATGTTTACTTTCAAAAAGTATAAGAATTTTGCTGATGACTGATAACAAATGCATGTTGTACGATAAATCCCATACATCATAATGTATGGGAGATTCTACGCTCAGCGCAAACTCGCCGATATAAAGGAATCATTTTTTTCTCGAGTATGCCAATTATTTTTCTGCCTAAACGTCTATACATAAGCAGTAGATTATATGCTAAAAATATCCGTATTTGATTGTACCGAACCTTTACATAAGTATGTACATTCGGAAAACACACATTCATTTCACGCAACATAATATTTTTGTAAACTCTTGGGTGCTATTTGCTAACTGTACGTGCAAATTGATAGGCTGTCATATAAACTAATCGTCAAGCGTCAGCCGTTCATCCTGCTTCTTGAATTGAGTTCAAGTGATTAGGTTTTTGTCGATATAATTTTGTTCAGCCCTAGCGCCATATAAGTTAATTCGCTTAATCGAAAATTAACTAGAGCCTTCGTAAATTATAGATTATTTAATGAGTTTGTTCTGTACATAACTACTTCGCTACTTTTTTATAATTACGTACATATGTTACACCGCACACAATAATAATTTTTATGCTAAGTTATTGTAGTTTACTTTTATAACTGACTAAAAAAGGAGGCGGTTATTATCTTAATATTTCACATCTCAAACGCGTCTTTAAGTTAAGGGCTCTTTATAACAGACTAGTAAATGCTTGGCAGACTACTAAAGGCAGTATGTTTTAAGAGTCTATAATCTTAAATTTAACTTATCTATACTTTTATACTTAATATTATAAAGAGGAAACGTTTGTTTGATTGTATGATTTGTATGTTTATTTGCATTGAATGTTTGATTTTGATGAAATTTGGCATACATATAGAATAGACTACGGGAAAAGACATAGGCTACTTATTATTGCGGAAAAATTTACAGTTTCCGTGAGATTAACTTTTGCGACCACTAAGTCGCGCATCTATTCCTAAATATAATCAATGTTACTACATTTTTTTCGCCTTTAGGTGTAAAAAACCGGCCTCGAAACTGGACAGATTTGTCACCTCGATTAAGAGTGGATGCACCTGCTCCTTATCCTGCAGTAAATTATAGTCATAAAACCTATCTCCTTCTATTTACCCGTCTAATAAGGTAGGAAAGGTAAATAAGATTAAGAAACGGGTTCAATGTTGATAAATAAACTGAGGTTTCATGAAAAAACTGAAGAAGCCATTGAATATTATTTTAGGTTATAAATTATAATATATTATGAATTGTTTTCATTGCGAGTACAATTTTGGAATGATTTTTGGGAGTAGGCTTCGATTCCAGTAAACTAAATAAACTGAACAAAACTTAATAACTATTTAAGGGTAAAATATAGTTAACTATTATTTCTAATTCTACGTAGAAAAAATTTTTTTTTACTATTCGTAGTATCGGCTTGAAAGCTGTGTTATAATAATAGTAATGGCGTCTGTAATTTAGAGGATTGAGTTATTACCTCCTTAGAATACAGGTGATATAGGTACACTTACAAGTATTACACTCACATTATACTGGTTTTTTAAATGGATGTTTAACTTTTCAATATAGAAAGTTCGATTATGAAGTTGAGCTTTTTGGAATAATTATATATTGTGTAAATCTACCCATCAGTACTTATTATGTGGGTAACTCTGTGAATAAGGGCAATAACGCGTAAACCACTGAACTAAATTTGACTAAATTTGGTACAGGAATTTATCATTTTAGATTTTTATCGTTTAAATCAGTAGATTCTTTTTTAACTTTTATAGTACCTTTTGCCTCGGTAGAAATGTATATGAATCAAAGTATTCTAAGTTTTAACTATAAGCAATACCTAGAATACTTTTATAAAATAGTAATGTATAAAAATTCAACCAGTTTTCTAAGATAGCTTAATTAGGTATACCTTACGCCAGAGAGCTACATAAAAAATCAATTTAAATTTTTCAACAGGTTACAACTATCAAATCGTTTCATAGCCATCATAGGCGATAAGTTTAACATTTTGTTTATATTTTATTATAAAATTTTATGTATGTTTAATTAAAATTTACATCAATTTGTTATTTTAGACATATAATATAATATTATGTTGTTTGAGGTATCTACTATCCCGTATATATAACCGTAAAAGAAATGTCGTAATTATTTTTGGTGTTATTATAATATTATACAGTATACTCGTAATTGATAATTTAGAAGTTTAGGATGGGAGTGTATGAGAAATATGAGAATTACATTGCAGTACGTAAGTATTTATTATATACTCTGTACTTGCAGTCTAGAAGTAGAAAAATTGTATATTATTTTAAACCTTTATTTACTTACCAGTGCACACTTAAAAACAAAAAGCTTAAAATAAAATTAAAATAATACAGTCTGTTTATTTTTTATCTGTAAATGAGGACCAGCAAAGCAGATTCTTTTGTCAGACCCTATGTTCGTACAGAAAGTAATAATTGTATAAATACATACAGAAGAACATTGAATAATGAATACATTTTTATAATTAGTTTCAACTTTGAATAGCTAGTCGAAATAACAATGACGACGATGATGATGAAGATGACAATGACGATGACATCCATGATGATAATGATAACGACAATAACAATGATGATAATGACGACGACAATGACGATGACGACCGTGATGATGATGACGACAATGACAATGACGTCCGAGATGATTACGATTAATATACATTTGAAACTCATTATTCATACGGAACCCATTAAACAACGGGTCGTTTTTTTAAATCGCTTCATTATATCCCTTCGTACGTAGGCGTAAGTTGTCGCTTTCCTCTCGAATTGATTACCTTTTTTTACGTTACATTATATGGAAATCATCAGAGTTTATCTTAATGATCTCAGATTAACATGTCGAGATGACTGCGCCGAAAACACAATGATTCTATGATAAGTTTAGGAATAATTTAATATGCATTTTTGTTACTCATTGTACTTGTATAACCTATCTCAAATGTTTAGGTCAAGTTGGGAGCTTAAGTTAAGTTCTTAATAAGTACCTCTAATGATAATAATTGTTCTCAGGGTATCCATATCTTTACAGATAATAATCTATATCTATAGTTCTATACTAATATAATAATGAGGAAGGGTTTGTTTGTTTGCATCGAATATACCCTAAAACGACTGCAACGATTTTGATGAAATTTGGCCCAGATATAGAGCAGACCACGGGAAAGGACATAGACTAATTTTTATTGCGGCAAAATGTGCGGTTCCCGTGGGAGCGCTTTCCTTTAGCGCGTACGAAGTCGCGGGCAAAATCTAGTAAGTGCCTTAAGCTTTCATATCTTAACCTTTTTACTGCTGCGCAAAATTGATATTTTAATTTTTCACACAAATCTTTAAAAAAATTTCTAACAACTTTAACTAACTAGGTTGAAGGAGGTTACATTAAAAACAATGGAATTTTCGACCACAAGAGTGTTTTTAACAGCTTAATTGCTATAATTTTGCTCTACGCCCTCAACAAAATAATTATGTTCATCGGACGTCAAATGCCTAAGGCGTTTTTCAGAACGAACCTTAGTACTAAGCGTACATAAGTATGATGTACGGATATTTTAAACGTCAACACTGGAAAATAATAGGTTTGTAAGTTTATGTAGCTTAAAATAGCTAAAAGTTTTGTATCTAATTTTTAAGCTTAGGCATACGTGTGGATTGGACATTTTTAGAACTTGCCTTTAGCCCTTAAATATTACAATTATGTACCTATCTACATTCTTAGTCTATAATTGAGAACAGATACCTAATTAGAATTACCTACATAATACTCGGCACCCACAACTGTCAAATTAAACAAAATAAACTAATTTCTTACAAAATAAACTAGCATTGCAAAATCCAAACACAAACCTATATCAAAATCTAAATAATCCCAATATTCTAATTGCTCCTAACTTCTTAATTCTTTACTAAACTGGTACGAAACAAAACTGGTACAAGACAGCATGTCGGCGGTCTCGCCGGGGGCGATTCGAGAATTTTTCCCACTCAAGCTCGTTCTGGGGGTAATGGCTTCATTATGCAGACTGGTCCCGATGTCTCGGGTCTTAACTCTTACAATGTTATGATTTTAGGGTTATCTTGTCAAAAGTAATTGAATTTTTTAACCTAATATAACTTTTAACCAAATTGCATTCACTAATTATGACGATGAAGTTCGAAAACATTTTTTTTAATGTAATGAACCAGGAAACGAGCAGAAGGATCGCCTGGTGGTAAGCGATTACCGCCGGCCATGGACACTCGCAACACCAGAGGAGTTACACTTGTAACTCCTCTGGTGTTGCGACTTGCGTTTCTGGTCCTTAAAATCCCCAATCCCCCCTTGGGCCTCTGGTAACCTCACTCACTCGGCGAAACACAACGCAAGCGTTATTTCACGCCGGTTTTCTGTGAGGCCGTGGTATTTACCCGGTCGAGCCGGCCCATTCGTGCTGAAGCGTGTCTCTCCCACAGTTTTAAAAATGTATGGGGTTAAGCTCATTTCAGACTACGCTATACTATTGTGCTATATTGTATAGCAAAGAAGGACCTAATGCTATACTATATAGCATAGCGTTCATATTACGCGATATTATCGCAAGCATTTATAGTACCTTTATAGCAAGCTCAGTAATATGGTTGTGTCGCTCGTTTCGCTTGCGGGACAGCCAGGGGTGATGGAGGAAGAAGAGGGCGATATAGTATAAAATGAACTCGGCGCATCGCATTATTTTATAGCTTATAGTAAGCCAATAATATAAAGTACAGTACAGTGTGAACGTGTCCATAACAATGTATGGTGCGCGATATTGTTGTGCTATGAGCTATAGAGTATATAGGTCACTCAGATCAAATAAAAAACCAAGATAGCGCGTGGCGTTTGTTTGAAGTGAAGCCTAAAAAACTACGCTACTTCAATTTTACATACGCGCTCACGCACACACAAGCAAAAAAGTACTTTACTTTTTGGCAGTATAGATTAGTCGTCGTGACGAATCATTCGATACTGTCGAAAAGTAGCGTACTTTTTTGCTTGTGTGTGCGTGAGCGCGTGTGTAAAATTGAAGTAGCTTAGTTTTTTAGGCTTCACTTCAAACAAACGCCACGCGCTATCTTGGTTTTTTATTTGATCTGAGATAGGTCATAGCACAACAATATGCTATTATTATATTATAACGCAGTCTGAACGTAGCATAGATTTTTAGTAGTTTTTGTGTAAAAAAGTAACAAACTCATTCGATATGAGACAAAATATGAAAAAAAAAATACGCTACCATTCGAGTTATCGCTATACTTTAAATATTTGTTTCCTTCTCACGTCAATATTGGCAATTTGGTTTAGTTGTCAAAGTCAAGCCAACCATTAAAGTGTCCCAAAAGTGACAGGATACATCGAAGACCGTAATAATAACCGCTTTATTCCGTGATTCTCGATCGTAATTTGGTACCGTAACATCGATTTTTTACGTAAAATCGAAAAGATTGATGTGTGGAAACGACTACCGCGTCTTTTATTACTGCAGTATTTGGTTAACAGGTTCCAAAACGTTATGTTAATTCAAAGTAAGCTTGTAATATTGTGTATACCTAACTAGTTTATATAGGTATGTAAGTATTTACTGGAAAAAAACAGATGTAGGAAGTTAAGATCTTAATTTAAACACTCCTTTTTGTCTGTACATAATGTAACTTTAATATTATGGGTCTAATAGTTTTATATAAAAAAATAGGTATAGAGAACATTAGAATATTAGATTTACATTAATGAAAAATCTAATTTAACTGACTTCAAAGTTCAAATGAATGCATTTCAAGTGCAGTATACAGAAGAATTAACTTATAAATCGTGAGCAAACACGAGTCGAGATAATGGCATATTCGCGTATCGATTCCATCTCGCCGATTAGACCACACGTGATCGAGTGCATTCGATTAAATCTTAGAATAAGTAAGCTTTGTTTCAAAACCTCTTATAACGCTTAATAATATTTCTTAATAATAAATATTTTGGTTTTATATTTCGTTAAGATCCAATTCAAACGTAAACAAGGACACTGTAATGTTACCAAATTTAAATAAATATTTTTTTAATTTTTAACCATGCAATAAAGAAAAAGAGTGACACAATAATTTGGTTGAAACAATATTATTGTTAAAGTTTAGATTAAATTGGTTTTGAACAGATTATTATGATAATAAATTAGATATGTAGTTAACTAAGATGGCAGCTGTTTTGATTAATATTGCTTATCACCATGCTACCTGCTTGTTTTCTTTTTAAAAATTCTTTGATGTAAGGTACCCTTAGAAATAAATTGCAAATTACAAAAAACATCCTTATAACATTACAATTGTTTTAAACGATATAACTAGTATTATAAAGTATTTTATCTTAACATTTTAACCGTTGTATACAGCGTGTTTCATTTTCAGTTAACGCAAAGCAGTTAACTAGTGCATACGGTCTAATTAGTTTTAACGACGATCTAAACTGATCAGTTAAACATACTCCTAGGTATAATTTATAATTGAATAAGTAAATTAACATGAATAAGTCAAGGTAAATGTATAAAGCGGTAGATTTCTAATTGCTGTTCGACTTTACCGGTTTAGATTTTCTGTAAGTATAATATAATAATTTGGATGATGCCTCAAATAATTATAATGGAGCCTTTTGTTTTTGATAAAAGTTATGATTAGTATTCTTATATCATTTCATTATTCATATAAATGATACAATATATTGTTATTTGATGAACCTTTAATAAAATTATCTGTACTAATATAATAAAGAGGAAAAGTTTGTTTGTATGTTTGCATTGAATAGGCTCCGAAACTACTGGACTGATTTTGATGAAATTTGGCACAGACTATGGGGGAGGATATAGGCTACTTTCTATCGTGGAAAAATGTACGGTTTTTGCGAAATTAACTTTTGCGTGCACGAAGTCACGGGCAAAATCTAGTAAGTAATAAAAACTATAACCCGACTACGCAAACTATGAAGCCTATGTTACCCGGGCCATTATTACGAATCTATTGACTCCTCATTCATTAAAATCGGTAGTTTAGGCGCTATAGTGGAACATTCATACATAATATAGACTGCCAAAATCATTACCCTTTTGCCTTTGCCGTAGTCGTGTAAAAAAACTACCAAACACTTCGATATTAAATAAAATATAGATTCACAAACGGCCACACGTGATTTCATTTATTATGCAGTATAGCATTGCATTTATTACAGCGTGAATAGAGATAAACATATAGCAGCTTAGATTAATATGCTCTCTGTGAGTACAAAGAACTGAATACTGCCCACAGTTTTGTCTTTGCCAACGATACGCGTAAAATATAACTTGGAATCCTTTTCTTCGCGCTTTTAGAATAGTTTGTAGTTTGCTTACGTTTGCAATTATTATGCACTAGCTTTTGCCCGCGACTACGTCTGCGTAGAGTTCGGTTTCTATACAAAATTTTAATCCCTTTTTCACCTCCCCCCCTATGGGGCGAATTTTAAAAAATCCTTTCTTAGCGGACCCCTACGTCATTACAACTATCTGTATGCCAAATTTCAGCAAAATCCGATCAGCAGTGCTATTCTCTAGAACATTTTCATATCTCGATAGCTGAATCCGCGGTAAGGTCTCAATTTCGTATACTGATTTGACACCTCACCTGTCGGATTCAGCTATCGTGATATATGAAAATGTTCTTACAGAATAGCACTGCAGTAGTTTCGGCTGTGCGTTGATAGATGAGTCAGTCAGGTGCCTATTATATATTTAGATTTCTAAAAGTACGTCATCTTGAATGTGGTTCTCTAATGATGAGACACTATAATTCTTGACAAGACAATATTATGACGATTCGAGACTTGCAATTAGAAAAATCCTGTAAAAAGTCATAGACAGTAACTGTACTATGTACAGAATGTACAGAACCTCAATTTAAAGTAGACTTTCATTGTACTTTGATTTTATTATAAGTGAAGCGATGAGTTGTCGTAGACTGATTTTATAAAGTTTCGACCAGTCAGAAAGCGTTGCACGTTAGTTTGACGTTTACGACAATACCGTTTGACATTTTTAGCGTATCGGGACTTGATTGTAATTATATTAATGCACGTTTTATGTAGCAGAATTGACCCTCAGGATACGTAAAACCCACATCTTGTTTTTTGTCGGTAAAAGCGTCGCTTCTTCATGAATTTAGTTATTAATATATTATATGTAAATTATCTATAGATAACAATGAAAAATAAATATAGATTGTAATCGTATAATAAAACGATTAAGTGTAACACTAAAGTGAGTGATAATTGGTCGTTTCTAAACTCATTAACTTTCAAAAGGTGTATAGCAGATGTTCATTTAATTTTGGATATGCATCTATAAGATGTATATCAGTGGCGTTTTGGTTTCTGCCGCAGTATAATATGCACTCTTTGTTATGGTGTCTACAGACACACGAATTTTTTGTCTAAAATTAGGGAAAATATCTACGGGGGTTTACTAGGGGACAGGATGTTTAGAGTTTACTCCTTATGAATCAATTTGTATGTAATAATAAAAAATATTTTAATGTGTGTTACATAGCCAGGGATATGAAAATATATTGGGAGTGAATTCAGATTAAGATAAGTTAGTTTTATGTTATTCACGCGTAAGTCTTTATGTTAAACACATAACCTTTCTTTCTAGCTTATTATCTCTTAGACCTGTCAATGATATAATTAATCAAGGGTAAAATTTGGGGAGAAATATTTTTTAAAGTGTTGGTATCACTGCCCGTTATCAATGAATTGCAGGAATCATCGTCGTCGTTTAAAAACAGCACTGTAAATAGAACTCTGTGCTAATGTAATAGAGCATAAAATCGAACACACGAGTGTCGAGCTTTACAGTCCACTGCACCGTACCAAATCCGTGCGTGTGTAGCGACACCGGATTTGGTCTGCGGATATGGTTCGCTGTACGCTCCGTACCAAATTCGTGTCTGTAGATAGCATTAGTGTCGCATCAAATTATCATCTATATAATATACTGTCTATACTAATATTATCTGTCTGTTACCTCTTCACGCTTTAACCGCTGAACAGATTTTTATAAAATTTGGTATAGACATACTTTAGGTCCCGGGAAAGGACATAGGATATTTTTATCGCGAAAAATTAGTGTTCTTACGGGATAATGTATTTACGCGGGCGGAGCTGCGCGCAAAAGCTAGTACTTTATACCTTTTAAAAAGTTCACATACTTTTTGTACAAAGTTTCAAACAACTATAATAATTGACAGGAAAAAGGCTTAAAGCTTTTTTCTTCGAGTCAAATTGTTTTGGTACATATAATGTTTAAACGGAATAATTAGTCAATAATTAAGGCCTGTTTCACTATCTACAGATAAGTGTCAGCTTATTTCCATGTTTTGTCTCTGTCACTTGATATAGAGTAACTAGCGATAAATCTTCCGAATAAGCTCTCCGGCACTTATTAGAAGGTTGTGAAGGCTCTTAGTGTCGGATAGCTTATTCGGAATTATGACACTTATGAGTTGATTGTTATACAACGAAATAAAGAAAAAAATATCCCAACAGTAAATTTATGAAAATACCATACATTAACAATATAGGTACATTGACTTAGTGGTTAAAAGAACATAATATTATTGTACCTACTGTAGCTTTATTTTACAGAAGAAGAAAGAAAGAAGAGAAAACTTTAGAAACAAAATAAAATTAAAGAAGAGAAAAGCAAACAAAATAAAATTTACCTCAAATAATTTTGATTTTAAAATTTTAAGATTCACAATTTAATTAATTGAATAAATATTCATAAGAACACTTGAATACTTTTAATTTTTTATCCTTGATTTATTAAACAAAGATAAGCCAAGATGTTTTGTTAAATTTATTTGATCTCACTATCTCTTTTTATGATATCTTAATATATTCGGCTATAATGATTTTATTAAAAATTATCTACATCAATTGTATAAAGTGGAAAAATTTGTTTATTTGCATCAAATATGAAACTACTGGACCGATTTTGATGAAATTTGGCACTTGCAACAGGTATAAAGTATATCACGGGGTTGATCATAAGCAATTTTTTACTGCGGGAAAATTTTCGGTTCCTGCGGGTTTTTCTTTTACGCGTACGAATCCGCGGGGAACATCTATTGATGCATTTATCTTTAATTAGTGTACAAGTTGTAATACGTTTTCATACAAATATAGATTCCTATTTCCTTCTCTTGCTTGCAGCCTTCTTAATTTATATTCCCTTTCGCTCTAAGATCACAAAAATTGTGATAAAATCAATTAAAATTAATGTATCTCGATTCCCGTGGTCGTCAACCAATGTGATTTTCATACCGCGTCAAACGGGTATGATATTACTTAATATTCAATATGATAAAATTGCCGCTTGACCGTCGTACGCTACAATAATGACCAATAAATTAATCTGCTATTGCACATGGTAATTTAAATTTGCCATGCCTAATAGCAAGAGATCTATTACGTGCTATGTATAAACCTAGTCCCACGGTAGTCTGCAAGGCAATAGGTAACTTCTTAATACTAAGCAGTAGCATCTTAAAAGTCTAAAAACATCCAGTGTTTCATAAGACGTTCATAGTTTATTTCATTTCAGATATTATCATAAAATTGCTATATTATGTCAGATGAATGTCATCATAGAATAATATTTAGTCACTTGATGTCGCCCGCGATTTTGTGCGCGCAAAAGTAATTTCGCAGAAACCGTACATTTTTACACGATAAAAAGTAGCCGATGTCCTTCCCTGTGGTCTACTCTACATCTGCGCCAAATTTTATCAAAATAGGTCCAGTAGTTTTGAACCCCATTCAATGCAAGATTTTCCTCCTTATTATATGTATTATAAGTAATTAACTAATAAGTACATATAAGTAAATAATAAGTAGAAGTATATATAAGATACATTGTTTACGTTTACATTAAATTGGATCTGAACGGAGTGTCATCAACCTAAATCGCTAATTACATTACAAATAAAAAATGGGTTTCGTCGGGGAGGGGGGGACGATTGGAGGTAAAGGTCAATGTGATGGGGATGATTGGAGTCAAAGGTCAAGGTCAAAGGTCAATGTGTTGGGAGGTAGGGGTCAAAAATCAATACGAACTAAAATAGTTTCATGCTCGCGTAAACCAAGACAGCAAACAATTGCAAGTTGCATCTTACGCATTTTCGATCAGAACACGTGACCTGTCGCGCGAGTTTAACAGTTTTTACCCATCCCAAGAAAAGTGCTCAGCGCCGCTAAAGAAGTATTAACTTCAAAAATATGGTGTTGACGTATCGTGCTATGTTAACTTAACCTTATGTCAAGAACCTTATGTCAATTCCTCTATTTCGAATGTCATGATTCTAATGAATGATGGCATGTTGGCTAAGCACTCTGGTGTATAACGGCCAATTTTCCCTCCAACAGGGTGTACCGAACACTGGCAATCTAGGTGTTTTGTGTGGCGCGCCGCGCGATGTTACCGCTAGATAGGTGACAGTGTTCTAGTATCAGGTTGCTAGCGAGATGTTAATCGCTTTTGGCGCGACATAATGTGTGGTACACGTAATAAGGGAAACGCGTTTACAATATTACATAAATATTGACATAAATTAACTACAGGTCACCCTGAAATTCTCAAATAATAATTGATATAATTTTTAAGTTTGAACTTTATTTGGGTTCTTTTGCTGGTTAGACAGATTTTTTTAGATGTTTTAACAGATTGACAAACGTCAAGGTGTAACGTGTATCTATCAAATACACGGTAGTGTTAATAATAAACTGAGTTAATGATAATAAGTTTTTCAATTACTTTTATTTATTTTTAAACATTATTAAAAAAAATAGCTTTCTGCACACCTTTCTCCACATAAACATTAATTTACCGTCCAAATTTTACACTTCTCCGGTTGCACAATTCTCGTCAAACTATACCTGAAAATTTTGCTGCATTATATTAATATTATATATTATGACAATATTATGAAAACAGTTACTCACAGGCGTAGGCAAGAAATGTCAGTTGACCCCCATGTGATGATTCTGGAATACCGCTCTCGTCTCATCACCATCTAGGTATTGTAGACGCTTGCTGATTTCGGTGCTCTTGATATTTTGTCGTAGCTACTGAAAATAATGACTCGAAAACGCAATTTGTAACGATAAGGTCAAGGCTACCAAAACGTATTTCAACAGCGTGCAGTGTTTTGAAGATTTTATACAATCACCCAAATTTTACTCAAAAAAAACTCAAAACTCAAAATTTTTATTTCCATGTAGGTTATAATATAACGCTTATAGAATTGTCCTACATGATGCCTACCACCGGTTCGGAAACTAGCCCGGCGAGAAGAACCGGCGTAAGAAACTCGCACGGGGCCACCTTTTAGCAAAAAGATGGGAAAATTGTTCTTTTCAAAAAATATTTTTACAATGTTGTAACAATCTATATAACATTAGTCATAAGTACAAAGAATATACTTAAGTACATAAAAGCAGCCTTGCATGGGGCCATCTTATTCCCAAGGTGTGCAATCGTTAATGAAATCACTGACTTTATAATAAGCTTTAGCACACAAACGTTCTTTAACAGCTTTTTTAAATTTATTAATGGAAAGATTTTGAACGTTTTCTGGGATTCTATTGTAAAGGCGTATACATTGACCTTTAAAAGATTTACTTACTTTACTAAGTCTGATCACTGGTATTTCTAACTTGTTCCTATTTCTAGTATTCCTACAATGTGTGTCACTTTTCTTTTTAAAATTCGTTAAATTCTTTCTGACATACAACACATTGTCCAAAATGTATTGAGAAGCAACGGTCAGAATACCTATTTCTTTAAATTTTTCTCTCAGAGATTCAAAACATGACATCTTATAAATAGAACGTATAGCTCGCTTCTGTAGCACAGATATTGTATTAATGTCCGCAGCGTTTCCCCATAGAAGGATGCCATATGACATTATACTATGAAAATAACTAAAATAAACTAGCCGCGCTGTATCCTCATCGGTAATTTCTCTAATTTTTTTGACTGCATATGCTGCAGAACTGAGCTTATCTGCCAGATTTGCAATATGGGGACCCCACTGTAATTTACAATCTAGTGTTATTCCTAGAAATACAGTGGTGTCCACTAAGTTCATTTTCTCATCATTTAATAGTATATTGGTTTGTGCCTGCCTAACATTTGGGAGGCTAAACTTTAAACATTTTGTTTTATTTGAATTTAAAAGTAAATTATTAACATTAAACCAATGTACCATTTTTGAGAGAGCACTATTTACCTCGTCATAATTTGACTGTCGTCGCTTCACATTAAAAATTAGTGAAGTGTCATCGGCAAAGAGTACTATCTCATGCTTATCTTTAACTAGATAAGGAAGGTCATTTATATAGATGAGAAAAAGAAACGGGCCTAAAATTGACCCTTGTGGCACACCTAGTTCAATTTTGGTCCCAGTAGACCTTGTAGAATTAATTTCTACTCTCTGCGTTCTATTTTTAAGATAAGAATCTAAAAGTTTAAGTGCTGTGTCCCTTATACCGTAATGGTATAATTTTCTGACCAACGTAGCATGCTCAACACAGTCGAAAGCCTTGGATAGATCACAAAAGACACCAAGTGCATCATGCGATCCCTCCCAGGCCCCAAATATGCTGCATAGAAGACTGATGACTTACCATATCTGATTTTGATAAATCGCTATCTCCCGTTACTTGCACCATGCCCGATCGACACCAACATAAACATATAAAGCATCGCTGGCAGGTAATTATCCGTCGCGGATTTATCGCATGTCCCCGCGAGAGTTTCGCGTGCGATCCGCGTGAGATCCGAAGGCGATTTGGGTTAATCGAGAATTCGATGATTTATCGATTTTTGCCGATATCTCATTTTCGTGGGTGCTTTTGTAATATAAATAAATAATTATTTTTATCAGAATTCAGATGGAACAAGATTGACAGTGCTATACAAAAAGTATACTCCTCTTGACCCGAAAAGAATAATAAAGTATGAACTTTTTACCCAATTAACTATACCTACTTGATATCACTGTTTAACCTATTTCTAAACAAACAACCTACCCATAAAAATAAGACATTTGTTAGGAGTTGAACGCAAAAATTCTGGTAATGGACGTTATTTTACATTTAGCTGTATAAAAAACTAGCGACCCGCCCCGGCTTCGCTAGGATGCAATTATTAACCTTCCTCTTCATCACTCCATCACACTATTTATTGCCGAAAACTGCATTAAAATCCGTTGAGTAGTTCAAAAGATCGAAGCGAACGGATAGCGGAAGCGACTTCTTTTCATCCCGTGTAATAAAGAAGAGATGTAGACTAGTATTATAAGATACAATTAGCGAAACTTCTTTATGTGTAGAATAAGGTAACATTGAGCTTCGAAGTCATCGAACTAAAAACAGAATAACATTTTGATCGTTACATTTTATAATGAGGCCGGAGGCGTCATATCAAAAAATGATATGATGTGGTTTTAATAACGTAAGGTGAAAAACATGAGAGTTAAGAGAGAGTCGAGATGAAGCGATTTACGCGCGAATCGTTAAAGTGCAGATGTATGAAAAGGCAATGTATGAGAATGTATTAATATCCTCATCCTTATATCTAATAATATGTAAGTTTTGGTAAAATCAATTACGGATATTTTGGGAATATGATCTATTGCTTATGTAAAGATGTTTAAACAGAAAAGTAATTGTCATACTAGAAAAAAAAAATGTTCTTTATGACTTTGCGTTTTGTGAAGAGTCACTCATACACGAGATGTTTTTTTACTTTGAGTATAACAATATTTTTTTTGTCTAAACGTCTTTACATAAGCAGTGGATCATGTGCCCGAAGTATCCATAATTGATTTTCGGAGATATTATAATTTTATGTGTAATAATAAAATGAAATAAATAACCACTAATTGTCCTCGGTACGCGCCATATTTTTTTCTATGTATGAAGCGATTCATGCGTGTTTTTTTATATTATTTCAAAACATAATTTAACTTGTTAGTGCGATAAGGGCTTTGTTCCTTGGCTATTTTATTATTGGTTATAAGAAACACATAACTATAAAAAAATCATGCTATTATGTGAATTCCTACGAAAAATCTCGCATCAAAACGGATCGTAAAACGCGCGTGAATCGCATCATCTGTGCGGTGACTTAAGGGATACACACACGCGCGGGCGTTAAGGCGGGCGCACACTGTCCGGTAATTAAGGAGGCCGGATGATAAATAGCCGAGTGTCCGAGTTTTTACCGCAGATGTCATTATCTCCGCCGACTCTATCAGCCGTCACTCGATTGCGTGAGGAACTGTATAGAGCTGTTCGTCAACGGAGTACTGACAATTTAATCGCACCTCCCTTATTGAGATTAACAACCAATTCAACTACTAAACTCAGAATATGTAGTATGTTTTAGTGATATACAAAAAATCGCGCGAAATCAGTCGCAGATCCGCGACCAATTCCGCGCAGTATGACGAATTACGCGCGCGGGCGCTTGATTATAACGTGGGAACCGCCTAAAATTATAATATCTTATTACAACGACAAAAAGACTTCCAAGCCTGTAAAAACAAATCAAAATTATATTTTGAATTCCCCTTTTGTTTAATACAAATAGTGATTAATGACTCAAAATATACTTATTGACTAACTTGATGTTTCCCGCGATTTCACACAAAAGTTAATTTTGCAGAAACCGTACTTTTTTCCGCGATAAAAAGTAGCCTATGTTGTTCCCCGTGATCTACTCTACATCTGTGCCAAATTTCATCCAAATCGGTCCAATAGTTTTGGAGCCTATTCAATGCAAACAAACAAACAAACATTTCCTCTTTATTATATTAGTATACGAGTAGATAGTATAGATAATAATAGGCTGACGTAATAACAGCTCCATACATTCGCGTTCGGCGACAGCGTATCGCATGAATAATCGAAAAGCTCAAGCTGATGAGGCGAGAGCTTTTTGTCGCGGTCAGTGCGGGGCGTTACAAAAACATACAGGAAACATAATATAATTGGGGACTCGAAAATAATTGAGTCCTTACTGTCTTATTAATTCCAGAATATACGAAGAAAATAAGCTATGTGGCCATGTGGAATACCGAATAGGTCGTTAAAAATCTACAAAAATATATTTATGGAGCGTCAAATGAAAAATAATTATGTTCTTGTATTTTTATCCTGAATTTCGTAATCGGTATATCGATTAATATTATGTGTAAATTTCTCGAGAGTCATCATTTCTTTTTAACTAAAAAGACATTTAGGTATGACTTATAAGGTCGCTTGACTTTTCACGCACATACGAGTAGTTACTTAATAACTTTATAATCAAGCTTCCGTAAAACAAACAAAATGAACCTAATTATACCCTAATAAGAAACATAATATAAGTAATTAATTACAATCATGTTTAATTTTAATTCTTCTATAAATACTTAATTATTTTAACAACTATTATTAAGAAATTGTTAAATATTGTAATTTTAGTCTTGCAGGCCATTTTTTATTTTTATTTTATCATAACTAGTCATTTTTATTGCTAAAAGTAAATAATACCTATATTATTTAGTACCAAACCAAAATCTACTGATTTTTTCTTCAATCTCGAAAAATTGCGACACCAAGAATACATAGGCATATGCTTTCAACTGACAAATAAATAATTTTTAAGTACAAATAAGGAGTCATATAAATTGCAAACAATAAAAACGTATCAAAAGATTAATATAAAAGCAATCAGAGATCTGTGTAAAAAGCGTAAATTACATTGCTATAAACATGGCGGACATACGATCGCGCGACGCAGAATATTAACAACGCCATCTATGGAACGATTCGCGTATTAATCACTGGGCTAATTACGAGTGTGGACATTTACTTTTGAATTATCGAGTCACCTTTGTATGGTAATTATAAAGTCATTATGTTGTTCGCAGGTTGCCAGACGAAATGGTGAGTTTTTTATCAACATTTAACGAACTTCTGGAGTTTTGAAAGGTATGCCGTAACAGCTTTTACTCGCGACCTTGTTTGCGCAGAACAAAAATCGGTCATTCCGCAGAAACCATACATTTTGCCCAAGTTATAAACGACCTATTTCAGCCTATAAATTATTGGCAACACTAAAAATAATCTAGTATAGCAGTTACATTACAACCCATCTTTGCTAATAGAAACAACTGGACCGAATTTGATGTAAGTTGACACATATATAGAGTAGACTACGGGGGAAGACATAGGTAATTTTCTAGTTTCTATCGCGGCAAAATGGACGCTTCCTGCGATTTTTTATTTTTTTCGTACGAAGTTTCGGGCAACAACTTGTGCTTAATATACATACTTGCACAAAGTCCTTTACCTTCTGTAACAGGTATCTTCTTAACATCCTAAATATTTTGACACTCGTAAAATTATCAGTTTCTTTAAACACAGTGCCGAATTTCGCAAGATCTGCGTTCCCCCAACTACCCACGAAATTAATATTTAAAAATTTTCAACCTGTCAGTTTGTCGTGTACCTCCGGCAAACCTCCAATTAAGTCATTAATTTGATTACGCTGTGGTTACTTTAAGTATTTGATGTTCAACAACACCTGCCAATTTGTGTTACGGTCTTTGAGTATATAGTTACGGTACTGTAAACGACGTTTAGAGTGTCAAGTTTCTTCTTCTTCTTCGTCACTTACAAATGCAGGACATTTCTGCCAGGCAAATTTCGTTTTCTCTGTATCAATGCTAGGTTTTTAATGGCCCGTTTCAATAACATATCTATCTATCTGTTAAAAGCGTTAAATTTAAAACCGGCAAATGATTGAATGACGACGTTTTTGACAAATAGTTATAGATATATATAGGTTATTGAAACGGGCTGTAAAACTACATTAATGCTCATATTTATGGTTTGTTTTGTATTAATTAAGTTAATTTAGATGAAGTTATTTATATTAGTATAGTCATATTTGATTACTTTATGCTGAAAAGAACATTAATCTTTTAAATGAAGTTCAATTATCTGAACGTATTCAGTAACAAGACTATAAATGTCATTTCAGATTGTGTATACTTTACCTACAGATTATAGGCCGTAAACCAGATCGTAAACAGCATTTCAGAAGAAATTGCGAATCTCGGTTTATGTTTTACCGACTTCTTTTGTTTTACGTCCATTCTGTAACGATTTAAAATGCATAAAACGGGTAGTTGAATAAATAAATCTTCTTAAAGCTGATCGTTATTCGTTATACACATGGATACTAGAGTAAAGGAGTATCTACCTTCTCCATACAAAAAGCAAGGATGTAAAGCGGCAAAATTTAAACGGAGAATTAAATCTTAGCATCTTCTTTGGTGATATTTATATATAATATATCTATGATAAAAATATTTTCGACTAGCGTAGAGTAATAAGATGTTTCATGATTTTCATAAATGTCTATTAAAGTCGTAAAAAATGTAAGTAACTAAACTCACTTCACTGCATCTTTTTTTTAAATTTTTGAATTTTCATGAATTTGGCGGAAGAAGACGTATGGCGGGACAGCTCGTTTTTTTTAAATAAAAAATACAATAACTTTTATTAAATACGGGATAGTTCATTAGAATGCATCCTATACAGCGGTAGTGACGCCCACATCGGAAATGCGCGCCGGAAGACACGTGCTAATGGCTGACGAATCTGCACTAATACCGGTGGAATAGAAGAATTACCGCTTATTTTACTATAAATTCTATTATATTTGTATTGTTTTAAATCGCAAATTTTTGAAAGTATTCTATTATATATAAGTTATATTTATCTATGTGGGAGAGCCACCCTTCGGCACGAATGGGCCGGCTCGACCGGATGAATACCACGGCCTCATAGAAAACCAGCATGAAATAACGCTTGCGTTGTGTTTCGCCGAGTGAGTGAGGTTACCGGAGGCCCAATGGGGGGACCAACGGAAAAACACCAGAGGAGTCGCAAGTGTGCAATCCTCTGGTGTTGCAAGTGTCCATGGGCGCCGGTAATCGCTTACCATCAGGCGATCCGTCTGCTCGTTTCCTGTTTCATTACATACAAAAAAAAACTATCCAATTAGGCATCGCGAACTTTCGCGTTGTAAAAATCTATCGGTCCCAAGTATTTTGCGAAATTATTAGCTAAATGAAAAGTAGTCTAAGTATTTAAAAGCTCATGAAAACATACAGTCTCATTAAAAACCAACTTAACCAACTCATGAAACCTCACACACTTTTTAATTTCACAGTAGGATTTTTATTTTAAATCTACGATTACAAAGTGTTTTCTAAAACACCTCGATCAGGTACAGAAATTGGTATGCGCCGGCGCAGGGTTTCTACGAACGGAGATAAAAACCAGCGGCGACACCGTTTATTGTGCCCTACAAATAATTCCCACCTATTTAGAGATCCGCGAACACGAATATTTTACTTTTAACTTTAAAGTAGGAAATGTCACATAGGACTTTGTTTCATATTTATAATACTTTTAGGCATACATCTATATATATCAAAGGCAAACTAGACTGATACATTTATGAACGCACAGCCGAAACTACTGAACGGATTTCGCTGAAAATTTACATACAGATAGTTGTAATTTTTGAATATTCGCCCCCTAAAGGGGTGAAAAAGGGGTTAAAATTTTGTATGGAAACCGAACTCCATGCGGACGAAGTCGCGGGTAAAAGCTAGTTTTTGTATATTCTGGTTATGACACAGAAGACTTATTACCATAAAATCAATTTCTGGTGGTTATGTTTGTGTAAGTCTCTAGTCTCTACTATTTTTAATTTTTAGCAGATTGAAACATTTTTTGAAATAATGAAGGGACACTAAGTAAAAATGTAAGTTACTTATCAATACATATTTCTAATAAAAATTTAAAATATAAGTTTCAACACATAGTAAAGTTAGCAAAAACAATTACAAGTTGTTTAAGGAAATTTCGCGTGACGTATTTTAAAATACGGAACCCTCTTATACAATTTAAAAACCACATCAATACAACCCAACCGATTGGTACTTATAAAGGATGTTCTGGGTATATATTACAGGATTATTTATAAAAGGTTGACAGCCCATAGGCAAGATTGTAATCTTATACGCTTAACAATTATAGACTTTATTTTTATGGGCATAAAATTTAAATTCAAACTTTCGTATCATAATATATTGCATACAGCGCGTTGTAATATTAGAAATATGTGTTTTCTCATGGTAAAGGTTTGAAATCTTACTTAAAGATTTCGAATTTTAAGTTGTACGAAATGCCTCTATAATTTTCAAAAAAATATATTAAGGACTATTTGTTGCCCGCGGCTCCGCCCGCGTAAATTATTTTATTGTTTGTTTTTAAAAAAAAATAGCAGTGATCAGGACTATAAAAATATAGTTTTAACTTAATTAATATTCGATTGTTTAAACTAGTAAAGACATTTTTTTTATTACTTGTTATAAAAAAATGCAGTTATCATAACTATAAAAATATATAGTTCTAACTAAAATAAATATTCGATTGTCTAATTTTCTAATTACGGGGTAAAAACTAAACAAATGGGATACATGAATTACGTTAGGCAACTATCCCCCGATGCATTTGTAACGTTAGGCGACTATCTGCTATAGGAGGCAACTATCCCCTTATTTAGAGATCCAGTGAAAATGAATTTACTCAAAACTTGTAAGAAAAAAAACTTGTAAGATCTGTAAAAGATTAAAGACCTATCTTTGGATGAACACGTTGAGTTATTCTCAATTTGTACAATTTTTACTAACTATATGGATTTTATAAAAAGTGGTGCAACTATTTGGCTTTTACCCTACAGTAAATGTATGTGACATTCAAGTTGGTCGCATTATTGTTTCTTATTTACGTTTAGATTAATCTGGACCAATAAACAGAAACCGGATACAGCATTAACGTCAGGTGTATTGGTAGCAAAAAAAATCACTTAACTTACAACTGTAGTTATTAAACGTAAGTCATGCGTGTTTATTGTACCATTGTGAGTCGGTAACAATGTATGTTTGTTTATCAAATTTCTCCTCAACTCGCTGGAGTATTTTTAAGTTGTACATTGTTTAAGTCCGGTTAGTCACGCGCGGGCCCTTTATTGGCATATTCCATAAATACCTTTAAATTGTACTGAAATTAATTTACTAAGAGTATGAGCTTTGTTTGGTTTTATAAACGACTGCTGTACGGTTCGCTGCTGGATACATGTTCCAAGTTTCCCTTCATTTTATTCAAACATTTCTTTTTAATCATTTAAGGTAGGCACACATTATGTCGTGAAGCAGCGGGCCGCATTGCAATGCGTACTTAGCACATTAGACGTTAGGACGGACCGGGCCGCTGCAGCCCGATAAACTGTGTGATAGTATGCAATTACACGAATTTCTGGGGCTCTAGTCAAGATGCATTCGATAATTTCGACGGCGAACTTCGAAAACAAAATGTATGTGATTTGACGTACAACTTTGACAAGTTGTACGTCAAATCACATACATCTACACCACGTCAATCTGATCCCGTGGTAAGTTCTCGAAGAACTTGTGTTACGGGTACCAGACAACGGAAATATATTTAATAATTTTATACTATACACATATTTAAGATTTTTATTATATTATACACATATTTAATACACATCCATGACCCAGGAACACAGAAAATCTTTTTGTTCCTTCGGCGGGATTTGAACCCCTCTGAGCCACAGAGGTCGTCAATATTGACGGGCATTGCCGTGGGATGGTGGCCGGTTTCATTAAAACCAGACCAGCTACGCTGGAGTTACATTATAGTGTCCAAGTGTGCGCAGTACACAGGAACACTCTGTTTTCCTTTCTCTCGTAACTTCCCTTTCCCTCGACAATCTGGTGATCAGCCTGAGATGTCCTAAGAGACCTAAGACTTGAAAACAATATATTTTGTTTTTCCAACGCTGGGATGGAATACACGACCTCTGGAGTCGAAGGTCAACCACGGAACCACGGAGGCGACGTGTACCTGCGACCATAGATTATACAGATATATACTAGTACCTGCGACTATAATTGACGGCGTTAATAACAAAAAATCGTCTCGCAATGATAATAATAATCATTTGGTACTCATATTAAACATTTTGAGCCATCCTACTATATTATAAATGTGAAAGTTTGTGAGGATGGATGGATGGATGTTACTTTTTACAAAAAAAAAACTACAGAATGGATTTTGGTGAAATTTGGTATGGTAGTAGTTTAGATAACTCTAGATTAACAGATATGATACTTTTTATCCCGAAAAATTACACTGTTCTCGTGGGATACTATATTTACGTGGACGAAGCCGCGTGCAAAAGCTACTTTAAGAAATAAACACCTACTTGCCTACTTACAAAGACCATCGGATATTTAAAAAATGGTTCAACATAACGTAATTGAGCTTAAAGCTGTTCGCTAGTTTTAAATTATGTTTTACTCTTGCGGTTACAATTTTCATGGTTAGTTTAAATTGAATGGTTAAAAAAGACTGACCACAAACCTAACGCACGCGCGTTAACGTGGTTTTGTAACCATTGTACCCTGAAGAACAGGTCTATTTAATGGTCAAAGTAATTTGAGACTAGGATATTGTTTTGTTTCAAGTTATTGACATATCACCTTTCAATAATAATAACCTTACTTTGAGATCTGTTTCATATTGTATCAACACACAGGCCAAACCCTTAAGGCTGCGCTAGTCGGATTTTTCTCCATACAAACGCTGTTGGTGATTTACTCCAAAGTCAAACATTGTAGACCCAAATTCTAGCGTAATATCGATTTTTATGACACTTATCTAGGTCGGTATTTGCTTATATTTCTGAAATTCAAATTAGTGTAGAAAATAATAGCCTCCAAACATCGCATTTTTAGCGCAACTTTGAACGTAAATAAAAATTAAACGAAGAATGATAATAAAAAATCAAGTACGTACCGACACAGTTTAATTATTCAGCAATTGAGATAATTTTACTTCAGACAAAAATATTATATAGTTTTTTCATAAAACACCAACAGCTGAGTGTCGATTTGCGTAATTTGAAGACGCCTTTTCTAAAATACTTTACACAGCTGCATAAATGTGTGTAGTATAGCTTCTCTTATAATTATAGATTACTATTTTATGGGTATATCCTTTTTTCCCCAATATTAGGTGAAATAACAAGCATTTTTCCCGCGCGCAGCACTGAGTTCGAGCCGTTGACTAGCGCACTCTTAAGGCTAGAAATTTGAAATTTTGCACACTTAATCCTCATATGATGTAGGCATCCACTAAGGGAGGATTTTAAAAATTCATCCCAATAAAGGGGATGACAGTTTAAAACCTAATTTCATACAGGCGAAGCCGTAGGCTATTAATGCTAGTCCTACTATATAATATTATAAATGTGAAAGTTTGTGAGGATGTATGGATGGATGGATGGATATATGGATGGATGTTTGTTCCTCTTTGACGCAAAAACTACTGAACGGATTTTGATGAAATTTGGTATAGTAGTAGTTTAGGCTTAAGATTAAAACAGGCTACTATTTATCCCGGAAAAGTACAGTGTTCCCGCGGGATAATCGATAGTATATTTACGCGGGCCGCGGGAAACAGCTAGTTCACTGATAAGCACCAAACACACAAACAAAAAAGAGACAAACACACAAGCACAAAACAATATGCAAAGCACTAGCTTATTTGTATATTGTTTTGTTTGTATCGTTCAGTATACAGTAAACAGAGACCAAACATCCAGATAAGCTATTCGACACCATTATTAGGCGGTTATGAAACAAAACCTTAGTCTTTCTAAACTGGTTCTTTGGTTTTACGATATTAGCATTACTAATTCACTTCTAAAGAGTACAGAAGGTGGATTCTGCTAATAAATTACAAAAATAATAAAGTTACAATCCACCGATATGGTAAAACTGCAAAATGGTATTGTAATAAACGTTAAACCAGCGTTAAATCCTCATAGGGGCTCATCAAAAAGGTTGGCAAAACGAAAAGCAGCGTTTGTCAACATTTTCGTATCATGTCTAATGAAAAGGTTGCCAAACTCTACCATAGAGATCATGTGACTTTATTAGTATTCGCCAATGACCACATCAATTTGACACTCCTCTAAATACCTGTCTATAACTGGGCCCACATACTAATGAGGGTATAACATATTCCGCGGCCCCTGATGTATGTCCAACACTTTGACGGCAACTGTCCTCTGAAGCATATTAATTGTCAATGTCAAATGACTTCTTTGCCATGTTTTAGATAATAAATGGCGTTACCTCATAGATATATAATATTAAAAAGAGGTAGATATGTTATAAACGCGTAAAAATGAAGACTCGAATTGGCCCGAGTCGGGCCAATTTTGGTTAGTGTGCTCCGCGAGTAATAGCGTGTTTTGTTTTACTATGCGACGTTGACATATTGACACGCGTCCCATGTCAATGTGTGTCGTGGCACATAAATATTGTCAGTTTTGTAAAGATATAACGTATCTATGTAATAATTAATCAAAGCGTGACCTAAATAATTTCAAGTAGTAGAGATCTCATACTACAAATACAGTTACGGGAGCTTGAACTTTTTTTAGGATTTTTTTTTTCAAAATTTGGATATCTTTAATAGTTTCCGTGATATTTAAAAAAAAACCATACCCTTTTTGTTTTTTACTAAATTGTTTATAACTTTTGCAATTTTTACGAGCCCCTCTTGAAAATTTTCAAAAGTTTCTAGCATTGGCGAAGGCTGCTTCTCCTTCATAGGGGCAAAAGGTGAGTGACAAGGGAAGCCGATAGGAATGGAGTTATAGGAACCCTTCGCTACCGGTTTCTAGAGGTCATTCCGAATCGAATGAGTCCTGGATCATAATTTTCGGTGCCTTTGAACAGAAATTCACTGAAATGGATCTTGTGAACAGAATATTACGTACAGATATGTTTCTCTGCTGTTACTTTCACGGCCCACAATTTTTCCACTTCCATTTCCAATCGTGGACACACCGTATGCTTGTACTAATGCATTTAAATCAACAGCTATGTTACTGTTTCCTCTTTAATCCGTGCTACAAAATCTCGCCTCAAGAAGTCAAGGGACACGTCTAAAGGAAAACTCTACAAAAAAGTATATAGGTATGAGGAGGTTAACGTTATAAATATTTTTTACAAATTTTAAAATGTAAGTGGAAATAACACAATACATATTTTAAACTTTTTATATACATTATAATAAGATCGCGCATTGAAAAAAGTTGGTAAACGAAAAATAATGAATAAACCTATCATCAGGCATTTCATATTCTATCTAAACGACTCCGATGACTGCGCACTGTTTACGACTACCGGATGTCCAATTTTATTTTTAGGGTTCCGTAACCAAAGGGTAAAAACGAGACCTAAATAAAATAAATATTTGAGACACTCTGATACAAAATACTTGTTTTCTTGCTGTTTTTTGGTAGATATTGATGCTATTGTTTGATATTAGTACCTACATTATTATCTTGGCCCTTGGATGCCGCTCAACCGACAAAACTACTGCTACGTGCTGCTGTACCGTGCGGCCACCCCGCCTTAATCCTTATAACTTTTAACTCTTTAAATGCCCGCAAAAATATTCAACTGTTAAAGATGCACAGGAATTTACACGCCACACTATCACAGGGGCGAAATTTTTTTTAAATTTTCATTTGATAATGTTACGAATACGCCTTTGTCTATTCTTGCTAACCCCACCTATTAAAATCAAGCTTACAGTATGCCCTGGCCTTAAATACTAAAATAAAACAATCAGAATAAAAACAAAGTCATAATTTCAGTTACGTACTGAGTGCCCGTCGTAATGTAAAAATGTAATTCGCTGATCAAGGTTACAATATTTTGAAATGTATTTCTATATGCTTGTATATTATTATTAATATTATAAACTAGCTGTCCCGAAACATGTTCTCCTGTCTTAACTATGAACTGGAATAAATAAATAAAATAACTATTATGCGTTACGTTACGTAATACGATGCATTACGACAGTCAATTGACAAATTGAACACAAATCGCAATTAACAGTTAGTGTGGAAAAAAATAATAGTTAGGTATTTTTAGTATTTTTTCCGCAATTTTTCCAATAATTCTTACCGTTAAAACCTTTCCTGAACTTTCATAATTATTTCAAGACCAAAATTAGCCAAATCAGTATCCCAAGCAGGAAAATTTTGCGGTTTCGTTACGTGTACTTAAACGAGAATTATGAGGAATATTGTATGAAAATTTTAGTTACTTTTACGTCAGCTAGAGGCGCTTTCATGGTTTTCATACAATATTTCTCGCTTACGCACGCACAGAATAAATATTAGTTGTACACGTAACGATACCGCAAAATATTCCTGCTTGGGGTACAGTTCAGCTATTCTCGAGTTTTAGCGAGATATTTTAATTGCAATCCATTTATTTAAAAGAAGATAATAATAGATAGATAGATAAGATATAAGTCTCACATTGTCAACTAAAAAACTTTACGCTACAACTCGCAAGTTCGCATCTGAGAACGGTTACCAGTACTGCTGGACCAAGAATGGATACATTTTCCTACGTAAAGAAAATACGTCTAAAGTTCATCGTGTCAACAAGGAAGACGACCTTGAAAACCTGGCCCGTCAAATTGCAAAGTGACTATACCTGACTATTGTGTATGTTTTTAATTTTTATTATATTGGTCTATACTTAGTACTCATAAGTTACATCTATGTACAACTAAGCCTAAACCTACATAAAATACAAAATAACACTACTTTACTAACTTCTACAATAAATACAAAACACTCAACACATTACACAACTATATTATACAAGACTTATCCTATTGAACGTCTAACTTATATATTTAATATTATTACATATTGTTATATATGTTACTTATTATATACATATGGTATTTGTTATATTGTTACAACACTCACAAAAATTATAATTATTAAATTATTTCAGCTAATAATGTTATATATAATCCACTCTTTTAATTCTACACTTGTTATAGCCTCTAATTATTTTATTACGATATTTACAAACTCCCAATTCCAACCCAATAAACTTACCTATGCACTGTGACTGACACTAATGATGACATAAACGGAGATCTTGACCTGATTTCCGTCTCTGAATCCTACCAAACTCAGCCTGAAAACTGCGTCAGCTACCTAAGGTTTCCATGTAAGAGTCTAAAAATTATTACTCAAAATATACGTAGCATTTTTAAAAATCTTGATGAATTTATTGTATTTTTGAAAAGATTAAAAGTTGTATGTGACGTAATAATTTTCACGGAATCCCGGCTGTCAGAGTCCAAACTACCACCCCAATTAGATAACTACAAGTTGCACTACACAACCATAACACACAATCAAAACGATGGTGTAGTTGTTTACATCGCGTCTCACCTAACATATTATAACATCGAGCAATTACAGCTCGATAATGCTAGCGGTCTTTTGATAACTTTAGACAATAACCTAGGTATTCTATGCATATATAGATCTCCGTCGCAATATAACATTGACTCATTTTTAACTCAAATTGACACTTACTTAAAAAGACTCGACAACTACAAAACATTAATATTAATGGGTGATCTCAATATTGATATTAAGCATAACACCTCCGATAGACGTTGTGACGAATATCTCAATTTAATGGCAGAGAACGGTCTATTACCAGCGCACTCGTTTCCCACTAGAGACACAAACTGCCTTGATCACGTTTTTATAAAAAGTAAATTAGAGTCCCAAACATTTGTCATTAATACTCATATAACCGACCATCTTCCTGTATTATTAAATATAAATAAGATACCCCCCCGTAACAACCCATCTAAAACAATCATCCTAACTAATTATGATAACGCCACAAGTGATATAAACAGTGTTGACCTTTCGTATATTCTGAAAATTAATGACCCAAACACAGCAGCCGAATGTTTAATCTCTCATCTCAGAGAAACATTGAACCGTAATACCACCACTAAAAAAATCCCTAACAGGAAAAAAATCATTAAGCCGTGGATTACAACGGGCATTTTGCGATGCATTGCTCATCGAGACGCACTCCATAAAAAAGCAAATTCCGCACCGAATAATGAAATTTTTAAAGTAACTTACCGTAGATATAGAAATTTTTGTAATGATTTACTACACAATCTAAAATCCGAACACCATCAATCCGAAATTGATAATTGTAAAAACCCCAAACAAACATGGAAAATAATTAGAAAAATTACTAACACGACTAACATTAAAAACCCGGCTAAAGAATTATTAAATCTAGTCCCTGATGGCCCTCAAGCCTCTATTGATAAAGTTAACTGTTTTTTCGCTGGTATAGGTAAAAAATATGCTGAGAACCTAACAAAATCCTACGATACACTGTCACATGATCATAGCGAAATTAGAACCTCACCTAGTACTACTTCTTTTGCATTATTCCCCACTGACAATACTGAGATTATTAATATAATAAATTCCTTAAAAAATGAATCAGCTACAGGATGGGACGGCATCCCAGTTCGATTCCTTAAATCTATTGCCAACAAAATAGCCCCTATACTTACATACGTTGCAAATCTCTGCTTTAGCAATGGCGTTTTCCCAGATTTCTTTAAGCGAGCTATCGTTCACCCAATACACAAAAACGGGAGCAGAGACTGTGTGGACAACTATCGGCCTATTTCTGTACTAACATCCTTGTCAAAAATTATGGAAAAGCTCTTGAACACACGACTGATGAGCTACCTAACACAGGAACATCTGATTTCTCCGTCTCAATTCGGTTTCCAATCTAAAAAATCTACTGCCGACGCTGTTACTCGCCTTGTCGATAACCTAGCCTCAAACATGGATAAAGGTAAAAAATGTGTAGGGATATTCCTAGACCTAGCCAAGGCGTTTGACACCGTTCATATACCCACTTTATTAAATAAATTGGAATCATTGGGCATACGAGGAATCCCTCTTAAGATGTTTCAAAGTTTTCTCACTGACAGACTTCAACAAGTAAAAATTGGCGATAACCTCAGCTCCTACCAACCAGTAACATTCGGAATTCCGCAGGGCAGTGTTTTAGGCCCAAGTCTCTTCCTAGTCTATTTAAATGACCTCTGCAATTACAAACCTCATCGTGGTAACATTTACTCTTATGCAGACGATACTGCTCTTATTTTTACAGGAGAGACTTGGGCTGAAACACGAAGAAATGCTGAGGATGGACTCAGAAATGTTATAAGTTGGCTTCATAAAAATCTACTCACTCTGAACATAAAAAAAACAAAATATTTATCATTTAGCATAACTAAAAAGTCCAAACCCCCACCCAACTTTAACTTAAAAGCACATACCTGTGGAACCGAATACGAGTCATCCTCATGTAACTGCCTTACACTTGAAAAAGTCAGTGAGATAAAATATTTAGGTGTCCAGCTGGATGATGCTCTGTCCTGGAACGCTCATATCAATTTGCTCTCAGCACGCATGAGGAAATTAATTTGGGTATTTAAAAACCTACGTGACATCACAAAACCTAAACTACTCAAAATTATATATCTCGCACTAGCTCAATCAATATTGGGCTACTGTATTGGTGCTTGGGGAGGCGCATGTAAAACTAAAATGATAAAAGTTGAACGAGCACAACGGTCTCTACTCAAAGTAATCCTAAAAAAAACCATACAGATATCCAACCAGCAACCTTTATGAATGCTCACAAGTCCTGTCGGTCAGACGTCTGTATATTTTAAATGTTATCCTACACAAACAGACTGAGCTCACGTATGATCCTGAAATACTTACCAAAAGAAGATCAGATAAAGTATGCATTATACCTGATCACAAAACTGTATTTTATACGCATCATATATCCTTCCTTGCATCATATGTCTACAATAAAATAAATAAATTATTAAATATCTACGATCAAACACGCAACAAATGTAAAAATATCGTTAAAAAATGGCTTCTCACACTAAATTATAACGAATCTGAAGACTTGATAAAAACTGTAATTTAATATACCTACTTAATATTTTATAAGTACTTATATAATAATATAGTGATTGTTTTATGCATGTATATATATATATATATACATACATATATACACATGCATATATGTGTATATATATGTATATGTACACATACATATATATATATATATGTATATATTGTATGTGTGTATGTATATATATCTAGATATATTATTGTATAATTGTGTAATTATATATAGATAGTATAATAATATCATTATGTATTAGGTTCTATATCAATATAATGTATAATAATTATACTCTAATATCATATTGTAATATATTCGTATAACTGCATAATATAGTATTAATTATTGTCTTAAAAATACCTGAATTTAGACACACACATACACACACACACACACACACACACACACACACACACACACACACACACACACACACACACACACACACACACATACACACACACACACATACACACACACACACACTCATACAAGCACACACACACGAACCTAACATCTTTTACTGGTTAAGTCTGCGGGTGGAACCTGGAGTCCTGAAATACAGGGTTACCTAGCTTAGGCTCCAGTTCACACAATTATTATAAATCAAATAATTGAACTTATCAATATTATTGCTCCGTTCTAAGTTGAAACATGTATTCTAGAAGTATATTGTACCAATGCTGTTGTGTGAAAAATAAAACATTTTTATTTTTTTATTATTATTAATAGTATAGAGGACGATAATAGTTTATATATAACTGCAGATTTCATCGACATTGCAAAATATATCCTCTGTACCTAAGAGTTTTCCAGTATTCTGCTCTTATCTAATCAAAATGCAAGGTAACTTTATTTTTATAGGCTTGTTTTATAAAACTAATAATAAACTATCAACAACAAAATTCCCATAAGATTAACTAGCACAAACAGACAGTCAATAAAACATTCCAATAAATACGTCTCAATAAATTTAACTCCAAATTTTATTGTCTAAATTTATATTCTTAGCTGTTAGTTTATATTAAACTTCCTCTAGCCGTGTTAGGAATAAGGTGTTCAATCTTCTTTCAGTTTAAAATTCGACTTTAAATCCTTACAATAGAGTTTAATAGATTAGTGTATTTTTATAACCAAACGCGAAGACATTATGAAATCGTCACCGAACGGTCATAAAAGAGGAAAACGTCAAACGGTTGCCGCTAGAAGTAGGTACCTACGCGACTGAGCATACTAAAATTGTAAATTCTCTAGTCTAGACATAGATTTAGTATTCTATTCTATACTATTCGTTTTCGGTATGCAAAGCGACGGCAATAAATCAATCAAAATGGTTAAACATATGTAATTATTAAAAAGGTAGCAGATATGTCACGGACTAGCAAACAGTGATGACTTCAATGATTTCAAAATTAAGAATGGGCTATGACGTGCATTTGACAGAACAAATTTTCATACAAGAAAAAGTCATATAGGCCATTTTGATTTCACCATACCTCAAGTGACAGCCATCTTGATTTCACCATGTCACAATGGCCCCAAACAACCCCAAAAGTGGGGCCATTTTAGTGGGGAAAGTTTTCGCCTCGACATGCCTTGTCTATGGAAGACATGTTCAATTTGGAACACGTTCACAAAATAATATTTTCTGTTACTTTAATTATTACACCAGCTTTCCTAAACTGGAAAATAGTTTAATTAAACTTTAAATTAACACATAAAAACCATATCAACACATAAAAAGTCAATAAATTCGTTTAAAAAAACAAACTATTCACCCGTCTGTAAATTGTTTAAAAACGAAATACGAATGGTAATTTGTATATTGTTTTGTGTAAAAATAGAATGAATAACTGTGGTGTGGAATAGTAAGTGAATGAATACTCCAGCTTTACAAATCGAACATTCATCTCAGTTAGGTGCACGCGACACTGCAAGTGGTCAAAGAGAATTATATCACAACTACATTTTCAAGTAGAAATAAATTATCATGTAAGTAGGTAATGATTTCATGAAACTAATCACAATATGAAAAAACTAGATTTGTCACGCGGCTCCGCCCGTGTAAATATAGTATCCCTCGGGAAAACTGTATTTTTTTCGGATATTTTTATCCAAAAGTTATTAAATTTTATGTAATTTTTTCACAATGGAAAATTTAACCAAAAAGTCGATTGTAACAACTTACCCATGATTTTTATCCAAAAGTTATTAAATTTTATGTAATTTTTTCACAATGGAAAATTTAACCAAAAAGTCGATTATAACAACTTACCCATGATTTGGGGCTAGTTGTTACATCTTCGGGGCACGATGAAACGGTAGATAAATAAACAAAATAGTCAATGATAAATATTTTTTTTTTTTATTATTTCAAAACGTTTTATACAAAAATGATAACTTTAAACAGTCTTCTAACAATTTATGAAACCAAATTTTTTTCTTCGCCTTATCTTTTCCTTCTTCGCTCATTGTCGAGGGCCTTTACCTTTTCTGTACCTTCGTCTTTTCCTTTATTTTTGTCACACTTTTCTTTGGTCTTGGCCAGTTCTTTTTTATTATTATTTCTAGTCTTTTTCAGGTGTATCTGTTAACACGATGTGTTAGCAGATACACCTGATAACTTACCCTAAAAATTGTAACTACCTGCCCCATGGCACGTTTTTTTAATATAAATTGAAGTCACCATCAATAGTATAAAAAAACAATATTGCAAATTAACGGTGTAACTTCTTACCCCTGTAACAACTAATCCCCTGCTCCCCTACACAGGGGGTTTTGGGGTGAAAAATCGATCTCAGAAAAACCGCGGTTTTTTTGTTTCTATATATTTTTTCTTTCGTTGCGTTATAATATACGAGTCTGTGTACTTTTTGAGTTGTTGACAAATTGGGTCTCGGTTAGATTTTTGTGATTTTTTTTATACCTATCGTCCGTATCGTAATTTCTAACTCTCACTTTTTACTCTAGAACTCAGAGCAAAGCTCGGTCGTCAAGGTACAATAGCTTTTATATAGCGTGATATATCACAGCATACACTGCATTACGTAGCTTTTCGCCCCGGACGCACGTACCTTTGGTTTCACCGCGAAGGGCCTTAGAAGGTAGCTGTTCAAACTCATTGTAATTTATGGGCGTACACACGCTGTGTGGCGAATGCGAAATCCATGAAAGGATTACCCGCTAACAGGTCACTTATTTATTCAAATGTTCGCGCTGATTGAGAAAGTGGCCTAAATGAGTTGAAGGCATATCTAACGTTTTAGATCATTGTAAATAAGAGGTACACTAGATTCTGCAGAATTTATCCCGCGGGAACACTGTACTTTTTCGTGATTAAAAAATATCCTATGGTCTTTCCCGGGACTCAAAGTATGTTTATACCAAATTTCATAAAACTCGATTTAGCGGATAGAACGAGAAGAGGTAACAGACAGACAGACAGACAAATACACTTTCGCATTTATAATATTAATATAGTATAGATATAGATATAGATAGAAGTGTAAGTGTGGATTATTCAAAGTATTTACAAATATAGTCGGATGTGGCAAGATTGTTCATGGTGGTACTATGATTTATTATTGCTGCAGCTTTAAACAGCCTCCGTGGTCCAGTAGCTCAGAGCTTGGCTCTGCCGGCTGCTAGCCTGGTTTCAATAAAACCGGTCACTGTCACCGAAATCGGTGTGCTATTATTATTGCTCCCGTTGATGAAATAATCCTGTCCCAATTTTGTATACAGTAATAAAACAAATGACTTAATATCTCGACAGCTATAGTGATGTAACATGGCGACTTACGATACTATCGATAGAAAATAGTCTTTGCAATAGACAATGAAGAATCTCTAGCCAACACATGACCTTATCTGATCAAGCATTGTAGCCTGTAGGTAGTCCAATTAATTTATACAAATAGTATTATGTCAACATATTTTTACCACGCCAAAAACTATTAGGTTTAACTTCAAAATATATTGAATCTATTCGTGTTTTTAAATAAAGTAATAAATTACAAAATGACAAATACTTTGATGTTTAACACGTGTCGTGGTATGTAGTAATATTTTATGCAAATTTGAACTCTTATGCTATTGTAATAATGCCTGATGATCTTATTCTGCAGCTAAACAATGGTCACTAATAGGATAATTCGTGTTCATAACATGGCGCCCTCAGTGGAGGCCATATACTGATGAGTTTATGACTTGGATGAAATATAAAAATAGATTCTATAACTCAAATCATTTTTGCATGAATTTTGCTGATTGCTACTGAAATAATATTTATCTATCGATACAAAATGTTGTTTTATAACCATATATCGTGAAATTCTATCAAATAGAATTGACGCATGCAAAAAATGGTTATGTAATGTTTTTGTACTGCGTGCATGAAAAATAGAATTACTAGTATTACTATATATTTTGAAATCGTTTGTAAAAGAAGTAAATTCTCGTGCGTCGGAGCTGACACACATACATTTAATTTTTTCTTCTTAATTTTGTGTCTCTTTTCATTAGACATCAATGTATTATTGTCAACGGTGACATATAGGTAGAGAGCTCGTGCTCGAGGCGTCTAATGCGCGATTACGTCTGTTTTGGCGTGCACCAAACTCGGCGGCCTTATTGAATGGTAAACCTCTGCCAAGGTTGTCTATGCAACTCTATCGTTCTGTTACAGTCTAAGTAAAGTTTCAATTATAGAGAACAAGATATAAAATAAAAAATATTAATCGATACACCTTTGTTACCTACACCTGTTTGAGAAATAACATCACTACGAAAAAATGTTCATAAAGGATCGTCATAAAATTTATATAATGTATTTTTTTTAAATTGATCAAAAATGAACAGACGGATCGCCTGATGGTAAGTGATTACCGCCGTTCATGGACACTCGCAATACCAGAGGGGTTAGTTACAACTCCTCTTATGTTGCGCACTTGGGTCCCTGGTCCTTAAAATCCCTGATCCCCCTTGGGCTTTTTTCAAATTCTGTATCAGTCTTAAAATAATCTTAGTAGGTACGTTAGTCTGAAATATTTAACAAAACAAAGCCATTATGTTCCAAAGATATAAACCTTATTTACTGATTTCATTATAAGTTACTCCAACGAATCATACTTAATACTTATTGCTTCAAAACAATTGAGGCCATAATAATGTTGTACCTGTATCGATAAAGTGCGTAATTGTGTGGAATTAAGTTCATTAACCCGATGTAAAAACTTCATTACGTATTTGAGTGTTATTCGAGCCGCAACTCCCAACACCGTAAGTTCAAAATGTTTCTGAGAAAACCCAGCAACAACCCAACAGAAAAACAATTAATTCGTAATTAAAGCTCGTATTGAGGCGGGCGGCATGCGCTTGAGTTAGAGACGTGATGGTTTATTATTTTGTCGATATAAGAGTTTTTTCATGCAACAATACCGTCTAATTGATCATTGTCTTTTTTTCGAAGATTTTTCAGTTTTGTATGAACCGTATTTTAGTTTTAAATGATTCGAAATTAGATTTTCTTTTAACATTGTGATGTCTTATTTTTATTTCATTTTGATCTATTTCAAAAACGATTAAAAATATAAAAAAAAAATACGAAAACCGTTGACCTAAAGGCCATCCGTGCAACTACCCGCTAAGCGCTTAAATTTTATCTAATGCATCATTTTTGAGCTTATCGAGCTCAAAAATAAAAGTGCTTCTAAAAATTTTCACTGATAATTTTCTTTCATCAGACATTTCAGCTCTCCGAGCTCAAAATTCTGATTTAAGTTTAATAAAACACTATTTTTTGAAATTTCAAATTGTCATAACTTTGGAATGAATCAATCGATTTTCACACGATTGGCGGCAATCAATTCAGTTTTTCATGTCCTATGAAAGAATTGACAACCAAATTTTTTCCCGATTTTTGAAAATCTTAGAAGCTAAGAAATAGCGGGAAATTAAAAAATATAAAATTAAAAGATAAAAAAAATATTAAAGAAGAAATTAACTCCTGATTTTTTTTTTGAAAACTTTAATAATTTTATCGATACAAAAAGCACGTGACTAGTCTTAACTTAAATGGAAACTATGCGAGACACATTTAAAACAATCACATCTTCATTAATTACTGTTGGAATGTACGCTGATAGCTTTTCGTGGATCGTTGAAGTTATAAGAGGCGAGCGGACACAAAACAAAAACCTGTCGAATCCAAAATGGCTGCCATCTACAGCTGAAAAATGTCATCCATGTTGAAATGATTTCATAACCTAACCAAATAAGGGATGGTTATGTTCGTGTTTTCTTTCAATCGTTTATGGACGTCAAATTGTTCCATAGTCGTTAAAATTGACTCGAAATTATTTTTATTTCTTTATATTATTTTTAATATCCACTTTTTGTGCATTTGATGGTTGGGTACATGGTATGGTATGTGTTCGTAGTAGGCAATGAATAATGCATGTATGTATTGTTGTATATTTATATTGAAAAGATAAATGTTAATTTTTTGCCCTTATCTCGTTCACATTAGAATATACTTATTCTAAAAAGTCTGAGTTTAACAGATTTAGCCGATCAATTAATATGTTAAGTAATTAAAATGTAAATAAATCATTCTCATTCAAATTCACTTCAGTCTTAACATCTGGCCAGGCTACATATTTACTAAGGTGTAGACTGTAGAGTTTGTAGTTAGGCTGGTAGAGTTATGACGTGTAGAGTTAGAAGTTTAATAGAGTCAGAAGTTTGGTTTTACATGAGATCTAAATTCTAATAGCTTTTTCACAGTGCGAGTCATTTGATATGGTCTTGGCATCACTTTGCATGAAAATGTTTTTGGTGGGATTTATTTAAATGTACCTATCAGTCTTGTTGCAGCAAACTATGAAAGTGTACACTGCGTGCATATTGTACACTACATGTTGCACGCAACTTCCTTGCATGCACAAGAAAATTTCGCGGGAACCGTACATTTAGTTGCGATAAAAATTAGCTTATGTCCTTCACCGAAACACCGTGGTCTAGTATAATATATTCAATGCAAACAAACTTTTCCTTGTTATAATTAATAAGTATATTGTATAGAAATATAGATTTACTTGTGTATAATATTTTAGTACTCTTAGATACAATATGCGTTTGAATATGTAACCCTGATTCTCGCTTCCAAAATTCTAAGACTTCAAAGTATTTGACAAGTGAAAATGCGGAGAAAACAGCACGAGATTACAAGCATTGATAATTATGATGGGAGCAATTAACAATGTTTTTGTCATTCCCCTGGCCTGTCCAGTTACGTGGTAATTAACACTCATACCAACATACAAATGAACAACAAAAACAGACTTCGCCGGGTATGGAAGGCTGTTGTGTCAAATTTATTCATGATCACTTTTTGTACCAGCGCGGAAAATTTTGGACTTGACATTGAATTTTTTGATTTTTCTACTTACCTTCTTTGTTTAACTCATGGAGGATACAATATGTTATCTATACTAATAGATAAAAATATAAAACTATAATAAGAGGAAAGGTTTGTTTGTTGGACTGGACCGAATTTGATGTAATTTCGCACAGACATAGAGTAGACTACGGGGAAGAACATAGGCTACTTTTTACTACCGCAAAATATACGGTTTCTGCGGGATCCCTTTTTGCGCGCATAAAGTCGCGGACAACATCTAGTGTATAATAAATTCGTATTTACGCGTGAGTTAAAAAAACGTTTAGCTCAAACTTTTTGCGTTATTTTTTTCTTCTAGTTGATTATTAAATGTCGTTTGTTGAACTTGTATAATATTCTCAGAGAGAATGCGTATAAAAGTTCCAGTTTTTACCGATAATACTTATCAATAAAAAGACTGTACGGGATTCTCAACAAAGAAAAAAAATCGATGAACAAGTGAGGCATTACAAAATGCATAACCCCTCTTTTATTATCATCGTAAAGTAAAGACTTAATTGCGAACAATTAAAACTTAACACGCGAACAATGAGAAACAAAAAATGGCCGACGAATTTGTTGAAAAATATTTAACCCGCAATTATCTTTTGTTACAGATAAAAATGACAAGATGACATGACGGGCGCGTTTTCTCGGAACGAAAATGTGTAAAACGACCATGTCAAATATGTTGCGACTGGAGTTGACTTGATCGTAGTAAATAATGAAAGTGTATAAGAACAGAAGTGTAAAACGATGAAAGTGTATAGAGAGGAAGTGTAAAACGATGAAAGTGTATAAGAACAGAAGTGTAAAACGATGAAAGTGTAAATAATGCCTGATCGGGAGACGGTCGGCCCTGGGACTGCAGGCAATGGTTTCCTACCTCTACAGTTTCCATCGGCTTTCGCTGCGTTCCACGCGACCACGCCCCCCAGCGCTCCAGCCATGCACCATGCCACCCATTATCACCATCATGCCCAGTGAGTACCATTTTGTTTACCCTAAATATGCTCCCTCACCAGGCGCATTCGCGTGTAATGTAATATTATAGTTTCGACTTTGAGCTCCGAGCGGACGGGAGATCCATTAATGTTACAAGTTGTATCAATATATTACACATTGTATCATTACAAGGTGCGCATTGTAATGCTCGGTTATCCTCCTACACTGAGTAATGCTCGAATATGTAATGTAGAATTACACGCGAATGCTCCAGGTGATAGCACCGAATCAACATAGATTTTTTTTTCAATGGAAAGTGTATTTTATTGTGTGGCAAATAAAATTTAATCATGAATCGCTATATTGAAAAATACGCGCCGCGTCGCATTTCGGAACTGACGCGAAATCCCTAAAAGACTATATTGTAGTAGTGTAAGTGTTGCGTAATAAAATAGCAAGCACACTCGAAGATCTTTTAATGACAAGTCACATTATTACTAATATCGGGTGCTACGGCAATAAATACTCGCGGGAGCACCTTATTACCAAGGTGTGGGATCGAAATACGTAGCTTCATAGGCATTTTATTGATACATAAATAAGATAATTTATGTTATTATGAAATTGGTAATCAGACGGTTCTATCTACATAAGCAATTTACTTGTATAGCAAGTGTCCTATGGTATTACGAGCTGACTAGCCTCATTCCCCGCGTTTAAACCTGAGGATCAATTCTGGTAAATAAAACCTGCATTAATACAATTACAATCAAGTCTCGATACGCTAAAACTGCCAAACGGTATTCTTGTAAACGTCAAACCAACGTGAAATGCGCTCTGATTGGTCGAAACATCATAAAATCAGTTTACGATAGCATATTGCTTCACTTATAATAAAATCAAAGTACAATGAAAGTCTACTTTAAATACGAGAATTTAAGGTTCTGACCTTTTTGATTATAAAAAATACAAGGGGTTTTGAATACATGTAAGGAGTGTGCTCCGCCCTCCGACCGTACATTATTTGTTTGGATCTTAGGTTCATATTTTGAAAACAAATTCGGCATCACGCCAGTTTTTTTAGGTGTTAATGTCACCGTAAAATTGCAAAAACCGTCAGATTGTAAAATAACTAACGTGATTGTAAAAATATGTCGAAAGATTCATAACTATATATTTATAATCTAATGAAAAATTATATTTTAAATTATAGGCAGAATATTGTCTCGTATATGCGTCTGAAGTCTAAAAAACATTTTACAATTTCACTAGTTATTTTACAATCTAACGGTTTTTCAAATATCGCTTGCGGGGCCTTATGTCAAATATCATACAATTTGTTTTCGAACTTCACCGTCGAAATTATCGAATGCATCTTGACTAAAGGTTCTGGGGAATACTTAATTTTTGTGTCTGGGTGATGCTTTTTTGTAGCACTGGCCGTCTTTGCCCATACTAACTATCTTGTCTAATCAGTCAAAAACTATTTTTTTTTTCATCCGATAATGGATGATTTAAACAGTATTCTCCGAGCGAAGTAACCACTCTTGAAATACTGTAGTGCTTGGGACAGTCGGTTTTTAAATGTAGTATGGTTGCCCAAGCACATACGGCATTCTCACAATACAGTCAACCTAGTCTAAAGGATTGATTGGTCAATACGTCTGGTACTAACCGTCTGTGCGGAAACCAGCTCACGACGTTTTCCTTCACCGTTAACCGTATCATGTACTTGAGATCTGAAAAAGTCTTATTGGTACACGCCACAACCTGGAGTTCGAACCTGCACTCTCTCGAGTGCGAACCAAATGGTCTACCCACTAGGCCACGGAGCTCTACTCTAATCAGTTAATACTTAATATACATATACATAGGCAATGTAACTCGCGTCGCAAGTGTCCTTTGCTATTACGATCGAGCTAGCATCATTCCACCACGCCAGTTCAGTTATTGGACTACTCTATAAAATAGAGTGGTTCGTTAACTTTAGCCGATAAACCTTTTTATTGCAAAGTCTCATGTTATATTCATTTTTTTTTCATTCACAATTTTTATTGATATCGTAAATTAAGTGTTTAATTTCTTGATATTTTATGTTGGGCGCACACCTTGTTGTCATTATCGTATTAAGTGACGTTTTATTTTTATAAAAATAAACACGTCTTAGCGTAATTATAAAAGTGTCACCTAAATCTTTATTAATATTATTGTTTTTAACTTTTTTATCCTTTTAAATGACTCAGTTGTATAAAGTTAGGGTCAGTTCAGAATGAAACGAGACGATACGCGACGCTGCGCTTCATTTTAAATTTATTCACTACACAAGAAAATGTAACACGATTATTAGTAAGAGTTCGAATGTCAATCTGCACCGGTTTTAATAGGGCGGGTGGCGCAGCTCTTGCAATTAACAGAAATTGAATCACTATTTTAAAAAAATCAGCGCTGCGTCGAGTATCGTCTCGTTTCAATGTGAGCTCACCTTTATTGTTGTCTTTACAATTTTAGTAACCACTTTATTCAGTTGCTTAGTTATTTCGTCCATTATAATAGTTATTTCTTAATGTTCTTAAATATAACAGTCCACATAATATCTAAACGCAACATTACTATTTACTATAAGTACGTAAGTAGTAGGTAGTAGGCTAAACAAATGAGTTAAATTAGTAATAAATAACCCTAATAAAAATATATTAAAGGTGCCGAAGCTAAATCTCTAATTAAAAATTAATTAATATTCAGTATTAATCCATTAAAATAAAAGTATATCAAAGCGCAAATCAGCAATTTTCTGCCACATACCAACCTGTAAACTTAAGTGTAACATAAAACTTTGCTAATTATTATAAAAATTTACGATTGATCAACGGTAGGTATAAAAGAAGCTCGGACAGATAACAGGTATAATAAAAGTTTACCTGTTAATGTAAATTTATAAGTGGTCGACCTGAGGCCAATAAAAGTTATCGAAACATACCTATACCGCCTTAAATCAATCTTAACGGATCGAAAAGGAAGCCATCAAAGAGATTGAGATATTTTACTAATAACATTAAAGAATATGTAAAAATAACAACAAACAAGACGATAAAAATTCAAAGGATTCGTAAGAATTCCGCTACGGACGAATAAGATGATTTACAGCTGATGGCGCTATTTCAAGAGTTAATTTTGAAAAGTTAACTTCACTCTAAGTTCACTGATTGATGTGACGCCTTAACAATCGCTCGCGGTAATATTTTAAAGTTTATTACTGTACGACGATCAATAGGAGTCTTTGTTCGAGCTCGCCTGAGATCTAGACTGAGCTAAATCATTCGAGCGGAATGAATGAAGTCGCTTAATTTATTTCGCTTATTCCGCTTTATTCCTTTATATTATTGGGTATTAACAGTATTGTAAACATGATGTATGCTGATTGAACACAAGATTCGGTCGCCGGAAGCCGGGGCCGAGTGTACCCATTAACGTCCACGGTGCCTCATTTAACCCGCCGCTGCGATAATTGCCACCACGTGTTTATTTTCGAGCATTCTAATTATATCACGCACAATGGGTTGGACACGATCGGCTATTTTGGGTCCATTCGCTCCGTCAAAGTCGATTTTGTCCGGCCACAAAAGAGGTGTTGCGTTCGACTGTCGGCCGATTCATTAGCTGGAAACCTTTGAACTGTGTCGTCGTCTACCGCTTTGTCTATTAGTTCTTTAATTTCTCAAGTAATTAGTTCTGTTTGTGTTTTCAGTTAGTATAGCTCGTGTCTAATTTTACACATTGGATCGTCTGAGATACGTTCTTGCTCTTGTAACTTGTCGTTTTGAGTTATCATGTACAAATCTACAAACACCATGTTTTACATCTTTTTTGGTTGTTTTCCTTAAAATTAGTTAAATACTAATTTAACTTAATTGGATTGAATATGAAATTAGTTAAACACTAATTCAACTTACTTTAATTAAATCCTTGCCATCGTAGGAAGTGATATGATAATTTGTTTTGATTTTGGTTTCGTCTCAATTTTTGTGTGTCTAAAAATATTTATTGCTTAAATTACTCGCCGAAATGCTGCTAATTCAACCTGGCAATGTTTGCTATAGTCACATAAATTCAAACGAACTGCTAGCTTATGAATTGAATACATCCCTCGAATAACGATGGTAAAACTGGAGTACTTTTTTTTATAACCAAAGCACTTGTTACACAATAAACTGCCACACACGCTGCACAATTATCCTTCAGCCTTTGTCTTATATCCTCCTTGATTTGTAGACAATGTGGTCGGGATGCGGGCGAAAGAATGGGGATTGTGGGGACATGTGTTCGAATCCTTGTCCTTACAGAGTTGTTTTCGTAGATGTAGTCATCATTTTTTATTGCTTCACTTATTGCTCTATTACCTTCTATGTTTTTATGATCTATTATTGCAACATAATATTCTATTATTTTTTAAAGTTTTACAACTTACTTTAAATCATCATCACCTTCTACTACTACGCTATTTATATATTTAGTAAAGTGTTATAAAGTATGTGTGTTATAGAATCTTATTGTTTTTTGTAATGCCTGTAAGTTACGCAAATGTTTTTTTTAACAAGTAGACAACATTCTAATTCGCAAAGGGATCTATGCTATTTTCCACTACGGATCGAACTGTCGTGCTTATTACGACTAAAAATGCGTCACGGCTTAAACTGCCGGCGTCATACATAATGCGTTAAAATTTCATAGCGCGCGGTTTGAACTGTGGAGTGGACTGTCATTTTTATGCCAGATCGGACTGTCGGCATTTACACGTTCGGTTCGGAGCACGGGTTGGAACGGCACGTGTTATTCCAGCGGTCAGAACTGTACGTGTGACGGTCGCTAATGGCTCACTAAGTTCCGTGGTAACCACTTTAAGTCACTATACTATAGTAGCCTCATGTTACTAGTAAAACCATGATTTATATTACTGTTTTACGACATTTCTCATGCTTCCAATCATTCTTAGTATTCACGGCCCGAGGCTGTGTGATTTATAGGTTTTTGAGGTTGTCGCTGATAAACAAACATAAACGTCCAAAAGCTAATTACACTTACATACCGCGGATGTTTTAAAGCCTAGATCTATGCTGATAGGGATGTATAATTAAGTTAGACATCCTACTAATCGTGTGAAAGTTAGTGAAGATGAATGGATGTTTGTATGTTTGTTATTCTTTCAAGCAAATACTACCGATCGGATTTTGATAAAATTTGGTATGGTTGTAGTTTTAGTTCTGGATTAACGTTTAAGCTACTTTTTAAACCGAAAAAGTACAGTGTTCCCGTGGGATACTGTATTTACGCGGGTGGAGATGCAGGTAAAAGCTAGTCCTACTATAATATTATAAATGTCTTTCACATTTATAATATTATAGTAGGACTTTGTGAGGATGGATGTTTGTTCCTCTTTCACGCAAAAACTATTAAACGGATTTCGATGAAATATTATGTTATGGTAGTAGTTAAGGCCCTGGATTAAAACATAGGCTACTTTTTATCCCGAAAAAGTAGTGTTCCCGAGGGATATTTACGCGGGCGGAGCCGCGGGCATCATATATTTACAAGTTTGTCCTTTCAAATGTTTTTGAATTTCTAAAATGTTAGGCCTGCGATTGGAACTTTCAAAATTCATTGGAATCAAACCTCGAAAGCTTCCGTAAGGTTCCAAATCACAATGATCTTCTAAGAACTGACATCTGTCGTTGACCGAACCCTTGAAGGGTCCGATCGGTCAGCCCATAAACGAGTTCCGGTCATAAATTGGTCACTGCATCCTGTGCATTGTCATAACTAGCCAGTATAAATAGACGTACTACCGATGTAATAAATGTGGAGCGTACAGTATGTAGCCTTTGACAGATAGAGTGAAAGAGAAATCCCACCAAAAACATTTTCATGTAAAAAAATTATGCCAAGACGATACCATATGACTAACACTGTCAAAAAGTTATGAAATCTCATGTAAAACCAAGCTTCTTACCCTACACGCCTTAACTCTGCAAGCGTAACTTAACAAACTCTACACCTTAGTCATTTTATGTGGCCTGGCCATTTCGCTACATTCACTTAGCCGTAAGGAGAAAAATTTATAATCGACTGTTTTTCTATTATACTCTCTTATAATAACGAAATGGCCAAGCCACATAAAATGACTAAGGTGTAGAGTAACATAATTATTTCCCAAATATTCTTTAGTAATTTAAACGGAAAATACATACGGGTAACATTAACAAGTGCAATAAAATATGTCGATAAAGATAAAAAAAAATATTGTGTTTTTTGTTGTTAACAAAGGGATAGGTAGGTACATGGTTATTTTATTAAATTTTATTGTTATTATCGGATCCCTAATAACAACAACAATTTTCAGGCCTCTAGCTAAATTTGTGGTAATATTATAGAAACTTCCATCCTGTAGTTGGGTTGAAGGATAAAAGTTTATATGAGACTTCTTACCTTAATAATTCTTAACATAATTAAATGAATGTTGCATATATGTTAAATTTTCCGTTCAAATATAGAATATTCGGGAAATAATTATTTCAATCAATATTAGTCAATTAGTTTACAAGCCTAGCGATGAACGACGACATAACGTATATAGTTCATAATAACGCGATAGATGGCGCTTTCACAGATAATTCACTTTAACTCCCTTGTTTAAGGGGTTGGAAGATGAAAGTTCCAATTTTGAGAATTTTTATGTTGGTTGTGTACTAATACAATCTTACGTAACAAATATTTGCTTTCGAGAACATCCGGAAGTACGATATAATTTTGTTGATCATCAGTGAGTCAGTGACGGAATCAGGGGTTTTTAGATATCAATAAAATCTAAAGTATAAGACGTAGGTAATTGAAACTTTACATGTTTAATGATACCGCTGATGGGAACAAATCCTGAAAGTTTCATTTATCTGGTACAATCCAAACTCAAGTTATGAGTGTTCAAAAAATCGACGAAACGCTTCGAGAAAAGGTGGTTTGGTAGTGCCCTTGCGCTGCGCTTGACGTCTTGGCATGGGGGCACTACCGTGCCCCCAGATAAAGAGAAGAGTATTACCAATGCCTATCCTGGGTTTAGTTACTGGAGGGACTGTACAAAAAAATACTTCCGAATTATACTCTAGGCCGGAAATGGAAATATACCTAGTTTTCTACTAGATACAATATGGTTACCTAATACAGCTATGACATGTAACTTATAATCATTAAATTATTAATTCTATTACAAGATAACACTCTTTTTAATGAGTTAGTTTTAAGATAAATTTATGAAGGACATGGTCCAAAATCCATACTAAAAAATCCAGAGTCGACAGCAAAGAAAGTTTTGCCAATGAGTTCACTTTGAATCATATTTGATGTCTCCAAAAGGACAACCTTGGAAAACGTGGGATACAGAAGTTATAAGCAAGAATAATATTAGTTTTTGTATGAAAATGGAAGACGTGAGACGGTGTAAATACATGGAAAAACGATGATTTCCGAAAGACATTTAAAATAACACATTGAACACTATTTTTAGTTTTAACTCTGGCTCAACTTTGGACCATCACCTTTGTTTTAAGGAGCAATAAAATATATCACTATCACTTGCTCTAGCAATGCCACCAGTTGTCTACTAATTTTAAATGTTTCGGAAGACGGCTAATAGACATGACAAATGATGCATAAATGAGGTTAACTGCTTTTAGATCAACACTTCCCACTGAGTCAAATTTTGTTTTAGGATGGAAAATAAGGAAATTCATCGTATATAACGCGTACAAAATCTTGAGTGACCATGGGTGTATATTGTATACCAAATTCAGTCTACCAAGTTTTGTTAAAAGCTAACATGGCTCGGCACAGACGGGCCACAAGCGACCGTGACACTACAATCTGTTCACACGCTGATTCATACATTTTATATATTATGTCACCGTAAAATTGTAAAAACCGTTAGATTGTAAAATAACTAACGAGATTGTAAAAATATATGGAAAGATTAAAAACTATATATTTATAATCTAACGAAAAATAATGTGTTTAATTTAATAGGCAGCATATTCGCGTCGGAAGTCTATAAACATTTTACAATTTCACTAGTTTTATTACAATCCAACGGTTTTTAACATATAGACTCGCTACAAACGTGTAGTCAGTGGCAACAAGTTGTTATGCAAAAAAAATCACAATTGCATAATAGTCGCGGTCGCCGTTTGTTTGTGGCTTGTCTGCATCGAGCCTAAGAAATAGAAATTCCCAGTAAAATCCTTTGAAGCACTTAGGGTTTAATTAATTAAGAGCTTTGGTAGCAAAAGGATGTCGTGTGCGCAATCGGTACGGTCGGCAAAATACTCAACTTATTAGAAATTTATCTGCGTATACGTACCTTGTTACGGGCCATTCGCCCATCTCACTGTAACACGCAGCTAAGATTTTAATGAGAGCTACTATTTGTACAGTTTGCAAAACAATATTTTATATAATAACTTTGCATAAAATTAAAATAAATTAAATAATTTTTTTGACTTGAAGGCTTATTTGCCTTCAATATTAATTTAATGACCTAAAAATCTTAGTCTATTTTTCATTCATTGTGCATTCATTTTAATTTTCCTATTAACTAGCCTATGCGTTAAACGAGAGCTACTATCATATCAACATTTTTGCGTGAAAGAGTAACAAACATCCATCCATCCTCACAAACTTTCACATTTATAATAGCAGTGGGATAAATCAGCTGGACATAATGAAGTGTATCAAAGTCTGAGAACATAATTTCCACCCACTACCGAACAGCTCGGTAAATCACTGGAGCCTGTTCTGCTGACGCTACCTCGCTACCGTACGCACGCAACGTTGCATGATATTGTGTTCTCGTCGAGATTGCAGGCGAATGCGATGCTGTCTCAGGTTCATACCTTATTTAGTGATTAAGAACCAATACACGCATAATAGCTACTGTACAGGACTCGGACTGGGAACAAAAATAATTTATTGACTCGGTTAGAGTCTGCGCAGACGAGCCACAACCAACTGAAAAGCGGAATCATACTTTTTATAATTATAGACTTGCCGCCAGAATGTTCTGTTCTGACCCAATTAATTTTTTTTATAAACAAAAACATGATTTTCGGCCAAATTATGTATAATTAGTCATTACATTTTTTATTACACTTAAAACAATTAGGCACTATTGCTTCTTCGTTTACGTTAAAATACAATTCAATCTGAGGGTCAATTCTGCTAAATAATCTGCTAAGCCTGAAATAATACAATTACAGTCAAGTCCGGATACGCTAAAACGATATTTTCGCCAACGTTAAAACAGCGTGAAACGTGTTCTGATTGGTCAAAACTTCACGAAAATAGTTTATAATAATATGTCGCTTCACTTATAATACAATCATAGCAAAACGAAAATCTACTTACTTAGTAAAACTAAAGTAAAATACAATAATAGGGAATATGCACGTATTTTTTTTATTTATTTATATAGATTTATCTTGTTTGGTAAACCGTATGGTAAAATCAGTTTTTTGATATCATTAAAAATAACGAAGATATGAACGTTTAAAGTGGTCTATTAGACAGAGAGATCCGACGTGTATCGTGACGTCACATAACACGACTTTCATAGAAAGTTCATACTAAATTTCGTTTTGCTAGAAAGAGATAGATTACAAACTTTGACCGCTTATATCATGCTCATTTATCAACAGATATTGAAAATTTTCTCGCCATTTTCTTTATTTTTCTGTCTAGTATCATATTATTATATTTTAAGCTATTTTTATATTTTATGCATATTCCCTATTGAGGTTCTGAATGGTATTTCGACTCGCGGCCGCATATTGTGTATAGCCGGTCGCGCCAAATTAAAATGTAAGACTGTGTCCCGTCTGCACAAACCTAGTTTTAACTTTTATACTAATACTATAGCAGTATATTTAACGAGTTTCTTAACAAATTCAGTAAGTCCAAAATATCTTATTTAAATGTGGTAACATTATACGTTATCAAAGCAAGTCTGTCAGACGCGAGACACCTGCGTGTGTTTACAGAGACAACATACAGGCGAAACATGTTGGATTTATATTTTTATGAACTGTTATCTATTTAAATGCTGGGTCTAAGTTTAGGTCAAATTTATTTCAATTCTCCGAGCGAAGTAGCCACTCTTGAAATACTGTAGTGCCCAGGACAGTTATTTTTTAAACGTCGTATGGTTGCCCAAGCACATACGGCATTCTCACAACACAGTCAGCCTAGTCCAGAGGAATGACTGGTTAACCCTGTGCGGGGTTCCTCATGATGTTTTCCTTCAACGTTAAAGCGTCCGTATATATTACTTGAGAGCTGAAAAAGTCTCATTGGTACACGCCACAACCTGGGATTCGAACCTGCACTCTCTCGAGTCTACCAAACTGACTAACCAAACGGTCTACCCACTATAGGCCACGGAGATATTTAGGTCAATCCTACAACTATTGTAAATCTTAAAGTTTGTGAGGATAAATGGATGTATGGATGGTTGGATGTTTGATGCAATAACTATTGAATATATTCTGAGAAAATTTGGTATGATACCTAGTTTAAGCTTTGGGACGGGTTAGCCAATTAAAGAGAAGATTCTGTTTTGCTGGCCGATTTTATGCGGTAACTACTGTATGGATTTTGATAAAATTTTGTATGATATACCTAGTTTAAGCTCTGGATTAACATTTAACACATTGGCTCTTGTTTTTTTTTGTTTATAGTATATTCTTTTACTAGCTAGTGCACTCTTCTTTTTATTCCGAAAAAGTACAGTGTTTCCGTTGTATACTGTATTTACGCTGGCGAAGCCGCGGGCAAAAGCTAGTTATAAATATTGAGAGCCCTAATTGCACGCTAGCGTTACTAGCACACGAAGTCACCAGAAACAGTTTGTCTTAAACTGTCAATAATTAGATGATTAATATCAGCAAATTTACTTACTTTCATGTTACCTCCTACTTCCTAGTAAGCGGATGCTATAGGGTATGATAATTTAAAATATCTTTGATAGTATTGCCAAAATATATAAACCATTACTTTCTACAAAAATATGAAATATTAAAATAATAATAATAAGCTAATAATAAAAATAAGCACTTCTGAATCGCTTTTTTGCCAATAAAACGGCAATAGTTTTTTTCAGGTTTTATGTTGTTGGAACGAAATCGTAAACTTGTTTGTTTGTTGACCAATTAAGATATAAAATATAGTGTTTTATTGCGGTGCAATACACAACAGTATCTTCTCGTTCTTGTAAATTTCGCCAACCATCTGGCGGTTTGGGACGGGTGAGCCAATTATCGAGAAGACGCTGATTTGCCGGCCGATTTCATCATCATCGTCGAGTGGTACTGTCTTCGCTATTTTTTTATGGAATGGACCGGAAAACGAATATACGGATCGTCTAATGATAAGCGATTACAGCCCCCCGTGAACGGGTGCGATCATGGTCACATATGATCCGGAATCCGTAAGATAAATAAATAGAACTCTGCGCCAAAACAATAGAGCTGAAAATCGAACACACAAGTGTCAAGTAAAATGTCAAGAGTTCTATTTTCTGTTTATAGTTTTCGCAATAGTTCTGAGTTTCCTCGGACTCGCCGAATTCCGGATCATAAAATCCCAGCCCGGAATACATTATTTTCAATTTTGAAATCATTTGCGTGTTCAACTCTATGGGGTGTAATGTCTTTTGTCTATAAAGAGGAATGGTTTGTTTGTTTGTTTGCATTGAATAGGCTCCGAAACCGACCGATTTTGATGAAATTTGGCACAGATGTAGAGTAGACCACGGGGAAGGACACAGGCTAATTTTTATCGCGGCAAAACATATAGTTATCGGGATATATTCTAGTTTTATATATTTTGCAAGCTTTTGAGCGTGCAACTCTGCGATTTACGTATGTGTATCTTTCGTTTGACTAATAAACAAAGCGCATAAAATATGATTGCATAATCAGAGCTTCCATCATTCCCAAAAATAGCCTTAATTGGGACCGACTGCCGACCAATCAAAGACTATCTAATGACCCTAATAAACAGTCCCTTAGATAACCTATCCCTTCTGTTAGTCCCAAAGGTCGTGACCCTGAGGGCTGTAAACCCTAATATAAACGCCAGACTTGATTTTTACGATACGCACATAAAAGTTTATATAAACAAGGGGCGATCGTGTTTATTTACTATTTAATTATTTTATTAGTGTTTAAAAGTATTAACACGTGGTACTAGAACAGTCCAATGACTTTCTTCGCCTTCTTGACAAATTATACCTTTTTGTAGGTCGCTTATAAAAAGGCTTATAAATTGTTAAAAAGGCGTTTTCACGTTTCAGTGTGGTGCTATGGGTTTTTTATACAAATTGATGTGTATTATAAATTTCAAAGTCAAATTATACTTCAACTAGCTTTGTCCCGCGGCTCACTATCTCACAGGAATTCTTTCCTTTTTCGGGATAAAAAGTAAGCCTATGTTTAAAACCAGAGCCTAATATCATCAATTCATCGAAATCCTTTCAGTACTTTTTGCGGGAAAGAGTAACAAACATCCACACATCCATCCTCACAAACTTTCATATTTATAATAGTAAGTAGGATATATTAATCATTCAAAGTTAAATAAAGGCCTCCATTTTGACGTTACCCACCTATAGTTTAATATAAGGTATGAATTGCTTTCAATGCATATTTTGAATAGTATGCAACTTCACCAGTTGTAGTAAGAATCCCAGGACAGTAAAGTTTTTACCAGAAGTTCCTGGGAACATAGGGTGAAGGAACTTGTGCATAACGTCACCTAGCTGCGTCCAATCTAAAATTACATTTGCATGAGCGGGGTTAATATAGCGCTGACAGGACAAGGCCAGAACTATCAATAGTACAGTCGGCCACACAAGTGTTATAAAATAAATATGGCGGCTGTCACGACAGATTGTCGAGTTGCACGACAAATTGTGTGATTTGGTTGACTAGTTCTGAAATTATTAGCAAGGACACATTCAAGTAATCGAGAAATTGAACGTTAAATAACTGTTTAAATTGTGTTCGTATAAAAATTTTGTTACATTAGTATTTATAACATGTAGGTACATAATATATATGATAAAATAAATGACAAATATTTTCCTTATTTTCACAAAATCAATGTAAGTAATTTAGCGATTTGTTTCAAAATACCTACAAAATATTAGAAGTTACTATGATATGAAACATAAGTATAAAGAAATTTGATCAATTTTAGTTTAGGAATCATGTTTAAGCATTAGCATGTATTAGTTACTCCACTATCTATTAACATTTTACTACCCATTGTAGACTGTAGAGGAATTTATGAACGTTTAGAACATCGAACCGTTTTCGCGCACGACTGTACAGTAATAAATGTAAGACATTTTGCGGTGAACGCTCTGTAATGAATCTAAGTGGAGATAGATTTGTTTGTGTGTTTGTTCTAAATGACATAACGAGGCTTTCCGTGTATGGAAACAGACAACTCATTTAGTTCTTAGGGCCTGTTGGCTGTTTGCACTCCTATTAACCCTAAAGTGCATTCCGAACCTTATAAATGATGTTGCCCGCGACTTTGTACGTGCAAAAAGATCATCGCGGGAACCGTACATTTTGCTGTGATACAAAGTAGCCTGTTAATCCGGAGTCGAAACTACTACCTATCGTACCAAATTTCGTCAAGATTCAAGCTGTTTAAGTAACACACACACACACAGACACACAGTTCTAAAGCGTAGCATATTTTTTTGTGTGCTAGTTTAAAATTATGCATTTTTCCATTGCTATCAAAATGCAACATTCTTTCTTTTCGAAAAATCATCAATACAATTTAATCCCCTGCAGGGCTTCTGTTGATGACTGTCGTTGTTACAAAATAAGACATGTTGTATTTTTTTAAACAAAAGAAAATCACTATAAGAGAAAATATTTCCATCACAAATATGACTTATAATCGTGTATTTTGCAAGCGATACACTATCTGGGGGCAGCTGTGATAACCCCCGGCGATTACTACACAATTACACAAGAGTCTTGTTCTGCATACAGCGCATCCATTTATGTATCAATTAGCAATTACTTAGACTTTAGAGTATTAACTTCTAATAAATTAGACATAATATGAGAAAGAGTATGCTGAGCTAAATATTTGAAGAGATTTCATAATTTTGATAAACTTTTGGGAAGAGAGAGCTCAGAATCTCAATTCTCATATTTAAAGTATACTTTCATTTTACTTTGTCTGTATTGTAAGTGAAGCGACATCATGAACTGATTTTATGAAGTTTCAACCAATCAGAGCGCGTTTTACGTTGGTTCAACGTTTACGAGAATACCGTTTGACAGTTTAAGCGTATCGGGACTCGACTGTACAGAATTGACCCTCAGCTTTGTGACGATGGGGCTGGCTCAACTTAAGTGATACCGTGGCTTTATAGAAAACTGGCATGATACGATGCTTGTGGTGGTTTTGCTGAACGAGAGAACGGACCCTTGGGAAGGCTTGCGAAGTCTTTGCAATTCCTCCGGGTTCAATGGTCTTACGATCAGTTTGTCGTTTGATCTCTATGTCTATAAAAATATAGTTTTGATGAAATTTGGCACATACACAGAATACGCCACAGGGTACATTTTGCACGTACAAAGTCGCGGGAAATATTTAGTCATAAATATATTATGTGAGAAAGTATTTTGTACACGACTGTACGAATTGTAGTTGTCAGCTTACGCATTTAATATTTAATTTTATGTATAATCCACGTTCATATGACGAAATATGAGTAGAAAAATGTGTAATATCCACAGAAATATGTATAATATCCGTAGAAACTTCTAGATATGGCTTACAGACCGTTGACCCTGCCGGAAGCGATGATATATTTGTAAACACATGCAGGCGCGAGTCAACCTATTACTTAGTTACTTGTTTTAAAGATCTTTTATTTGGTATTTTCGGGTTAGACTAGTCTATATAAAATGTAATTTTTGAATTAGAGTATTTACAAATTTTTGGTAACGTATAAAATTCCAACTTCGAAACATGTTAAAAATATTTTGCTTCTTCGAAAAAAAAAGAACAGAAAATCTTTTTTTTTCTCAATTAATGCTTATTATATTATGCTTGGTGGTTAATGAAAATATTATGGTCGGTACAGTCACATACATTTTAACATATTATATTTTATGCACCTGAGAATGTTGAGCTTTTCTTCACAACCGTACACGCGCAGGCGCACGATTGTTTACGAAGCCAGTTTTGTTTATTTTCGCTTGATATAGATTAAAAAGCTTCTAAACTCATTTCAGGCGTTTATTAGTGAAGTTATGTACAGTCATATCCGTTTTATAGGGCTATATCGAGTTACTCGTGGAAAAACCTTCAAGAAGGGAGCGTATTTCCTCCTAAAAGGCCGGCAACGCACTTGCAACTTCTCTGATGTTGCGGGTGTCCATGGGCGACGGTAATCGCTTTCCATCAGGTGATCCGTTTGCTCGTTTGCCCCCTAGTTTTATTTAAAAAAAATATTCCTTGCGTATGACACTACAGGGGGTACTTTTTACTTACAATTATGTCGATTTTTTTGTAGTACTATTATTATTTAAGACTGTAAATAAACATAATGAATTAATCTTATAAATAACCTCAATAATAATGTATGACCTTAACATAAAAAAGTTATTTTGCTACATATTAATAAAAAAATTATACGACATATTTCTATAGAGCATTTATTTATGCTTGGGAGAAAATCATTCTTAATTAGTACCAACAACAAACTACTGCACCATCTCTCGCACAGTTTCATAATAATCATAAAGTCAATCATAAAAATTATGACAAGCGTGAGGTCTGTAGATAAAAAATATCATCTGTTGAATTGAACTCATAAAATCCATTATTTTTAGTACGAACTACGAACATATCTCGCCACGGTTTTATAGACTTATTCGGTTTGTTTCTATCATAAAACTTTTGTGATTACTAGGAAGTAAAGAAAGCATGTGTGATATAAAAAAATACCTTATTGCATTACCTTAGAGTTTAATTTATTTTAAGTTGTTACGAGGTTATTTTTGATATAGATTTGTTCGTAAAAATGTACTTGTTTTATGAACGCTTATGTTGCTCAATCAAATATATTTTTGTAAAGATGTACGAAATGTTTACACATTTATTAGCACACGTGTTTCAATGAGTGAAATATTAATTATTTTTTACTTTTCTATTTACTGCTAGCTGTTGCCCGCGGCTCTGCCCGTATTAAACAGTATCCCACGAGGACACTGTACTTTTGTGGGATAAAAAGTATCCTATGTTTTAATCCATAGCTTAAACTACTACCATACCAAATTTCATGGAAATCCATTTAGTAGTTTTTGCGTGGAAGAGTAACAAACTTCCATCTATGATCACAAACTTTCATATTTATAACTAGCTGTTGCCCGCGGCTCTGCCCGCGAAAATACAATATTCCATGGGAACACTGTACTTTTTCGGGATAAAAAGTATTCTATGTTTTAATCCACAGCCTTATCTACTACCATGCCAAATTTCATGGAAATCCATTCAGTAGTTTTTGCGTGGAAGAGTAACAAACATCCATCCATGATCACAAACTTTCACATTTTGATTAGTAGTAGGATAAAGAGTTCATCTTTTTCATTTCAAGTAGGTACATAATGAATATATTTAATACATACAGGTGGTAACTAATATCTATTCTGTGATACAGGGCTCATTTAATACACACGCGTATCATTGTTTATAGGGCCTGGGAAGCGTTTTATGAGTTCCCTAAACACAAGCGTAACGACTGGAGATTACTAAATACGGTTTACGACTAGTACGCTTTAAGAATGGTTCTGCATTCATTAATATAAAATTTGGGATCATAGCACAGTGAAAACCTCAGTGTAAACGATGAAAATATTATTGTAATTTGTAAATATTTTGATAAATATCGATATTATTTGCGTAATATTAAAAAAAAAAAACTTTTACATACAATGTGATTCTAAGCTTCATGTAGCTTTTTGTAGGTTATTCTAACTTTTGGACTAAATGAAAATTTATAATTACTATATAAATATATAATATAATGTATGAATTTACATTATTATTTTTTTGGCGTCTAAATACACTGACTTTGCTGGTATCGATTTTAGTGTACTTTTCCCTTTATAAGGACAAAGTTTTTATGAGATTTTTATAACCACAGCCGTACGATATGGAATGTGCTGCGTATATTAATTATAATTAAATTCAATGATGATATCTAACTCTTGAACTATGAATTAATTATTATTAATGTAGTTATGTTAAATTATTTATAGGATTGAAGTTTGTGAGAACCAATTCAGAACACGCTGTATAGAGACCAATTCTCAATGTAAAATACAACTAATTTCCGATCTTATTATATCTTCACACATATAACACGGGAACCTAAATTGGCTTACTAACCTTACCTTAGCAAATTTTACAGTTTCCTCTGACGCGAACGAAGTAATTAAACTATAAGGGTAAGAAAGCGTGCAAAGCCACGGGTACAAGCTAGTACTTCACACGCCATTAGACAATGAAGACTGACGTGCGAAACTGATATGACCGTTCGCCTGTTGCCCGTTAGTGACAGCCTGCTATGAACTATTTAGATGTTCATTGCAGTCAACCTATGAACCTGTCAGTTAGGGGCCGTCCATTAATCACGTGATGTTTTTAACAACATTTTAGACCCCTCCCCCCCTGGTGATACGTGGTGAGGTTTTATACTACCGGCCCCCCACCTAAGATCACGTATATTTTTTTGTACATAGTAAGCAGGTCATGTTTGAAGAAAAAAAATTAACTTAAAAAACAATTTAGTCGAATAATTTAAGCAATTAAAAACTATACAAGTCACTTGTGAGTATTTAAACAATACTACGAATCTACAACCGATAAGAATTTCGGTATGCATAGACTAGATTCGAAAATTAATACACGTGATGTCTCCTGAAGCCTGAAGGTAATTTTTTTCGGACCCCCCTCCCCCTTTAGGCATCACGTGATTAATGGACGACCCTTTACTACTCACAACTAGGTTTATAGGAGCAAGTGAACATCAGTCTTAATAATATTAAGGCGTTTACACAAAGAGCGTATGAGACGATAGTCAATATTATTGACCCTACTAATATCAGTCCGAATGACAGTTTGGTTTGCGTATGTACTCATGGACGTAAAAAAAAAAGGCGGACGGAAGGTGAGCTAAGCATTGAGTGAAGCCCAACAATGGCGGAGAGGCCCAGTTGTGTGAGATTTACGGATAATTACCATTGGCGTACTGGCGGCCGATCGTCTTACTTTGCTGTGAATGTGTGCGTGCGGCACGTGTCGCTACGATATAGCCGTATTACTTACCTTTTTTTACGTTCATGTATGTACTATGTAAAATTTTTTGCGTTATTGGTGATTTTGTGTCCCGGATTCGAAAACCTATTAGACGAATATTTTGTGTTTCTTTTTCTAATCTACTAATACTTCGAGTAAAGCTCGGTTACTCATACTACGGTACCACATTCGGCTACTACTTTGTAATGCATCTCCACGCCAAAAGAATATGAATTATAAGATAAAAAAGTTAATCCTTTTACACAAGGTGCATTTTACAGTAACCCATTATATTAAAGGATCTTCATTGATTATAATAAGATTTAATATAATGATAATCCTGTACTCTTGTATATAGGCTTACTTACAATGTCTCTGTAATAATAAAACCAGTTAGTACTAGTCTAGATAATAATGAAGACATATTTATTTGGCAGCGATCGACATAATAAGATCACATTAATTGGCCTATAAATTACAAAGAGCCGACATAGCATACGAAATTATCATACAATGATATTGTAATGTAAATGCTTTATAATATGTTACCATTTTCTTAATAATAATACTTCATATTATGCATGATAATCCAAAAACTATAGCCCGACTTCGTAAACTATATAGCCTATGTTACCCGGGCTATTATTACGAATCTATTGACATTTGATACCTCATTTTTTAAAATCAGATGAGAAGATTATGCGCTAAGATGGAGCAAACATACATACGTACATAGACTGACAAAATCAATACCCTTTTGGTTTCGCCGTAGTCGGGTAAAAAGTGTGTGTGTCAGTCAGCTCCGACGCACGACGGGAGTTTACTCCATGGAAGATTTTATTTATTATAAAGATTTAAAATTTATTAGGTAGGTACGATTAATATACAGGCTAGGTACTTAAAATATCAAAAATTTGTTATTTGTAGTCAACACTGATCAGTGCACACACATGCGCACATAACAATTCTCATTCAAATTATCAAGTTTGTTCTTCTTCTTCTTTTAAAATGGCTCCTTAGATCAAGTTTGTTTGTTTGTTCTTATGTCAAAATGACATCAAAACTAACGCATAACGTATAACGCGTCAAATCTATTTTCCATAAAGTTACATAATATGAAAATCGATTCTCCGAGTAAACTCCGAAAATTAAAGAAATAATATTTGTATTTTGTTCTATTTACGTACAAACTTTAGAAATATAAAAATTAAAAATTCAAGCAGGATTTTTTAGTAATCACTATTACACTTATTTACATAATAATTAACCGACTTCAAAAAAGGAGCTTCTCAATTTGACCTGTATGCTTGTTAATACATATAAGTATTACACCTATTAACATATTCAAAGTCAACCTACATTTTGGTGGTATTCGTCGTTTTTAGGCGCCGTACACCATCTTGTCTCTTAAAATACCAATTTTAAAGCCAATTATAAACAGTCGCTCATACCTACAATATATTATTAAGAAAAATGAGTACAAATAAGTAAACTATGAACTTGGGACGTGTTTATCTTAATGACTTGACAAATAGGTCAGATAAAAAGTTTATGTTGTCATTTTTAATTTAAACTAATTGTAAAATTTTGCATTTACATATTTAAGTTTGTCTGCGATAAAAAGGAGCCGGGTATAATATTAGCAGCTTTTAAAATAACATACTTATGTAATTGTGTAAAAAAATCGCTAGTGTTTACTGTTAACCACTCCTAGTGTCTACATAATTATTATGTTAAAAAAATATTAAAAACATTGTTGATTATTTGAAGTTTGTCAACCCTAAATCACGTAGAGTAAGCCCTACGTTAGGGATGGGCGTTGAATGAACGAACTGTTTTATTAAACTGTTTATTTGTCATGAACGGGTAAACTAGTTTAGCGTCTACTGATAAACTAGTCTATGCGTGAACGGTTGCCATATGCCGGAACGGTGCGTGCGACAGAGACCGTTCGTCGCGACGCGACGACACGATCGACGGACGGGCGCGGGGCACGACGACTCGGCACAAGCAATACGTCTATCTCTGTTCTTTACAGTAATGAACCTGCCTGCCTACCAGTCCTAAGCCTGGAAAAAGTATGAAGGGAAGTTCATTTCCACCGCTCACAGATTAAACCGTCTCGTCGTTCGTCGTCATCACTAGTCGCGTCGATCAGCAAACGACAACAAGTTTGTCAAAACAGTTAATGCTGAAAGTCGTTCATTCAACAAAACTACTTTGTTTGTCATAGTTTATTGCACAGTTCAGTATTCGTCGAACACGTAAACTAGTCGAAAAAAAAACTGTTTTTCAACTAGTTTACGATGAACGATAAACAGTCTCGTTTCGTTGATCGAAAAAGCGTCGACGACACACCACTACCCTACGTGATCTAGGGTTGACAATAGAAATTTTTAGACAAATCTTTAAAAAACATGTTCTGTTTAACCATAATATCTGTCATAACTTATGTCGGAAAAAAAGAAATTTGTTTCGTGTGTCAACCCTAGTATGTTAGTGCTTGTCGAAAGCTAACACTGTTCGTAACTCGTTTGTCCACCGTTGGCCATTGTGACATTATTTATGGTAAATTTTATTTACCAATAACTCGCACAATATCAAAGTATGATTTATACTAGAATGGCAGGTGCTTGCAACTTCGGTCGCACTTTCTATACATTTAGAGAAATTATAATATTATTATAATAGAAACTGCTTTTTTTACTAATTGATATCGGCTTATCAGCTATCTGTTCGCCGGTTTAATTTTTTAGGTTTATTAAGCTTCATTCAACTTTTGAGGCATCTAAAAATATAATCCTTTACCTGTACCATGGTTTATGGGTTCTTCTTTAAGTTTACCGCTTCCTTGATTTGTGCCTTATGGACGTGAGTTCCTATGGCGCTGATATGAATATGTAATTGATCCTTCCTCAAAAATATAAAGCGTATACCTTTGAACCAAAATATCTATACTACAAAATTTACAGAGTAATCCTGTAGCTATAATTATTTAGTATGTTTTTTGATATTGAAACAACATACTCAAACTTTCTTTACAAGCCGTTGTTACCGTATTTTGTAGCTGTTACATACAAAGCATTTTTTACATATTCCACATAAAGACTCGAGGACATTGTTACAGAATCCTTAAATCACGTATTTGTGTAACTATTAAAGGGACGCAACTTTTTTTTTATTTATTGTACGCGAAAACCTTCAGTTTTATACAATACTTGGTCACCCGCTGGCGATCCTTCTCAGAACCTAGAAGGTGATTCATATTGCGTCTCATTTATTTTAATTGAGCTGTCAGTTCGCGTATTGAAAAATAAAATGTCGGTGTGCCCGTGTCCACACTCCGGGGGTTCAAGTGAGGCACATTAGTAAAGTGCTCTGATGTCACGCGTATTTCGAGAACTTATCGAGATTAATTTCAATAATTGATTAATTGTTTATATTTTATGCTAATTCATTTTAGCATCATATCAATTTACTAGTTACAGCCTAATTTAAATTACAATACATTTGACACTGGCAGTGACAAAAATAATATTAAATTTTACGCTATAATTAATGTCATGATATTTGAATTATAGCGTTGTAGAAATAACGTCATAATAAATCTAATAAACATGTTGTAACGCCTTATGATTATATTATGTTTATCCTTTTCTTGAGGATTTTAATTTCATTCACGGGCAAAGAAAATAAAGAATAACATATTTTATCAGGTACAATTAAAATCAAACTCGCGTCGAATAATTTAAGATAAAATTGAATAAATTTTAATTAACGAACAATCAATTCTCGAAACCAAATATTTGCATGCAGGTCAATGATACGAACAATTTTTAAAGTATAAAAAATAAATCACCATGTATCCAGACCTTATATCACGCCAAGTAAAGGAGCCGTATTTTTTGCACAGATTTCTGTGAGACCTTAATAAATCTGTCTTCTGTGTTAAGGAGTTAAGAATTAAGCTTCAGCATTTGTCGGATCCACCGCCGTATATTTCGAATCAAAATGAACCGTGAACGCGTTATGGAGACATTAATATTATTTATGTTAACACCAAATGAAATGATAATTTGTTAACATTTCTGTGATTTATTGTGTCTTAAACTTAGGATATAACTTAATGTGTTACGTTTTATTCTTAGATTTTTCCATAGTCGTAAACAGCACCTTGTAATTTTATGATAATCTGTTTGTCTTTTAATCCATATTTCTTTGATTTATGTGTCTACTGTCTATTATTATTGTACAGTTTAATATTAATAAAGCATTAATGATTTGCTGAATAAAGAAGAGTTATTTTTCCGTCTATAATATTATCATTTAATTTGTTGTATATTAAAGATATCGCATTTCAAATATCTTTATTATATAAAACTTATCTATTAAAACATTCTATTTAATATATATTTTACATTTGTTTTGAGATTTTTGACTCTATGTTTCGAAGAATAGGGTAGAAAGTCGTACGAATTCAGTTTTATTTCTTGCTGTCATCAATAACCATTGATGTTATTTGTAATCCTGATAATCTTCACGCCGTACTGGCCGTGAGATGAGCAAGAACATGAAAGAGTTAACGATGTCTCGTGTATTTTATTATTATTAATAACATTCGCACATGTAACGGATCTTGCTAATCAAAGTTGATTCGTTTTGACGGTACTAGTTATTAATTACTTTCATTATATTGTCAGACTAGCTTTTGCGGATAGGGTTTTAGCTCCTTTTTAACTCCTTTAGAGGATGAATATAAAAAACATAATATGAAGCCTCAATTCTAAAGAATGTTTATGCAAAATTTGTAGTAGATTGGACCAAGGAATCACGTTGTCCATACGTAATACGTATATAACGATTCCTTTATGTGGCGTAAAATATTCGTTACCCTCCATTTTTCACCCCTATAGGAGGAGAATTTCGAAAAATAGTTACTTATCAGATGCCTACGTTATATAAAGAACACACCCTCTGAGTTTCACGTCTACGTCATCATCCGTTTAGTCTATGCGTTGATACTTTTAGGTTGTCCTTTCTAACGTTAGGTCCAAAATTGAGCCAGAGTCAACATCAATGAAATGGTTGCACATGGTTGGCAATCTCGAAAAACACCGGTTGTCTAACACAGAAGTTATGAGCGAGGATAATATCAGTTGTTCTATAGACAAATCAGGCGTGAGACGATGTATGAAAAACCAGCCAACGTAGAGTTTCGTACCATTATACCAACATTTAACATGTTTACTTATTATTTGGTTATAGTTTTCCTTAAAAACTCATCACATGTACTAGCATCATGACTTTTCTGTTTGGTATTAATCTTATATTAATAACGCCTCACACCTAGATCCAAAATCACTTAATTAAAATTGAAATTCATGCCCTGATTATATGACGGTGGATATAATTTTTCAATGTCTTGTCAGAGTCCAAATTATGTTGAGTAATATTCGACGACCTTTTAAATAAAAACATCAAAATCAAAAAAGGTAGTATGCGCGAAATCTGTAAAACTTGTTTCACATCCAGCACTTTTAAAACTTTCTTCCTATCTAGCGGGATTTCTTACCTGTTGTCGTCCCTTTCGCGCTTACATAATCACGATTGCGGATCCTGTGCGCGAAAAAGACAGCCTACATGAAGACGTCACGCGGAGCGAAGGCGCGCGTGTTCTTGCACTTGTTTTATTTATTTTGTGAGTCGCCATATTTTTTTCTTTTTTTTTCATTCGTTTTCTCAATGCTACGTCTTTGTTCGAGGGGCGCAATCGTCTGGCCAGTAAGTTGGATAATTTCTTCATTCCAAGCCCACCCGACAATTTTCTTGCTGCATTATTATGTTATGAGCTTGATTTGTTTAATAATTTTATTACTGGGCGCATTGCGCGTGCGCTATTCTGTTTTTATTCGTGGGCAAACGCTTGTGGCTTTTGTTTATTTGCTTATCGTAAATTGAATAACCTATTCAAATACTTCATATTCTCTACATATTATTAAGGTTGGTTTAAAGACTCTGTTAAATAGACTTGTCTTTATTAACAACGAACGAATATACTACATTTAACAAAACAGACCGTGCAAGATATGCGGTCGTTATGCAAAAATCCGGAGAAGATCTTTGAGATCAGTGTTTCGGACAAAAATAAAACGGACACAATGGACCGTCGAATTCTGAAAAAAACTAACCGATTTAATACAAAATAACTAAAACAGAATATTAATGTAAGATCTCCGAGGACAGCATCGCTATTATTTAGTTCCAGCTGAATGACTTTGGTTTTTGTACTGGACCAATCGTCGAATTATTGACATATAATGCAAATGTCTAGTTTTTCGTGTATCTCTACCTTAATTTGCACCTGAAATGCCTTCAGACTCATTTAAATTCCTGACTGCGGTTTTATACGTTAGACTCTAAAATATTCTTCAATTACATCAAAGTAAACTTTAACCGAATAATTACTTAAAAAGCAAAGCAAAATCTCTTAACGCATTCTCGATTTAAAGTAATTCTAGATGTATGATTTGCGAAGGTCAATCTTCTTTTCTTCTCCCTTTCCATGTTTTTCCTTTGTGTTCATTGCTTGCTCCTCCTCCGTTATCTCTTTATCTTTTACCACTTCACTCAAACTACACATAAAATATATTATTTTATGTGTAGTTTACTAATTAAATACATTTAAAAAGTACCAAAAAAAATTTTTTTTTTGCGAAATTGGTAAACAAAACCTACATCATTAGTTTACTCACATCATATAAAAAAACATTCATTATGGTAAGCATGAACTTAAACGCACAAATATGGGAGATATTTACAAATATATTCCGGCGGCCATATACTTCATATACTACTTCATATACTATAACCTACAAGTGACGTCATTTGTAGGTCGACACTAGTATGGAGCGTTTTAGGAGACTCGCGAAATTTTTTATACAAATCGCTGTACCTTTGAAAATATTGACTTTTGATATACGGTTTCTTCTGAGAAGTTACTCATATTTAAGAGTACTATTCATTTATGCAATAAAAAAAAAATTGTCTGATTGCCTATTGTCTTCTTCTCTAACCTTCTGTTTCTGTTCCAGGCTAGCAGCGGCTGCTGCGGCGGCTGCGGGCGCGACGAGCGAGCTGAGCTACCTCGCGGCCCTGCACCCCGCCTACAGACCTGTACCTTATGACCATCCATTGTATGGTGCTAATACTTTAAGAGGTAAGTCCTAATATCATTAATACGTGAAGCAAAAATTTAAAGTATAGATTTACGAATTGTGCGTACGGATTAGAGGGAAATATGGCACAATTAAAGTTGCTGCTGAGGAAAGCGCGCGAAAAGTATTTATTTTTAAATAATGCTTAGAAATACATGAAATTAATGAAAATATCAGCAATGCACACTACCTCACTCATACTAGCATTTTTGTATAAATTACAGTAGGTTTGTCACAATTGTCAATGAGAGTTCAATCCAAAGGTTCAATCTTTCTTTCAAATTCCATAAACACCATTTACACATTTTTATTCCGTATATACATGGTGGTAAAAGGTGGTAAAAGAAACCTAGAAAAGTTGAAACTTTAAAATTTGAACCTGAGGTTATGGTGGAATTTCGGCCACAGGGTTACCTCTAGTACTTATAACCCCGTAACAATAGTTAGGATTGTAATATAGTTATCATTTGAGTTAAGGAATGCTGCTTTCAATTTAAACCCCTAGCAACTTGTATAAGAAATGGCAAAGGAAAACTGTTTGAGGTTGCTACTTGCTAGCAACCTCAAACAGCCTCCGTGGTCTAGTGGTTAGAGCATTGGCTCTCGACTCGGAGGTCGTGGGTTCGATTCCCGCATTGGAACAACAAAAAATGTTGTTTCCAAGTTTGGTTAGGACAATGCAGGCTGATTACCTGATTGTCTGACAAGAAAGATGATCCATGCGTCGGATGGGCATGTAAAAAGTCGGACCTGCGCCTCATCTCTCGTCAGTCGTGTCGGTTATCCGTCCCACTGGATTACGAGAGTAAAGGAAGAGAGAGTGCTCTTGTGTACTGCGCACACACTTGGGCACTATAAAATTACTCCTGCGTAACTGGCCTGGTTTCAATGGAACCGGTCACCGTCACCGAGATCGGTGGGGAGTCATTATTGCTAGCGCCTCTAGTATTTTATTAATCTTCGTATACAAGTTTCATTGTCAGAGTTCGAATGTCAAGTTGCACCGTGCTGCACAGCACATTTGCAGTATATTATGACTGATGTCATATTAAACGTGTATCTTTTTGTGTAGTAAATAAAGGTCAATTTTGAATAGCTATCATAAAATTGTATCGCTACGTAGCGTCGCGTACCGTCGTAGTGTAAACTAACCCTTATTCTCCTTGTACAATCTATATAAAATTATTCACCAAGAACAGACAATAAAGTATCATTGCTATAGAGATTAAAGTTGTATGTGTAGCTGTTCTGAAAAGCTCTCGTGTATAAACTGCCAGTAACAATTTTATTATGTTTATGATAAATATTGTAATAAGATATAGCTCCCATGGTCTATTGGACACAGTATGCAATTCTTATAATGCAACGCTATACGTATGATAAGGCGTAATATTAAACCTTGATAACAGATCTGAAATGTGCATTATCTGGGGGTACGGCAGTGCCCCCGCCAAGACGAGCTAAGCGAAGCGCAGGGGCACTACCAGACCACCTTATCTCAAAGCGTTTCGTCGATTTATGAACCCTCATAACTGGGTTTAGATTATACCAGATAAACAAAATTTTCAGGATATATTCCCAGTAGCAAACTAACTAAATATGTAAAGTGTTGATTGCATAGGTTTTATACTTTAGATTTTATTGATACCTAAAAGACCTTGATTTTCTTTCTGACTCACTGATGATCAACAAAATTATAGGGTACTTTCTGATGTCCTAGAAATCTGAAATGTATTATGTAAGCTAGTTTTAGCACATAAACGCCACAAAAATTTTCAAACTTGGAATTTTTATCCTCCAACTCCTTAAACTAGATGAAAATTTGTAAGAGACTAACCCACACAAATCTTTATTCTAGAGGTCTGAATATTGTTGTTCGTCCGTTTTATAAATAGTAACAATAAAATAAAAAAGAAAATAAAAATATCGTCAACAACTTTCAAAAAGAAGTGAAATCTCACCAAAAACATTTTAATGTAAAGTGATGCCAAGACTCGCACTGTCAAAATCATCTCTATCAGATCTCATGTAAAACCAAGCCTCTGACTCTACGAAACTTCTAACTCTACCCATCTTAACTCTACAAGCCTAAATTCACAAACTCTAGACCATAGTCAAGTTATGTGGCTTGGCCATTTCGTTCCAACAAAAATAGTAAAACAGAATAACAGTCCCGGGTATATTTTTCACCATACACCCAAGTGAATATAGCGAAATGGAAATGTAGTCAGGCTTCTATAGTAAAGGTGGATAGAGTTAGAAATTTAGTAGAGTCAGAGGCTTGGCTTTACATGAGATCTGTTATTTTTTAACAGTGCGAGTCCTGGCATTACTTTACATGAAAATGTTTTGATGGGATAGTAATTTGTCTGTTACTTGTTTTGTTCTTTGAACACATATTTATAAGTCGGTTAAAATGTCTCGTATTATCACCTTCAATAAATATTGGTGTATCAGATTTGTTTATTTCTTTGTTGTTTTTTGTTTGTTGTATTGCCACAGCTTATAATTGTGAATTAATATGAAACAAGATACTGCGTAGACTGAAACAAAATAATGTTTTTAACTTAGCATATAAAATTTCATTGTATTAATATGTGAAGCAAATGTTTCAAGACGGTTTTACGAGAATTGTGCATACGGATCAGTGTGAAATTTGGCACATTTAAAGTTTAAGTGGATGGAGGAATGCCGAAAGCTAATATTTTAAAAGTAACGACAAGAAATACTTAAAATAAATTAAATTTATGAAAATCTCAGCAACACACACTACCTTACACATACTAGTATTTTTTGTATATTACAGTGGGTTTGACACAATTATCAATGAGCGTCAATCTTTCTATCACAATTCATAATATTATTATTGCGTATCTAAGAGGCGAAAGAAACCTAAATAACCTAACCAAGAGCATATTGTCAGGACATGTCTAAGGAGGGTTCCGTAACTATAAACGCGTAATATGTTTTTTTTTATTACTCCAAAAGATATTGTCCGAATTGGTTTACAATAATTTTTCTAAAGAGTTTTTAGCATGATCTATCAGCATGGAAATTTGCAAGTTCCTATCTCCTATAGTTTAAAAATGCTAGGGGGGGGGACCAACTTACAAACTACTTTGGAGGCCGATTACTCGAAAATGGTCAACTTTATAAAAAAGTAACGTATGAAACCTTCCCTTTATTTTTAAAAGACCTAATCTACGATATCCCACACGATGGGGAAGAGTGTAACTGCACCAAATTTCATCAATTTATATTCATAATTACAGGAGCTAGAGGCGCGGACAGACAGACAGACAGACAGACAGACAGACGGACAGAGCGAAACTATAAGGGTTCTTTAAGTATTACGGAACCCTAAAAAGGTGAAACTTTAAAATTTAAACATGAATAATGGTCGAATTTCGATCGCAGGGTGACCTCTAATTTAATTAAATGACGTCCAAGACATCCGTGGCAACACTAGCGACTTTTAAGTTATTCGCGCTGTTATGAATCTTATGTACTTACTCGTATTAATCTATCACGTCAATTATAACAACTCAATAAACTTATTACTGATCATAAAATCTCGGCCACTATACCAGTCATAACATAATTAAGGCGTATAAAAAAGGGCGTCAAAAACAAAATGAAATGGCGCACGCAAGAAACTTTACCCTTCACAGAAATTTCAGGTCCGAACTGTTTATGGGTAAAAAATTGCGAGGCGTGTCGTGTTACGGCAGCAAGGCTCCCCTTACACGTCCTCAGATAACGCTCAATTAGGTGCCATTTTTTATTTTGGACGGTTCATGCGCGGTGGGTTAATTTAGCACGTGGCAAGATTTTGTATCTGACGCATGAATAGAATAGTTGCGAGATAAAATGAATGGGGTAGGAAAACATGAAAGGATTTTATTTTTTTCTATGTACATTGTGCAACGAATTGGATTATTTAAGCTGTAATGTCCTTTCGAAGCAAACTTGATAATAAAATTGTATAGAATACAATTATTTATCAACTAGCTGTTTTCTGCGGCTCCGGATACTATCGGGTATCCCGCGGGAATACTGTACTTTTCCGAGATAAAAAATAGCCTATGCTTTCATTCAGATCCTAAACTACTCGTTCGTTCGTTCTAACTTAAGAGCTTCGCTCTTGTCGGTGGAGATTTCTCCATTCCTCTCTGCACTCCGCCCTTCTCTTGACTTCCTGATACGACACGACCATCACTTTCTCCTTCACCTGGTCCATAAACGTTTTCCTCGGCCTTCCACGTTTTCTTCTACCTTCAACCTTCCCTTCAATTATTCCTCTCATAAAGTTGTCGTGCCGTATCAAGTGTCCTAACATCTTTCCTCTTCTGTTCTCAATGGTCTTTAATATATCTCTCTTCTCATTAACTAATGCCAAAACTTCTTCATTACTTTTCTTTTCAGTCCAACGTATTCTCTCCATTCTTCGCCAACACCACATCTCGAATGCTCTAATGCCAAAACTTCTTCATTACTTTTCTTTTCAGTCCAACGTATTCTCTCCATTCTTCGCCAACACCACATCTCGAATGCTTCCAATCTCTCTCTATCGCGTTGTGTCATGGTCCACGTCTCGCTACCATACAAAGCAATGCTCCAGATGTATATTTTAATTAGCTTTTTTCGGATGTGACGTGATATGCGGGCTTTTTTAAAGCCCGCCTAAACTACTACCATTCCAAATTTAATCTAAATCCGTTCAGTAGTTTTTGCGTGAAAGAGTAACAAACATCCATCCATACATCTATCCATCGATACATACATCTTCACAAATTTTCACATTTATAAATGTGTATAAATAAATATTAGTAGGATAAATCAGATGTTATAAAATTAATAAATATAGAAAAGTTTACAATAAAAAAAGTAAAAAAATCATTAATTAATTGGCACGAACTGTGCACATCGTAAGTTCTCCCGATTTTCATTCATGGTTATACCTCGCATAACACATCCACGTATTGTTTACCGAACGGTCAAGTAGTTGCGGCGTTTGTGCATCAAGTTTCGTCTACTACCGGACAATGGATACCCTACGAACTACAGACCTACTGAACTAGTGGGATGTAGCCTTGACTGTCACAACATGTGGAAGAAGCTTCCATTGATGTATTCTCTGACGCTGCTTCTTTCTTTGTGCGAAGTTAAATGTATAATAAATTGGAATACTTTTTTGATCCGTTATTGGTTTTTGATATCATCGAAATTGTTAAATTTTACTCTTTGGAATATATTATTTGTAATTGATTACCAAAAAGGCGGCGGTTATTATAATTCAAAACAAATTGCCTGATACACCTATCTTATTTAATATAAAGGCAAAGCTGATTGACTGATATATCAACGCACAGCCCAAATTTTATAAAATCTTGTACACATATTCGTCATATGACGTAGGCATCCACTAAGCAAGTATTTTTCAAAATTCTACCTCCAAGGTGGCAAAATAGGGGATGAAAGTTTAAAACCTAATTTCATGCAGACGAAGCCGCTGGCAAAGTAATGCTAGTGTTTAAAAAATTGAAAAACTTTTTTGTTTAGTTATTGGTTTTTGATATCATCGAATTTGTTTAATTTTACTCTTTGGAATAATACATTCTCTTTATAATTCAAAATTCAAATTGTCCGATACATTATTCTTAAAAATCTTCACAACATATTTAAAAGTAGGTATAATATATCACAATTCACATGTAGACATCATCGCAATATACTGGAACCCTTGAAACAGTAAACAAAGGTATGTTATGCTACGGTTAAACATAGATATTGTGAAATGGCCTATGTGCGTATTACCGATTCGTTGTGGATATTTCAACTCCTTTGAATATATGATTAGTGCTGGCCGTATTGTACGGTGCAGAACATACAGTAATTTATTCCGAAATGCTCCAGAAAAGAGTTGAGGAAACAGAACGGTCCCTACTTGAATAAACACGGCCAATAACTGTGTATATAGAACTTTTTTTTATTTAGATATTAGTATAAACAGATACCTAGCAAATTAAAACGGTTAAGTAGTTGTTAAAAATTAGAGGTAGAAGATTATGATAGTCATAGATAAATTAAGTTAAAAGACCGATGACTGCATAAAGAAGTAGAATACTTAATAACTTCTCAAGTGTAGGGGGATTTTATTTAAAACATTTAATAAGACCAAACTGTAAAATGGCTTAATAGCAAGGTCGAAATCCTAACCCTTTTAGTCAAATGCATGCCAATTTTAACCCATGTCTTAAGCATGGTGCTTTAATAGCCTTCTACATATCTGACATCGGGACTTTCTCGGACACTTTTGAGTTCTATTTCGAGAGCATAAAGTTGGGAATAGAGTAGCTGGGGTTAGGAAATGAATGGTAGCAGTCGTGAGTTCAAATCCTAATTAACACCTCGCTGTATAGATAAATTGAGTTGATAGTGTACGTATGTGGCATTTGCCGGGTTTTTGTATACGCTTCGAATAGCTTTAAATACTTTTATTTTTATATGCAGAATTGCAATTGGAATCTGTATAAATAGTTGAAAGATATACAAAGTCTGAAGCAAAACTTTAGACTTAAATAGTAAACCTATTCTATCATTTCTATCCCTATAGAAGATGTCAAAAAATATAAAAAAGAAGTTAGTACGCACTGCGCTACCATATCAAAAGCCTTTGTTAAATCCAAAAAGCAGACAAGGAATTTGTGGTCAAAATTAATACTTAAATTAGTCCTTTTAATCTTGGACAACAGGTCTTTCAGTCGAGTTAACCAATTAGTATACCTGAATCCCGATCCGTTACTAAAATTAACATTTACGTCTAGATTTTTTACGCCAATGAAATATATTTTTCGTCTCACTGGTCACTGGTCATGCTACTGAGAAGTAAGTATCGGGTTTCATATTTTTTGTCATACCTACTCGTATATTATAAATTAAATGTCTCAATTAATAAACAAGTTTCCTTTGAGATAATATATTTATCCTTGTGCACTGTCAGTTGTAAATGAGTTGTTATTCTGCGAATATGAATTATTGCGAGATAATTGTTGGTGATAAGATTGAATTTTAAATTAAATTTTTAAGTAGTAATATGACTAATTATTATTTTTGATAGGACTAATCCTTATACGAAAGCAATATTGCATTCATTCAAAGTAACTTGTTGCCTGTACTTAGAAGGAAATCTCTCTAGGCCTACAAAGTATTGGAAACAAGTTCCTTCATTTTAAAATTCTTGACCGTCTAAAAATGAAACTTTAATATTAAATAACGATCCGATTTTCGCAACCGAAGTGACAAGCCGAAACTTAATAACTTACTCAGAAATGCACCAGCAAATTGGGAGCCAACCTGCCCGACCGGCTCCGTAACCCAACCTCCGAAACCCCGACACATATAAATTGTATTTTTATTCAAATCGAGCCTACGTGCCGCGATAAAGTCCTTTTAAACTTCATGCTTTCGAAAACTCTTGAGAATTTGTAAAACCTCATCTCCGGTAATGACGAGAACGTGAACGTGTTGTGGACATCTTTATTGTAATATCGTTTTAAAAGTGTAGCTCGGAACTTTTGGAGTCAATTTGCAATTTTGATATTATGGAATTTTAATGGTACAATTTATGGGCATTTGCTCCAATGATTTTTGCCCATAGATTGATTTTATTGCAATAATTTAGTAAGTAGATTATTTATTTACATTCCTATAACAAAGGTGCCACCACTAATCTCTATTATCGTAATAGTTGAGAAAATGTTATTAAAAAAATCAGCCAAGTGCGAGTCGGACTCGCGCACCGAGGGTTCCGCACAAACCTATAGGTATATAAGTAAAAGTTCACCCTTCACGACAATCGAGTCATAGCAGGGGTAGTAAGTTTAAAATTATTATTAAAAATATTTTTAATATACGACGTAACTTAAAATTTAGGGTTTTCGCAATTTTTCCTTTATCTGTGCTATAAGACGTTTCTTCGATCCAAATTTCGAGATTCTGAGTTCACGGGAAGTACCCTGTAGGTTTTGATTCCCTTGCGAGTGTCGAAAATTTTCGGCATAAATGGCTGTATCATTTGATTGCGTTGGCTTAGTAGTTGTTTCACAGCTCTAAGAGACACTAGACCTGAATATTTGTTATAAATTCAAGCTTGATACTTCCACGCGTTCATGACAAAAAGGGTCTAGACATACATACAGACAACAAAGTGATCCTATCCATAATCATTTTCCATAATGGGTCTATCATCATAATTTCATTCAAGTTATTAGGCGCGTATGTATTAAGCCAACGAGGTCCGTCACTAAATTCCAAATTTGTTACGTATTTACTTAATCGACTCTCAAGCTTTTCGATTATGATCGAACACAATCAGAAAACGATTAAAACCATCGAGAAAAGCAATCAAGTTGGCAATGTTCCTAAAACGCACCGAAAAATTCGAATGTCTTCAGCTTTCGATAATCGTAAATTAAGGTCCAACTTTTGGTTAACCGAGCATGAAAACTGTGAACGTGAATTGAGAGTTCATGTTACTTCGGAATTAAAAAAAAAACAAGTCGAGATTAAAACGAAAAAGAATGATAACAGATGTCAAACGAATGGACAGACCGATATTGATAGGTTCAAGGATAGATACCGAGTGGAAGAGATAATTAATAACGTATCGTGTACTGATAGTTTGTTATAAATTGTCATTATCATCATCGTCTCAAATAAATCTACGGTTATCTATATCTTCATCTTGAACATGATTATCATCACAATCTTCGTTTTTATCGGGATAATCGCCATAATCAACTATTGTAGTACTGTCTTCAACTTGTTATCGATTGTAATCATCATCGTCAATATCAACTCAAATATAACCATTATTGATTTTGTCATCATCATTATCATCATTAATACGTTTTCACCTTAATTTTTATTATTAACTTTACCATCTCCTATATTGTCTAGTCAAAGAAGTCTTGCAATTAGCCTCTTAATTAAAAGGATATTCGTATATTTAGCGTTAGCTTTTAATCAGAACCCAGTGCATATTAAAGCAAAAATTCCAAGTTATCGTTTAGATAACATTACATGTCAATGTCAATTAGTTTAACTAAATCATTACAAATGTTTCATTTTGTATCGCTCAAGGCACTTGCTCTTAATTGCCTTTGTCAAAATCTGTTCCTGTACCCTAATCTTTGTCAAGAAAGAGGTGAACGGCTACGGGTTTTAGAGTGAGATAAAAAAATGCGCCTGCGCGTCAGGTGACCATACTTTTAGTAGATGCATCTGTGTGATCACCAAATATTTTTTTTTGTAAAATTTTGGTGAAGTGTTTAAAGTCTGTCAAAAAAGTGTATAAATTAAAAAGTGGCAACATCGTAGTGTCATCCCTTTTTATTAGATTGATTTGAAAGGGATGACACTACGATGTTGCCACTTTTTAATTTCTACACTTTTTTGACAGACTATAACTTTACCTAATTATTTCATACATCTTCGTATAATAAATAGTAATCGATCGGAATTAAAATTGTATAACTATTTTAATTACTCGTAAATAAAATTACTAATCTAAATCTTAAGCCCACAACATAACATAGCAATAGTTTGTGAGAGGTATAAAACCATGATGCTTATTGGGATGTTCTTCATAACATTCCAAATATGGTCACCTTAGTCCCCATGACAAGTGACCGGATTAATGCATTTTAAATGTGGAAAGCTTAATTCTGATTTCGAGTTCTTTAATTGAGTGAGTTTTTGTAGTAAGGGTCGGTCGGCTCGGTGACTTTACGGTTACAAGAAACGTCCGTTTTACTGATTTATACGATTTAAACTAAATTTAGGTGAGACACAATGATACAATTGGCTCCAGCCTGGCATTTATACAGTCTAGTCCTGGGTACTTAAAATAATATCGTACAAAAATTTGTCTGTTTTTAATAAATCAAAGAGTTTAGCTAAATATGACCTTTAGATCTAATATAAAGTATTTAAAATATTGTACGACGTGGATGAAAATGAAATAAGGTTTGTTCCTACAGGTTAAGGGATACAGAATAAGGAACACATAGGCAACTTTTACGTACCATTACCTAGTGACTCATGAACGTAAAAACAAATAGTATGTAAATGTATATTTTTATTTATTGCATACAACACGCCACTATAAATATTATACTTACTATAAAATTTCATTCCAGTGATATCTCAATATAACATTAACATACTACGCCTATGCACTTGTGTATTCGTATGATAAATATATATGATAATATATGTTATCTATATGGAGTTGTTTGCCTGTTATTTATGTTTATATTATTTAAAATTGAAAAAGTTTACACAAAAAGATTATGTTGGTTTGCTATTGAAGTTATGGATTTTAACATATTTTATTATACTTATCTTATTTATATTAAAATTACTTATCTAAACTAGTTTAGTTTTAAACATTATGTTCGTGTTATTTGCTTTAACAACATATTTTTCTTATCGAGCAACATTTGGGCGATAGGCATATGTACCAAAATTTGCATAAATATAAAATTTGTATGATACAGAAAATTATGTTTTATTTATATTTACTGAGCAGAACTATTTATTGCTTTTTTTAAATCTCTTCACATATATATTATTATGATAATCATGTCATTTCTAAGTGGACTAAGCACATAACTGTTTGATTAACACATTTGATAATTTTCCTATTTATTTCAACAAGTTTTTTCTGTGACCTAGCTCAAGCGTAGAATATAAAATTAAATGATGCTTAGAACGACTCAGCAGTCTAATGTTGGTTCATGATGGTTCATGATGGTTCATGATGGAATAGATGGATGGAGGGTGATGTGTGTGGTTCTATAGAGATTTAAGTTAGGAACGGAAACTGCACTAGGTATAATTTATAATATACTAGCTTTTGCCCGCGGTTCCGCCCGCGTAAATACATTATCCCTCGGGAACACTACTTTTTCGGAATAAAAAATATCCTAAATCCTTTCCCGGGACCCAATGTATATTATGTCTATACCAAATTTCATAAAAATCGGTTCAGCGGTTAAAGCGTGAAGAGGTAACAGACATTTTGATATTTTGACTAGATTCAATTGTCGAATTAATAGATATTACCACTTGCTAATAAAAATATTTATACAGTGTATAAGCTATACAATGTTTCGTGCTTATCTGATGACTGATACGTCGCTTGACAGACATAGACAAAACATAATATAGCTTCTACAGTGTACACTGTATAATTTTTTTTATTAGTAAGAGGATTAATGTTTTTATGTACTTGACTATGGGTCTAGTCACAAATATTATAAATGTGAAAGTTTGTGAGGTTGTATGGAAGGATGGCTGTATGTATGGATGGATGGATGTTTGTTCCTCTTTCACGCAAAAACTACAGATCTGATTTTAATGTTATTCGGTATGGTAATAGTTTGGGCCTTGGATTAAAACATAGTCTACTTTTTATCTCGAAAAAGTATAGTGTTCCCGAGGGATAATATATTTATGCGAGCGGAGCAGTGGGCAACAGTTAGTTCAATAATATATAAAAGCACAACAATAAAATATAATATAGATAGAGAGGGAATGATAGACTAAATAAAAATTCAAAGCATTCGAACGTATCTGGAAAAAAACACGTGCTCATAGGCTACTTTGTCCCAGGAAACTTGTAAATCACCAACGCGGGAAAAGCTAGTCAATAAAAACAGCTACGACTTAAACATATACAATTAAATAACGTAAATAAACAATAATAGCCTATGTACAATAGTTCTCGGGCTCGATAAAAACCGCGTCGGCGGCGACTGATGCTGCGAGATTAAGACATCTTCGGAACGAGTTTCATCTTGTTGGTGTAAGTGGATGGGATACGTGAAAAGCGGTAGCGAATTCAACGCCGCGCTGTGAGCTTTTAATAGTATTTTATTTATCCTCCTATCCTACTACTACCAATATTATAAATGTGAAAGTTTGTGAGGATGTATGGATGGAAGGATGGATGTTTGTTACTCTTTCATGCAAAAGCTACTGAACGGATTTCGATGAAATTTGGTGTGGTAGTAGTTTAGGCTCTGGATTTAAACATAGGATACTTTTTATTCCAAAAAAAATACAGTGTTCCCGAGGAGATATTTACGCGGGCGGAGCCGCGGGCAACAGCTAGTTGATAATATGAAATCAATGCATTGCAGTGGTGGCTGGCGGTTGGTTCTTTATATACATAGTCTTTATTACATTTTTATCGTCTAGGTCGGCCTGTAGTCGAAACTCCTTTAGTTCATATTATTATTATTATTTTTAAAGATTTTTAGGGTTGGGAAATTTTAGGGTTCTTTTGCTTCTAAGATACGCAATAAAAGTATGTAAATTTTGTCTATGGAACGTAAAATAAATATTTTATTATATTTGATTCACATTTTGATGCTTTGATAGTTTGCTAATTTTATTTAAGCGATAAACATATACCCTCTCATTAATAAACGCTGTATAAACTTTGAATAATTACACAGTGTTTTGTCTTCTTCAATCGAATTAAAAATATCACTTGAGTGACGTGAACAAAACACTGTTTATCTATTCAAAGCTTATACAGCGTTTATTATTAAGGGGGTAAAAGTTTTGATTTTGTAAATCATTATCAATAAACTTAATGACTTTAAATCATCTGTCAGTTTTTATGGATCTAAATGGTCATTTTTTAATAAACTACGATAGAATGTGATAGTATAGATTTTGTATTTTAGCCCTTTTTTGCCTTTCATACTTTAAATCTTGGTATTTGCTACAAGTCGATAGATCTTATGCGTTGCACCATACCGTTCCGCCCACGACACACGCACGTAATTGTTCCCAGAAATTTCATTTCCAGTTTTTAGACCCTACACCGATAGAAAAAGTAATTACTAGCGACGCAATAGTTAAGCGATAAGCGATTCGCATTAATCGATACATTTAATCGATTAATTAATAGATACCATAATCGATTACAGTTGATTCTATCAAATTGTTTTAAATTGTTAATGAATGTCAATGGTCAATGATATTCTCAATAATTATTGATTGGATTATATATTGATATTTTTATTACTTGTAATCATTTTAATAACTTATCGACTAGGTTAATTGATTGATGGCAAACTATTTTTCGTAAAGAAATTAATTAACTAGATATTTATTTATCTACTATTATATATTTTAATAGAACGATCTATTTTTTTGCGATTGTGTAAATAAAGTTATGAAGTGTAAACGAAGTTATAACTATATTTTAGATTTTTAAACCACAAAGACCTTCAATTAAAATATCGTTATTTCTTAAGAAAATAATAATCCAAATTCAATGCTCGTTTTATATTAGCTTGTAAGAGTTCCAATAAGGAAGATGATTCTCATTATGAAGTAATCAAAGGTCGAAATAATAATGATGAAACAGCAATTTCTACTTTTGGATTAGAAAAAGTAAAGGGAAATATTAATCATCTCGTATTCCGTTCCGTTCGCTTCCGAGAAAGCTAATTAACAAGTTAGCACGTGTTTTTGTGCGAAACGCTGGCGACACATGTGGATGTGTTTTTAGATGTTTCTAGAAAAATACGACTCAACAAATAATTAAAATTAACAAGATAATTAACACATATTATATTTGTGCTGGTTATCTGTTTGTAAGTGATTGCATCATTAACGTATGTAATAATTAAAAGCGGTCCCAGAAGTCACCCTTGAGAGACCACTCCACCAGTTCTATTATTTTTTAAAGAGGCATAACTATTTGTACGGTATACACTACAATAAGAGGTAACAAGGAAGGATTAATTAATTATTATTATTATTGATTACAGAAAATATAACTAAAAGGTAGCGGATGCAAACTGTTGTAGATTTAACATTATTTTCTTGTACTGTAGTAGTTAGTCCACCGATATCGGACGTATTTTTAATTATACTCTTCTAATATTGCTTAAATTAAGTTTTAAATTATCAGCCGATGTATCAAATGCAGCTGTCATACCTATATACTTCAATTTTTGTTGCACTGGGTCTAACGGAGACATGTTCTCTTTTATCTAGACTTGCTAACAGAACCGTAACGGCTTTAATATCCAGCGTTTCCAGATAATTACCAACTCGTCCAATTATATTTGAAAACCGAACAGACGCCATTACAGAGACCATAAATCACAAGATGGCGCTGAATATACCCCAACATGTGTCAACGGCACATTTCTGTACAATTAATGGGCAAATAATATTCATTTCTAATTTTAAGTGTCTCGCCTGTTTGTGAATCGTAGATTTATTATGTGAGGACGTTAGTAGAATTACTGGTAACTGGACTGTATGTTAAGTACATTTGAATACTTAAATGCATTTGACATTATTCCAGATATTTCTTATCTCTTCCTCTATGTGTTATAAACTCTACCATTATATCAATTATATTTTCATGAATAAATAAATATGTAAGTGATTGTAAAGTATTGTTTATAATCGACGTTCTTTCGATAAGTTTATTAGCTTAGCTATAATTGCATCTCTATCAATTACATCTATATCAGTTACATCTACGATCTTAATGTTATTTTATAAAGCTATTTTCTCAAAACCACTCAATTTTAGATAAGTACTACACCTATATCAGCCAATTAAAAACTATCTCCTCCATAATTTTAAAGCCGGTTACGCCCTTTAATCGACGGAATTTTAAAACTAAATCTATCGACACTCAATCCTCAAACCTTAACACCCTTAATTTAAAAACAAACGTCCTATTCCGAGGGGTAATTAAATAGCCCTTAAGAGTAATTATCTCGGCGGAAGGGCATGTGGGTGCAGCTTGTTCGTATTGTGTTTCCTGATAACACTTCCAGTTTTGGGGATGTGTTTTTATCCACGAGTCATTCAAGATGGATGAAAATAGAATAACATCTTACTTAGGGCCAAAATCTGGTTGTACAAAAGGTAAGTGATTTCGGACAAACTACTGCAGCATAGGTATGTCTGAACTTGCTATTATGACGTATCGCAATCAGACACTTACAGTGAAACCAAGATCATAATGTCTTTCAGGATTCACAGGTTTTCATAGCTCGACTGTCATTTCCATAGAAAAGCGATGACTGTGAGGATTATTAAGAATTTGGACGTACTGTTACTGGACGACGTTAACGATAGTTAAGGAATCTATACTTATATACTAATATTATAAATGCGAAAGTGTGTCTGTCTGTCTATCTGTTACCTCTTCACGCTTTAACCGCTGAAGCGATTTTTATGTTTGGTATAGACATTCTTTGGGTCGCGCGAAAGGACGTATTTATCCCAAAAAAGTAGAGTTCCCGCGGGATAATGCATTTACGCGGGCAAAAGCTAGTAGTGAATATAACACGCGATCATAATAATTGTGGTGACTAAACTGTTAATGTTTATTTAGTTAGATCAAGGGCCTTTTTCATAAATTACCGATAAGTGGCAAACAGCTTATTTTCATGTTTTGTCTCTGTCGCTCTATATAAAGTAAGCAGCGACAAAACTTCCGAATAAGCTATCCGACACTTATTAGAAGATTGTGAAACAGACCCTTAGTATTATTTTTCTCCATAGAGCTTTCAATCATGATACATCTAAATTTAAAAATGTTTCCAGAGATTAATAATATATGGAATTTTAATTTACTGGTTTAATAATATGATATGTTCGTATAAATATCAAGTTTGAATTATTAAGTTTGAGCCTACAAACATTTTGATAAACATTTGACATTCTTGTCTAAATTATTATTATTTATGACTCATGATTGAATACACATTATTTATATTGCATAGTTATTACTACTTTTAATAATTTATTTAATTTAATCTAAATATATAAGAGGCAAACTTGACTGACTCGTCTATCAACGCACAGCTGAAACTACTGAACGGATTTTGCTGAAATTTGGGATACAGATAGTTGTAATGGCGTAGGCATCCGCTAAGAAAGGTTTTTTGAAAATTCGCCCCCTAAGAGGTTCGAAAAAGGGGTTAAAATTGTGATGGAAACCGAACACCACGCGGACGAAGTCGCGGGCAACACTAATCATGTAATACCTAGTGTAATTTTGGCAACACAAATCAAGAAATCATAATACATATGGCACAAGATATTTTAAATGGTAGACGAAATAATATTTTATCATTTCAATAAAGACCTCCAGGTCTCATTTAACGCCCAATCATTTTGTCAATCTTCAAAATATTAATTTTGAAAAAATGAGACCGAGATTTGTGATGAACGAGACAGGCACATAATTATGTTGTTAGGGATCTAATTACGTTACCCGTGGTGTTGGCTCTCCCACATTATGGTTAAACCTTCGTAACCATAACCGTAGAGAATAGAATTAATGACCTCACAATAAGTGTAATTTACGGTAAAGCACGAGTCGTAAACTTTTTAATAGGTTTATGATAATAGTACTTTACGACATAGTTACAGCGTTGCTACTGCAAATTACGAGATTATAGTTAACTTTTAGTTTTATAGCAAGCGTAACTTGAGACAATGTTAACACTAAAATTACTGCTTCTGAATTCTAATAGACTGCTTAGTAGAGCAATCATAGAATTGGTTAAAAGTTTATGGCCGTTAGAACTATAATTTTGACTGAGGTCTAGTAGTTAGAGCATTGACTCTCGACTCGGAGGTCGTGGGTTCGATTCCTGCATTGGAACAACAAAAAATGTTATTTCCAAGTTTGGTTACGACAATGCAGGCTAATCACCTGATTGTCTGACAAGAAAGATAATCCGTGCGTCGGATGGGCATGTAAAAAGTCGGTCCTGCACCTGATCTCTCGTCAGTCGTGTCGGTTATCCGTCCCACTGGATTATGAGAGTAAAGGAAGAGAGAGTGCTCTTGTGTACTGCGCACACGCTTGGGCACTATAAAATTACTCCTGCGTAACTGGTCTGGTTTCAATTAAACCGGTCACTGTCAGCGAAAATCGTTGGGGGAATTATTTTGACTGAAAAGATTTTTTTTATCAAAAGTCCATATTATTATTTTCTAAAATAAATATTAGAAATTCTCTCTCAGATGATAAACAACATAGATAAGTAATTTGATTGCAGTAGCGCTAAAAATAGATTCTCAGGTAGCACACAAATCAGCCAATTATCGTTAAAAAATAATTGGTACTTATGTCGTCACAACTTCTCATTATAGAGAGCTATAAAATAACATATTTATAATCAAATCCGAGCTCATCATTCACCTTTAAGCACCATAAAACGTTTAGTAGTTACGTCCAGGTTCACAAAAAAGGTATACTAACAAGATCTCAGGTAGCCGGCAGGTTCTTAGAATTGATTAAAAGCCTCAAATTGTGGACGCTTTTGGAGTTGATTGTAGGAAAATTAACATATTTTATAATTAATGCGTGGTAGAATGATAGTTTTGAAAATTATAAGTAAGAGTTAGAACTAGATTGACGAGGTGTGAAATGTCCATTATTTGTTATTAATATTATCCACATTTCTGTATCACGCAGTACCTAATTCCTTTTACTTTGATTTGGAATAATTTTCTCCAGAGAAGTTAATTTCTAGTCTGATTACTTATTTTACTATTTCTATAGCCATAGGACTTTCTCCAACAACATTCAAGATCTCAATTTCCTCAACAAATATTCGAACTCTTAGTCGCTGACTAATCCTATTAAATATAGATATACAATACATGTAAACTATAAATGATGACCCAACGTTTACAAATTTACATTCAAACGCCTTCATCTCACCGCTCGGGTCGTAATTTACAACACGCTCATTATACGAAGCGCTCGAAACACCTTATAAAGGTACCGACAGACTATTGACATTCATATTTTAACGCGACCCGAGCCTAGATGTCCCCTAATTTTACGCTCAATCGAATATGATTAAGAAAACGATCGGCGATTGACCAATCTAAATTATTCGCTCGCAAAAACCATTTCAAGATTCGCAATATAAGGGCAATCGCTGAGAATTCGAATCGAATACTTTGGGTTTTTATCGGTACATGTCTTGGTTCTCACAGTAGATGAAGACATAAAAATTTGGTCGGTCGGCGCGTCAAACGAACCAATATTTTGGGTGGTTTTCGGAATCGCGCTCGTTTTATTTTTAGTTCGCCAAATTGGTGGTCCCTCACGCCTTTGCATCTACCTATTATTTGGAACCCACCGACCGCCTCACCGCCGAGCGCGTGATCAACAAATCAAAACGTCGTGTTCCTTTTGCGCAAAACGTGTTTGTTTTTGAGGCTCCGAAGCATGTAATTATAATCGGTTTTTTGAAATGTCCGTGATGTAGTATGAACTTTATTAATCTTGAATTTTATTAGTAATCTTAATAGATTGTTAGCGTAACGTGTTATTAGTCCAAAACAAGCAAAATTATTGACGATTTTTTTGTGCAGAACCTGTCGGTATTTATCGCGATGAGCTGGAAGGTATTTAGTGTTTAGAATTTAATTATGTTTTTATTACATTATGATTATGGTTTTTATGCTCGTTAACGTTTTATTTGATAAAATTATAAGCGATTTATGATTTGAAATTGAGTCATAACTGTAAATTATCAAAAACAGAAATGGTGTGTTAATCAGTATCGTCTTGGGTTGCATTTGTTGAGTCACTAGAAGAATATAAAGTTGGACCATAAACCACAAGTTATTAATCATTTTCAACATTAAGTGGCCACTTTAAATTCAAAATGGCTGCTGACAATTGACATCTTAATTCGTTATATTCAACCTAGTGTGGATAATTCGCTACTAAATTTTAATAGGTTCCTTTTTACTTCAAATGAGAGTGACCTTATTGACTTATAATATAAATTGACAATTCTTTTACTAATTTATTTGTCTGCATTATTATATAAATTAATGAACATATAAAATAACCTTTGTTATATTTATAAAATGTATTCGTTTTGTTTCAGGACTAGAATATTTAAGTGCGGCCCGAAGCTTGCATCCCGAGCTACACGCTGGAAGCACATTAGCAAGTCAAGAATTCCAACTCAGTTTGGATGGTAAGAAACCTATTTAGTAATCTATGGAATGACCATTCAACATGTACCAGAACTTTAAAGAAAAATAGGTATTTTTTTTCCAAAATATATTTTTTGTAATACCCGTATCTAATAATTTTGTTTACTTTCCGCCAGGTTCAAGAATAGCTTCCCCCAATCGTCTCAGGCTATCAGGAGGTGCGATAGGCGCTTCTGCCAACCGGAAACGGGCGGTGTCCTGGAGTCCATACTCTGCTGAGTCTTTGGACTTGGCGGCTGTGATACGGGCATCTCCCGCTAGTTTGGCAGTCAGAGCCCCTTCTGCAGCATCCACTGGAAGCTATGGACACCTTAGTGCTGGTAATTTTTGTTTGATACATGATTTTTTGTTTGTTTGGGTGACTTATAGCTCGTCTGCTCGTAATAAGCTTGGTGAACGCGATGCGAGACTAATAACTTTCCCGTGTGTGTCCCGCATTCTAGTTACGAACACAACAATCTGAATGCTGCCTTTAGCCACTCGCCAACATGAATTTTAATATTGTTTTTATTTTGATTTAAGTTGATCCAGCCTTTTATCCATTTTTTTATAAAAACCTAAAACGTTGAATAAAAGGCTGAAACGACTTAGTACATGTGGCGGACCAATCAGCGCACAGTCCTGAATCGCGCTATCGAAGTTTCTGAGCTCGGAAGTATATATACGACAGCTGAAATGATTACAAGTGGGCTTCGGCCTGACCGGGCATACCATCTCGCTCGGTCGGAGATCTCCCTTTCGGCCTCCTTCTGAAGGACGTCATCATCATTTGTACATGATTTGTAAATAAATTCCAGGAGCAATATCCCCAGCGCTGTCCCTCTCGCACGCGTCGCTCGCGCAGCAGCTGCTGGCGCGGGGCGGCGTGGGCGGCAGCAGCGTGCTCACGGGCAGCATGCTGCTGGACCCCGCGCACCAGCAGGCGGCTGCTGCGGCGGCGCACCACGCGGCGCACGCGCACCTCGTGGCTGGCATACACAGGTATGTACTAGTGATGTGCCGGATCGTTAAAAATGTGTATCCGCGGATACGGATCTGAATGCGGATATTTGGTGTTAAGATCCGCGGATACGGATACGGATACGGATCTTAACTTTCTTACGCAGTCGGTGTCGGTGCGTGCGACCTTCACACATGTTTCGACTTGCATTGCACGGTGTTTTGTGTGACAGTGGACAGCATAGATAACGCTTGTTTGGTATTGGTACATGAGTTTAAAAAAAATACTACAAAGAAGTTTAGTAGTATAATTTGGAATTATTTTGTGTTATTAAATGATGAATGTGCAAAGTGTAAAATTTGTGATGGAAAGTATTCCCGTAAGGGTAAAAGCACAACTCTTTAAAAAATCATTTACAAAGAAAACATCCTCAAGAATATTATCTGTACCTATTGAATTTAATAGTTTTTATTGCTAGTCGCTACCTTAATCAGTAATCACTAATTTAATTTTAATATTAATAAGGTAAATAGATCCGTAAAAGATCCGCCAAATAGTAACGGATACGGACACGGATACGGATCTTTCTTTTGTCTCGGATATCCGCGGATACGGATACGGATACGGATATCCGGCACATCACTAGTATGTACTGTTGTTCACATCTCTACTAATATTATAAATCTGAAGAGTTTGTTTGTTTGTTTGAATGTACTAATTTTAGGAACTACTGGTTCGAATTGAAAAATTATTGTTGTGTTGGATAGTCCATTTGTTGAGGAAAGCTTTAAGTTATATAACATTACGCTGCAACCAATAGGAGCGAAGAATCAGTGAAAAATGTTTCAAAAATAATAATTTAAAAAATTTAAAAACCCGACTGCGTAAAAAGTGAACCAAACTAAGTATGTACATAATTAAAACTGAAAAGAAAAAAACAAGCACTTAGATATCCGGTGGTCTAGAATTCTATAATATATTATTGAATTAATACTATTGGAACATAACAACTAAACAGTCAGGATCCATTGAAAAATTAGATTGGCTGTCGAATAATGGATCCCGACTGTTCAGTTGTTATGTTCCAATAGTATTACCTATATTACCTATATTCAATAATATATTATAGAATTCTAGACCACCGGATATCTAAGTGCTTGTTTTTTTCTTTTCAGTTTTAATTATGTAGGTACTTAGTTTGGTTCACTTTTTACGCAGTCGGGTTTTTAAATTTTTTAAATTATTATTTTTTATTTTATACTTTTTAGTTATGAGTACCTAGCTAGCTATTTACCAGACTGAATTTCGTATCAGCATCAGTACTATATCACAATTGCACTGGAATGTGAGAATGGTTGTTACGCAACTTTAAATCGATATAGATCCTAAACGGTCAGTCAAATCGAAAAATGTTGAGAGAAAACTAACAATAATTTTTAAATACCTATACAACGATACCCCACTTAATATAGTTTGTTGACTTTAATTTTTTTAATTTTCACAATATGGCGTCCAGTAGTCGCCATATTGAATTTTCATCAACGTCATGTCTTTAGTGACACTCGCCGGACTAAGAGGAATCGATTGACGTGTGAATCATAAAAATCGGCCCAGGCGTTTGGTCTGTATAGTGCTTCAAAGGAACATACATACATACATACATACATACATACATACATACATAGGCTGATAAACACATTACCACTCCTTTGCGTCGCGCAGTCGGGTAATAACAGGGAAAATTATTCACATTTGAGGGCTTAAGTTGCGTGCGCTGCGTAAACGGTTCAAGTTACCCAAAAAATATGTATGAAATAATTATTCCTCTTTAAATGATCTAAAAAAATATTCGCGATAGTATATTATGTCTATCTTTTAAGATAGACTCACTATAACCTTTTTATGGTAATCAAATTTGGTCGAAATTAATGCATTATTGCGCCACCAGCTGACGCGGACGAAGTCGCAGGCAACAGCTAGTTAGAAATGAGACGGGAAACTTCCTTCCCTACGGGTAATAAGAAAACGTCCAATCTTAAAAATGGTGACCAAATCTAGTTAAAATAAGGAATAAGTAAGTCAAATATCAATTTGCTGAACTTTGGCAACGTGCATCAGAGTGATCTTGTTGCCTGTAAGTATCAGAGTCAGTCTTATCATGCATGATCATAAGCTATCTACTATTCCAGGTCACACATATCATCCCCCACCCAGCTGCTGATAGGTGCGCCGGTAGACGTGCGGTCCGGTCTGACGCTGGACGGCACCCAGCACATGCAGCAGCCGCCGCAGCAGCCAGAGATTACCAGCATTATGGAGGCTGATAGGTAAACAAGAGCATTAAGCACATATACCTGTTAAGGCTGTAAAATTTAGCACGATGGTCACTGATTTTCCTAGTCCCCACTATTGTGATATTTATTTACTTATAAATTCTTTAGTTGCACATAAAATTACAAAAATAAAACAGTGTAGTATAATATATATTGTGGGAAGCTTCTTCCAGATACAAGTCTTGCCCATTTTACTAATTCTCAAAAAATATTCTCAACTTTTTCAATCCAGTCTTCCTATAATATAAGGTAGAAGAAGAAAAACATTGGAATACAATAATACAGTGCCTATATTTTAAGAATAATGAAATAAATCTACGCTTTCACAACACCTCAATCTGGTCCCGTGCATATTTTGTTTTTTTTTTTTTTTTTATGAAATAAGGGGGCAAACGAGCAAACGGGTCACCTGATGAAAAGCAACTTCCGTCGCCCATGGACACTCGCAGCATCAGAAGAGCTGCAAGTGCGTTGCCGGCCTTTTAAGAGGGAATAGGGTAATGGGGGAGGGTAGGGAAGGGAATAGGGTAGGGGACTGGGCCTCCGGTAAACTCACTCACTCGGCGAAACACAGCATAAACGCTGTTTCACGCCGGTTTTCTGTGAGCCCGTGGTATTTCTCCGGTCGAGCCGGCCCAATTCGTGCCGAAGCATGGCTCTACCACGTGGTAGAGCCATGCTTCGAACTCCGAAGAACTCCGAAGAACTAGTGTTACGGGTGACAGACAACGGAAATATATTTCAATACACATATTCAACACACATTCATGACCTAGGAACATAGAAAACATTTTGTTCCCTGGCGTGATTCGAACAAACGACCTGCAGCTTGAGCGCCACGCGCTAGCCACCGAGTCGCAAAGGTCGTCAAAACTTTGAAAAGTTATAATTACTTGCAGCTTCTAATCAAATTAATTTATCACTTTTAGTGCATCAGCGTTAACCCAGCGCAAGTCGCCCCAAAGCCTGATGTCACATCGAGAGAACATGCACAGCAACAAGCCTCTGTCAGCCGCCGCGGAGAGTACGGTCCACGATGGTCTGGACTCCAAGGACGAACCGGGAGATTTCATTGAGACGAATTGTCATTGGGTGAGTATAAAGACTCGTGTAGGTACACTAATAATAACTTCCCACACCGATTTCGGTGACGGTGGCCAGTTTCATTGAATCCAGGCCAGTTACGCAGGAGTAATTTTATAGTGCCCAAGTGTGTGCGCAGTACACAAGAGCACTCTCTCTTCCTTTACTCTTTTAATCCAGTGGGACGGATAACCGACACGACTGACGACAGAATATCATGCGCAGGTCCGACTTTTTACATGCCCATCCGACGCATGGATCATCTTTCTTGTCAGATAATCAGGTGATCAGCCTGCAATGTAGGACAATCCTAACCAAACTTGGAAGTAACATTTTTTGTTGTTCCAATTCGGGAATCGAACCCACGACCTCCGAGTCGAGAGTCAATGCTCGAACCACTAGACCACGGAGGCTGTTACACTAAGGAAAGGCTGTTGCCCAACATGTTAAAAGCTACCTTTGTTTAAGAACGATGTGTGTCTACGCATCTACTACAAATTATGTTGCGCGCGTACAGCGTTCCCATGGGATACTGTACATACGCTGGCGGAACCGCAGGCAACAGCTAGTCCATTATAATTAATTTACTTTCAGGTGGACTGTAAACTGGAGTTTCCAACCCAAGACGACCTAGTAAAACACATCAACACGGACCACATACACGCAAGTAAAAAGGCGTTCGTGTGCAGATGGGTCGGGTGTTCCAGAGACGAGAAACCGTTCAAGGCCCAATACATGCTGGTGGTGCATATGAGACGGCACACCGGGGAAAAACCCCATAAATGTACTGTAAGTATTGTTTAACCGCAATAACCGTTGTTAGTAATTACAATAACATTATGGTTATTACTTCTAAGATACAGGTTTAAGGTTAAAGTTTTAACTGCTAACACACTCGGACTTGGTCCGCTGACCATTTCCGCGTGCCGAATCCGGTGTCGCCACAGACGTACGGATTTGGTCTGTCAGACCGAATTGAAAACTCGACACTCGTGTGTTCGATTTTCAGCTCTATTGTATAAGCACAGAGTTCTATTTACTTTTCGACGACGACGATGATTCCCGCAATCCATTGATTTTTTTAAAAATTTATTGTGATCTGCTGGATGCTGAGTCCTTTGCTCAAGCAATCCATTTAAATCGTGCAGTGATACTCTAACTCTCAAAAATATCTCTAATTTAACTCGCAAATATATTTCTGTTGCCGCTATAACAACATATACTAAAAACAGAATATAATTATCAAACGTTTTTCAAAATGCGAGTCCGACTCGCACTTGGCCGGTTTTTTATTCTTAGCGCCCACGGATGATGCGGCGCATGTGTAAGCGTAGGTACTTACGTCTTTCAACAATGTTTTAGTCGCAAATTATAACTTCTAAAATATTGTTTTATTGCAATAAAAAACTTCTAGATTTATATAATCTGGTATATAATAATATTAATGTGCGTATACCTTTACTGTATTGCTTTTGTCGACCCTGAAGACTCTTTTTTAGTATCATTATCTAGTATCATTTTAACTTACTCTTACCAACTAATGCAACATAACCTATCTATAAAATCTATTTATTTTCTACAATTCCAGTTCGAAGGCTGCTGCAAAGCCTACTCTCGGCTGGAGAACCTCAAGACCCACCTCCGCAGCCACACGGGTGAGAAGCCTTACACATGCGAGTACCCCGGCTGCGCGAAAGCCTTCTCCAACGCTAGTGACCGAGCCAAGCACCAGAATAGAACACATAGCAATGAGGTATTTTTTGTTGTGTTACGTTCGCTACACACCACAACGATAAAACTCCACAGTTCGGACACAGTAGACGTAAACAGTACTACATCTTCATACTAGATCATCCAAATCGACGCATGCACATATACTAAAATATGTTTACTGTGACCAAACTGTCAATTTTTATTATTATGGTCTGTAAACAACTAATTTCGACTTGACTGATCTGCCTACTACAGTTTAAACTTATAGTGAACGCTAATAATTTCTAAACTATAGCTACTAAAGCATTGCAAGCTTTGAGTAAAATCTTGTTCTAATATATACAAAGAGATAAAATTGAAGTGTCTGTTATTTTAAATTAACAGTTAGTAAGTACATTAAATACACATAAAATGAGGTTTATTAAAATTTTTGTCTGCCTGTTTGTTCCGGATAGTTGGATTCCGTTACTCAAAACTCAAACTCAAATTTTTTATTTCCATGTAGGTTATAATATAACACTTATAGAATTGTCCTACATGATGCCTACCACCGGTTCGGAAACTAGCCCGGCGAGAAGAACCGGCGTAAGAAACTCGCACGGGGCCACCTTTTACCAAAAAGATGGAAAATTGTTCTTTTAAAATAAAAAATATATAACAATGTTATAACTAAAACTACATAACAAGAGTACAATAGTATAAAGTAGCCGTGCAGGGGGCCACCTCATTCCCAAGGTGTGGTATCATTCATGAAATCATTAAGTTTATAATAAGCTTTACCACACAAACGTTCTTTGACTATTTTTTTAAATTTATTGATTGAAAAATTTTGAACGTTTTCTGGGATCCTATTGTATAGGCGTATACACGTTAAAAAAAAGTAAGGGTCCGTTTCCATTAATAGTTCCACGCAAACGAAGTTAAGGGCACCAGCTAGTAAGTTATAATATTAGCCAATACTCTTTCTACCTTGAAAGCTATTCTAGTGCATGGTTTACTAAAAATGGGAATATATTTTCCAGAAACCGTACGTTTGTAAAGCGCCTGGATGTACAAAACGATACACTGACCCGTCATCACTCAGGAAACACGTGAAGACAGTCCACGGAGCCGAGTTCTACGCGAGCAAGAAGCATAAAGGTAAAGGAAAATTATTCGAATATATTTCCATGCGGTTGTTTGTTCTTCAGATATTTTAGGAACTGTTATAATTTTGTAACAATTTGGTGCTAAAATTAAAGTATTTGTATGTTCAATGGATCTAAAGATGTTTATGTTTTATTGAAACTGGGCAATTTTATTTATACGTGGAACCACTTTGAGTAAAAAAGCAAAAAGCTTAGCTATCGTTCTTGCTAGAACCTTCTAGAATCTTCGTATTTTTTCCAGGTTGCAGCAGAGGCGACGACTCTGCGGAGTCCGGTGGCGGTGGTGCGGGATCCTCTCCGAGATCGGAGGAGGGTGGGGTGCCCCTGGGCATCAGAGGGCACACCTCCTCCGCGTCCGTCAAGAGCGAGAGTCCCGCGTCTCCCCTCCCGCATGGGCTACATACGCCAGCTCATCAGGTATGATATTTCATGTTCTTTGATGAGATGCGCATACGCATCGTGAGCGGTTTGTGTTTACATAAATAGGGTAACTGAACTAAATTAAGTCTACATAATTTGAATGCACTATTTCATTCACCGGCTCGCCTTTATCTTTTTTTTATTAAGGTCTCACCCCGATAACCAATATGCTTACTCACTGAGGCCGATGTATCTTGGCGAGTGTGAACTTCGCGCAGAAGGTTGCGTAATAACTGTTTTTAAGTGTTTTCGTATTTATTTTTATATTTTGTACTAATTGGTCACTGTATAGGGAAAGTTTATTCGTACATAGGTATACAAAAAAAATACAATAACAGTTTTCTTCACGAGTTGTACCTACATGCGCTAAAGTTCGCAGAGTCTATGTTCAGACTGGCCAAGATACATCGGCCATAGTGTACTTAGTTTTATAGTTTTGTATGAAAATTCCTATATATATTTTAGAACCTCTTTTTTTCTTAATGTTCTGTCTAATTTTTTGTTATAATTTTCAGTTATCAGCCCAGTGCGGTGAACTGGACTTCGGTGGCGGTGGTCTCGGTGGGTTTAGTGATGAAAACGGGGCACCTTACTTCAGGCTCGATGGAGAAGTAAGTCCGAATAATATCCACACATTTTTATAATTGTGTAGAAAACACTATATGATATGTATAAATGAAGCACCATAATAACTTCGATCAGTAGGTATCTCATTAATGAAAAACATCTTTTACAACGGCTTCAAAAGTTAAATTTTTTTATTATTGTTTATCATTAAAAAGTGGTGTCATCAGTTCCATTTTCGTACGCAAACGATCTTATCACTTATGTATTTTTGTTTGTTTGTTCTTTTTGATCAACTTGAAGTGCATTTCAAACGTTTTTTTAAATCTCCAGGTGGAGCAAGAAGTAGTCGGTGAGGTTGGTCAACTACCCCTGATGTTGCGCGCCATGGTGGCGATAGGCGAACCCCGGGCTCAGCACCACGCGCCGCGCTTCCACAAGATGGGCGTGGGGCGTCTCATGCCGCCGATACACGCCGCTGATATTGGTGGTGGTAAGTCATATGAATGTATGACTGTTGAAGTGAAGAAGACTGTTGAACTGAAATTGATATCAACTACCGTGGAGCAGCCAGACTTCGGCACAAATAGGCTGGCTTAAGCAGTGGTATTACACCGAGTGAGTCAACCCTCACTGAAACCCAAAGAGAATTGGGGATTTAAAAGATCGGGAACGCCGTGCAAATTGTCTGGTATTGTGGGTGTTCATATGCCGAATAAGTTGCTTACTAATATCTATGGACGCTACTAAGGCCTCACTTTATGAAAAATACTTAGTCCTTACTTTTATATTATAAGGATAGTCTTTATAAAACATAATTAAAAAGTTTAAGTTACCCCCAAATTATCAAGCAGTGAGTGAGAATTATAGTTGAGGACACGCTCGATCATGTCAGCTTCATGTCAGCATGTCAGTTTAGATACGATAATTTTACGTTATAACATCATCACAAGCCGAACGCTTAGCCCGATCGTGCCTCTCTATCGCTTGTTCCGCGCTATCGCTCGCACGCTCGGCTCAGACGGAACGTGACAATTTTTCGTACATGCAGCCGGCGTTTATCGTTTTATAAGACGTTATGACGTCAAAACTAGATCAACATCGGTTTATCCGTTTGGAAGATACGATGCCACGGATAGACACAGACAGACAGACAGACACGTCAAATTTATGCACCCCTCTGTTATCGTCGGGAGTTAAAAATATATCTAGTTATAAATGGCGTGTCATAAGACACTAAGCTTATAAACTTGTACTACTAGAATAAAATTTATAATATTACTTTTTTACAGGTGGCATCCCCGGACGGACGGAGGTGGGCAACACCAACGTGACGGTGGACCTGAAGACCGGACCGAACACGAGACGCGATAGCGGCATCTCCTCCGGAAGCAGCTTGTATAGCGCCAGGTAAAAATACACATTTGAAAGAGTACAATCTGTGTCTTAAAGTAGGTGTCAATAATAATTCAAGTTATGTCTCACCCGGCTAAAATCATTAAATCAATTACTATATCTGAAATCGCTGATTGTTTAGTGTCCTCCCATATGATAAAACTGGCTTTCAAATCCCGCAAGTTAATGTGAATCAGTGGGAATAGGCTGGTGTCAAAAGCAAAAGTAATAATATTATCATCATCTCTAAATAACAATTACCTGTTAAATCCCTAAAACACGATATTTAGTAGTAAATTAGAATAAAATCATTATTTTGAATTTGTCTACAAAATTTTGCCATTTTTCTGTACTTACTTCTTGACATTATGGCTACATCTTGTTATTTAATTCATTACTTTTCAACTGTTAAATACCATCACAACCACTTATGTATATCTCATGAATAGCTTATTAAAAGGCAGATGAGGTCTATCTAAACCGACAGTGTTACCATCACCAGGTCTTCGGACATCTCACGCAAGAGCAGCCAGGCGTCGGTCGCAGCGGCGCGGCTCCCGCACATGTATGATCCATTATCCCCGGATAGCAGTAGAAGGTGACCCTTATATTCATAGATAATATTGCTGAGTGGGCTATGAGGAGTTGTATAACGTCCATGGACATTCACAACGTACACAACATTATTATACATTTAATTATTTTTTAATTATTCATAACCCGAAAATACATCTTGTGCAGATTGAAGCACAAAAATTTTACATGTACGCCATGAAGAATATTTTACTTAACTCATGTTATTATTTCAGATCAAGTCAAGTGTCCTGTGTCGGGTATGCCCCACCGCCTTCATCAGCTTTAGCAGCAGTTCAAGCTGTCAGAACATCGCAGGGTAATCAGGTATGTATTATTGAAACATTGCTTCAATTGCTTCGTTTTTGATTAACTGTGGAAGTAAAATATGACGTTCAAAGGTGAATTATTTGAAAACTTACCCCTTTTAATCCTTATTTTAATCCCCAGGCTGTACTGCTACGAGGCGTGACCTGTTCAGAAGTCAGGGCTGAGGAACTAGCTTTGGAATTGGATCCTAACATCCAAGTAAAAGAAGAAGCGAGAAGACTCTCAGAACAATCCAATTTGAGCGATCAGACACATGGCTATCAACCTTACCCGTGTAATCCCGAGGATTTGGTAAGTTTATTAAATATAATAAGATTATAAACAAAACATAAAAAGAATAAATATAAAAATAAACTTTCAACGCCTATTTCAAGTTAATATTTATTGAGATTATTTCATTAATTCATTAAAATACTTTATTTATGCTTTTTTTCTTTTACAGGGAGATGCACCATTCCCGTTCAAAACTGAAGATGACCATGAGGTGACCTACAAAGAGGCCAGGTCAAATTCAACAAACACTGTCGTCGTTACTACAGCCCAGGTCCATCATCCGAACCAAGAAGTTAATCTGGAACAGGTTAAGACATTTTCATTCTTTATCTTCAATACTTGTAATAGACACAAAAGTTGTATATAAAAATAAGGAACAAATAAAAGTTTAATAACATTTTTAATTTTCTGTAGGTGGCTGAAGGCGAAATGGTGGAGAACAAGCTGGTGATACCAGACGAAATGATGCAATATCTTAACCAATCAATATTGGGAACCGACTCGGCAGCACGAGCTAAGACTGACTCCACCAATCCCGAACAAGAAAAATCGAACAAAGCTGAACAAGACAAAACTACCAAAGACACTACAACTAGTGAAGTTCAAAACACGAACAATTCCAGTGACAAAATCAGTGATGTAGCTACTAGTGACGATTCTCTTCTCAAAAATTTAGGTGCCATAGGAAGTGATCTCAACATAAGTGATATTCAAGTCGATTTAAGGTCATTAGATGTTAGTATGTCTGGAAACAGCGGCTCTCTTTTAGGAGTTAAGACCCCAGATGACAAAAATACTCCACTTCAAGAGCAAGTAATACCCGAAGTTCCGGTGGAGAACTGTGAAAAGGAGAATGCTCCTGCAGGTGAAGTAAAAATTAATAATCCTTTGCAGTCATTACAAAATATGACAGCAAATAAGACAGAACAAGCAAACAAAGCTATAAACAATAACACACTACCTCAAAAACCTGCTGTGAGCCCCAAAACCGTTGTAATGAGTCCTCAGACTGTTATGAGTCCAAACATAGTTCATAGCATGCTCAGTCCTCAAAGCTTACCCCATAGTGCCATGAGCCCCCAAAGTGTAAGAAGTCCACAAACAATGCCTCATGGTGTTATGAGTCCTTCAAGCGTATACAATATTTTAAGTCCACAAAGCGTTATGAGTGTAATGTCACCCCAGCATAATGCTATGAGTCCTCAAAGTATGCAGAGCATTTTAAGTCCTCAGATGCCTAACCAAATTATGATGAGCCCTCGACATAATAACATTGGAAGTCCCATTTCCCAAAATATGCCGAGTCCAATGGTCAATATGGCGAGTCCCATGGGACAAAATATGGCCAGTCCAATGAGTCACGGTATGCCTAGTCCCATGCATCCGGGTCTACAAAGTCCAATAACGAGTCCAATGATACAAAACATGTCTAACATGTCAATGAACAGTAACGGAGTGCCAAATCAAAATCAAAACATGATGATGAATTCGAATAATATGAATATGAATGGGCCTTCTCATATGGTACCACCTCCGCAATATCCGCATAATGTACAAAACAGTAATACAAAAATTCCAAACAAAAATTTCAACAACGTTCCTAATCAGTATCAAAATCAAAACTATAATATCCAGGCGCCACAGTACCCCGTTCAGAATCCTATAAACGGTATGAGAAACCAAAACATACCGTATCAAGTAATGCAAGGTTATAATCAAAACCATATGCAAGGAATGCAAGGCATGCAAGGAATGCAAGGAATGCAAGGTATGCAAGGAATGCCAGCTATGAATATGAATCAGCAAAATATGGCATATAATAATCACTTGATGAATTACCAGCAACATTCTAACTATCAGAATCAAAATAACCAAATGCATCAGATGCAAATGTCTCGCGGATCCATGATGAGTGTAGATAATAGTGGAAATATGAGTAGGGGAGCAATGAACAGTTACTGTGACCAACAAAATGCTTGTCCGTCCATGCAAAACAATGCGCCTATGCAGTATAACCAAAATATTCAATATCACCAACCACCGGCGTACAACGCTGCTGTAAATGCTGCTAACGTTATGGGTCCACCGCCACCGAAAAACAATCATCAGTACAATCAGGCGATGATGAACAACAACCAATATTATAACCAGCAGCGACCATACAATCAATGGGATTATCCAGGCAATCAATACAACAAACATAACATGCAGAAATCTGGACAAAATTCTGTAAATATGTCCATCGGGAGTCAGAAACAGAACGGACATGTGAAGAACGTTAATGAACAGCAGACTGACTGCAGTATGAATAGTTTGAGAGGTCAGAATAATCAGGCTAGTGAGGTTCAAGTGTGGGCTATATCTCAGTCCCAAATAGAAGCTACGAACGGGAGAAAGAAGAACACACAAAATAATATGCGACAAGAAACATATCAGAGAACGTTGGAATATGTGGAGAATTGTGAAAATTGGAAGAGTTCTGAGACTGTTTCGAGCACAACACATCCTGTCCAAGGCGGTGATAACATGGTTGTAAACGATCTCCAAACTTCATTATCTTCGTTTTATGAAGAAAATCAATATTTGCAAATGATTCAATAGAAATAGATTATAGTAATTTTGATACTTGAATAAGGCAATTGTTCGACGAGACTGATTTATTGATTAATTTTAAGTCTAAATTTCTTCTGAACCAGTCACTTTTTGCTGCATTTATGTGTGGATATTTGACAAGGCTTAATAGTCCTCAAAAATTTCTGTGTAACTCTTGGTTTGGTTTAACTCTCTTCAAAAATTGTAACATAATTATAAAATGTTATATCTTTCGATTTTTTACTGAAATATTGTGTTTAAGTAATTTCAAGCTCATTCTAATAGCCAAAAGACACACACAACCTTGTATATACTGTAAATGATAGTTTCTCGTCTTCCTTAAATAAACAGAGTGCTTTTCGAGTGCCTTAAATGTACATTGTAAATATACACTATGATCTTCCTTTAGGTGCTTTCTATTTTTGGAATAAGACATTTAATATAAGTGCCTTATGAGATTATTATGTACAGTCACTTTTTTAGGATTTTTACATTGTTAAGACATAGTTAAGGAAGAAGGTCTATTAAGTTGTAGAAGCAATATGTTCTGTTTCATGGAGTAGAATCTCTGATAGGTTATTTGTGTGAGATTATTAGGTTTAATTGTTATTATAATTAATGTATAACGCACAAAATGAAATAGATTTTAAATATTTTATTTTGTAATAAATTATTGTTTGTAAAAAATACATTGTAAACATTTTTGATTTTAATAAATTTATGAAATAAATTTTTCTTATGAAGCCTTATCTCATTTTATTTTTTAATTGACTTCCAAAAATATGAGGCGGTTATGTATTCGGCTGTATAAATATATATATTTTTTATTTCTTTTATTATGTTCAATGATAATTCCGCCGTCTGTGGACCAATTTTTAAAATTCTGTTTTTGGTGTAAAGGGTATAATCCCAAGTTGGTCCTGTTTTCACCAAAGTGGTGACCTGAAGATGGGATCCATGAAGAATCGAGGGAACTCCTCGAAATTTATATGGACACATATGGTGATTTTAACTTTTTCTGAAGTAGTCCAAGCATATTATGCTACCAAAAAGTAAAATTTTGTACCAAGGTATACCCTGGATCCAAAAGTATGGAACAGAAATCCTGATTCCTTACAGATACACGTTTGGGCATTTCGGCGTTGCTTAAAGAACTACTAGCATATGCCACTATGTCAATTAGAGTAATCATCATTATCACCACTATCTAACACCATACAACATTATGATGATATAAAAGGTACTTCTCATAGTATTTTACACAAACACGGATTCTTTGTACATTACTCTGCCGTTTATGGACCTATTTGCAACATTCTTTTGTTCTTGTAAAGGGTATAATTCAAAATTGATTCTTTAATCACTAAAGTGGAAACCTGATGATGGGATCCATGAGGAATCGAAGGAACTCCACGAAATTTATATGGACATGTATTGTGATTTGAATTTTCCTGAAGTAACACATGCATATTATGCTACCAAAAACTAAGATTTTGTTCAATTGGATCCCTGGATCCAAAAACACAAAACAGAACTCCTCAGTATACCTTTAAAGATACGTGTTTGGAAATTTCGGCATTGTTCAAAAAACTGTAAGCATATGCTACTATGTAACTTACGGTAATCATCATCATCTTATTTACAATACCTAATGGAAGATTTGCGCGTATTCAATTATATAATCGACCGTTTATTTTAAACGTTCTTAAAATATTTTAATAATTATTTAACAAATATCACTAAAAAGGACAAAATTATTATTTTTAAACAAAACATTAAACCGACTTCCAAAGTAAAAATATAAAAAAAAAGTATGAAATAAAACTTATTTTCTAAATAATTCCTCTTTTAAATTCGGCTAAAATTTCAATTATTTCTCTACTCAATCTTCTTGATTTTGAAGTCGGTACCAGTCCAAACAATATTCTACAATATTTTATAGAACTCACGTTCAAATTTTCTATGTTCGTATTTGCTATTTAACTATTAATACGTAATTTTGGTGTCCTTGGCGAGGTGTACTAACATTAGAGACAAGTAGAATAATATTATATTGCTTACATTTTAAACAGTTACTTATCAAATATTATGGACATCGGGATTGTCAACTATAGGACCTACAAGCTCTGAATTATAAACTACTCACATTTTAGACGCATTTAGATTTTTATAAATGTTGTACAAATTATAGATTTTTGCAATTAAACCATTAAATTCGGCTGTTTTCGTATTATATGGTGCAATAATTGTAATATTAGGAATGACTAAGCCACGAAAAGAACTAGCGATATCATATAAATAACATGTTACGTAACATTCTATATTTACAATGTATTTTTGTACAGACGAACTGTAACAGACTGCTGTCTGAAAACAATCATCTGTAAGACCTAATTCTAAAATGCACATTTCTTTTCTAATATACGGTCCACGGACATATAGTTTATACATCGTTCAGATCAAATTTAATCTAAATGTAAACAATGAAGCAGTGGCGCGCTAAAATGCTGTCAATTTGAAATATTACTTATTACATATTATAATTTATTAACTTTACAATAACGCCCTTGCGCCTTGGTCAAAGAATATATATTACTAACGTACCTTGGTACACCTACGGCCTATGTTATCGAAACAACGAAAACTGTAAGTTGTGTGGTAGAGTTTCGTATATTATGCTATGACCATATACGTATATATTATAGACGAGGCATATTGAGTCAAAAAGTGCCTACATTTAAATGGCCCACTTCAGGTATTTTTGGGGCTATTTTGACATTTAAAGTGAAACCAAGATGGCTGACATTTCAAGTATGGTGAAAACCAAGATGGCGTAACATTTTACCCGACTGTCAAGAAGGGTGAAGATTTGTTCTGTCAAATGTACATCATAGCCTATCTTCAGTTTTAAAATCTTAAGCTATGACTATCTCTAGCAGTAAACTAGATTAAATGCTTCCTTGTTAGTACAGTTTGGCGATGAACTGAGAATTAACCGTTACACTAACCCCGACTTTCACACGATGGAAACCGAAAATCCTGTTTGTACACTAGCAAACGACGCTAGCAAAAAGCAGTTCCTTCTCTTCAGAATCTGAAAACATGCCTGTGATATCATTCTGATCGACGTCTGCACCCGTTGTCTATGAAAATTACATTTTTTGCAGATGCTACCGCCTACCGCAGCATTTTCGCAGCGACTCGCTATCGCATGTGAACGCGTAGAACGTAGGGGCGTAAAGAATTACATTAGCAGATTAATTTGGGCGAAGCAAATTTCATATTTTTGTTTGTATTTAGATTAATTTGGATTATTATATTTAGAGAATATGAAGTGTAAACTACCTAAGAAGTTTGTATTACTTAATTAAGAGGGCTTACAGTAATTATAACCGTATGAGCCATGCTACGGTACAAATGGTCCGACTCCATCGGAGAAATACAAAGGCCTGACAGAAAACTGGTGTGTAACTTAAAGTCCCCCTTTTCAATTCAGCAACATTGTAACTATTTCTCCACTCAATTTTCTTATTTTTGAAGTCGGTACCAGCACAAACAAATGCAAAAATCCTTGAATTAAATATCCTAATAATTGTAATAGGATGTTGTGTAGTATATGATCTAAGGATTTTGTAAGTATTAAAAATAATGAATTGAAATAATCCTACTAATATTATAAATGTGAAAGTTTGTGAGGATGTATGGATGTCTCTGGATTAAAACATGGGATACTTTTTACCCTGAAAAAGCAGTGTTCTCGTAAAATAATAAACTGTGGGAGAGCCACGCTTCGGCATGAATGGGCCGGCTCGACCGGGTAAATACCACGACCTCACAGAAAACCGGCGTGAAATAACGCTTGCGTTGTGTTTCGCCGAGTGAGTGAGGTTACCGGAGGCCCATGGGGGGGATTGGGGATTTTAAGGATCAGGAACGCAAGTCGCAGCACCAGAGGAGTTACAAGTGTAACTCCTCTGGTGTTACGAGTGTCCATGGGCGGCGGTAATCGCTTACCATCAGGTGATCCGTCTGCTCGTTTCCTGGTTCATTACATATTAAAAAAAAAAAAAAAAAACTGTATTTACGTGGGCGGAGCCGCAGGAAAAAGCTAATTATTTATAAAACTAACGTTCAAGAAATAATTAAATTTTGGGGTAAATTGAAAAGGAAGCCCCCCCCTTTTTAATTTAGCTAAAAAATAATTATTTCTTGAACGTTAGTTTTATTAACTTTCTTTTTATTCTGAGAATAATAATCCTACTACTATAATCCTTACTAATCCTTCCAGTGGCGAAGGCTGCTTCTCCTTCATAGGGAAACCGGAGTCTGTATAATAGGTAGGGATTTCTATGAAGGTTTGCAAAAGGTAAGTGACAAGGGAAGCCGATATTAGGAATGCAGTTATAGGAACTATCCGCCACTGAGTCCTTCTAATATTATAAACGTGAAAGTCTGTGAAGATGGATGGATGGATGGGTGTTTGTAATTATTCCTTTACGCTAAAACTACTGTACCGATTTCGATGAAATTTGGTATGTTAGTAGTTTAAGCTCTGGATACTTTTCATTACCTAAAAAGTAGTGTTCCCGTAGGATACTGTATTTACGCGGACGGATCCGCGGGCAAAATGTAGACCTATTAATATTATTAAATTTGGTATGGTAGTAGTTTAGGCTCTGGATTAAAACATAGGCTACTTTTTATCCCGAAAAAGTACAGTACTCCCGTGATACTGTACTTACGCGGTCGGAGCCGCGGGCAACAGCTAGTCATTTCAAAATTTTGGGTGTATTTTTAAGTTTATAACTTTAACTTTGAAAGTCGACTTACATTTTTTGTTAAAAATAAATAATGTGCTCTAGGCTTTGATTAATTATATTATATATCTATGGCTCTAGGCCTCTTTTTAATAAATACATCTATGGCTCTAGGTATATTATTTTTGTGAAATGTTACATAGTATTTTGTATCTTGATAGACTTTGAATATCTTTAAATTTTTTGTTAAAAATAAATAATGTGCTCTAGGCTTTGATTAATTATATTATATATCTATGGCTCTAGGCCTCTTTTTAATAAATACATCTATGGCTCTAGGTATATTATTTTTGTGAAATGTTACATAGTATTTTGTATCTTGATAGACTTTGAATATCTGTTTTCATATTAAGAATAAGCTATTCCAATATAAACCCTATAATTACTTCCAGTAGCAAGCTCTTTTCAATCAAACAAATGTATATAACTAAAATAACGTCGGTTGTCGTACATTCCATGGAGTAGCGTCACGGGCAACACAAAAATAGACAAAATATTTTGGATTATGTTGCCAGACCGGCCGTGTCTATTAAAATCTGTCGGAGGAAAAAACAGTCAACCTTTAGAGAAAAACATTGCAGACTTCTTTCAGCTATTTTAAATTAACTATGTGGGCCATCTATTCAAATAAAGGAAATTTAAAAGTGTCTGTTTGTAATTTCAAATTAACAGCTTTTCACTAAATGCATATTCATCACCATCAACCTATCTCCATCCACTGCTGAATGAACTCCCCCGATGAGCGCCAACCATCCCGATCTTGGGCAGCTCTCATCCATCCGCTGCCAGCCACCTTCTTTAAATCGTCGGTCCATAGTGCCGCAGGACGTCCTACACTACGTTTGCCTAAGCGTGGTCTCTACTCTATACTTGTCTGCTCCATCGATTGTCGGTCCGTCTGCAGACATGGCCGGCTCACTTGCACTTCAGCGTGCTAATTCGTTGAGCAATGTCAGTGACTTTAGTTCTCTGGCGAATAACGTCATTACGAATTTTAGCTATATTAAAAATGCATATTAAGAAAGTATATACGATACTTAAATCAAAATATCTATTTTAAAATTTCTTCTGTCTGCCTGTTTCTTTGTTTGTTACGGCTAATATAAGATAGGCAGATAGCTTATAGTATAAGGAGTAGGTAGTTAGTAGGTTATTTTAATCATCAAACAGTAGGGACTTAACATTTTTAACACCAAACGAAGTGGACACATGCCACCTCGTAAGCTAATAAAGCTTTCGGCAGTTCGGAGGACTACCAAATAATTGTTTCAGTTTATAACATCCTCTATTTTGATAATCTATTTTTTTTAATTAAAAACGCACAGTCAATCAGTGGGCTAAGTGAAAATGAGCTATTATTTCCAAATGAAACTTAACAAGCTATTCTCGGAAAGTCAACAGAAAAAAAAACGACCACCTAGTAATTAACAAAAATGTATAAATGTATATGTTACTTTATCGAATGAAAAGCTGATGATGTATGACAGTAGAGATGTTGAGTTACTTTGAGATAGGTACTTGCTAGTTGCTATTATCGCTATTAATCTGACGAGATAGGTATTAGGTACTATTAAGAAGTTAAGTAGTCTAAATATATAAAAGGCAAACCTGACTGACTCATCAATCAACGCACAGCCGAAACTACTAAACGGATTTTGCTGAAATTTGGCATACAGATAGTTGTAATGACGTAGGCATCCACTAAGAAAGGACTTTCTTAAAAAGGGTGAAAAAGGGATTAAAATTGTGTATGGAAACCGAACTCCACGCGGACAGTCGCGGGCAAAAGCTAGTTAAAAATAAAATGAACTTATTTCGTATTTCGCATTATTTCGTACACAAACTCACCACCGTTACGGTCAATTCACACCGGAAACGATTCGCGATTGAGCGTTGCGTTTTTATAGAATTTTTATTTTAAGATAGGTCTTCAAAATTGAACTTTGAACAAAATTCATTACAGAAGAAGATAGACGTTTCATTGTTACATTTCGAATGTTGCATTGCACCGCATTGCAAAGTACAGCGCATGTGCAGTGTATGACTGATGTCATATATAATCTTTTTGTCGAACAGTCTCCGTGGTCAGCAGAGCATTGGCTCTCGACTCGGAGATCGTGGGTTCGAGTCCCGCATTGGAACAACAAAAAATGTTGTTTCCAAGTTAGGACAATGCAGGCTGATCACCTGATTGTCTGACAAGAAAGATGTTCCATGCGTCGGATGTCGGACCTGCGCCTGATCTCTCGTCAGTCGTGTCGGTTATCCGTCCCTCTGGATTATGAGAGTAAAGGAAGAGAGAGTGCTCTTGTGTACTGGGGCACTATAAAATTACTCCTGTGTTACTGGCCTGCTTTCAAGCGGCCACCGTCACCGAGATCGGTGTGGGAGAAGTTAGTATCTTTTGTGTAGGGAATAAAGGTCGATTTTGAATAGCTATCTTAAAAATGAAGCGTCGCGTATCGTTGCGTATCGTCACGGTGTAAACTCACCCTAGGCTCCTTAAATAATGTAGCAAGTATGACCTCCTTGTTACAAAATGTTATATTGAAGTCTACTTAGTAAATATACTATTTCTGCTCATGTTAAATGACATTTTTGTAAAAATTAAATCAAGCTTTGTAATACTATCTATCTATACTAATATAATAAAGAGGACAAGTTTGCTTGTTTGTTTACATTGAATAGGCTCCGAAACTACTGGACTGACCTCGATGAAATCGGCACAGATGTAGAGTAGACCACGGGGAATGACAAAGGTTACTTTTAATCGCGAAAAAATGAACGGTTTCTGCGAAATTAACTTTTGCACGCACGAAGTCGCGGGCAACATCAAGTCAGTTATAATTTTTCGATTGCACAATAAAAAACTACTGTTGTGAAAAACAGTGTTTCTAATTTAAACCGACATTGACAAAGTATATCACGGGTTTTGGACAGGAAGTTATTTCATCAGGTTCAGGGCCTGTTTCAAAATTTTTTAATACATTTCGGATAGCTTATTCTGAAGTTTTGTCGCTGCTTACTTTGTATCGAGCGACAGAGACAAAACATGCAAATAAGCTATATAACACTTATCAGTAGATTGTGAATCATGTCCTAAGTGTTGTTTTTCTAATTGTATAAAGAAGGCTTACCTAAATCTATACATTGCACTTAATTAAAATGTAATTTCATTTAATTATATTGTGTGTGGGTAAGAACAATATCGACAAAGTTGCTGCTCGATCAGTTTCAAAACATTTTTCTTTGCCGCCTCAAAAAATTATAAAAAGACAAAGGAAGTGAACGCACAGACTGCAGGCGTGGTTAAACTACGTATTGACACGTGAGTATGTAAGCGTGCCCTCGATTCAACGGCGCTATTAAGCGATTTTCATGTTATGCCTGGTCTAGCGGTAACTTGTTCGAAAGTACATACATACGAATTTTAGTAAAGAATTTGGTAAATTGGTTTTTAATAATGTTTAGTGATAAACTGTCAACAGTTTGATGTATTCCAGAGATTCCAGACAATATCATATTTAGACAAAATAATTTTTGAGATGAGTGTTATAATTGATAATATTATTAAAAATCTCTAAAATATAGATCTACAGTAATACCGCTGAATTTTTTAATGTACTTGTACGATCTCATGGAACCATCAATATTGTAAGTCAGTAAAGGCGCCTTGCGCATATCTGGGGTTTAACTTAACTCTGGGTTAGTTATCAAATTATCTCTCTCATTTTTCGTATTTATATAAGAGAAGACATGATTTTTTAACCTAGGGTTAGCTATAACCCAGTACTGTGCAAGTGGGCCTAAGCCAGTAAGGGCTCCCATACATATAAATTGCGAATTCGCATCGCATCGTAAATATCTGCGAGCTCGTATATATGCTTTAGTATCTATACAATCTCGCGGATTCAAATTTAACAGCCTCCAAGTCCATGGTCTAGTGGTTAGAGCATTGGCTCTCAACTTGGAGGTCGTTGGTTCGATTCCCGCATTGGAACAATAAAAAATGTTGTTTTCAAGTTGGTTGGGACAATGCAGGCTGATCACCTGATTATTTGACAAGAAAGATCGTCAGTCGTGTCGGTTATCGGTCCCACTGGATTATGAGAGTAAAGGAAGAGAGAGAGTGCTCGTGTGTACTGCGCAAACACTTGGGCACTATAAAAGTACTCCTGCGTAACTGGCCTGGTTTCAATGAAACCGGCCACCGTCACCGAGATCGGTGTGAGGAGATATTATTATCTCGCGGATGCGATGCGAATGCGTGCAAATTCGCAATCATGTGTTGGAGCCCTTAGAAACCTCCCGCATGTCTCTATTAACTCAAACAAGCTTCTTGGAGTTTGCCAGCGTTCAGACGAATTCACTAACGCGTAGGTATTGTTTATGAGCCGCTGCCGTAGTTTGGACACCTGTGTTAACCTCTGCATATATTTAGCGCGACCAATTAATACCGCTGAGGAAAATTCAAATTTAACAGCCTGGTGATGACATACTGACTGTGTGACACACGATTTTGACATTTATCACAATAGCGCACGGGCCAAATTAGATCGCGTGACATTGACACATTTATATTGTACTTGGCACTGACAGACGTATTATTTGAAAAAAGAAATTCTGCGTTAAATACATCTAAGACGTCCTTTCTGATATGGAGGGCAAAGGAAAGGAGGACTATCTCTCTATGGCAGAAAAGCTAAAAAGTGTCCGACAAAATTAGTTAAATAACACCTCCAAAACTGGCCATAAAAATGTAGCGCCAACGCACTTCGGGCTCCGCATGGTGTTGCGATAAGTTTGGCGCAACACCAGTGCAGCCAGGAATTGGGTAGTTACCCACACTGTAATATCAGTGACAAACAAATGTTCCTAGACTCTAGGTAATAATGATTACAACAAAAAAACTTAACAAATTATTTCAGCTTACAAACAAGGTTGTAACATAAAATTAACCAATATTCTGGCTGAATAGTGTAAGGCATTTTGAATAACGCGCATTAGTTTTTCTTTTAATAATGTTTAATAAACATTATACAAAAAAAATATATATATCACGAAATTTGGTGAAAATTTACCTTTTTATGTCTCAAACACACTGTAATTTTTTTGATTTAAAATATTAACTTTTTCACTTTATTTTGACTATCGATATTATCGAAAAAGCACCCAAATTTTCATACGAATAAACTGAGTTTTAATTGTGAAGATTGATACGGCTGCATGGTCCAGTAGTTTAGAGCTTGTCTCTCTATTCCGGAGGTCGTGAATTTGGTTAAACAACAAAAAAAATGTTTTCAAGTCTGGTTAAGACAATCAGGCTGATTACCTGATTGTCTACACAAGAAAGTTGATCCATGCGTTGGATGGGCATGTAAAAAGTCGGACCTGTACCATGACCTCTCGCCAGTTGCGTCGGTCCGACCCACTGGCTTATGAGAGTCAAGAAAAAGAGTCTTCTTGTGTATTGTACTGCGTACACACTTAGTCACTATAAAAATAACTCCTGGTCTGGTTTCAATGAGAGCTATTATTATTGTTAATTATTTGTGGAACCTTTAACATCTCTAATATTAGCGATCATTCCTTGTATTTTGACAAAATATTTTAAATAATTTTATAGGCCGTAGATAAATAATATAATTGGTGAAGCGCCAAAGGCCAAGAACAATTATTTATCTATATGTTATATTCATGTCCTTTCACTTTTATAAGAATGAAACCAAAAGTAAAGTACTTTAGATACATACAAATTATATTCTTTTTCCAAAACGTGATTTTGCAAAAAATATGAAAAAAGTTGAGCCCCAAGCAGACAATTAAACACATTTTCAGTTACATGATTCAGTTATAATGTCATAAAAAAAGCTATAGGTATGAAAACAGATGCTAAAATAGCGACAACAGATATCGCTATTTTGAAATTTCTAGCGTTCACGCTATAAAACGCCCCCAATTTCTTGAAACCGGTCACTCTGTAATTCGCTCTCTCATACTCCTTCAGCTGTCTGACGAAGCCAGGATTTGGATGGATGAATTTCCTTCTCTGCTTCACAACATTATACGCTTTTTCGAAAGACAATCTATATTTGAACATCAAATACGCGATGACCAAAGTGGCAGATCTGGATACGCCGAAATGACAATGGACGATCACGTTGCCTTTACTCAGTCCTTCATCGATGAACGAGTTAGACAATGGAAAATATCTCAATAGATTAGTATCTGAACAGTCTGATGCTTTGATAAATAAGTTGCTGATGGCATTGTCTTCTATTGTACTTCTGGGTAGCTTCCGATTTTCAACTGTCAGAATGTGGGTAATGTTTAGTCGTCTCAGTACATCCGCGTCAGCTGCAGCCCTGGCATTGCTCAGGTATAGTCCAGGTATGATCTGCGAGTAGCAGGCCTGGGTGATCAGGTCGATCTCATTGTACAGAGCCTTCCTGGTCCAGTTCTTTAGGCTGGCGAATACAGCTACCTGTTGATTGTAGGCAGCTGTGAAGACACTTTTGAACATCACAAAGTAAATTTAAACTCACATGATATTTTGGTCGAGTGTTTCCTTGACTGTCATTTTTAACAGGAAGATGAGTGAGATATTTCTGTTGTGACATATTGTGACACAAACATGTTTTTTTGTCAATAAGGTTTTAAGCAGGGTGTTGTTCGTAGGATCCGATATTTTTAAAGTTATTTTTAACTTCGTTCCAAATAATTAATAAAAATATATATTTTAAGTACTAGGTACTCATATAGTACACGAATAGAGATTTCAAATTTTGTATAGTTTTTGATGTCTATAAGGATTGTACTATACTTAGTATCTTTTTTGGCCTTTTTTAACTATACTAATACGTATAATTTGTTATTAACTATCCTTATAACCTTTGTGGCTCAGTAGTTGAGCGCGTCAGTCCTCAAGTCGGAGTTCGAATCCCGCCAAAGAAACAAAGTTTTTTATGCTCCTGGGATATGAGTGTGAAATTGTGAATTAAATATGTGTATACCTTTGATTACTTTTTAATATTATATATTTATGGTGTATACCTATTCTTTTTTCTATATATTATTTCTACATAATATTATTATGTTTATAAAAATCGACGTTTTGTTCCTCCTTTACAAAACGTCAATTTTATAAAATTATGTAATAACCTAATATAAAAAGCAAAGCTTATTGACGGGTGTATCAACGAATGTATGTCAACGCAATGACACGTTTGCTAAATTCAATACTCCATTTTGCTTATTTAACGCCAGGGGTCACCTTTTTTCTTTTTTTTTTTGGACTATTATCCGCAGAACACAGCCAGTCAACAAAGGGTAAAATAGATGATAATTTAGATGGTAAAGATAAGCTCGACACAGCTCATTTACTTGGCAAGAGCTTCCAGATGAACTAAATATCGTATAATATGTGTCAGGGACTCATGGACAAATAGAATATTGAAGGGAAAATTGCGCTTTTTGAAGTGGAACAAAGTGTGCAGAAAATTAGAGCACTTGTCTATTTAATTGAGTTCGTTTTATTACAGTAATACTCTTTGTTAGAAGACCTAATATGTTTCTTGTAAAAAACATAATATTATATGTAAACTAGCTTTCTCCCGCGGCTCCACCTGCATAAAAACAGTATCCCACGGTAACAATCTACTATTTTGGATAAAAAGTAGCCTATGTGTCAATCCAGAGCTTAAACTACTTGCATAATAAATTTCATCAAAATTTGTTAGTTTTTGCGTGAAAGAGTAACAAATATCCATCCATTCATCTATCCATATATCCATTCTCACAAACTTTCACATTTATATAAAGTAGCAGAAATTCTGGTGTGTGGTATTTGTTACAGATCTCCTCCGAAATGGCTCCACCGACTTTAATGAAACTTTACAGGTGTATTTGGTAGGTGTGAGAATAGGTTCTAATATTTTTAATTAGTAATGTAATAATAAATAATCTTCAACCCTCAGTGGTCGATGACCTGGTAGGTGGTAGTGGTAGAGCTAGGTAGTAGTTGTAGATTGTAGGTGTAGATAGTTATTTATTTATGCCATTTAAGACGCAACAACGTTTGTCGGGACAGCTAGTTTATAATTTATATATCTCACCGTAAAATTGTAAAAACCGTTAGATTGTAATATTACTAGAGATATTATAATATGCTGACAGATTGTCAAATACAAATTTCTCCATACACTTGTACGCATTATTTTTCGTTATATTGTAATATTTACCATGCCGATTAACCAATCAGCCGTTTAACCAAACGGTATGTGCCCCGCGCCGCCATATAATAATTATAACGAAAAATAATGCGTACAATTGTATGGAGAAATTTGTATTTGACAATCTGTCAGCATATTATAATATATCTAGTAATATTACAATCTAACGGTTTTTACAATTTTACGGTGACATATACCTACTTATTGACCTGAATGATGTTTTTAGGTCATCTGCTGAAATTTTGAGTGACAAAATGTTATGAGCGCCGCGTCGTACGCATTACGAGTTACGACACTATTACCACGGAGTAAAAATATAATATTATAATTCATACGTACAGAGGAACAGCTTACATAGAACGATCCAAATTTCGCCAGTGTTGTCACAGAAGATGGTGAAAATTTTAACTTAATATAATATCAGTATACGGTTATTGAGAATGTCTGATTGGTACACACCAATACCCGGCATCGAACCTGCACGATCACGCGTGTGGCTCAAGGGGATATTCACTAGGTTATGGACGCTCTTATAATAAATCAAGAAATATCAAAGAAAATGAAATATTTACTTACCTATTAATATCCATAAGATAATATGTAAAATAAGAGATATTTTTCTATATATAGAATAATGATATCAGATATACCTACAATACATAACCACTTTTTTGTTTGATAATATTTGTACTTAATATTCTTTTATTATAAAGTTTATACATTTATTGGACATGAATATAATATTAAAATTTGTTATATTTTGTCGTCATTACAATCAACAACACATCACGATACTGAATCTCACATGACATAAAAACTCAAACGTGAAATTTGAAAATTGAGTCATCCCTTCGTTAGCACACAATCTTAACCGGATTTTTTCAATATTGCCGTGTGTCGCGAATAGGAGTGGACACACCGTTTGATTGTAATAGTGCAATCAAATCAAAATTTAAGTATGTAGCTGTTTATCTGGTCCGTGCTATTACTGCATTCTGCAAGAAACGCAAACCTAATCAAGTACACTGTACAGTATGATTGCAGAAAAAAGGAATACTGCGAAAACCTGTAACAACGACATTGAAGACAAATTAAGGCAAATTTATTTCTTTGTATGTTTCTTTTTTTGTTTGCATTGATACTTTTTATTTTGCTTCTGACAAATATTTTGCCCATAAGCTACACTCACTTACAAGTGAGTGTAGCATAATGGCAAAATATTTGGTAAAGGCAAAATCATCTCAGAAACTACTCGTCGGATTTTCATGACATTTGGCACATATTATATAGACCATCGGAGAAGGATATGCTACTTTTTATCGGGTGGAAAATGTATGGCTACCGCGGGATTTTCTTTTGCACGTCCCGGGAAACATCAAGTAGTTAATATTCGTTACAACCGATATTAAAATGTTCATACCATTCTGTGATAGATAAATGTAACGGCGTAATAACCAGTTCGTCGTTTTAAATGATGTCATTGTAAAATGTTTTCACTGTATATCATACATCATGTACTTTTGTACTTTTGAATACGCTTTATATTAGCGTTTACATATTATATACCACAGTGGTCGTGACTGTACTAGGTTCTAAGAAGCACCAAATATTATTTCATGGCACCATTCTATAAACAAACATAATTATAATTTACAACCACTTAGAGTACGCATTATAGTATACATTAGTATAAATAATGCAACATATTGGATCCCAACCAAAAATTAATTAAGATTCATTTAGTAATAATTTGAGTTTAATAGTGTATTTGCATCAGATCATATTTAACGTTATTCATCTAAGAGTAGCATACATCATGAGGTCTATCGTCTATACTCCATATGCACCACAAACATATAAACTTCGCCTTGGATGATTTATACATTCTCCGAGCGAAGTAACCACTCTTGAAATACTGTAGTGCCTGAGACAGATGGTTTTTAAATGTCGTATGGTTGCCCAAGCATATATGGCATTCTCACAACATAGCCAGCCTAGTGCAGAGGAATGACTAGTCAATACGTCTGGGGCCAACCATGTGCGGGTTTCCTCACGATGTTTTCCTTCACCGTTAGAGCGTCCGTATAATGTACTTGAGATCTGAAAAGTCTCATTGGTACACGCCACAACCTGGGATTCGAACCTGCACTCTCGAGAGTGCGAACCAAACGGTCTACCCACTAGGCCATGGAGCTCACAACAACAGACGTATAAGTGTCATGCTAATCAATTAAATTGAATTGAATCAATCTATGCACATATATGGTCAGTTCTAACTAATCCAATCGGTAGCGTTAAGTCAATTGAACGATAGGCAGTATGGTATATGGCTGCACCTAGGTCAGTTCCCACCGCAACGATACGCAGCGTTGCATTTTTAAGATAGCTATTCAAAATTTAACTTTATTCACTACACAACCATGGATGTAGAAGAAAAGGCGGATAGAAGGTGATCTAAGCATTGAGTGAAGCACAACAATGGCGGCGACTTACGTTTGTGTGAGATTACGGATAGTTGCCATTGGCGTACTGGCGGCCGATCGTCTTACTTTTCTGTGAATGTATGTATGCTGCACGTGTCGATACGATACGGCCGGCTTACTTTAATTGCTTCACTGCTTGAAAAAAAAATCAGTTATATTCAAGAGTATATTCATTCTTGAAAGTTTGGACACTGACTGAAAAAACAGCCTGTACCTATCTAAATATATAAAAGGCAAACCTGACTCATCTATCAACGCACAGCCGAAACTACTGAACGGGTTTTGCTGAAATTTGACAGACAGATAGTTGTAATGACGTAGGCATTCTCTAAGAAAGGATTTTTGAAAATTCGCCCTCTAAGGGAATAAAAAGGGGGTTAAAACTTTGTATAGAAACCGAACTCCACGCGGAGGAGGTCGCGGGCAAAAGTTAGTATAATATAAAAGGAGATGTCCTCACTGACGTATAGATGATCGCACAGCCGTAACTGCTAATAGTAGAAACGTGAAATTTAGACAGTAGTTATAGTTTACAATGTAGACGCGTACTAAGAAATAAGAAAGGAATTTTTTAAAATTTCACCCTTAAAGGGGTGAAATTGGAGTTGAAAGTAAGTATGGAAAATCGTTAATTCTGCACTGATTTCGATGAAAACGCACTTAATGGGATTCATGCGCTTAAATACATTTCATTAGATACGTATTTCAGTATTTATTAGGATTTACCCACTGAGGGTGTAAAATAAGTTTCAATGGAAAATATTTAAAATCTTACCCGATTTTCATGAAATTTAATATCCTAGTTGATAATTTAAAAAATATTGGGTACACGGTGTATTTTATAGATTTTTTTAAAATTCGTCCTACAAAGTGATGAAATGGGGGTCCAAAATTTGTATGGTGAAATATCAACAACTGGATGGCGTTAATTTTTGCACACACAAAGACGTCAAAATACGTTCAAAAAGGATTTTTCGAATGAAGTCGCACACGAACTCTAGTTAATGATACTCGTACATATTCTCTAAGCTCATAAGGCTGGGACTATATTATGCTATCTACAGACACATGAATTTGGTACGGAGCGTACAGCAGACCATATCCGGAGACCAAATCCGGTGTCACTACACACGCACGGATTTGGTACGGTGCAGTGGACCGTAAAGCTCGACACTCGTGTGTTCGATTTTATGCTCTATTACATTAGCACAGAGTTCTATTTACTGTGCGGTTTTTAAACGACGACGATGATTCCCGCAATTCATTGATAACGGACAGTGATACCAACACTTCAAAAAATATTTCTCCCCAAATTTTACCCCTGATTACTTATACCATTGACAGGTCTAAGAGATAATAAGCTAGAAAGAAAGGAAGACTTACGCGTGAATAACATAAAACTAACTTGTCTTAATCTGATTTTAATCCCAATACATTTTCATATTCCTGACTATATACACACATTAAAATAATTTTTATTATTACATAGAAATTGATTCATATGGAGTAAACTCTAAACATCCTGTCCCGTAGTAAACCCCTGTAGATATTTTCCCTAATTTTGGGGGGTACATCCCTAAGTTGTCAACACTGATACCGTTGTATGGCCTAACCACTGGACTGCTCTATACACGGCTCTATAATATATGCTATATACGGAGCGTACCAGATCCGCTGTACGCTCCGTACCAAATTCGTGTGTCTGTAGATGCCGTTAAACGGAATCCGTACAGGCGGAGAAAATTACGAGCATTGAAAATAGAACTCTGCGGACTGCGCTGCGCTAATACAATAGAGTTGAAAATCGAACACATGAGTGTCGAGTTCTCAGATTTGACATCGAAATTTGACAGTATGACAGACGAGTGTCAACTCGTGTATTCGATTTTCATCTTCAGTGCTCTGAATTTTTCCGGGTCTGAAGGATTCCGGTACATATTATAGTCCTAACCTATGTGAAAGTAAAAGTTATATTTTAAAATTTCGATTTATTGCGAACAAATATTTTTATAATTAACAAAAATTTCAGTAAGTACAGAGCGATACATAACAATATCTGCCCGATATGACTGAATCACTGAATCAGAGCGTTCAGTCTGCGCGTACGCATCCAGGTCGGAGCATTAAGGTTAATGGTTTGCCTGCTTTCGGTTTTATTTCTTTTACCTTTGGATCGAATAACTATTTATAAGTCCGTTTACTAAACCCTAGGTATTAGAGTATACACAATGACGGGTATTTTTGGAACACTGGCCGAGTGTTCGGGTTTGCGGGAACAGTTTACCGACGGCCGGCGCCGAGAGCGTACCGTTGCGCGTGTAGAGAGATTAGTGAGCTGTAAGTGTGCTTTTTTAATGCTTCAGTGCTGTGTACAGTGTTAACATACTAACAGGTCCGGCGCGGGCGGTGGTCGGGCTTAGAATGTGGTGATCGCTGTTGCGTGGGCTTTGGGTGTGGGCAGGGAAATTTGATAAGGCGGGATGTCGGTGCCGAAGACCACTTTTGTATGCGGCGCGGCACCGGTCGGCGCGGACTATTTTTGATCTGCGCCAGTCAGATGTATTACGGCCGTATTGCTAAACGGCTGATTTTTATGATTTAGCGTTTACACGAAGATTTTACCAACATTTTGTAGCGTTAACCAGAGCGACATGTTCAATGATAAAATTTTGACTACACGTAGAATTAGTAGACGCGTGTAAGATTTTAAAATTATGACTTTCTGTTGAATTACGAGACGTCTAAATTTGATGATTAAGGCATCTTATGAAAATTTTACCTACATTTTTGTTTGTTACGAGCGATATATTTCCAATTACTCACATATGACTACATGAAGAATTAGAAAAGTAGGCGTCATTAATATTGTAAATATATTATCTTTTTGTCTGTTAAAAACTGTTTAGTTATATAGCGAATGAATTGATTTAGGGTGTTTACTAGTGTAGGTGTAAAAAATAGTCGTCTCCAATACACTATTTTAAAGAAAAACGAATGAAGTAGGTACATAAGTAGAAATGTTGTAACTTACAACTACTTGTTTTTATTTTGATTTGTATAATCTGCAAATCGTATTAATGTGATTGATGTATAACGCATGTACGACATTTAGGTCTAGGTTTGATAATTACTAATTAAATGTGAATATAATATAAGGTTAAAGGCACACGCTGTAAACTATGCCAAAAGATATTAATTTTACTGATTTATGCAAGAGAAGTGTTATTAAACTCATGTTAACTATAATTTATTTTGATCTAATCATAAATTCACGATAAAATATAGATATTTATGTGTACCCATACTGCATAGGTAGTACTAACATTGTGGTAACTTTTGTTTGTGATTTTAATCCTAATATTGTAATTATTACAGAAAAGTTACACCATACTCTGTAATACCATTTTGCGTGGTGTATATTTAACACTTTATTTATTAGTAATACTAATTTAAAATTAATGTAGGTAGATTCAGATTTGATAAAGGTTTCATTGTATAAAATTTGCCCGAAAACATTTGTAATTATGTTCTCAATCTTTTTGTTTGTAATACTCGTCGTAAATATTGTTCGCATTGTTATAGTTCTAATTCGTTTTTATTTAAACCACAGTCGTTAGTGAATTTTATACTCTTTGGAAAAATAATTAATTCTATGATATGGTTTGACAATATTAATTATTATGAAATGCATTACGCATTGTAGGATTGCACAATACAATTAATTTCTGAATATACCTCGACAACCTTCGGTTTTCTATGGAACTGACAATCAATGTATGGAAAAAGATTTTTCCCGAAACACATTAAAAGTGTAGTTTTACTGTACCTCTATATTTTTAATTTCATAATATTAATTAAGCATAGCTTATTATGACTTGCTTAAATATGACTTGGTAACGCCGCCATTTTGAGGTTATTTAGATGCGTTGCTGCATATTCACGTACAATACCCTGTCTACACAGTCAAAATATAATTTTGCATAAATAAAAATGCTACATGTGTACATAATATTAATATATTCTGGGAAATAATGAAAATTGGTATAAAATAAACCTCAGTTCATACCAAGACGCGCTTTCAAAATTGATATTATTTACTACATAAATAAAATAGCTTAAAAAGTGCGCGACACGTCGCGTGTCAGTGTGGGCAGACCCATAATGCCGAAGTTGACTTATTGAACCAGAAATAGTGCTTTAATTAATAGCTATCGATATGTTAGAATCCCAAAAGAACTATCACGAGACAGTTTCTAAGAACGATTCCAACATGTCGTGTCTCGTGACTTCTCTGAAATATGCTCATTCAGTTGGGTTCCAAATAGGAATGGACTTGACGGGAATATTTTGATCGCATTGCTCTGCAACTTCACGTTGTTCAGATTTTTATATCATTTTAAATGTCAGATACTTTTTATTTACTTTGCAGCAAACGTTTTTTTGTGAAAACGTAATAAATTATTTTCATTGTCTATGCAATCGATAGCTATCTACGATTAAGCACATTATGTTTCTTCAAAGTTAATAACAAAAACAAACCAAATTCTATTACTACTATTCTACTAGTATTATAAATGTCAAAGTTTGTGAGGAGGTTTGGAAGTATGGAGGGATGTTTTTTACTCTTTCACGCAAAACTATTGAACGGATTTTGATGAAATTTGGTATGGTAATACTTTAGATTCCGGATTAACATATTATGGCCTAAAAGCCTATTATAAGGTCAAGGATTTTATTGACGATCGCACACCTTGGGAATAGGATGGCCACCTGCAAGGCTGCTTCTATGTAATAAATGTATCTGACTTTTGTCAATATTATATAGAATTAAGTTTTTACATTGTAAACATCTTATTTTTTTTTAAAAGAACAATTTTCCATCTTTTTGCTAAAAGATGGCCCCGTGCGAGTTTCTTACGCCGGTTCTTCACGCCGGGTTAGTTCCCGAACCGGTGGTAGGCATCAAGTAGGGACAATTCTTTTAGCGTTACTTTGTAACCAATATTGAAATAAAACTTTTTTGTTTTTTTTTTGATTTTGATAGGCTACTTTTTACCGTAGTAAAACGATGGTTTCCGAATGCCCGCAGACAACAACATTTAAAAGCACTAGGGCTTCGCCATCATGTCTTGTCTTGTTTTAAATACTAAGCAATTAGCCCCTGAATATATCTGTCAGAACGCAACAACGCCCAAACGATTGAACGGATTTAGATTAACCGTTGATTAGACCTCGGAGATATACAAAATGTATGGTATTCGCGCACTGCGAAAAACTTAGTTGCGATCTCTATCTAGTGTCAAATAAAAGTGCTAATGCTAAAAAACGGTACACTTGACAGATTTGCGTGCACAGTTGAGTTGTACAGTACAGAGCCTTTAGTCAAGATGTGTTCGATAATTTCGACGGTGAAATTCGAAAACAAAATGTATGCGATTCGACATAAGGCACGTGTCTTGTGACTGTGACTTATGTCAAATCCCATACATTTTTGATTTCGAAGTTTGCTGTCAAAATTATCGAATGCATCTTGACTAAAGGCCCTGGTAAACCTGACCATGTATGTTTCACAACTGTGCAGGTTTCCATACAGCATCAGCTCAAGCTTACCTGACAGGACTGTGCAGGCAAACCTCTCAGGTAAACTCTGACGTATATGGCTAACTTCTTATAATAGGATTTACCATATTTATATTACAATATTCATATATTATTATATTATATTTTAGGTATAATATCTAATATACTCAAATGTCTGAATGTACGTTTTCTTTTAATAAGGATTATGCATCTACCTCACACTGTCTCTGCATCACCCAAAGGTTGGCTGGTAGAAAATGCCACAAGGCATTAAGCCCGCCTCTGTATTATGTGGATAAAGTATAATGAATAAAAATAAAATAACTTTACATTAAGGAAACGATAGCTGCTACGTCATAAGGGGTTTTCAACGAATATCTTATAATTAAAATAATTAAATCAACATACGCGTATTTTACATGAAAATGTATACGGAATTACAACATTTTACAACTTTATGATAACACATTTGGAAACTGATCAAAGTGTTGCTATATTTACGATTATAGCCAAACTCGAAAATTACATTTGTTGTAAATTTATGTTTTGTAATAAAAATAAAGAATACTATTCAATGATACAATGTTTTCTGTAAACACTTATTTATTGTTATTTTCAAAAACTACAAATGATCAAATCAAAATAAAAAGATGTATTTAGTAAACTTTTGCAATTTTTTTTCTTAATATTACAATCGTCACAGCGGTCAGTCTTATAAAAAAAAACTTAGGCCTTTGCATCCGTTAATGGATGATTTATACAGTATTCTCCGAGCGAAGTAACCACTCTTGAAATACTGTAGTGCCTGGGCCAGTTGGTTTTTAAATGTCGTATGGTTGCCTAAGCACATACGGCATTCTCACAACATAGTCAGCCTAGTCCAGAGGAATGAACTGGTCAATACGTCTGGAGTATATTATATTGATGTTTATCTCTATTTTCTACTGGCACACCGGTCAAATCATGTCTGTACCTACAAGCCAACCCAACAAAAATGTTATCTTTAGTGGGTGAAAGAAATATATTTTGTATCAAAAATAGAATATTTATTTTATATTATACTAAAAGCATTTAGGTCAATGCTCAAGTATTCGAAACTTACAAAATCTTAAAAAGATTATAAATTTCGGTACTTGGGGGGCGACGGGACGCCGCCTCACTCGCCGCGCGCCGTTGTACGCTCCAATCACGTGCAACGTCATAGGGTGTAATTTTTTTGTAATTTCAATATTTTTATTTTTTTTCTGAAATACTTTTTTAAATGTAAAAATAAAGTAAATATTGGTTTCAAATTAGTGTTGCGATATTATTAAACAATTTACACCAAGTTAGAAAAAAAAACTCTATCGTGTATTTTTTTATCCTATTTCTTTCGAAAATGAATAAAAAATCACCCAGTATACTTATTACTTATATAAATATTATATTATATTATTACAGGAAATATGTTTTGTTCGCATTGAATAGGCTCTGAAGCTACTGCGCCGATTTTGATGGAATTTGGCACATATATATATAGAGTAGGCCACCGGGAACAGGGCGATTTCCGCGGGATTTTCTTTTGGGCACACGAAGGTGCGGGCAACATCTAGTCAAAAATAATTACGAGAATTGACTCCTGTGAACAATTAAAGGAGAAGAATCTGAGTAACCGAACTTTGCTCGAGGCTCTAGCAGAAAAAAAAGAATCACAAAAATATTCCAAATTTCTGAACAAAGCAAACATTAGATACACATACGCATACTAAACTGCTAATCATACTGACATAATAAAAGTAGAGTTAAAATAATTGACATATTGTATGGCTATGCGTTGTATGGCAAAAGAAAAAACACAATAGAGCTTTAAAATGTGCAATTCCCCAGGGACAAGACCTAGCCATATCAATTTTTAAAACTACCTGCATTCTAAATTTCATGGAAATACTCGCAACCGTTTCCGAGGATCCAATTATATAAATATACAAGATTAGGCCGTTTGAAGTATAAGAGACTTAAAAATGCGCAGTTTTCCAGGGACATGCGCAGTTTCCCAGGGATAAGACCTAGCTAGATCAATTTTTCCCCCAAAATACCTTGCATACTAAATTTCATGGCAATACTTACATACAGCCGTTTCCGAGGTTTCAATTATATAATATGTCACCGTAAAATTGTAAAAACCGATAGATTGTAATATTACTAGAGATATTGTAAAAATTCGACAGATTGTCAAATAAACACCTCCATACAATTGTACGCATTATTTTTCGTTATATTGTAATATTTACCGTACTGATTGATTAAACGGCAAGTGCCCCGCACCGCCATATTTGTTTGCTTTTTCATAATAATAATTATATCGAACATTAATGCGTACAATTGTAAGGACATATACAATCTTAGCACGTTTAAAGTATAAGATTAAAAATTTTTGGTACCTACTTATTGAGCAATACAAAATTCTTTTTTTATCTTATTTTTAGGTAAAAACGTTAATAATTCTACCGAATAATACAATTAGTTCAATTTACAACCGAATCACGGTCACCTTCTGTTTCACGGTGGAAGTGTGCCAACTGCCAACCTTACCTGCACGGTTATAGGTAAACACACACAACCTTGTCAATAATAACGTTCTCACCTTTACAGTCTCACAATTTGTGTACCTTTAATTTATTGTTTTAAACAAGTAATTAAATTACGAATTATTGTACAACGCAAAAAACTCTGCGACGATTTTCCGAAATGTTCAATTTTGAATCGAACCTTTATTACATATTTTTGGGGATTTTGCATCTGCATATGCCGAAGAACGTTAAGAGTTCAGAATTTCAGAATGCTAATTCTACACGAAATATACACCGACTTCAAAAATGGAGGTTCTCAATTGGGCTGTACTTTTTTGATTGTTACTTCAGAACTTTCGACTGGGAGAACCATGGAATATAAAACACAAGGGGAGAACCGATTTTGATGATTCCTTTTTTATTTGAAATCTGATGAAATGTGGTGGTTACATTTCACTTTGGTCCAGTTCTAACAAAGGCATCCATATATCCATATACGAAAACCATGTCTTACTATTTACTTTTTAAGTCATTTTTAATTTTTTGTTTAAAATAATTTGAATTGGTTCCTTGCGTCTTCAAATATTTCAAAGTAGGTAGGTTACCTAATTGTTTAAATAAAATCTGATCCGACTTAGATCTATTCTACCTAATTCTTATCTTAGAAAATTTTTACAATGTATAAACCGTTGCAAGAGCAAAATTTTTATGTCTTCTGCTAACATTTGAAGCTAACAGCTGCAAGACGTATGTTGGTCTATATCTGTTCCAACTCTATCTGATCTGGCACTTACACACTCACAAACAAACAATATTTTTCAACGTTTTAATAATAAATAACATTGGGTATATTAAAAGTGCGTAAAATAGGTACTTTTTTTAGAGTTCTAAAACACATTGGGCGTTTTTGATAAGCTGTTTAAAAAAGTGGCGACCACAAATAAAATACCGTTAGATTATACAATTTTCAATCATTTTTTAAATTCAGATCTACGTAGAAGTGGAGATAATAAAAAAATCGTAAATAATAATAATATATTATATGAATATTCGTTGAAGTATGTTAAAATATCACAGTATTTATCCTACCTTCTGAAGATGTATAGAGGTAATCGAGATGAAATAACGCTTACATCTAACCTAATTTCGTCTATTTTATTGCATAAATGAATAGATGAGTAACTTCTCACAAATTTATTTTTAAATGGCATGGTCATTTGTAAGAGGTGCGATTCGTCGAAAGTCAATCCATGCTATATATCACATATTCTTACTTCTATAAGGTTCCGTACAATCAATAGGGAATATGCATAAAATATAAAAATAACTTAAAACATAATAATATGATACTAGACTAAAAAATAAAGGAAATGGCGAAAAAAATTTCAATATCTGTTGATAAATGAGCAAGATATGAGCGGTTAAAGTTTGTAATCTATCTCTTTCTAACAAAACGAAATTTAGTATGAACTTTCTATGAAAGTCGTGTTATGTGACGTCACGGTACACGTCCGATCTCTCTGTCTAATAGACTACTTTAAACGTTCATATCTGAGTTATTTTTAATGATATCAAAAAACGGATTTTACCATACGGTTTACCAAACAAGATAGATCTATATAAAAAAATAAAAAAAATACGTGCATATTCCCTATTACGTACATTTTGGGCATATGCTTATGCTTATGTATAGATATGTCAGAAAAATAATTGTCATACTCAAACTAAAAAATCATCTCATCTCATTGACTCGTCGCTAAACGCAAACTCGCCCATATAAAGAAGAAAAAAAAATCGATTATGACAATTATTTTTCTGTTCAAACGTCTTAACCTAAGCAGCAAATCATATGCTCGAAGTATCCGTAAATGATTTTACCAAACCTCATTTTATTATAAAGTTTGAATGTATGGATAGGTGGATGTTTATTACTCTTTCACGCAATAACTACTGAACGAATTTTGAGAAAAATTGGTATGTTAGTAGTTTATACTCTGGTTTGACATATAGGCTACTTTTTATCGCAGGAAAATGTACGGTTTTTGTCAAATTTCCTCTTGCGCGTACGAAGTAGGGGGCAACATTTAGTTATCCATAAAAACATTTAAACCACAAGTTAATCAATCTACATCCTCGTCATGTCATCGTCATTGTTTCAAAATACCTGACAAAGACAGAAGCATCGAGTAGCTAATCAGGGCCTTTAGTCAAGATGTATTCGATAATTTCGACAGCTAAGTTTGAAAACAAAATGTATGGGGTTTAACATACGGCATCGCAAGCGACATGTCACATAGCGATGCATTACGTCAAATCCCATACATTATGTATTCGAAATTCGCCGTCGAAATTAAAATGCATCTTTACTAAAGGCCCAGTAGTTAAAATATTTTTACTAGCAAGGGGATATATCAAAGTGTACAGGAATCGCAATTCTAAGAATGTGATTCACGTCCGATATAGAACAATAAGGTCAATGTTGCCAACACTTGGTCTATCCCACGCGAGAACGTGGGATGGTTTTGTGTGAAACGATAATTATTACCAACCAGTACAGCTAACCTGCAGGCTTAGCATGCGAATAGAAGAAACACCGAAGAAAAGAAAATATGACAGATTGAAGAAACATTAATTCCATTCGGAGCAAAATAGGTCTTATTATAAGGTAGCAAGGTCGATGTATCATCGTTATGAGAAATAACATTTCTTTTCTTCCCGAGCATGAGCTCACAAAATGGCCTCGTTTGACAGCTAAAAGTAGAAACGTTTTCATAATTTAATGTCAAAAAGTCCCACAGTAATGTCAACCACTCCACATCATGGCGGACCTAGATAAAAAGTTTCTTTACGTCGAGTCATATACTTGAATATTTGTTCGTTTTTGACAGAAGATTTCCCGGCAACCATTTTAAAAATATGGCGGTTTAGAAATGTTGACTTCTATTGACGACCTTGTTATCATGGATTAAGAACTATTTTGCAACGAACTGTTTTGGATAGAATATTTCTACATTAAATGTATTTCTATGGATCGCCATGCTAAGCCTGCTGCTGTATTTACCAAATACCAATATTACTTGTCATTACTTATTAGGGTCAGTTCACACCACGACGATACGCAACGCGATGGGGCGCTACATTTTATTATGGCTATTCAAAATTGAACTTTATTCACAACACAAAAAGAAACACGATTTATATAACATCAGTTATACTCACACACTAATGAGCTCTGGCCGTGGGTAGACCGTTTGATTCGCGTGGTCATGGCGTGTACCAATGAGACTTTTTCAGATCTCAAAAACTTTCTCAGAAGACTTTTTCAGAAGCTCTTTCAGAGCTTCCGTATTACATTATACGGAAGCTCTAACGGTGAAAGAAAACATCGTGAGGAACTCGCACATGATTGGCCCCGGACGTGTTGACCAGTCATTCCTCTGGACTAGGCTGACTATGATGTGAGAATGCCGTATGTGCTTGGGCAACCATATGACATTTAAAAACCAACTGTCCCAGGCTATGTGTACTGTAGTGCAGTATTTCAAGAGTAGTTACTTCGCTCGGAGAGTAAATACTTTATAAGTCATCCATTAACGGCAGTAAAGGCCTAAGTTTAGTCATACACTGCACAGGCTGTGCAGCGTAGTACAACTTGACATTCAAACTATACAATAGGCAAGCGGACTGATTTTTTTTTATTGCATTAATGAATAGTACTCTTAAATATGAGTAACTTCTCAGAAGAAACCGTATATCAAAAGTCAATATTTTCAAAGGTACAGCGATTTGTATACAAAATTTCGCGAGTCTTTATACCAAAAAATTTTTTTTTTTTGCGAAATTGGTAAACAAAACCTACATCATTAGTTTACTCACAACATATACAAAAACATTCATTATGGTAAGTATGAACTTAAACGCACAAATATCGGAGATATTTACAAATATATTCCTGCGGCCATATACTTCATATACTACTTCATACTACTTCATATACAAGTGACGTCATTTTTAGATCGACTTTAGTATGGATCGTTTTTACGATACTCGCGAAATTTTGTATACAAATCGCTGTACCTTTGAAAATATTGACTTTTGATATACGGTTTCTTCTGAGAAGTTACTCATATTTAAGAGTACTATTCATTTATGCAATAAAAAAAAATAGTCCGATTGCCTATTATCGTTTTGTGTAATGATTAAAGTTCAAATTTGAATAGTAATCTTAAAAATACAGCGCCGTGTCGCGTAAAATTTCGTTTTGGTGTAAATCGACCCTTAGGGAGTAACACCCTGGAGGTAAGAGGTAGACCTACATAACCTACATGATAGGTTCGATAACTTAATATTTTTATTACTCAACCCAGCTTAAGACTTTTTGTTGACTTAAAACTTTAGAATAAATTAGCATTTGTCCACGGCTCCGCCCGCGAAAGTACAGAGTCCCACGGAAGCAGTGAACTTTTTCGGGATAAATAGTAGCCTATGTATAAATCCAGAGCTAAAGCTACTACCAAACCAAACATCAAAATCAGTTCAGTAATTTCTGCGTGAAAGAGTAACAAACATTTATCCATCCATCCATCCTTCCATATTTTTAATAGTAGTAGGATTTTATAGCAGCTAACTTAGTTATTTAGTGTGCTGTTTCTTTTTACTGGATTCATCTATACAAATAAATAAAATTGAAGTGTCTGTTTGTAATTTTAAATTAACAGCTTTTCACTTAATGCATATGAAAGTTTACACGGTACATACAACAAAAAATCAATTTCTAACATTTTTGTCTGTCCGTCTGTCTGTCTGTCTGTTTGTCCCGGCTAATCTCTGAAACGGCTGCACCGATTTTCACGGGATTTTCACTGGCAGATAGCTGATGTCATGAGGTCTAACATAGGCTACTTTTCATCATCATCATCATCGTCGTCATTATATAATATGAGTTGAAAGTTTGTATGTTAAATATTTAAAATCTGCCCTGACTTCCATGAAATTCGACATTCAGGATAAAATTCTTCTATATCTATACATACATACATACTACATACATACAAATCTATCTATACAAATAAATAAAATTAAAGTGTCTGTTTGTAATTTTAAATTAACAGCTTTTCAATTATTGCATATGAAAGTTTACACGGTACATACAACAAAAAATCAATTTCTAACATTTTTGTCTGTCCTTCTGTCTGTCTGTCTGTTTATTTCGGCTTATCTCTGAAACGGTTGTACCGATTTTCACGGGACTTTCTCTGGCAGATAACTGATGTCATGAGGTCTAACATAGGCTTTTTTAAATATTACACATTCGTAAAAAAACTTTACAAACTGAGCAAACACTGTTGATAATTAGATTTTTCCCGCAGCTCCACCTGCCTAATTACAGTGTTTAGGTAACACGGGAATACTATATTTTTTCTGGATAAATATAGCCTATGAGTTAATCCAGAGCTTCAACTACTAACATACCAAATTTCTTCAAAATCGGTTCAGTATTTTTTGCGTGAAAGAGTAACAAACATCTAAATATCCATCCATCCTAACGAACTTTCACATTTATAATATTTTAATAAGAAGTAGGATTTAAATACTTCCCACCACTTTGTTTATCCGTACGTCTAACGCGCGGGAAAGCCTATATCGTTCCGTAAATACGGAACGATATACCTATGCTAAAAAAACGATAAAAAATTATCGTGTGAGAACACTCGCTATGAAAGTTTTTTTGTAATTCATCCTCTAAGGGTTTGTATAGAAAAAATCGAAAACCGACGTACAACGATAAATTTGGCTGGGTAACTTTGGGGTCCACTTAGTCTTGGACTATATAATCCGGATTACGGCGGCCCGGGAATATTCAGAGCACTAAAAATAGAACTCTGGGCATAAACAATAGCGCTGAAAATCGAACACACAAGCGTCAATGTCATATATGACAGTTCGACACTCGACACTTCAATTTTATCGTATTAGCACAGAGTTCTATTCTCAGCGCTCTCAATTTTCTTCGGCCTTTCGGATTCCGGGCCACATAGTATCAGACTAAGAAAGAACATTTTAAACTAAAAAATAGCAGCAACAAAATTTATAGATAGTATAGAATAGAATCCGCTGAGTGTGGATTTTGTGACCGGTCGAATTAAAAAGGTTGTGTGTAGAAACTAAATGTCACGCGAGCGAAGCCGCGGGCAAAAGCTAGTGTTAAATATATTTTAATGAGTTTACAGTAATAAACTTCGAATGGAAACTCTGATGAAGTACAGCTAAGGTAGTTAAACCAGCATAAGTCTATAAAATCTTTGGTTTATTAGTCTGAGTGTATGAGCGTGTGCAAAATGTATTTGAGATATAATTTCACAATTTTCTAAATAAGAATTAATTTTGCTACGCAACAGTGTTTTAATAATGACCCAAAAAGGTGACATGACTTTTTTATTTCAGTTTCGTAAGTATTAGATTGAAAGAAGCGCCAGAAAGTGTTTTTCCAATTTTCTAGTGTGTGTAATCAGGGGGGGATGTACTTTTAAAAATCAGTAATTTTTGCAGCCCAATTTCTGGTAAATTTCTATAAAAACTAAAACCATTGAATTTATTTAGTGGATGGAGGCACGAAAGGAGCAATATGTATAACACAGTTTAATATTTTTATTAAAACTATTAGAATCGATTTTCTCTTTCTTTATATCATCAGTTTTTTTAATAACTCGAAAAATCGTCAAAGCATGCACTTAATTTTTATTTTTACAAATAGTATTTAACTCATTCTACAAAATTAAAAAACAGCAAAAATTCATGGACACACAAGAGTTTAGCATTCAAAAAATATTTACTATAATAGTATATATTTTTTGAATGCTACTATAATAGTAAATATTTTTTGTTAATTTAAAAAATATTTACTATAATAGTAAATATTTTTTGTTCCGAAAGGTTCTTGAGTGGAGACCACGAACTGGACGTCGAAGCGTAGGACGGCCGTCCACCAGGACAGATGACCTGAGAAAAACGTTTTAAACTGTATTAGACCTTAATTTTAGGCTATGTCTTTTATATGTGTAGACCAAATCAAAACAGATTATGAAAAAAGTTAAAAAAATTATGTGCCGTATTTTAGGTTCTATTGATTTATTAAATACTAGATATTACCCGTGTCTTCGTACGTACAAAAGGAAATCTCGCGCGAATCGTTAATTTTTAACGCAATAAAAAGTAGCCTATGTTCTTCCTCGTGACCTACTCTAAATCTGTTCCAAATTTCATTAATATCGGCAATAATTTCGGAGTCTATACAATGCATGCAAACAAACAAGATTTCATCTTTATAAAACATATTACTAGATGATACTCGCGACTTTGTGCGCGTAAAAAGTGATCCTGCGGGAACCGTACATAAAGAAGCCCATATCCTTCTTTGTGGTCTGATTTATATCTGTGCCAAATTTCATAAAAATCGATGAAATAGTTTTTACGTGAAAGAAAGCAAAAAACTCACTTTCAAATTTATAATATAAGTAACGATAGTATTGAAAAAACTTACATTGTACTACTTAATTTATTTTCTTTTCATTTTTATATTATACTAGCTGTTACCCGCGGCTCTGTCCGCGTAAATATAGTTTTTTCGCGGATATGTGACTGATGCAAAAAATAGATAAAAACAATCCTTGTTGCTGATTGTATATCATGCTAAAATTTCAGCTCGATCGGTGCAGAACTTTTTGAGCTTTTAAAGCGTACACAAATCAACACAACATTCTTATATATATATACATGTGATATCTAAACAAATAAAAAGGATATGTTATTGATTGTACGGTAGGTTCTTGGTGGATATTTATGTTTCCCAGTAATAAAACACAAGACTTCTTGCACTATTTCCACTTTAATAACACATAAACAAAATTAAAGTGGAAATAGTGCAAGAAGTCTTGTGTGTTATTACTCTGAAATAAATTTCGTAGCGGCCGCTACGAGCCATTACTCGTAGCGGACTCGTAGGTCAACCGTAGCGCCGTAGCACTGCACGTAGTTAGTAAAACTCTACAATGTAACGGTATTTTATTCGGTCTGGCGACTCGTTATATGAAAGATGAATAATTACTAATTAGTCGCGCTGGGCGCCCAGCGAGACCAATGATTAGCCTATGGTTATATTATACTAGCTGTTTTCCGCGGCTCTGCCCGCGTAAATAATCGAGTATCCCGCGGAAACACTGTAGGTACTTTTCCGGGATAAAAAGAGTAGCCTATGTTTTAATTCAGAGTCTAAATACTACCACACCAAATTTCATCAAAATCCGTTTTGTAGTTTTTGCGTGAATGAGGAACAAATAACATCCATCCATCCATCCATCCATCCATCCATCCATCCATCCATCCATACATCCATCCATCCATCCATCCATACATCCATACATCCTCACAAACTTTCACATTCACAATATTAGTAGGATCTCAGAACGAAATAGTGTTTTTAATTAGTATGATAATTTGGACGGCTCAAAAATGATTCATCATATTTGTCATTTATGTTTTAAATGTGAGATTCATAGATAAGGATGAAAGACAGATGCAGACGAATTCGGATCTCAATAACGAGACAGAATATACGAATGTTCTAAATGATTGGAACCTAAACTTTATTTGCCAATGACTAATTCTGTACCCGGGTAATTTGGTAAACGTTAGACTTTTTTTGGCAAATTGGTGTCTCAAGTTCGAATCCCGGTCAGATTAATATTAATAATGCCTATTATAAATATGTAAAAACTACGTAACCGATCATCATCAAATTAATCATTGATATAGAGAAGACCACGGGTAACGACTTCGGCTTCTTTTTATCATGGGAAAATACACGGTTTCCGTGGGCATTTACGCTTAGCTAGTATTATATAAAGTTACGCACGTTAAATAGTATTTATTAGTCTGAGTCACAAGATCCCTGTCTGTGTATTTCTGTCCAAAGGCACCGAAAATTATGATCTTAGGGCTCATTCGATTCGGAATGAGCTCTAGAAACTTTTTGAAAAATTTCAAGTGGGAAGCGCGGGACGCGTATCACCGCTTTTAGAGATATATTTACCTCTAAATTAAAATTATAAATATTGGTCATAGAGTTCCATATATTATTTGAACTTTTTTTTAGGAAATTTCCTCCTCTTTAAGTATTTTTTTTTCAAAGTTCGGATATGTTTAATAGTTTCCAAGATATTTTTAAAAACCATACCCCCTTTTTGTTTTTTACTAAATTGTTTATAATTTTTGCAATTTTTTCGAGCCCCTCTTGAGATTTTTCAAAAAGTTTCTAGAGGTCATTCCGAATCGAATGAGCCCTGGATCATAATTTTCGGTGCCCTTGGACAGAAATTAACTGACAGGGATCTTGTGAATCAGTATATATAGGCAAAGAAGAGAACTGCGCAGCTATTATTTAAACTCACTTCAATCCGTTGAATTTTAAACTGATTGCAATAAAATATGCTTTGGTAATAAAAATAGTATTAAACTTTAAAAAAAAAACTACGTAACTTAGTAAGTGCGAAAAACCGCGAAAAAATTTAACGAAAGTCAATTTTAATAAATAAAAAATAGAAACAGCACAAATGAAACCGAAAACATAGTTTTCGGTATAGATATATATATGTAAAATGTAATACTACATAATATAGTATGTAATTTGCCCTAAAACTGTAGAATAACAATAAACACTTAACCCACTTGGATCAAAGAGTGTTACGCAATTCACTCTCATTCAGCATTGAAACTGAGGCCAATCATTATCGTAATTCACAGTCATTATAAATGATGATTAAGAAAAGTAATGAAACTTTTATTAATAATGATTTTCATATTTCGTAATGTTCGGTTTGGCCACCTGCCACATAGACCGAGATAGACAACTTTTCACTCAAGTGTGAATGGGACAGGTAATGCTTCTAGTGTGAAAAATATTTATGCTAAGGCCTTCTGTTGCTATGAATTCGTCTATGAATAGTACTCGGGTTATTTCTGTCGGTTGAAGGTTAGAACTGTTAGAAGCGTTGGTTTTGCGGGAATTTTCTGGTTAACTAAAATTCTGTTCACACTAATATTAAGATAGCGACGCAAAATTTAACAATAATGTAACTCCTCCCCATACCCATTTCGGTAATGGTGGCTGGTTTCAATGAAACCAGGTAGGTCAGTTACGCAGGAGTATTTTTATAGTCTTCAAGTGTGTGCGCAGTACACAAGAGCACTCTATCTTCCTCTCATAACTAGCAAGACTACCGAGAGATAAGGCGCAGGTCCAACTTTTTACTTGCCCATCCGACGCATGGATTATCTCTCTTGTCAGACAATCAGGTGATCAGCCTGCATTGTCTTAACCAAACTTGGAAACAACATTTTTTATTGTTCTAATGCGGGAATCGAACCCACGACTTCCGAGTTAAGAGCAGAGCTCTAAACACTAGACCACCATTGGTGTAGCTAGGAATTTTGTCAGCAGCAGCCGTCCTTTGGGGGGTTATTTAAGTTAGTAATTCATTAATACTGTCTAGGGTGGGCAAAGAAGTTTCTAGGGTGGGCGTCGCCCACCCTTGCCCCCCCCCCCCAGCTACGCCTATGTAGACCACGGAGGCTGTTGTATAAAATTTAACACACAATAAAGATACAGCTTTCATGCAAAAGCCGCGTCGCGCCACGCAGTGCAGGGCATCTCGACATTCTTAACCTTGTAATGAAACGTGTATTTTGTTGATCATTGGTCAGTAATTGGTGCAAATGTCGAAATAGCTAACTTCATTTAGAGAGCACGATTCAAGCGTCATTGGTCAATTGCATTCTTAACATGAATATACGTTAAGGTGGTTCGTTTCCTATACAAAAAAACAATGGACATTATTTAAGTAATTTCATACTATTACTACATAAATTTATATGCAAATCTATTTATTCTGCAATACAATTGTCGCAAAATATATTTAAAATACTTTATTTCACACAGAAGTCACATATTTATTGAATTTTCGACAAAAAGTGACATAAGTTACAAATGTCACTTTTTGTCGAAAATTCAATAAAAATGTGACTTCTGTGTGAAATAAAGTATTTTAAATATATTTTGCGACAATTGTATTGCAGAATAAATAGATGTGCATATAAATTTATGTAGTAATAGTATGAAATTACCTAAATAATGTCCATTGTTTTTTTGTATAGGAAACGAACCACCTTAAAATAATCCTACTAATATTATAAATGCGAAAGTTTTAGATGATGGATGGATTGATGTATGGATGGATGTTTGTTACTCTTTCACGCAAAAACTACTGAACGGATTTCGATGAAATTTGATATGGTAGTAGTTTAGGCTTTGGATTAAACATAAGCTACTTTTTATTCCGAAAATGTACAGAGTTCCCGATGGATACTATATTTACACGGCAATAGTAATATGTAACTAGGTGCTACGTGGCATACACTCTGTAGGGTATGAATAGCAGTATGCTTCATTTACCAATTAATAGTTCAGTAATAATTTTATAAATGGTTACTCGTGAAAAATAACCAATAATCACCGGTCAACATTTTTTTTTTTGCGCATGGGTTTTACTTAATTTATTCTAAATATATAAGCAAATATTTATAAAAAATTGCGACTACAAATAGAAAATATTTTCTTTTTAAGAATTATAGCGATTTGACCATTTCTGATTTTTGCTTCCAGTTAAAGTCGGTCTTTGCACTCTATTGCTGGCGAAAGAGAGGTATGGTATGAAGGTTGTCTTTCTTACATCCCTCCTCGTGTACGACGGTATGACCTCGCATATTATAAAGAAATAACGTGTTTAATATTATCTTGTACAAAATGGCTTCGAGAAGTTGAAACGGAAACGGTGACTCGTTTTGCTATATTTGTGGTAGATTTATTAAAGTGAGAGAAAATAAGTGTTATTTAACTACAGATTTAAAGATTTGCGAGGCATAACAAGCTTACTTCCATCTACCTGTTACAAATCAAGACCAAAAATGGGCTTATGAAATAAATGTATGAATAAAATAACGAGATGGTTAATATTTTTTTCATCGTCGGCTATAGGATGTCTCTAAAGAGGCAAATGTTCCATTCTCATTTTGATAAGTTTAAAGATTACATGGGAGCTTATTCGGAAGAACAAGGGGAAAGATTCCATCGAGATATAGTTGGAATTTGAGATATGTTCCCAAGGCCAGTATACATACTGAAAACATGTTGAGGATTGAGGGACTATATTTGGTCGTTATTAAGATAACTTCTACTGAACATGACAGTAAAAACAAAACTGTTAATTTTTAAACATTTTAACAATATTTTAAAACTTATTTTGTAACATTATATCATAAAATTGATGCTCAGTATATTTTAATAAATCACCTCTATGTAAATTTTTCATGTATTTTCATTGATTTGAATTTTTTCATTTTTTACACTTAAAAGCAAATACAGAGCTATTTTTTGTTCTTATTATTATTTCTAGGTGTAAAGGCAATAAAAATAATTATGTATAACCCGTGCGCAAAAATGTGTTGACTATTGTAATAATTATGTTTACAAAATGTTTGACTAACTACTTTTGAGAACGCAACCCACATATCTAATACCAAGTATGTGGGTTACTTTAATTTACTAATGTAAGTATGTAAGAAAAGGCGTCCTCAAATTACGAAATTACCTTAAACTGACACTCAGCTCTTATTATTATACTCATAGGCAGACTCCATAACTTGCATCTAAACTACTAAATAGAGGACTTTTTACGACAAACTCCTTCTTTATTCGACCCACAGACCAAACTGTGGCTAAGAGCTCAATCCGAAGCCTCAATAACCGTAGCTCCACCGGACTTTACGGCATTAGTAAGAGAGTACTAAAATCTTTAGCCGATTTAATTGTCAATCCCATCATGGGAATTTTTAACATAAGCATCGAAACGGGGTCTAAACTTTTAGAACGCATTTTACACCAAATTCGGATTTCAAAAAGGAAAGCCAACGGAGGACGCTGTTAACTTTCTGTTTAATAAAATAGTTTCTTACATTGACGGGAGTCGATGTTGTGTTGATCTATCAAAGGCATTTTACACAGTTTCAATACCCGTCCTGTAAAAAAAAAAATAGGAAAACGGTTGACCTAAATGCCATCCGTGCAACTTCCCGCTAAGCGCTTAAATTTTATGTAATGCGTAATTTTTGAGCTTATCGAGCTCAAAAATAAAGTGCTTCTAAAATTTTTCACTGATAATTTTCTTTTATTTTAGTTTTAAAACATTTTTTTTTGAGATTTCTTGAAATCTATCTGTCCGAATCGATCCAAATTGCATTCAAAATCTAAGTTTGGTCAAGCCCTTTCGAATGGCGCCAGCCGCAATAACACACACACACACACACACACGCACACGCAGTTATATCGAGTAAACGTTTCTAATGTCTTATGGGAATCCTCTATTTTCATAGAAAAATGATTGCCTATATCCAATCCTTAAATTATAATTTTTCATTAAAAAAATGTCCACCTCATTACTTTACAGGTACCTATATAATATTCTTCTGATTTTAGATAATAATAATAAATAACACATTACATTATTATGTGAAATTACTGTACAAAAGTTAGTTTCTTACAGATATTTAAAGTCTGTGCGGCGTATTTCTAAAGAACGAAATTGTGTTTATGAAATATGTACGCAACCAAGGTCTCTTCAAGGTTTATCTGTCTAAATATTTATTTTTCCGCCCTTTTTATATACTAGTCCATATTTTGGGAGCATCAAATCAAAACTGCTACTCACTCAACACTAACAAGTACTTACATTTAGCATTAATTTATCTATTTTATTTGCAAAAATATGGTAAAATTTCTAAAATGTAGTGTATTTTTGCAAAGTGAACAAAATAAGACTGAACCAGTACCTACGTTCTTATCCGTTTTAAAAAAGCGTAAAGCATCTCTATCAGATTGTTTCGATTAATCCAAAAATTAATACTATCTTAAGAGTACTTTATAGTACAATTTACGATATTTGTGTTACATGTATTTCCAAATCTATACCTACTAATATTATGAAAGAAATACATCTGTATAATATTAGTATAGATAGATATGTACAGTTTGTGAGGATTTTAAAAAAATGTTTACCAATAGAAGGCTACGTTATTTGTTAGTTTCTTATGGATGGATGGATGGATGTTTCTTACTCATTCACGCAAAAACTACCGAACGGATTTCGATGAAATTAGGTACCTTTTTTACCCCGAAAAAGTACAGTTTTCCCGTGGGATACTATAAGTACCCGGGCAACAGCTAGTTATTTAATAAAATTATCGATTAAATCGTTTGCAATACACATACATATTAATCAAAAACTTATTTATAGTATAATTCAAGGATTCGTAAATGAAAAAAATTATATTTACTATTTTTATTGTATTCATAGATCACGTTTAATTGACTTTCCTGTAAATATTTTGGAGAATTTGAACAGGAATTACGTTTTTTAGCGCTAGCAAGCACTAACGAGCGCTTTTTTCCGCAGAACACAGCCATTGGATCATAAAATTAATCGTCCACCTGACAACGCTGGTTGCCAAGCAATTTAAATATATCCAGCAGGAATAAATAAATGAGTGTTAATGCTCAGGGGCTCAATTCTAATGCACTCAATTTCTTCCCGTGTTGTACCTATATTCGATTACGTAACTAACTACGTAAACGAATCTAAAGCACGGGAAAATCACGGGCAACTGCCGGTTGTACCGAAAAGCTCGAAAATTTCATGAACTCGTATTCCGGAGCACAATAGAACTTTTACCATTTGAACGTCTAGTTGAAACTAACATAGATATAATAAGTTACGTTCCGGTTTATTTAAAATAATCTGATTGGAAGCCGCTTGGAATAAGAAATCAGTTGTTCAGCTGTGAATCCGCCATATCTTATTTTGTCAGCTAGTCCACCAATCGGAGGATAATTTGTGTACGAATTACGACTAGATGTGTATGGAAAATTGTAGCGAATCACTGTAACGATTAGCCATACACACGATCGATAAACCTGTACAATTCGGCTTAGGTACACCGAACTTATCAAATAGTTAACACGAAACCTGTACAGTTCGGCTTACACCATCTAATAGTTACGATTAAACACGTTGATATAACATTTATATTTTATTCCTTAATAAGTTAATAGACCACCAAAAACTTGTATCACTATTTGTATGAAGTATTTTAACATTAATTTCACTATAACATTTTTCAACCCCCCATTCCAACCTTTTCTGGTTTGATATTCTTTCTTGTGTAACTTCTCTTGTTTTAATATCTGGTATCAAAAACTACTGACATACTCAATGGCTGGCCGCACACGTGCAATATTATTGTCAATAATGCTCATATTGACAAGAATATTTCTTGTGTGCGGGCCATATTGCCATTTTTTTTGTATGTGTTGACTAGTATTGACAATTTTATTCTGTCAATAATATTGCACGTGTGCGGCTAGCCAATGTAAAACTAGATATTGCCCATACATGCTTTGTTAATTGAGTGTTTGGCACACTGGATCTCATTCATACTCATTGCTTACAGGAGATTTCCTTCCGTAATAATATACGACGTTCATTAATGATTACCTTTAAAAAAAAAAAACAACGGGTTGCACTCCGTGACTACGACGCGCCGGCGGTCTACTCTCCCTTCGTTTTACGAATTTTTTATCAGGTCATGTGTCCTGACGCGAGTCTTACATTTTTTACCCATCTCAAGAAAAATGGACAACACTGCTAAAGTAGTTTTCACTTCAAAAATTAAAGGAAAACATTCTCTTATGCGATTGGCAGATTACGACTTCTAGTTTGAACACTTTTTGCTGAAGAGGAATAAGCACGTATGTCGTTCATAATAATTAATGACTAATTTCCTAAAAACATGACAGGAAAACTTTGACGTCTTTAAAATGTAGGTGAATCTCTGCATATTTTGTTTTCGTGGGTTGGTTGGATGAAATCACTTTTAGTTCAATATCACGTGACTCGAACGAGATCTTTATTATTCATTCACGAATTAATCACGAACAGCTCGTTCATTTATAACGTACGACTAGTTTTTACTAAAATTAAACAACTAAAAAAGCTATTTTATTTACTCGTATTTTATGGCTGAAAAATCTAGTCTTAGAATTAATTAATATTATGATTTAAAGCAATGTTTCGCCAAATAATACCCACAACCTGCAAGCTAATGTGTGAGTGCACGCATAAGCATGCGTAACGCATCTACTTCCTCCCACACTGCTTAAGCGTGCACTCAGATGCAAGATTGTGCAAACACCACTACCACACAAGCAACAATGTCAGCAAGATCGTGCAAAGCCCCACACCACCATGCAGGTTGCAAAACTCGACGCGCGTTTCGCCCCGAACCCGGAGCATCCTCAGGAAGTGGACCTGCGAACAAATTTCGTTAGAGACGTTTACAAAATTTTTAAAAATTGATATTTTACTTTTAGATAGTGTCCGACCGAAAGTTCGGTTTTGGTTTCGGTTTCGGCCGAGTTTCGGCCAAAAATCAAGTTTCGGCGGTAGTTTCGGTTTCGGCCAAAATTGGCCGAAACTTTTGCCGAAACCGAAACTGATTTCGGAAGTTTTCGTGCACGCTCGCCTAACTTCGTCTCTTGCGGCAACGCTTTGACAACGCAACTGAATTTGAAAACATAATTAAAATATAATTAATATTTTTTTTATATTACATTAAATCAGCCATACTCAAAGTGTGTTCCGCGGAACCCTGGGGTTCCTCGAAGCCCCTGTAGGGGTTCCGCGAGAATTTAGAAAAAAACAAAACACCTCTCTCTGGTCGAACGTTTTTACGCGTCGTATCATAAGGCGCAGCCGAACTTAGTCGCCAATCACAACAATAACAGCCGATCGGGCGATGAAGCGACGATCGGGCCTCGACACTCAGTCAGTCAACGATTAGCGTTTTGAGCGATAAGTAGATAGATACCTAGCGAATTGAGAACTTTAAACGAAGTATTTATTGTTCTACTGCTGTATTCTGATTGTATCATTTTTGTACATTCATTATTCTTACTTCAACTCTTTTACGCAGTAACGATCGTGCGTTATTTTGACCCAACCATCTTGACATTTACCATTATTAATAAACTGAGAATGGAACGTTGGCGTTAAACGTGTTGCAACAACGTCTTCTAACGAAGCCGAATGTTGCTGCTTTTGAAGCAGTATGCGCGGAATATTCAGCAATTACCAACGGCCATGGGCGTAGGTGGCCAAGGGAGGGTTTTGGGGGTTTAAACCGCCCCCGAAATGTTCAGCTTACTTATATGACAAACTTTACATGATAAGTTATTATTTGTCATCTATTTTGTAACATCAGAAATATCACTAATTTTACATTAATTTAAATTACAAAATAATCTTATTTTCATAGTCTTTTAGGATTTAAAGTTTGAACATATTTACCTATTAAATAGGAAAAAAAAAATTGCTCGCTCGCATTGACCATAAAGAACATAATATATTATTTAATACCGATGTTCAAAACAGCCGGTTGATTTTATGGTATTTGTCCGACGTTCATTCGTTATTCAGTGTTTAAATTTAACGTTTGAACAGGTTTTGACCTGTAAAGTGGGGAAAATTTTGCTCGCTCGCTCCGCTCACTCGTGTTTAGCTTAAAAAACATATTATCAATTTTTATGTTTCCGAATTACAGTTTAAATTCAGGGTTTTAAAGCAGAAAGAAACAGGTAAAAATGAAAAAAAAATGGGGGGGCCATAATGTGCCCAGGGCTTCTAATAGGTTAAAGTTAAAGAAAATGAAATGACTAAAAGTACATTAAATACTGGTATTAAATGCACTTTTAGTCATTTTATTTTCTTTTACTTGTTATGAAGTAACTTACTATTAGTATGTAATAAGTTGTAACTGTTACATTGTACTTTTATTATGCTTATTTATAAAGAATACATTTATAAAATAATTGATTTATTGTAGGGTTCCGTCAAGTACTTCGCCTTCGAAAAGGGTTCCGTCACCAAAAAAGTTTGAGAAACGCTGCATTAAATAAATGATAACAACAAAATTAATATACCTGTTTCCATTTCATGTCCTAATTAATGCAGAATAATGGATAAAATGCACTGAATTTCAGTATTTTAAGGAATTTTCTACTTGACCACGTGAGTTTCGGTTTCGGTTTCTGTTTCGGCCGAAACTGAAGCCACGGCCGAATATTCGGTTTCAGTTTCGGTTTCGGCCGGAAAACCAGTTTCGGTCGGACTCTACTTTTAGACTGCACAAATTGAGACGTATGCAGCTTCATACAATTTCCATACGGGATATAAGATTACATATTTTAGATGTACAAAAATATGTAACGTAGTATACATTGATTTAGATATACAATTGTCAATTTCAGTATTTCAAGCATTACTCACTGTTCGAACTCTAGACGCGCCTGCCAAGTATTGGTAAGTACTTTTCGGGTTCAGTGGAACATTGTTGTGTCATGATCTTAGATCTACATCCGCATTGGTGTGTCGCTATCAGCTGATTGACTTTCAATTATTAACTTTTTCATTATCATCATCAACCCTTATCGTTCTACGGCACTTACATCTTCACGTTCACCTTCTTTAAGATGATGATTAGCGTACTGTATCCTATTCTATTTTATTTAGGGTTATATTATGGTTTTACAGGTCTATTCAATATGTTCATAATTCATGATTTCAATATTTATCTACATTACAAACAACTTCAGCATCGCTGTAGTCTATCACATTTTGTTTTTATTTCGATCCTAAATCTATGGTGTGGTATCTGTATACATTAGGTAAAATTAACTAATGTATAAAAATACAATAGTTAATTTTCCCTGGTTTTTGTTCAACAAACACAATGTTATCATAATTGTTGACTTGGATCTTTGATTCATTACTTCATATTCTATGTTCGTCGGAAAACACCTCTGCACTGGCGACGTCAGCCGTTATCCAACCGGCTGCAGCTGCCCACGCGAATTCCCACACCACCTCGGCCCATCGCCAACTTTTCACAGTTTAGTTACGATATCGAAAACGACCCGACGCGTCCCGCCGCCGGCGAATTCTACTCGAAACATTTGCTTTACCTTCGTCCAGTCCTCGAGTATCTGTGTTATTGTGATTGAATTGTGAATTGACAATTTGTGCTTTGGATTTTTTACTAATTTCTTCGGTACGTATTGTTTCTTTATTTTTGGTGACATTTTCCTGTTGATGCATTTTTGCTGGAAAATATTCTGGATCTATTTCATCGTATTCAATATTTTTTCTACTAAGGGATATGAACTCATCCAAAATCGTAAAGTTCATTTAAAAATTAGGATTATCTAATCGTCGGAAGTTATGAGAAAGCGCGAGATTCTTGGAGGCCTTCAGCAGTCACAGAAATAGATTGGGACGTTTCGTTTACTTGTGAAAATGTGCGCCCACGCGCCACACTTCACCTTGGTCCGCTAGGTGGCGCTGACCGTAGTGACTCACTCCTGAAATTGGCACTCGCTCTCGCACTCCGTCTCAGCTATTGATATGAGATATGACTTATGAGAGCTGATGCAATGATTCGATGATTGATGATTTTCAGCGGTGTTTTGAATCCGTAGGATTCGTATGAGTAACACGCTACGTTTAGTTCAGTTAAAATACTACACTAAGACTCTGTCCAGAAAGTGCGTAAGCCTGCGTAAACCTACGCACGTAGAGATTCTTATCTTATCGTTTCTTTTTTACGAAATTTTTTACGATACGCGCATAGCTAAAATAATACGCACGTAGCTTCTGGACGCAATGTATGGGGCCCTAGTACCTCGACTACGTGCGTAGACCTTACGTGCGTAAGAATACGCAGTTTCTGGACATAGTCTTAGTGAACACGTAAGAATCGCGAATTTTTCGTAGACGTAGGTCGTAGAGGCTTTATGTGACAATAACTTGTAACGATCAACATTTATTCTTGGTTTTTTTTGTAAGAATTAAGTACAACAATTAAGTAATTATTAATAAATAAATTTAAAGTTATTAAAACAATTAGGTAACAATAATAAAGTGAACAATTAAATAAATAGTAGAGCATATTTAAATATTGTATATTACATGTCCATGTGTGTACATAAGCCCAGTAGGTAAGATAATATATTTTTTTAATAAATCTCCAGTTATTATTACATTTAAACTGCAGTTGTAAACAGTGACGTCATAAAATTATGTCATGTATTTTTTGTATAGGGTGTTTTTAATGTTCTCCAACTATCTCACTTTTGTGATGGCTCATCATCAATTATCATGTTTTCTTTTCAAAATAATAAAAAACTATGCATATTCCCCAAAGCATTTAGTTTTTAAGGTTTTATGTAAACATAATGACTTATGTTATGACCTTACAATAGGTAAACAGTCTTAATTTAACTTAAAATTAATTAGTATTATGTTTATAGCAGTTTTTCCGCTAAATAATACCCACAACCTGCAAGCAAATGTGTGGGTGCACGCATAAGCATGCGTAACGCACCTCCCTCCTCCCACACTGCTTATGCGTGCACTCAGATGCAAGATCGTGCAAACACCACCACCACACAAGCAACAATGTCGGCAAGATCGTGCAAAGCCCCACACCACCATGCAGGTTGCAAAACTCGACGCGCGTTTCGCCCCGAACCCGGAGCATCCTCAGGAAGTGAACCTGTGAACAAAGTTCGTTAGAACGAACGTACTAACTGCAACCTGCATGGTGGTGTGGGGCTTTGCACGATCTTGCCGACATTGTTGCTTGTGTGGTGGTGGTGTTTGCACGATCTTGCATCTGAGTGCACGCATAAGCAGTGTGGGAGGAGGGAGGTGGGTTACGCATGCTTATGCGTGCACTCACACATTTGCTTGTAGGTTGTGGGTATTATTTAGCGGAAAAACTGCTATAAACATAATACTAATTAATTTTATGCTATGGATTTCCGCAAAGTAACGCCTGATTCTATTAACTATTTATTAAACTTTCTATTTATCACTACAACGCTATAAACCCTTACTTTAATTTGTCTTTTACCACGGTAACTTTTGAGTTAGGTACAGATTTTTTTATGTGTAGTTACTTTATAAACATTGACCTCAAAGCTTTTCAAAAAAGCAGTATGAATGGGAAAATATTATGTTTCTCCTATTTAAATTATCGTTAAAAGAAATATAAAACAATTTTGTAGTACTTACATGTTCTCGTAGCTGTTGGTTTTTAGAGTTCAGTAATACTCAAGGAACTCTTAAAGTTTCGCTCTGTCCGTCCGTCTGTCTGTCTGTGCGTCCGCGCCTCTAGCTTCTGTAATATAAATGGATAGTATAAATATAAATGTGTAATATAAATATAAATAGATGATATTTGGTATCGTTAAATACTGTGTGATAGATCTCGATTTTAGCGTCATTTAAAAATAATAATTATTTTATACTTTAGGGGTGGCTCTCCATACATGTGAAGTAAGGATGAAAATTTTTTTTCATTCTACCCCATTGTGCGGAGTACCTATCGTTGAATAGGTCTTTTAAAATAAAGGCAAGGTTTCATACATGACTTTTTTACAAAGTCAACCAACAAAACTCTTTAGGAAAATTATTTTTGAACGAAATCGGACATTAACTTTAGAAGTAATTAAAAAAACCTATATCTCCTTTAAGAGATATAGGTTTTTATATTACTCGGCTGGGCAGTGGCTGGAAACTCAGAAACATCTTTTCATCAAAAATCCCTCAGTGCCTGAAGACAAAAGTTTTCGAGCAGTGTGTGTTACTGGTGATGACATAATATGGAGCCGAAACGTGGTTATTCACAACGGGACTTATTCAAAAGCTTCGTGTCGCTCAGAGAGCTATGGAGAGGGATATGCTCGGAGTTTATCTATGTGATAGAATCAGAAATGAGGAAATCCGTAGCAGAACCAAAGTTACCGACATAGCCCAGTGCATTAGCAAGTTGAAGTGGCAATGGGCTGGACATATAGCCCGTAGAACCGATGCCCGCTGGGGCAGAAAGGTTCTCGAGTGGAGACCACAAACTGGAAATCGAAGCGTAGGACGGCCTCCCACCAGGTGGACAGATGACCTGAAAAAAGTCGCAGGGAGTCGGTGGATACAGGCCGCGAGCGACCGGTTCCACTGGAAATCTATGGGGGAGGCCTATGTCCTGCATTTGACGTCACCAGGCTGAAACGACGACGACGAAAAAACTTATTACGCGTTGATAGTCACGGAACCCTCCTTAGACATGACATGTCTAATGAGAGATTATTATTATTTATATGCAAATAAGTGCTTCTGTATACTGCACTTTTCAGGAGATATTTGACAGAAAAAGGTCATTGACGTACCTATTCTTATTTGAAACGCATTGTAAATGGGATCAGGATATTAATTTGTAAAATATACCTCAGCTTAGAAAGGTAAGGTTTTTACCCGCCTATGGCCAAGCTGAAATGAAGGGTTTTGACAGTCTATAGTTGCCGCTTGGCTAGGCATAAGATAACAGCGCCGATGAATCGCACACGCACACATACCCACATGTAAATACGTTGTTTAATAAAGTCGGCAGACATTGCGGTCCTTTTCTTTGTGTTTAAACTTAAAATATTTTGAGGTGTCCTAGTGCAAAGGCAAATGTTTAAAAACTAGTCAAGCAGGAACTTAGTTGATATATTTATTTTTTTTATGGCCAGGGTAATTTAGGCTATATAATTACGTAATTATATTAATACCCGACTGCGTAAATTACAATTTAAGTAGTCGGGTTAAATTTTATTATTATTATTATTATTAAAAAATATTTACTTTTAATATGAAAATACTTTTAATATAAAAATATGTCCAGTTAATTTTAGTCTAATAATTTAAAGTAGGTGCTAATCTCCAAACAAAATAATGTTTGGTAATTTAACTCCACATTTTGAATCAATCATAGAAAATAATTGAATCCTTAAAAATGTTTCAAGCGGCAATTCAATCTTTGTCCAATTAAGTTCTTGTATCTCTGTCTGATTTATTTTATACAATACCTATATCTAATAATAAGAATAATATTTATGGACGCCTTCAGGCCTTACACCTCGTCAATCTGGTTCCGTGTTAAGTTCTCTAGCCAACGGAAATATATTTAATGACTTTTTACCAAACATATTTAAGATTTTAATTTTAATAAACACATATTTAATACACGTCCATGACCCAGAAATACAGAAACCTTTTTTGTTTCTTTGGCGGGATTAGAACCTGCAATCTCCGGCTTGAGAATCAACCGCAGAGGTTTTCAAATATTTAATAATTAATTAATTATTTTTTTATAGTACATTAAAAAAATTGCGTTAGTATGCCAGCTAACAGTGCATCAAACTTTACCATGAAATCTTAATAGAAACTTGTCACTAAACTTGTCAATCATTCATAATGAAAACAAACGGTGTAACTAATGAATTTTACAATTTACAATTTTACAATTTCATGTAACACAGTTTGTCCATTCTCAGAACTTCGAACGAAATAATTCGACCAAACATCACCAGATTTCGAGTGTGAATTTCGTTTGAACAAACTGTATTACGTTTTAAAAATGAGTTTTTTTTTCGAATATTTTATAAATTATTTTTTTATTGCATGAAAATTATGCCCAAGACCAGAGAGCCAATTCTGCTAAATAAAATCTGCATTAATACAATTTCAATTAAGTCTCGATACGCGAAAACTGTCAAACGGTATTCTCGTAAACGTTAAACCAACGTGAAACGCGTTATGATTGGTCGAAACTTTATAAAATCAATTCATGATAACATGTCGCTTCACTTTCAATCCAATCAAAGTAAAATGAAAATGAAATGAAAATGAAAATTTTTATTTCCAAATAAAACTTAACAAGCTATTTTCGGAAAGTCAACAAAAAAGCTACCACCGATTCAACCCTAACCCGCCGAGAAGAACCAGCGTAAGAAACTCGCACGGGCCCATCTTTTAGCAAAAAGATGGAAAATTGTTCTTCTAAAATAAATATTTTACATTGTAAACTATGTTAAATACATAATATAACAAAAGTCAGTACACAAGTACATAGAGACAGCTTTGTAGGGGTGCATCTTATTCCCAAGGTGTGCAATCGTTAAGAAAATCATTTACTTTGAATGAAAATGAAATGAATGAAAGTCTACTTTAAATACGAGAATTCAGGAGAGTAATTAGTGCAATTTTCTCATAGGTTTAGAAAACTAAACTGCATTATTAACTGAACTTGACTCAAGTTTTTGTAGAGGCCACTTTGTTCTTATTGTGGACTCAGATCAATTATAAATGTTAGATATAAAAACATTATTTTTTTTATTAAGTTTTTACATTGTAAACATCTTAATTTTTTTTAAAAGAACAATTTTCCATCTTTTTGCTAAAAGATATGCATATTATGTACTAGCCTTTTCGCGCAGCTCCGCCCTCGTAAATATAATATCGGGTATCCCACGGGAGTACTACACTTTTTTGGGATAAAAAGTAGCCTATGTTTTAATGAAGAAACTGAACTACTACCATACCAAATTCATCGAAATCCGTTCAGTAGTTTTTGACGTGTGAAAGAGTAACAAACATCCATCCATCCATCCATCCTCACAAACTTTCACATTTATAAGTATGATTTATCCGCGGCTTCGCCCGCATGAAATTGGTTTTTAAACGTTATCTTTTCATCCCCTATTTTACACTGTTAGGGGTTGATTATTAGAAGATGCTGAAATACGTAACTCATTATTTTTTCCGTACTCAATTCATACAGTTAATGCAAATATGACCAATAAATTAAAGTTTTATTCAGAGTGTACCAACGCACAGGCCCAAACCTTTACGGCAAAATTTTCTCGACAGTGTAAACTCTGTTACATGATGCGAGTTTATTGCAAAGCCACAGAAATACCAAACTTAAAATTCTAACTCGGTTGCGGCTTGGGTTAAAAAGACTAACAAGAAACATAAGAAAGTTTACTAAATCATACATTTTTAAAAATAAATTAAATTTTTAATTGATATGACCCAAAATATGTTTTTTAAATATAATCAAAATCAAAAAAGTTTTATTTCCATATTGGTAAGTAGGAACAATTCTTTAAGTAACACTTAAAGAATTGTTCCTACTTGAAGCCTACCACCGGTTCGGGAACTAACCCGGCGAGAAGAACCGGCGTAAGAAACTCGCACTCATTATATTAAATACTTGCTTTTGCCCGCGGCTCTGCCCGCATAAATACATTATCCCACGGGAACACTTTACTTTTTCGGGATGAAAAGTAGCCTGTGTGTTAATCCTGAGGGGCAATTCTGCATTAATAAAATTACAATCAAGTCATCAATCACGCTAAAACTCTCAAACGGTGTTTATATGAACGTTAAACCAACGGGAAACGGGCTCTGATTGGTCGAAACGTCATAAAATCCATTCATGGTAAAATGTCGCTTCTCTTTCAATGCAAACAAAGTAAAATGAAGTCTACTTTAAATACGAGAATTGAGGTTCAGAGCTTAAACTATTTGCGCGAAAGAGTTACAAACCTCCATCCTTCCATCTCTACATTCAACTATCCATTTATCCATCCTCAAAAACTTTCACATTTATAATAGGATAAGATTAAATCATTATTTTTTTCTAATTTTCCAGCTAGTGCAAACATCTAGAATCTAAAGTCTATAAAATATTGTACTGATAGGTATCTCACGAATTAGGTAATTCTTGTTTGACCCAATTAATTTTGAGTAACATTAATTCTTAAGTTTTATGTTTTTAAGACTACCTTAGTTAATCAGCATACACCTGCGTGACTACGGAATCAATCCGGAATCGATACTTTCAACACTTAATTTTTGTTATTACCTACTATATTGCGTATGCGATATACTGACTACTATATAATTTGTTATTTCGGAGACCATAATATCAAATTGAAAAAGGGAGTGTTAGACACACTCCCTTTTTCCTCCCACACTGTTGTGTCTTCACTCTTGTACATGAATATAATATTTAAAACTATAATAACTAATAGCTAAGAATATGTATATTGTACTATGTATAATGGTTGCCTGGAAGAAACTGCTTCCAGCAAAAACAAGCAAAGGCCGCCAATTTAAACATTATTTAAAGTTTTATTTAACATATTTTATTTTTGTGTTCAAACAGATATTTTATTATTAGTTTTATCACAGATTAATAAGTAATAAGTATTATGGTTTTATTTAGCTAATATACCAAAATGTGAAGCTCGATTTGGCTCTCACTGTTAAAGGGATTTTAAAGTCCGCGTTAAGTATGGATCGTATCCAAAATATAAAAGCTCCCGCGTAAAAAGGTATAGTATCCCACTGAACGCTGTACTTTTTAGAGATTAAAAGTAGCCTATGTGTTAATTCAGAGCCTCAACTATACTACCACACCTTTCATCCAAATCCGATCAGTAAGTTTTGCGTACACAGTCACAAACCCTCTGTGGCGGACCAATCAGCGCACAGTCCTGAATCACTCTTTAGAAGTTTCTAAAGTTCGGAACTATATATAGAACGTCTGAAATGCATATAAGTGGGCTTCGGCCTAACCGAGCATACCACCTCGCTCGGTCGGAGATCTCCCTTTGGGGCTTATCACATCCCCACACCTCCATCCATCCGTTTTCACAAACTTTCACATTTATAATAGTAGGATTTTATAATAGCAGTAGAATTAATTCATTCTATTTCTCTATCCTTCCAGGTAGTGTATCGGTGTGGTATGACATTATTCGGCGACCAGTGATGACATAAGATGGGGGTGTCGGAGGATTTCGCGCCGAGCTTCACGCAGAAGCCGTCCCTGCGCCAGGAGGACGATGGCAACAAGCTGGTGTTCGAGTGCCAGCTGCTGGCCTCCCCCAAGCCGGAGATCAGCTGGTACCGCAGCGACGAGCTGCTCAAGGAGGACAACAGGACGGTGTTCAAGTGAGTAGTTTGCAGCCCGTCAGTAAAGCTCGGCCATACCGAAGCTATGTTCAAAATACTTCGCAGCTCGTCGAAAGACGACAGCGGCGAGTAAAAAACGTTCTTCTTTCTTTAAAAGTATCCAGAAAGGGCGAATATGCATCGAAATTATATGCACTTGGATACGCACGAGTCGAGGTACTATAAGCTCCCAATTGATTCCAGAGGCTATGCGCGTATTTTCTGTTAGGTATTTTGCAGCTCGTTAGTAAATCTCGGCTGTGTAATCATTAAATACATACCGAAGCTATGTTCAAAATACCTTGCAGCTCGTCGATAGACATGCGAGCGGCGAGTAAAAATCGTTCTTCTTTCTTTAAGACTATCCAGAAAGGGCGAATTCGCCGCGAAATAATAACTCCCCACACCGATATAGGTGACGGTGGCCGGCTTCGTTGAAACCATGCCAGTTACGCAGGAGTAATTTTATAGTAACCAAGTGTGTGCGCAGTAGGTACCCAAGAGCACTCTCTCTTCCTTTACTCTCATAATCCAGTGGGATGGATAACGGACACGACTGACGAAAAATCAGGCGAAGGTCCGACATTTTACATGCCCATCCGACGCTTGAATCATCTTTCTTGTCAGACAATCACCTGATTGTATTGTCCTAACCAAACTTGGAAACAACATTTTTGTTGTTCCAATGCGGGGATCGAACCCACGACCTTCGAGTCGAGAGCCAATGCTCTAACCACTAGACCACAGAGGCTGTTTCGCCGCGAAATGATACGCACTTAATGGATACGCACGAGTCGAGGTACTAGGCCTCCATTGCGTTCAGAGGCTATGCGCGTATTTTCTGTAAATCGAAAGCTAGTGAATACGCGCGAGTTTTTGTAAATCGACTCATAGTCTGTTACTTGCGCATAAATACTTTACTATCGCGTTTACACGAGCGCGTGTGCGCGAGTGAAAGATAAAAACAGCGATAAGTCAATGTACAAAATTCTACGAGCTCCGCAACCGCACTTTAGGATGCCATACATTGCATCCAGAAGCTACGTGCTTTGATGAAAATTCAAAATACGCGCATCAATCGCATGCACGACGCTTCAGTCTCCATTACGTAGCGAGAGAAATATATTTCTCTATTTCTGATATGAGATTCAGAGTGAGACGAAAGTATCAATTTCATTCATGACAGCACTCGGATATTTTGACACTTGATAGTTTCATCGGCAATTGTCATTTTCACCGGACTCACACTAGTGCAATTGTACCTGTATAGTACCTGTGTTGAACGTTTTATTCTATCAACGTTTTGTCAGAATCAATTTTTTTCAGTACTAATTTTATATGGAAAAACGTTATCGAATAAAAATTGTATAGGCGCTGTTATACAATAGGGAATATGCATGTATTTTTTTTATTCTTTTAAACGTTTCTACTGGTTATAACATTTCAAAATATATGTATAACACATCTAAAATATTATTTATTATCCTGGAAAAAATGTTTTAAAATCACAATCATTATCGGGCGACTTAAAAACGCCATTTTCGAGCGCTTGAGTTGTGGACTATGACGTCACAACGTCATCGCACTTGGATAGACAGTTGACAGATAAAATCATGGTTTGACTTTTTTTATTATTAATTATGACGTCGGCTTATCACCATTTGCCAGTGTCAAGTATATTTTCATGAACGTATTTAAAAATCTAAATCGTCAAGTCGAAAGTCTAGTCAAAGTCCAAATAAACAGTCACGGTAGTCAATCAGTCATGTCAGTCGACTCGAGTAAAGTGATAGACGCTTTACTGAAACTTCCTAGGGAGTTTTGGCGGGAAACCCAATTTAGCACGCATTTTGTAATTGTATCACTTTTCCACACTAGTGCACCTCAACGAATAATTAATGGTTAGTATTCCACCAATATTACATATTAAAAACCGAAATAACATGAATTTAAAAAAAATTATACAAAATTATAATCGAAAACAGAAATTTTCAATGCTCAGAATTTTCTTCGGCCTTCCGGATTCCGGATCATATTAAAGTCCCAGCCTTATATGAAATTTCTGTTTCACTTGACACAATGAAATTTTTTACATTGGTAATGGTTTAATACCTTCCCCCTTATATAAAAAAAAAGTTTTGAAAGTTGACACACGTCCGTGCGGTCTATGACGTTACGTTTTGTTTAGCCAATAATATCCTTTTTTGAAATTTGCGCGGCATTTTCAAAAACAATACTGTTTGATGATTAATTTTCACTATTAATTCACGATAAATTAAAAAAACAATTGTACGGGTATGTTTCTTTAGCGATAAAGATTACAAATAAAAATATTTTATTCATTTTGGTGTCACATGCATATTCCCTATTCTTATTTGGTAACGTTACAAATACGGGGCATTTCACGTCAAGTGGACAACCAAAACAAAGTGAGGTCGTGAATTTTGTTTATATTCTGGTCAGTTATACTTCTAGGTGACGTGGATGTGTACACACAATATTTTTTCGTATCATACTTTATTGCTGAGTTTAACCTTTAAAAAAATTACTAAAAGTGAACCCCGTTATTTTTTATGCATAATATTGTCATTAAATAATTTGTTACAACCACTAATAAGTATTGTTTCTTATAGCTAAAAGTTGAAATTTTTAATTTTTTTATCCCATTCTTAATTTGATTTTTCTTGCGTATAGTAAACCGGAAGCGAAGATTTCAAATCGATTTTTGAGTAACTTCGATCATTTTAATTTTAAATATTTTTACCTTGAATTAAAGCTTTAAGGCTGCGCTAGTCGGTTTTTTCTCCATACAAACGCTGTTGGTGATTTACTCCAAAGTCAAACATTGTGGACCCAAATTCTAGCATAATATCGATTTTTATGATACTTATCTAGGTCGGTATTTGCTTATATTTCTGAAATTAAAATTAGTGTAGAAGATAATAGCCTCCAAACATCGCATTTTTAGCGCAACTTTGAACGTAAATAAAAATTAAACGAAGAGTGATAATAAAAAAGCAAGCAAATACCGACACAGTTCGATTATTCAGCAATTGAGATAATTTTACTTCAGACAAAAATATTATATAGTTTTTTCATAAATCACCAACAGCTGAGTGTCGATTTGTGTAATTTGAAGACGCCTTTTCTAAAATACTTTACACAGCTGCATAAATGTGTGCAGTATAGCTTCTCTTATAAGTATAGATTACTATTTTATGGGTATATCCTTTTTTCCCCAATATTAGGTGAAACAACAAGCATTTTTCCCGCGCGCAGCACTGAGTTCGAGCCGTTGACTAGCGCACTCTTAAATGTACTAATCCTTCACAAAAAAATTGAACGTGATCTCTAACAGTGTTACTTATAAATCGAGTATAAAAACTTATGCTCAGATTAAACTTGGAATAAGCAGAATCACGACTCATAAACTCGGTATAACTTAAACCTAGCATAAGGTAGGTGTAAACTCCTTAGGAACGCTATACCAACGTTATACCAACCCCCGCCCTAGTTTAACATCGGTGTAACTTATTTTGACTAGTGATATTTCATAACATAACCTTAAATTAAATGAAAGCTTTTATTATAATTTGTAGTCCGAATAAGTTTAAGAGTAGAAAACAAAATACATAGGTATCAATAATAATAAAGTAAGCATTAAATATGCCCTTCAGATCAATACGAGAAGTGGAAAATGTTATTAATATCATACAAATACAACATGTACGACATTCTCTAAGAAACAGAAGAACATTTAAAACACTAAAAAATCCTTTTCATTTGTATAGTGATGAAGAGTTTCGTTTGAAATATCGCTTTTCTAAGCATGGTGTCAACTTTTTAAATCGACTATTTGGTAGTGCAATAGCAATGGATAAACGGGGAGGTGGTTTATCACCTATGCTTCAGATATTAATAGCTCTCAGATATCCCAGGAGTTCTGTTCTGTACTTTTGGATCCAGGGTATACCTTGGAGCAAAATCTTACTTTTTGGTAGCATTTTGAAAATTTTGAAAATCGGTCCACAGGCGGCGGAGTAATCGTTGATACAAAAAAAAATATATATATATATATATATATATATACAGCCGAACGTATAACCGCCTCCTTTTTTGGGAAGTCGGTTAAAAATAACACTGAATAAATAACAATATAATTCATAATTTTACATTACATAAGTTTTAGTAAATAGTCTATTTTGATTTTAGGCAGTTTGCAATAGTCGATCAAAAATATTAAATATTGTTGCTCATTGGCGTGGCAGCACTCATGACTCAAGAATTTTCAATGAAAGCCTCTTAAAACAACAAATTGAAGAAGGACAATTTAATGGCAGATTTTTAGGAGACTGGCTATGCATGTTTACCTTACTTATTTACACCATTATTGCAACCAGCTACAGCAAAAGAAGAAGCATATAATTATGCTCATATACGCACACGAAATGCAATTGAAAGATGTTTTGGTGTCTGGAAAAATCGTTTTCAGTGTTTACTATCAGGCTTTAGAACATCTTTGGAGAATACCAAAATGTATATTGTTATGCATATGCGGATGCAATTATCAAAAATCTGTTGATTTATAAGTGACAGATCACAGAATTCATAGACAAATACCGACTTTTTACTTTTTTTTCATAGTATTGTCTATTATTTGCGGCGTTGCCGTCTTGTGCATCGGGAATAGCGGTGGAAGAGTTATGACAACCTTATACCGAGTTTATGAGTTAAAAAATAATCTAAGGTTATTCTTAATTTGTACTGAATATAACTATTCCTAATTTAAGCATGGAATATCCTAAGGATAGATATTTTTTATAAGTAACACTGTAATAGTTTAAGACTTAGAGCATATAGAGTACATACACATAGCTTTTAGATGGACTATTTGAACAAAAAAAGCTATTTAAAGTTGAATATCTCGCAAATGGATACCTAAATCAAAAATCGTCTTAGATTTAGATTAGATTGAGAGGTCTCAATGTTTATAAAATACCTTTCTAATGATACCCCACACTATGGGTTAGACGCGAAAAAAAATCATCCCCACTGTACATGTAGGGGAGGTACCCAAAAAAGGTCCCTTTTTTGGTTGTCCGCTTGACGTGAAATGCCCCAAATACTTTGTTGTTAATTGTTTGTGCTCACCCCATTGACCTGAACTACTATCGTGTGTGACGTCAAAAACATCAAACACGTGACGGCTCTGATAGAAATTATAATCTATCCAGTATATAGTAGAATTCAAAAAAATATATTAATCGAAATAAAGCGATAAATTCCTATAAAATAATAATTAACAAAAATATTATTGAAGACACTTCACATGTTTTAAGAAAGAAAAGTAATGATAAGTTTGTCAAAATTCCGAATATTAACAAAGTATAGTGCCATTTATAGGGTTCATTACCCAAATCATTAAAACGGGACGCTATTACTGAGACTGCGCTATCTGTCTGTCTGTCTATCCGTCCGTCTGTCTGTCACTAGGCTTATCTCCTTAACCGTGATAGCTAGAAATTTCAAAAGATTATGTAGGTATTTTTGTTCTTGCTAGAATAACAAATACTATGGCAACAAACGCAATTTTTTTGCATTTTGTACAGAACCCTTCATGCGCGTGAGACTGCGCTATCAGTCTGTCTGTCTATCCGTCCGTCTGTCTGTCACTAGGCTTATCTCCTTAACCGTGATAGCTAGAAATTTCAAAAGATTACGTAGGTATTTCTGTTCTCGCTAGAATAACAAATACTATGGCAACAAACGCAATTTTTTTGTTTAATTTTTTTAACACAATTGTTTAACACTAATTATGTTCAGTGATTAGAGGCGAAACATGCATTGCTTATTGCATAAAATAGAATAGAATAGAACATAATACGTTTAGTTTATGTCAAAGTAAGTAAGTAACCTTACTTACTAAATCAAAAACTTACAGGACTAAAAAGGACTAAAAAACTTTTTTTTTTGATTGAAAAACGAAAATTTCTGTCCAAATCCTCATGTTATTTATGACATTTTTTGATAATATAATGATAAATGCAGTATTTGTTAAAATAATGATAAATGCGAAGAAACACAAGGAACACGAAATGTATGGAAAAACATACAAACGTAGTATAGATGTAGTCCCCTGTTTCCTCCCTGGATAATGCCGGTAGAGTAACAAATCTCTTCCTGAATATCTATGGATAGATCATAGGCACTATTAGCATGTCCCTATGATTTCCTTTATTTAAAAAGATATGTACGTTTTGGAGAAGGAATCAGTGGGCTACGAATCTTAATAGGTATTTTCAGCTCAAGTTGTAGTTGTCTCTATCGCACTCGCACACATTGATCGCGACCCTACGGGACAGCAATAGATTTTACAAATACCCTATTTTTCATTTCTTTAAGCCTTGCTGTTTCCTCATAAGTTAATTAAATCAATTTTATATTTTTATCTTTATACATTTTAAACTGATGTGACGTCACTTGTGCATATGTTTTTTTGTATAAAACGATCTCACTTTTGTGATAACTTTAAATAAGAAATATTTTTCGGCTTACAATTTACTTTTAAAAAGGCAATAAAAATACGCATGTTCTCTATTAAAAATACAGGATTATTTTTTCACCAATACAATAAATCAAGATACGTAATTGATGTCAAAAATAAAAAATACTAGCGATTTTTGTTACAATTACAATTACAAAATACATAAAAAGATACAAATTTGGAACAAAAAACAAAATTATAAATCCCCGAACTTATCCACTAAACTAATACAAAATGTGGATGCATTACGCATTTATAGATGCTTTGTTGCAAACTCGTGCGCCGCCGGCCAATCGCTTACCGCACCCCGCCACCCCCTACCTCGTACCGCACCCGTTAACGCCTTGTTGTTAGTGCGCCCATGCGGTATTAGATTGGTTATAGGATAAATTAATTGAAATGATAAAAAAATATTTTTTTTTACTTGTGAAATGTACTCTATTATCGATACCAATGACGTGGTAAAATTTATTGTACCGATAAAAAAGTATTCATGTATAGCTATAGTATTTACGTGTATACTACGTAGAAAATCAGCGCAATCCAACAAGAAGTTTCAGCTGGTTGTCAGTCGGTAATATTATCTTTTAATCCCCAGAATCCAGAGCATCGCTCACAACAAGTTCCTAGTGGTGCTGGAGCTGGACGATGTGGTCGAGACGGACGCGGGGCTGTACAAGGTCAAGGCTAAGAATAAGATGGGCGAGGTGGCCGCCTCCATCAACTTGAACTTCAGCCGTGAGTTCTTTGTCATTTAAACACATAGAACGCCGTGTTACGATGCCTGACACGCTATAGTATATTTTCACGTGGAAGCCCCAGGAGTAAACTTTAGCTCTATGTACCTTATTACTTTAATAAAATTGAAATTCTATCTTGAGTCTACTACTATTTCATCAAAATTTTTAAACCGACATTACACTGTACATGATTCAACATTGCTTTCAATTTCATTGCTTCAATGGCATTGGCGCATCTAAATATAGCTAGTCGCTAGCTTTCAATGCAATAAAATTGATTTGATTGATCAATATTGGTTTTATGTCGTTTGTTTATAATTATTAGTTTAATCAAACTTGAAGCCGTAAGTAAGTTCAATGTTACTTGTTCTTCGGCTACTTTATTCAATTCATCCATTTTAACTTCAGCCGTAGCCGCAGTATATTTTTATTTCTATGTATAAAGCTACTTAAAATTCTAGTTTAAGTATGTTATCACTTTTACTAACTTTGGGCGTAAATTCATAATAATTACTTTGATCAACTTGAACTATTGCCGTGAGTCAATTATTAATTGAACTTCTCCCGTAAGCCCATCGTTACTTTCTTCAACTTGAATTACTATAATCGTGAGTCCATTAATATTACCTACTCATATCAACTTGAACTTGACCCATTATTACTTTGTTACTTTTATAAATTTAAATTACTGCCGTGAGTCCATTACTTATTACTCATATTAACTTGAACTTGACATGTAAGCCCATTGTTACTTTTATGAACAAAAACTACTGTCGCTATCCTTTATTACTCATATTAACTTGAACTTGACCTGTAAGCCCATTGTTACTTTTATGAACAAAAACTACTGTCGCTAGTCCTTTATTACTCATATTAACTTAAACTTGACCTGTAAGCCCATTGTTACTTTTATCAATCTAAACTACTGTCGTCAGTCCATTATTACTCATATTAACTTAAACTTGACCTGTAAGCCCATTGTTACTTTTATCAATCTAAACTACTGTCGTCAGTCCATTATTACTCATATTAACTTAAACTTGACCTGTAAGCCCATTGTTACTTTTATCAATCTAAACTACTGTCGTCAGTCCATTATTACTCATATTAACTTAAACTTGACCTGTAAGCCCATTGTTATTTTTATCAACAAAAACTACTGCCATGAGTCCTTTATTTCTCATATTAACTTGAACTTCAGTCGTAAGCCAATGCTAATTTTGTCAATCTGAAGTTCCATAAACTTTATTTAAATAAACGGAATTGTAGTAAATAGTAGCTTTGTAAAAGAAATTTAACTAAATATTTTTGCTATGGTAACAATTTTTTAGAATCACTGGTTCAAAAAATATCCCTATCCCTTCCAACAATAATGATAGAATATTATTCCATCATTTTCGAAAATCATATCTGCCTTAGGGAGCATCACAGATAGTGAAAATATTATAATATTTTATGTTAAAATAAAATATCGTTTGCGATACAGTTTGTATGTACTATTACAGACGGCTAAGAAACTACATATATACAAGCATTTTAAGATAAAATATTATAGTATCTTCGCCATCTGTGTCGCCCTGTGTATACGTGTTCTGAAACATGACCTATACAAATGAGAACTACTTACATCTTTATGTTTCTTAAAAATTGGCACAACAACAGAAATAGTCGAGATTGCATATCTATTAATGATAAATAAATATAGCAAACGTACACGTAACTAAATATCTATCTACAAATAAACATATTTGTCATAGACCAAAATAATCATATATTAAAAATCACTACACATTTTTTTGGCACGAGAACGCTTGACTACATGTCTGAATATTTGAAAATTAAATAAACATTGTTTTTAATTGGTCTCTCAGTTGTGAGTAATTTGAGTAATTTTCAAACGTTTATACTTAGACAGAAATTTAAAACAAATTAAGATTTCGTTGCTTTTTTACGTGTACTGATTTATAATTTTAAACTATGAAATATTTGTGAAAACTACGTTTTTGACGCTCTTTGATAATGTTTTTCAAATTCTATAAAATTTCCCTTTAAAGACTTTAGACAATGTAGAGTAACATGATAAAATATTGTAATTATGATTTATGTAGATACGACTAGTAATTTGAATCATCATCTATATTATTTATTACAAGTAGTCCCGACATACGTTGATAAATAAATTACTACACCTACAATGCAACCTACGTCCTAGTTCAACACCTACACCTAATCCTATACCCTACACTTTTTCCAACATTTTTGACTATTTAAACCTTCCCTGAATTAATAATTATTTCAAGATAAAAATTTTCCAAATCAGTCCAGCCCTTCTCGAGTTTTGAGTCCCTTGGGAACGGGATAAAAGTATGTCCTTCTCCTGGTTTGAAGATACCTCCCCACCAATTTTCAGCCAAACCCGGTACAGCCGTTCTTGAGTTATAAATAGTGTAACTAACACGACTTTCTTTTATTTATATAGATTGGTAATATACTCGTATTTCTCTTCTAGCCACTAAACCCAAATTTCGTAATATAATCCCGATTTTAGTGTGTGTTTGAAGGAAGCCATAAATCCAGATATAGATTTAGCCAGAAATCGTTCGTCTATCATTAAAACTTTAAGTAGAATCGCTGACGTACTTTCCATCAACTATACCAAATTATCGTAACAAAAACAAAGATTTTAAATGTTATGGATATTGCAAGAACTATCGCACGAGCGTTACAATATTCTGTATAAAGTCTCCGAAAATCAATTACGGATGCTTCGGGCACATGATCCACTGCTTATGTAAAGACGTTTAGGCAGAAAAATAATTGTCATACTCAAAGTAAAAAATCATCTCATGTATGGGTGAGTGTGACTCTCCGGAAAACGCAAACTTGGCCATATAAAGAAAAAAAATATTTTTTGGAGTATGACAATTATTTTTCTGCTTTACATAGGCAATAGATCATATGCCCAAAATATCTGTATTTTTTTATTTTTTTTTATTAGGTATAGTAACGCTCGTGAGCTGAATCTGACAGTATTATGACATACTCGCACCTTTCAGTAGCTTGAACCAACACAAAATTCGTATTTAATTACACAGAAATACCAAGTTTTGTATTGTAAAGTTATTTCACAAGAATCTATACATATCTGGTATTACGCTTACCTTTAGATACAATTTTTTCTCATGCTAGATTTCTTTTTTTTTTTGTTTTTATTCTTATGATCACCGAGTTTACATCTATATTTCTATATCTATTTTATTTTATTTGGAAAACTTACAGCTAACAAATAATAACAATAAATATATTCTTAGAAAACAAATAGCCAATAACAAGTTTTCACAAATAAAATACTATACATTATTTAATATAAAAGAGGAAAAGTTTTTTTTTTTGTTTGTTTGTTTGCATTGAATAGGCTCCGAAATTACTGGACCGACTTTGATAAAATTTGGCACAGATGTAGAGTAGACCACGGGAAAGTTAAATGACATATGAAATATACGGTTTCTGCGAAATTAACTTTTGCGCGCACGAAGTCATCTATTATTCAACAAGAAGATCTAGTATTGTATAAAATTTCACATTTTTCAATCTAGACTTATTAAAATTTATAATCTCAGTCAATAATTTACTTACAAAACACTACTTTACAACAATCAGACATAATTATACAGAATGAGAGACGAAGTACTTCATACTTTAAAACTACTTAAAAATTACATAGTTATAGTGAGAAATGCGGAAGTTGTTACTAACAAAATCAACAACTACAAAACTCATTGAACGGCAGAATATTATTAACCACTATACATACATTATTGAGTTAAAAAATAACTACAAACAAAATCTAGTGCACAATCTCAGAAACGCCATAACCCAAATACCGATCGTTTGGACTAAATCGATTCAAACTGGGATATATTTAGGTTGAATATAAACAAACATCTATATTATTTAAGCCATTACTTACAATTAATCTTCCATTTTATTTTTTCAGCCGCTGACGAGGACAAACAGAAGTAAGTAATCATTTGATACTTTTTTAATACTTCTTCAACAAACTATTATTTTGATACTTTCTGTTATACCCTGTTCAGGGGGCCAAGCAGGAACAATTGACAGTTGCGTAAATGTAATTGGGCGCTGTCATAATTTTCATGTATATCTCTTTCGTTAGCGTTACGTTTACGCAGTTGTCAATTATTCAGCTGCTAGGCACCCAGATCCATTCGAACACCGGTGTAAAATTCCGGTGGATGTGTTGCTAAATTCATAACTATTAGTAATTGTGTGAAAATTTTAATGAAATCGGTATGTTTACAAAAAATATTAAATTTGATCTGAACTTATACGCATAAGCCTGCTGAGGCTTATAACTACAAAGGAATCAAATGCACGAATAATATTATGTAAACTGTGTAATAAATTAATCCCTTACAAATATTTTAAATTTTGCTAAGCTGTGAAATTTTTATGTACCGTGAAAAGCTCACCATAAAAATTGTAAAGACCAAAATGTTCATGGAAACATCATATCCATAATAATATAATTTAAACATCGTTGCGATGAAGACTATAATAACATCCCAATTCTTAACTATACCGAATAACAATAAATTATTTTTATGATTATGATACTATATAAAAACATTGAAAAATATTATTTTCAGGCAAATAGACGGTAAAGCACCGACGTTCGCGCGCAAGCCCGCCATCAGACAAGAGGACGATGGCAAGCGGCTGGTATTCGAGTGCCGCATCGAAGCAGAGCCCGTGCCCACTGTCACATGGTTCCACAGCATGGTGGAGGTCAAACCCAGTGCGAGACATAAGGTAACTGCTAAGCGTAAACTAAAAATACGTAAGCTAAAACACTAATCGTTTAAACTCGTAAAGCTAGAAACATTTGCAAAAATTATCCACGTTACCCGTCGTGATGGAAGTCAAACCTAGTGCGAGACATAAGGTATTAAATACCGCTAAGTGTAAAACTAAAATACGTAAGTTGAAACACAAATCGTTTAAACTTGTAAAGCTAGAAACATTTGCAAAAATTATCCACGTTACCCCGTCGTGATGGAAGTCAAACTTAGTGCGAGACAAGGTTAACATCGTTAAATGTTAAAACATAATATATAACACAAAACGCTTAGACTTGTAAAGCTAAACTCATAAAGGCCTGTAAAAATAGATATTCTTAACACAATAATACATGGAACTATAATATAGAGGAGGTTAAACCAAGAAATAGCACCAATAAGAACATCTAAGGCCTACCATTGTTTGTTTTTGTCTTTTTTTTTTTCTAAAGTTAGGTTTGATAATTAAGAAATACGACAAAAAAAACAAAGTTCAGTGATCAAATGCTTATATTGTCACAATTGCCACTTATAAACTAGTTCGTTTTTCAAATTTAAAATTAGATGACCTTGACCTATATCTACTACTTTCGTCACTTTCGTACTATTTAGGCTAAATATAGACCAAAAATAGAGCTTATGACACGTCGCGTCGTCTTTATTATGATGTTGTTCTATTTCACTATTTCATTCTACTAATTTTAAATTAATACGTCCAAATCAGGCATGATATTATAGATTTATTATTATCATTAGTTATTTCTGATAATCAAAAGTTTAAGCGTGTCTTTTGTGGCTAAGTAGTCAATTTTGTGGACGTTTATGAAGTTTTTCTGTTGTTATGATTATGAATTTATGAAGTTGTTATAAATATATTTCATAAATTAATAGTAGGTAGGGACTCTTAAATATGAGTAACTTCTCAAAAGAAACAGTGTATCAAAAGTAAATATTTTTAAAAATACAGCGATTTGTTTACAAACGCAAGTCTCGTGAAAACTCTCCTGAGGTGGTACCTAACTGTGACGTCACGCCTAGGCAAAAAGTGTATGAAAAATTAGGTCGCAGGAACATATTTGCAAATATTATCCGATATTTGTGCGTTGACGTTCATACTTGCCAAAAAAGGTATGACAATTTGAAATTTCAAAAAAATGTTTTATTAAATTGAATTTTATTATTAACTAGCTGTTGCCCGCGACTTCGTCCGCGTCAACTTATGGCAAAATAATGCATTAAATTCGACCAAATTGGATAACCATAAAAAGGTTATAGTGAGTCAATTTTAAAATATTTTTTTACATCATCTAAAGAGGAATAATTCTTTCATACATATTTTTTGGGTAACTTGAGCCGTTTACGCAGCGCACGCAACGGAAGCCCTCAAATAAAGCTCAAATATGAATAATTTTACCCGTTTTTGCAACATTTTCACTGATGCTTCGCTCCTATTAGTCACAGCGTAATGTTATATAGCTTAAAGCCTTCCTCAACAAATGGACTATCCAACACAAAAATAATATTTCAATTCGATTTAGCACTTCCTGAGATCAGCGCGTTCAAACAAACAACGTAAGCCATAGATGTATAATAAATATTAAAATCACTGACGTAAGCTCTCAAAGAAGAATAATTTTCCCCGTTTTTTCCACATTTTCCACTGATTCTTCGCTCCTATTGATCGCAGCGTGATTCTATATAGCTTAAAGCCTTCCTCAATAAATGGACTATCCAACACAAAAATAATTTTCCAATTCGATCAAGTAGTTCCTGAGATCAGCGCGTTCAAACAAACAACGTAAGCCCTCAAAGATGAATAATTTTCCCCGTTTTTTCCACATTTTCCACTGATTCTTCACTTCTATTGGTCGCAGCGTTATGCTATACTTATAGCCTTAATTCTTCCTCTATAAATGGAATATCCAACACAAAAAGGAACCAGTAGTTCCTGAGATAAGCGTGTTCAAACAACAAAACTCTTCAGCTTTATAATATTAGTATAGATAGCTGATGCCCGCGGCTCCGCCCGCGTAAGAACCGTATAAGTATGTCCCGCGATAAAAAGTAGCCTATGTTCTTTCTCCTGGTCTGGTTTATATCTGTGCCAAATTTCATGATGATAGGTTTAGTAGTTTGGGGTCGTCCATTAATCACGTGATGCCTAAAAGGGGAGGGGGGGTCCGAAAAAAAATCACCAAGTATCACCAAGGGGAGGAGGGGGTATAAGGAGACATCACGTGTATTAATTTTCGAATCTAGTCTATGCATACCAAAATTATTATCGGTTCGTAGATTCGTAGTGTTGTTTAAATACTTACAAGACAAATGACTCGTATAGTTTTTAATTGCTTAAATTATTCGATTAAATTGTTTTTTAAGTTAAAAATTTTCTTCAAACATGACCTGCTTACTATGTAAAAAAATACACGTGATCTTAGGTGGGGGAGGGGGGGGGGGTAATATAAAACCTCACCACGTATCACCAGGGGGAGGGGAAGGGTCTAAAAAGTTGTTAAAAACATAACGTGATTAATGGACGGTCCCTTTTTACGTGAAAGTATAAATAAAGTTTCCCACGGGAACCGTATATTTCTCCGCGATAAAAAATAGCCTACGTCCTTCCTCGTGGTCTACTTTATATCTGTGCCAAATTTCATGATAATCGGTTTAGTGGTTTTTACGTAAAACTGTAAATAAAGTATCCCACAGGAACCGTACATTTCCCTGCGATAAAAAGTAGCCTATATCCTTTCTCGGGCTATACTCTATGTATCTGTGTACCAAATTTTGTTTCAAACGGTTCAATAGTTTTGGCGTGGAAGACGGACAAACAGACACACACTTTCCCATTTATAATATTAGTATGGATGTATTATGAATATAATATTATATGTATTAAATGCAGCATTCGCAAATATTTAAGTGCCTACTTTTTCAAGAGTAAGATTTTCATCAAATTTAACTTTTTAATTCTTGTCAGATTTATTTTTCTACATGATGAAAATTCTTTTTATTATTATATATCTATGATGACAATACATTATGTCAAAATAAAAATAAAGCTCTCCACTCACGGGCTATCGATTGCTTCGATCAAATCGGAAATTAATTCGTATTTGAAAGTAAATTGCTAACGACAAACTATTACACAAAATGATTAGTGTAAGACCTACCAGCTAGTTTTTTCGGTGGGCGTCAAAAGTTGGAACAAAATTTACGCGTATATATACGAGTTTCATATAAAAAGTGTAGTAAGGTGGTCCTAGGATCTCAGAATATATTCAACTTTATCTAAACCGATTTAATTGCAACTACGAATCCAGTAAATGTTTAAATTGTAAAGACAAAATCGATCGATCGCTTGTGAGTGGGAGCTTTAAATCAAAAGCACTAAGGAGTATTTATATCAACTTAAACGCAAATCGCTCCCAAACAATTTTCTTTCCCTTTTTTAACCCCGTTAGGGGACGAATTTCAATAAACTATGATACACGAATTCCATCAATTCTGTTATATTATAATGTTTGTGCAAAATATGAAGTAGATTGGACCAAGGAATCACGTTGCCCCATACAAACTGTTTCCCTCCTTTTCACCCCCTTAGGAGTCGATTTTCGAAAAATCCCTTCTTATCGGATACCTACGCATTACAAAGAGCAAGCCCTGCAAGTTTCAGGTCTTTACGATCAGCGGTTTAGGCTGTGCGTTGATCCGTCAGTCATTCAGGACAAAGGATTTTATATGTATAGATAATGACGCATTAGATAAAATTTAAGCAATTAGCGGGAGATTGCACGGATGGCCTTTAGGTCAACTGTTTTCCTATTTTTTTACTAAATTGTTTATAACTTTTGCAATTTTTTCGAGCCCCTCTTGAAATTTTTCAAGAAGTTTCTAGAGGTCATTCCGAATCGAATGAGCCCTGAATCATAATTTTCGCTGCCCTTGGACAGAAATTCACTGGCAGGGATCTTGTGAATCAGACTATTATGCATGAATTTATTGCACAAAACATTTCAAAGCAAATTTTAGCCCGTGCTAGGCCGCTGTCAAACAACAGATTTTGTAAACGCGGGCTTTAAGAACCAATATATTATATTTATAGAGCATAAGGCTACCTAAAAAATTAATAATATAATAAGTGTAATATGACTAACACTATCATTTTTATTTTGCAGTTAACAGTGAGCAAGGAAGGCAAGTCATACTATGCCTCCTTGGAGATCAACAACGTGACCGTTGAAGACGCGGGCAAATACAGGGTTACTGCGAAGAACGAATTGGGCGAAAGTAACGCTACGATCAGCCTAAACTTCGACAGTGAGTTCCATGATTTCATTAAAATTATTATCATTATCATTATATCTCATGAAATCATCGTCAGTGTTTATTTCATCAATATTTTCATTTTAATTACATAGAATTCTTACGCAACAAACTAGGTAATATTATAATTTTCTAATGACAAATATTACTACTTTTTGTGCTACATTATTTTAAGGAGTTTCGTCATAATCGTACCGAAAACAGGTTACAGGTTCAGATAGTTTTTTTAATTACTGTCTAAAGAAAAACTAGTGTCATTTTTGTATAGAACCCGTCTCCACTACTGTAGCACTATAAGACATAATATATCAAATGAAAGAGCTTAAAAAGTGTGATTTTATTGTATGATGAAAAATCTCTAAACCATGAGAGAAAAAAGTTAATGAGGCTTAAAGGTGAAAAAAGTTAAGAAGATTAAATTATACAGAATCATTTGATAGTGTCGCAAGTAAGAAACAATTTCCAGACATTAGTTTTGTGCGAAAAAATTGAGGAAAGAGCTTATTTTTAGCATTTTATTATTATTACATTCATTTCTTCAAAAAACAAAGCAGTTTATCAAAATATAACACTTTTCTGAAGTTTGCTGTATACCATTACTTTCCAAAAATTATTCCTCATTAGCAATACTATGAAATGGTGCAATAATACAGGTTGATACATGATTTTGTACATGATGTTTTAAACTTTTTTTTTAACCTTTATTTTCTTTATTAGCATTTTTCTCCCATGGTTTAGAGATTTTTCGTCACACAATAAAATTACACTCTTTTTAAGCCATTTAGACGCCTTGTAGTGCTATAAGGGTTGGGACGTTTTGCCCCTTCTTCTTTAATATCAGGCTTTGAAAATATACAAGATGCATAATAATTCTATGTAACTGTTTAAAGCTTATTATATAATCGAATATATTTAAATTTAAATGTCACATGCCATATCTTATGTTCTCACTAATTGTAAATAAATAAAGCTAAGATATAAATTGAAATACAATCAGGTAGTTTTATAATGTTATCACTGTCCAATGAAGCTATGATAAATAATAATATATTGAATAGTTTGATAGAATTATTCCAGTTAATTTGTGTATTTTGAATTATATTTTATCTTTCTGTTTTTTACTTTTCTAAAGATATTATTTTGGATCAAAACTTAATTTGACTTTGATTAATTTGTTAAGATCAAATTTAGTTTTTCACATCTTAATGCGAGAAAATGTTTAAAATAGGTAGTATTTATTAAAAACATGAATAACATTCATCATTCTAATTGTATTTTACATGAAAACAATAAATCTAAACAATAAAAAAAAATTAAAATCTATAATATCATAAATATAACAGTAAATAAAATACTTATTATGAAAACTTGTAATTATTGAACGAATTTATTGATTATTATTATTTTTTACTTGTGTGCAACCATTTCATTGACTATGTTTTTATGATCATAAGGCGTAGATTTTGCGGAGCTTTTTCAATTTCATTAAACTAATTTACACAATGTAACTAGCTACTCAATACACAAACTCTATTTTTTAATACGTTGTTTAAGATGTTTTCTACGAGTGAAATATGACAAATGTATAAACATACACAACACACGAATTACATGTAGACTAACATTTCCATTTATGTCCTTTTTGTAACAACAGTAAGTACATTAACTCTTATTATATTTTATGCTTTATTAATATGACCATTATTGTTTATTACGTAGATGTTGCTATATTTTGCTTCAGCGTACGCACCATTTTAACTACTTATAACATTAGCAACTGTGATGCGTACTCATTTAGTACTTTCTTGAAGGATAGTCGTATTATCGGTCAATATACTTACATAATATTTATATATTTATTCAAAGTTATCTACTACTATCTACGACTTTTTATACTCCCTGATTAACTTTTATATAATATGATCCTGTGAACCAATTAATCTTCTTATAATGTTCGAAAACATCTTAAATATTCAAATGAACATGATTTTGAGAAAGCTGCAAAACCTCGCGAGTTATGTTATGTGTATCTAATGATATGGAAATAAATGTAGGCGATGAAGCGCCCGTGCCTGAAGACGTGATCAAACCCACATTTACGGAGAGACCCGTTATCAGGCAATCAGAAGATGGCAACAATATTATGTTTGAATGTCGATGTGTAGGCAAACCGAAGCCGACCATTTCATGGTAAGAACAAGGGATTAAAAGTATATTTATTGATTTGAAAATATATAACTCAAAAGTAAACACAGAATCGAACCCACAGGTATCATGGAAAGAAACTAATAAAAGAAAGTAGTCGTTACAAAATATCATTAGATGAAGATCAAACATTATATCACATGGCACGATTGGAAATAATAGGAGTAGAAAATTCTGACAAAGGAGAATATAGAGCTGTAGCAAAAAATAAGCATGGTGAAGGCGTAGCAAAAATAAATTTAAATTTCCAAAGTGGGGATAAACCAAAGTAAGATTTTTTAAATTTTATCTAATAATTGGCTATAAAGTCTTCTTTCCTAGGTTAATATATCGAACAATTTTTACGCAGAATCCCTGATGGAAAAGCTCCCAGATTCCCGAAAAAACCTACTATTAGACAAGAAGGAGATATTCTTATAATGGAATGTATATTAGAAGCACATCCTGACCCAGACATAACTTGGTTTCACGGAGATAAAGAAATTAGAGATGGTGTCAAAATGAAAATGTCTCGTAAAGCAGTAGGCAAAGACACATATAATTTAACGTTAGAAATTGTTAGTCCAACTAGGGAAGATGGTGGGAACTATAGATGTAATGCTTTTAATGTTTACGGTGAGAGTAATGCCAATATCGCTCTCAACTTCCAAGGTAATTTACAAATAATAATTAATTCAAGTAATATAATATAGTATGTACGCATACAGTAGCGATGCATGATTTAGCTTAGGCTTTTGAGCAGCATGTTGCAGAAAACCATTTACAATTTGAAAGACAAATAAATATTCTATTTTTCTTTAGGTGGGGATGATGAGAATGGTTTCGCACCTTCGTTTGTGGAGAAACCTCGTATCATTCCCAATGAAGATGGCACACTCATTACAATGCGTTGTGTCTGCAAAGCTAAGCCGGCGGCTCAAGTTACGTGGTATAGGGGCACAACCGTTATTAAGGCTAGCAGTAAAATACAAATAAGTTCCTCTGTAATTAGTGAAGATATTTATGAACTGGTATTGGTTTTATCAAATCCGACAGCAGCGGATGGTGGCGCTTACCGCTGTCATGTTCAAAATGAATTTGGAGAAAGCAATGCTAATCTTAACTTAAATATAGAGGCAGAACCAGAACCAGAGGGTGAGGGGCCAACATTTGTTGAGAAGCCCACTATTCAATCCAAAGATAATGGTAAATTAGTAATTATGGGATGTAAAGTTAAAGCTAGCCCTAAGCCAACGATTGTGTGGTACCACGAAGGAAAGGAAATAAGGGACTCGTCGAAAATAAAAACCAGGGTTGAAGTGAAAGAAGACATCTATACTATAATTTTAGAACTAGTCGACCCTGGTATAGAAGACTCCGGACTGTATAAATGTAACATCAAAAATGAACTCGGTGAACTTAATGCAAATCTAACGCTCAATATTGAAAGTATGTATATCTATACTATTATCTAGTAGTATGAATATATTTTTTGTTATTATAGAATTCTTTAACACATTGAAACTAATTCTTACTTCGTTTATTTACAGTCATTCCAGTAATAAAAGAAAAGCCAAAGATTATAAAAATTGTTAAAAAGAAGACTGTTATAGTCGAGTGTAAGGTATTAAGTAAATTTGCTCCTTCGTGCACTTGGTTTAAAGAAGCTAGTGCAGTTAAGGAAGATTCAAGGCATACAGTGCTAATAGAGCCTGTAAGAGAAGTAAGTATAACCTTATCCTAATCATTCAGCGCGGCAATTTGGCTAGCGTCATGGGAACATATTTTGAGTCCATTACGCTGCGGGGTGGGCTTTTCTTCTGAGCCTTGCTTTGTAGGTATTGTTAAGTGTACATTTTCTATTGTTTTGTTTTATTCATATTGTAATATACTTATTATTTTTATTAAAGGGAGAATTCGCTGTTAAGTTAGAAATTTCAAACGTATCACAACAAGATAAAGGTTCATACAAGCTTGTGGCCAAAAACGAAAAAGGAGAAGCTACGTCACAACAAGTGGAAATTACAGATATTCCTGAAGAAAAGGGTGATAAACCTCAAATAATCAAGCATCTCAGAAGTTTGGTAAGAATTCATAAAAATGATATAAATTATAAAAGCTAAGAAAACTACTTCACTAAGTATTTGTATCTTTTTATAGGCAAAGAAAGAAAATGAGGAAGCAGAATTCGTTGCAGTACTTAAAACATCAGATCAGTCATGTCGCTGTACGTGGTACAGAAATTCAATGGTCATTCGTGACTCTTCTGAAGTCGACACATCATTTGACGGAACAAATTCCCGGCTCATTATTCGTAAAGTTTCTTCTAAATATGTAGCTAACTACAGAGTTGTCATTAAAAATGAATTTGGAGAAGATGAATCAAGTGCTGATTTAACTCTCGTAGAAGAAAAGGTGCGTATGGTATAATTAATGTGATATTTTAACATAATAGCTATCAGAATAATATGAGTACATAATGCTTAAGTTTAATTTTTAAGTTCGTTATTCAATAATACGTACTAAAATTTAAAGTAATTTTCATAAAATTTTACACTACAAAAAAAAATCTAGGTTTTTTGTAACATAATGTAGTTTTATGAAATACAGTTCATTTTGGTTGCGAATAATAAACATAATTTTTAAATAACAAATGTTTCAAATAAAGTATAAATTATTAAACACAGAGAATCGTTGTTTTCAGAAAAAGAAAAAAGTTGAGGAGGATGAAGAAACCACTATCATGGAGTCGGAAGAGGAAATGTCTATTGTAGAAGAAAAATCTGTAATAGAAGAAAAATCAGTTATTGAAGAAAATCACGTAGACCAACGACAGGTGAATCTTATAAACACATTAATCATTTCAACTCAAAATCTGAATTTGAAATGGATTTACAAAGAACACTTGAACGCACCCATTGATGTACTCGGGTGTCAGATCTCTCAGATGAGAGAGAGAATCAGATGTCAATGGGTGCGTTCGTTGGTATTTTTTGGGTCATGCGCATTAAGATGTGCTTGCGCACTTTTAATAGAGGCGCCGAAATTTTTAACATTCGATAAATTATTCGCAGAAGTTTTGCGCACATAATATACTGCGCATGTGCCTAAAAAACTCCCAAAGAACGCACCCAGTAATTGTGATTAAAGCGCCTTGCTTACGGTGCAAATCCAACACCGGTACTAATAGCCGTCATTTATGATTTAAAAGAAATAAACGTGAATATTTTACGAACTTTTATTTAGCTTACAATTTAATTTATTAATTATTATATCATAAAATATTAAATTTTCAAAGGAGGAAGAAGAAGTAAGTATAATTGAAGAAAAGAAGACTTCAGCTAGGAGATCTTCGAAAGTACAAATTGAAACCAAGAAACAGGAAACTGTTGTTGAGTCTCAAAAAACTGTAGAAAAGGCTGAAGCCAAAGCAGAACTTAAAAAATCTGAAACTAAAGCAGAAGCGAAAAAGATGAAAATAGAAGAAGAAAAAAAAGCTGAAGTTGAAATAGAAGAAGCTAAAAAAATTCTTGAGAAGAAGACTGCTAAGACAGAGGCTGAGAAATTAGCTCTTCTTGAAAAAATTGAGAAGAAGAAGAAGGAGGCTGAGCCTGAAACTAAACTCGAAATTCCTAAACTCAAGCCAACAAAACCCAAAGAGGAGCCAAAGCCCAAAGAAGAACCTAAAAAAACTGAAGAAAAGAAAGTCGTTAAGAAGAAAGTTGTTAAAAAGAAAGAAGAGGTAAGTGTTCGTTTTTTTAAGCAAAACAATAATTAAATGTGCCGCTTTAAGTGAATATCAAACATGTGACGAATTGTCATTTATGTCAGTGTTAGTTAAATTAAATTAAGGTAAAATAATACCATTTTCATACGTATAAGCTAATTATTCGATGTTAATAATTTGTATAAATGTCATGTTTGGCGTGTGTTGTGTTAACTAGTATTATGTGTTAAATTGTATTTCAATGTAGGAAGTCGAGTTTATCGATGATTACGAGAGACCCGTTTTGGAGAAATACGAAAAGATTACACCTACACCCCTTGAAAAAAGGCAAAGGGTGGATGACACTCCAAAGGTAAATACTCTACAAATAACACTTTACACATAACAGTTTTAATTTACGCGTATAAAAGGCTAAGCATTCTAAATAATATTTGTATAAACTCAGCCACATCGTGGATCTATTGCTGAAAGTATCAAGAGTCAAGATGATGAAAGCGATGATTCTTCGATTGCAGTAACATCAAGACGACAGTCCAAAATCAATAAAGAACAGGTAATTAAAAACAATATTTTAAAGAAATTAAAGGGTTTTCAATTTTAGTTCATGAACTTACAAATTGTAATGAAATTAGGTTGAGGAAACTACACGTAGACTCAGCATTAAGAAGGGTATACCAAAGCCTGAAGAACCTGAGGAGGATATACCTAATCCAAAACTATCAAAGGTCCCTGAGAGACCTTCGACACAAAACTTGGAACAACCACAGTCAGCTAAGAGTGAGAGACCTATAAGAAAACTTGAAGAGCAAAAAGATTACGTAGACGATTACGAATCACCAGAGCTTGAAAAGTATGATAAAGTGACTCCAACACCCACCGACAGAACTAAGAAACAAAACGGAGTCAAAGAGGTATTATAACAAATTACTAGTATTAAACCAAACCATTTCACGAGTAGGTACTTTTAATTGAAAATTAATGCATTAATCTTTTTTAAATAGTTAAAAATTAATGACGTAATGGTATGATGGTTTTATTACATTAAATTGAACTTTTATTAGGATTCACCTGAATTCGTTGACGATTACGAAAGACCTACACTTGAAAAGTACGAGAAAACAGCAACGCCTAAAGACAAACGACGAGCGAGTGATACGAAGGTAGAATATAATTACATAATTATATTGAATACGTAATAACTATTTTCTTCTAATAATAAATCTGTTTACTTATATTTATAAAATTATAAATCGTTCTCTTCTATTAGGATGAGACAGATATTTTGACTGGTAAAATTAAGCGTAAGCCAATGGAGGAGGAACCAGAAATGCCAAAACTCCGTAAGGTCTCAGTTCCCAAAGAGAAGGTAAAATATACTTAATGCATTATATGTTGTTATAATACCTCAAGTTATTATATAAAACAAAACAACCTTAATTTGATTTCACATAGGACGAAGAGAAAAAGCCAGAGGAGAAACCTAAAACTAAAACTGTTAAGACTGATGGAACAAAGCCTAAAAAACGTCCGTCTCTTAAAGATAAAGAGGTACACTTACACACAAACATTTTATGATTGATACCAAACATTGCACTAAAATAATATTATGCATTATGCGTCTTTTCTATTTTTATCTTTGTAAATGTTTTTAAACACACTATGCACGATTCTATACACTCAAGACTTTAAAGCTTAAACCCTTTAACAGTAAGGTAAGTAAACCTATGCTTAAGCTTTCGCTGCGTGTGTCATCGATATTTTTTATTTATAAAACGACTCGGGTTTTGTTTTATTTTATGACACTACTCTTTTTATATGCACTGAACACTATGTTACACTTTTTCACAATTTTACACTTATTTGCCTCTTTTACCACTTTTCCTTTTGTGCTAGCAAGAGTTTGACTTGCTTGATTGACTAGAATATAATAAAAATAAAAGGAATATTATTTTTAAGGTTAAAGAGGAAGAATTTATTGATGATTACGAGAGACCTGTTCTCGAAAAGTATGAAAGAATCACACCAACGCCTTTAGAAAAAAAGACAAAGGTATTATTGTTTTTCTAGTCGTACTCTATTCTATTTTAACAAAATATTACAAACAAAATTATGAATGAACAATTTATATTACATATGTCTGGTACATGTTTATTTTCTAAATTTTGTTCATTTTGTACTTGACGTGGTTAAAACATATTTTAATTTAGGATGACAGATATGAAGAAATATCTTCAACGTTAACTGAGAAACGACCATCACTCAAAGACCAACTAGATTATGTGAAAGATAAACCTGAGGTACGATAGCATCAAAATGATTTTAATAAAATTGTTTATGGTAACTCGTAATAATCTTATACTTCTATTTAGCCAATGGATGTGGACGAAGTTGATATAACTGAGATCAAAGTTGGAGGCAAACCACAAAAAAAACTTGAGGATGATACATTTATACACAAACAAACCACAGAAACACGTACGGTCAGTATACACACTGTTACTTTAACACTATCACTTAATTGAAGGAAAAAACACACATATCGAATATTTATAAAACCTTCTATTTAGTTTCGCTGTGAATATATAATTTTTTTAAAGTATTATAATGTTATTTACTTTTTATATATTTTATAAAAAATAAAAGACGTTCAAATCTAATAAAATAGGTCGCGGAGAGGCGAAGGTCTAGCATAAGGCAAAATGTTTTGGAACCTGAATCTGAAGATAATTCTGATACCAAAGTATCTAAAACAACCATTAGAAAATATGGCGATCAACAAGAAGAGAAAAAACCATTGGGTGAAAAGGTAAAAATGATATATGACTATTGACAATTATTGTTATTTTAGAAGAATCATAGATACTCGTAGTATGATATTATGCTAATAATATTATATTTGCGGGTATTTAATAACATTTTCGCAAAAAAATATTGTTATTTTGCATAGCAGAATAATGATTTTAAATTAAATACAGTAAACTTGCCTGATTAATCATAACCTCACAATCTGACCAAGTAAATAATAAAAATGCCAATAAACCGAGGTAGCAAGGAAGCAAAGATATTTTTTTACTATAAAATAAACGCTTAACGCTTGTTCCATTTTAGTAAACATTTTTGTGACCAGTTACGAAAATGGTTTTTTTTTTCTACGTAATTATTGTTATAAAATGAATGATTAATAATTGTTTTTTATCGAATTAACAGATAATCTCCCTTTAGTTTAATAGTTTTTAGACTACTTTAAAATTATGTCGGTTAACAAGAACAGCTGTTTCAGTCTTATTAATAAAAATTGCTTATTCGTCTCTTACTCCAAAGTTACACCGGGAGTAGTTAATTCTAGATCAGTCACAGAACAGCTACGTGTTAATAACGGTATTAATAAATACGAAGTAGGTTCGGAGTAACAATACAATTCTTACACTGAGATTAAGGTGTATGTTATGGCAACACACATGAAAAGAATGAACAAAATGAACTAAAATGAATGATATGTCGATTGAAAAGACACTGACAGTTAGCTAAATTTTGAAATTTGACACTTTTAATTGACAATCATAACTATCACAAGCGAAGCTAAATTCGTTTTAGAATTTGTGCTATTTTATATAAAATGTTATATTTATATAAAAGGGGTTATTGCGAGGTTTATACAATTTCACATGCCTTATTAATGGTAATATTTCTTCAATTCCTTCTATCATTCTCAAATCGTCAATAAAATAATCTCTATTCATTTTAATCCACAATAATTACAAAATCAGACACTACTAAGTACTTGAACGAACACCAAACAAATATGAAAATATAAATATATTACTAATATATTTATATTTTCATACTAAACATACCTAAATAGGTATGTTTAGTATACATATCTTAATAGAAGTTGGAAATACAGTACAAATCTATGCTTACTCAAGCGTTAAACCATGTGGCTCCGCGGAGTAACTTTTACTCCGGGAGTAAATTTTGATTAGTTAACTCCGTCCTTACTCCTAGTTTATTAATACCATAATTGCCTAATCTTTGCGTAAGTCTTGGAGTAAAGTTGTTCTGACGCTAATCGTAGTTTATTAATAAGGGGGAAATATTATTATTAAAAAAATGATAAAAAGATTGACATAGGTAATAAATATTATCTACAAACAAAAAATAATATTTTTATAAATAAAAAGGTTACATATAATTTCTCTATTAACAAAATGTATACAAAAGTAAAATAATTAATCAATTTTAATTTAAAAAAAATCTGTATTTCTTAATAAAGAAATAAAAATTAATTTATTGGTAAAAACATAAAGTTCACATTAGAATAAAAAAAAAAAGAATTAACAATAGTTAACCTATCTAAATTATTATCTAAACTGTGTATAAAATATACTAGTAAGTTAGTCTAAATTTAAAAAAAAATAAAAAAGGGCTATAATAAAAAACTGGGCTGCAGGTAGAGTACCTAATAGGCTGGCTAATTAAGACATTAAATACTTAATTTTTAATGACAACATTGATTACAGGATTATTATGAATTTAATAATAACCAAGTTAATGTTAACGAAAATAGTAAGTTATTTAGAAAATAGTTATGACTTATTATTATGATTTGTTTAAATTGATTATGAATGAGTCATGCGTAGAGCCAAAAACTTTTAGTGAAAATAGAAGAAAATTTTACAAAAATCGAACCAAAATAACATAGATAATGAAAATATTTTTGTTACAAATTATAAGGTTCAAACAGTGTGAGATTTGTTTTATTATGTATACTGTAGGGTATAAATATATGTCAGTTATTATGTATCATATTATGTTGTAGGAAATACCTAACATTAATAACTATATAATACACAAAAATGGAGTAAATGACTTATCACACTCCGAAGATATGTATGAAAATTCATCGTCTACAAACCCAAATTCAATGGTAAAAAGTGTTTCTTAAGAAAAGAGTATGCGATATTTTTTTTTATTTAAACATTTTGCTTGATTATGATAATATTATATTGCGTTACAGGAATCTGTTGTTTCAAACAGTTTATATGACAAATATTTTAATATAGATAAATTAGGTAATCCTAATGATGCTATAGAATCTGATAAAAGTAATAGTAATTTTAAAAATTGTCTTTCATTACAAAATGAAAATTATTTGGATAATGCAAAGGTACTTTAAATTTTTATCTAAATAATTGTAGTTATTAGATAGTCAAGACAAATTTTTGAAAATCATAATTTTGAAATAACATTTTTAACAAAATTCGCAAATTTTAATTAGATTGTTACGTTACAGAAATCTACAGAACTTGATATTGAATCTAATATAGACAAAGAATATGACAAAATACGATATGATGACCATGCTCAGTGTCCAACTAACAAAAATAATTTACCGAATCTAAACGTTGATGACAAAAATTCCTTATCAAGTGATCATTATCATGATTTTGGTAATACGAAGGTAAAACTAAATTTAAACTTTTTCTTGTTCAAAATATTACGGGACAAAACTATTTGAATATTCCTAGTTAATTAAATATATTTTACTTATCAGCACATCATTTCTATTATGTGATGAGTAAGCACTAAATCTATTTTAAAATTTACTTATAGTTGCCTTCTGAAATCAACAAAAGTAGTGCCGAAGAAACGCTCTTAAGGAATTCGTCGTATAATAAAAAAGTTATTAGAAGGTCCCTTTCATCAACTCATAGCTCTACTAGTTTAATGGTAACATGTTTTATTTGATTTGGGTTGCATATTATTTTGTTAACAGCAGTACGGGACATGCTTTATTTAAAAGTATCGAAATATTTTAATTTATTAAAAAAATAGGTGTCATTCGAAAGCAGTGAGGGTTCAGAGCTCGATTACTACGAAAATACTTCATCTAAAGAGGAAAGTCTAGATAGTACTAACAAGGTATGATAGGTAACAAATTTCATAATTTATACAACATGGCAAAATACCGAATGTTTTTAGATTTTATTACCCGCATTCGAGACTGTTCGGAATGAGTTATATTAAATATTTTTTGTTATGTTTGCATACCTTGATATTATAATGTAGTTATGTTATCTTTGTAGAAGACTGAATTTATTGACAATAATGGTAATGTCGATGACAATAAAAAGAAAATACACGATAATACGTCCTTATCTCCATCAGTAGACAGTTCTGATAGTACGAAGGTATATTTGATACATTTCCCTTACTTATAAAAGCTACGTGACATGTATTGATGATTTATTTTGAAATAAAAGTATTACAACTACCGTACAAATTGGAAAAATATGAATATTTCATCAAAATTATAGGTATCAGCTGCACATATTAGTCATACTGAAGAAAGTCTTCTCATTAGTGCATCGCGTAAAAGCAGTATATTAAATCATAAGGCGTCTATTTCATCAAGTAATAGTTCTAGTAAAATCAAGGTAGGTATTTTTATCCTATCTATTTTCTCTATGAGGTTTTAATAAATCACTCGAAGATTGTTTTTAAAATGATTGAAATTCTAGGTATCATCAGAGTATACTGACATTTTAAATTCAGAAACTACCCTAGTAAAGGATACTTTAGCTTTTATTAATCAGGTATCAACTTAACTTTTTTATTGTATTAAAGTTGTAAAAGATAAAAAAGATAAATATAACTTCAGCATTTCATACGTTTGTAGGTATCTCCTCACATTGATAATGAAAATCCACATTTAGAAGAGTATATTGCGACTAATGAGTATAGTGAAAATAATAGTAATTTTTCATTTTCTTCCACTCATTCAAAGGTACAATCAAATCAAATACAATTAAAATATTCCTTAAAGACATAATAGGACATGTTCGTTGAATATAAAGGTTATTATAAAAAATATTTAATATGTACTTAAAATTTATAGGTTTCTCCAGAAAGGAGCAATAGCTTCGAATACGACAAAAAATATTCAACTCAAGCGGAAAGTATTTGTACTCAGGTATAGGCTACATCTAATTTAAACCCAAAGAAAAATAATTTAATAACACCAAACAATTTTCAAATTACAAGAGTTATATTAATGTTGTAGGCGTCCTACGAAAATGTTTACAGTAAATCTTCAATAGAATCTAATTCAAAAGTAAATGATTTAAATCATACGAGTGATATAGAGTACGATAAAAAATCTTCTTCAACGTCTAATCAAAATAGTTTTGATAATGAAGAGGTACTATTTCTAACACTTTTAGATTTGCTTATTAAAAGCAATACGAAAAATGTCTTTTTAAAATAAACACATTTTGAAATTCTGCCAACAATTTTTAGACTTACGAAATAATTATAGGTTTCTCCTGAAGATGTCAGTGGTCCGATACGCGATAAAACAGAAACTCCTTTATCTAAAGAAGATAGACTAGCAAGCAATAAAGAGGTATTAAATTATACTATTTTTGCACATTTGGTTACTAAAAATAATGTTGATTTTCTAAATTAAATAAACTCGTGGTGTTATTAGGACGAGGCTGATAAATTGAAAGATAAAAATAAACTTGAGCCACAAGCAGAGGAGCTAAATATGCCATCTCTAAGAAAATCATCAGTGGTTGCTGATAAGGTATTTTTAATATTATGATACTTTATGTAAGTAATACAAAACTTACTTTACTCAAGCACAAATTTTAATATGAAACTTGTTTAGGAGCAAGAAAATTCACCTGAAAACCCTAAAAAGAAATCACTCAAACCAAACGCAACTAAAACAAAGAAACGCCCATCACTCAAGGACAAAGAGGTACATAAATATTTACATTACACTAAAACACTTAGGATAATCAAATATATCAATATAACTATTATTGTCACATATTATAAACACTAAACAGATCACAATTGACAACCTATATTTTTTACATTTTCCGTTTTCTAATTAATTTTATCATTTTTGGTACGGTAAGTATAAAAAGCTTTGCTTTGCTTTTGGATCTATGTATTGTGTTCATATATTCGTTCCTTCTAGGTGCAGCATCACCAACATTTTTCAATTATTTTTTTGTCTCCACTATTTCTCTATACAACATAACATACCTACTCTATTTACTTTTATTGTTTTATAGTTAGCACTTAAATAGATTTCTGACAGGATTACTAAACTAACTCCATACAATGATACTCTAACCTAAATATTACTTTGAAGGTTAAGGAGGAAGAGTTTATCGATGATTACGAGAGACCCGTACTTGAAAAGTATGAGAAAATCTCTCCCACACCCCTTGAGAAAAAGAAAAAGGTATATTAAAATATACTGACACAAACCGCTTACTTAAACGTTTTCTATTTTCTGCTTCACTAATAATTTATTATTATTATTATTTGCTGGAAATAAAAGATTGCAAAAAAATAAAGGATAGAATTTTTGAACTATAGCACATTGCTTACTTAATTCATTTTCACATTTTTATGAAACAATTTATTTAGGATACCAAAAAAGATGATGATGTTGAATCTTCTGCGACATTTAGAAAAAGACCTTCACTTAAAGATAAAGACAAACCAGAGGTATGTCAAAATTGTTTTGTATTACAAAGTAGAATTGATTTTAATTATTCTAAATTGACTGAAATTATTTTTTCTCCTTAGCCAATGGACGAAAATGTTAGTTTATCTAAGCCTAAAACTCCGGGTAAACCAGAACCTGAACCAGTTAGTCTTACACAAAAACAACGATCAGAAACTAAACCTACGGTCAGTATACACATATCGTTAACATAATGTTAATGCAATTTATAAAATTTACATCAAGTCTATTTAAATACAATGGTAATATATAGGAAGGTGAGGCGGAAGCTCAACTTGAGATTAAGAAACCAGAAATAGTCGAGGAAGCTACAGTTAAACGTCCGACTGCTATGCAGGTATTTCCAATTTTTGTAATAAAACTCAAATTCAATATTTAAAAATTCATAAAAAATGTACAAATAAAAGCTTTCAAAAAAATTTTATTTGATTATATTGATTTAAATAATTTTGATTTGGACGTTGCAACTTGAGAAAATTTACCAATTTTGAGCACGTAAAGCTTACCTTAGCAAATATTCTTTGTGCACAATACCACTGCTCACGCCAATGATTTTTATTTAATACACAGTACAAGTTTTAATTCCATCTTCCACAAGTCACTTTTACTTTCTCACTATTTCTAGTGCTTCTTATCTATACTTTTATTATTAATCGCTATATTAGCCTGAGGAAACTGAAGAATCTGTGAGTCTTACCAAGCCCAGAACTAAAACGAGCACAACTGCACCTGAAGAAGCATCCTTTAAAAAGAAAATTGTTAAGAAAAAGAAACCTACGGTACTTGCTTTTATTATTTTTTAATTATCTCAGCCTTAAAATAGTTTATTTTGTACTAAACTATTTTTCAAAAATATACATTATGTTTGGTTATTTTAAATTAAACTTATTTGTACGTAATAAAATACAAATAAAACACGAAAAAGTCTCCCAAGTTTCTTGTGTAAATATAAAATTAATTTATAGGAGGGATCAGAAGCGGCAGAGCTTAAAATAAAGAAACCTGCTGTCGCAAATAAAGACGATGATGAGGTATTGGATAGATGTAGTGTAAAATATGTTTTCAGTGGTTTTCAGTAGATATTTCATTGGTAGACTATAACATTGTACATAATGCTGAGATAGTTATAAAATATCTAACAATTTTACAAAATAACTACACTGTTTTTCTATTCCGCTGCACAATCGCACTAATCGCTCATAAGCTCTAACATTAGGCTTCATTTTTTTTTAAATTTTGTGACTTATGCTTATGTTGATTATTCAGGCAACGCTGAAAATAGAAGGCAAAAAATTGGTACTACCTAAACTAAACAGAACTGTAAGGAGGGTGGAACAAGCCCAAATAACAGAAACGGAAAATAGAACTGAAATAGGGGTAATGATACAATGGTTTTCACAACATCGTGACGTCCACTTTCTATGTATCTTTTTCACTATTCTTCTCGTTCAGAGATTTTCTTGTCACTCTCTTATTTTTCACGTTTCGATAATTTCTTTATGTTCCTTCTATGTTATTATTTTATTTCCATATTATTATATTCTTAAATGTTCTAACTTATTTTACTCCTGTAGGCACCTGAAAAGTTAAAAAAATTCACATTCGACATGCCAGAACTTAAGAAAGTAAATATGCAGAAAGTGAGTTTAAAGAAAGGCGCTGCTAAACTTACCGATAAGGATATTAAAACAGGGGTAACATGTTTAAACATATGACAAGTGTACACTTGTGACGTCCGTTTTGTTTTCACATTACATGTTTTCATTTCTCACTACCTATATTTGTTCGTCAAAATATTCGTTACTTATTCACTACAATAATATTAAATGTTCCTACACCAACACGGTTTTACTGTACATACACTTTATTTTTATATTTCTTAGCCCCTTTTATTTCTCTACTTTGTGACGTCGGAAATTGCAAGTCAAAATCGCAAGTCGCATGCTGCTTTACATGTATTTTTTACAGATTTCTAATGCTTGTTCTAACAAGCAAGGATAAAAAATAAGGTTGGTATGCATCTTTTTACTTGCGTTCCTGTAAACTAACTTTGATTTAACTTTTTAGCTTGAACTGGACTTTGTTGATGACTACGAAAGGCCAGTGTTGGAAAAATATGAAAAGATAACACCAACACCATTGACAAAAGAAAAGAAGGAGAAAGAAAAGACGACTGCCAAGGTACGTAATAACTACCTACTACTGATTAAATAGGTACTGAGGAAATTGGTATCTATAAAGTATAATAGCCATTTTCGTATGGACACTGGCCGGTGTGTTCAATACAGTTCATAAGCCTGTAAGCTTATTACTTATTTGTTATAATATAGTTACCAAAACATTATACTTTATCTTATGAATAGACCGTACCTAATTGTACAGTCGGTAACGTAGTTTTTTTATTTTTTTGTCTGCTAGACTCGGAAACCTTTATACATATTAATTTTAACGTGTAAAATTATTTCACCATTAGAATTATGTTATTGCCTGTAATAGGTAACTGTAACTGTAATAGGCAATAGAATACACTTATTATTTATTTTAATATACTTATTATTAGAGATGATGATATAGGTCAAATATATATATTCAATATATTATACCTCTCTCACTCTCTCTTCTATGTAATATGTATGTATTATACCTATATCTCTTATCGATTTACGTCTCTTTTTCCTGAAGGTTCTTAAAAGTGCGTCCGTATTATAGTTAACACTCATTATTCCTATGACATCAGGGGACATCAGGATTAACAGTCCATAATTAAATTTGATCTTCCCACTTTTATACAATGTGCAATTGACTTTTATTGGACACCCCGAGCAACTAGAACCATTATTCTTTAAATTTATTTTGATAATAATATTTAACTACATATTATAGTTTATAATATTATTATAGTTTACGAAAAAATTGTGTTAAATATTTTCGGCATTTATGAAATTGAATGGGTAAAATGTTAGAGAAAGAAAGTTCCTTGAGCTAAGTTTAATATTTTACTTTAAAATCTCACTTTTACTGTCAAATATGTTAAAATGTAAAAGAAATTATGATACCATGATTAAACTTTATAAACTCTAACAGGTGGAAGTTGTTGCTAAACAAGCACAGCGTCTTGAAGTAAAGGTATTAAAGAAAACTCGACATGCATTTGATTTTGTATTTTATGATCCCTGTGTGACCCAAATGATAATAATATTATGTTTGTGCATCATATTATTAATGTAAATTATAACATTATGTGGAATATTCTCACCATTTACAACTCAAAATTGCTTAGGTTCATTTTATATTTATTTATCAAAATATCAGCATGATTTTTGAGTCAGTATCGAAAAAAGTTAACTCTTTCTCAGAATGAAATTAAGAACTGCAAAATATTTTACGTTTAATAAGAAAAGTAATTATTAAAATATTAAATAAAGAAATCAAATTTCAGTGTCCAAACTTATAAATATACATCTTTCCTTTTTAGCCCGAAATGTTACTTCTGTTATGTACGATTGTTTTTTTGCATTTATTGTAAATACCATGTTTACCCATAAGAAAGTGCTAATATAAATTATGTTCTCATAATCATTTATATGTGTTTTAGACTGAAAGCAGAAGGACGTCAATTATGAGCGAGGTGAGGGAATTAAACTTATTCCACCAGTCTCTGCTATCTACTTTTCTTATTCTTCTTAATCTTCTTGCTTTACATCTCAATTTTGTTTTTCCTGTATAATGTGTATATACTTAAAATTCATCTCTTCTATTCGCTTCTTCAATTCTAAATATATGTTAATCACTTGCTATTTCATTAGGCTAATCATAGTATTCAAACTATTATGAATTCATAAGTAGCAATTAAATCATCAGCTACGTGTAAAAATACAATTTCGATAAACTTGTATATGACATTATTTGGCAAACAACTTGTTTAACTATCATTGTTAATGTGTTAAATAATAATTTGTAAAAAGTGTGTTCATTTGTGTTAATTGTTTTTCAATTTTTGATTAGACTAGCAGCAGAAGAACTTCAATACAGAGTGAGGTTAGTGCAGAATTTAAATGCTTGTAAAAATTATTGTGTATACTGCACATGTAATTTAAAATAATAACATTGTTTTTTATATCTAGGCTCAAGAAACAACGACTGATAGCAGACGCAGCTCTATCGTCGAAAATAAAGCTCTGAAGGTGAGATCTGGATTATTTAAGTAATTGACAAGTGTCAATAATAATAATAATTCAAATGTACTATTTTAAAATAATACATAATAACCTAATTGAATTAAAGCAGTAACTCTCATCTCATTAAAAATAAATATTTAGAAAATAGTATCCATTAATAAGTAATTAGGTAGTAATTATTTTTATATGATGAAATCGTCTAGCAGATGCTTATAATATAAGAGTTCTAGGTAAAATGATCAGGACTGCCAGCTTTAATTTTGCTATCTATAAAATGTATTTAATAATATTTAATTGGTGGCAGATACGATAGTATCATTTAGGACAGTTTTTTTTTACAATTTCAAAATTATTTATCACAGCTTCCTGAGCTCGCTACATTTTTGCCTCAATTCACATAGTTGCAGACTATATTACATCTTAGCATCATTTATTATCAGTCTTAATATTTACAACGATGGAATTATATTACACCCAATTTGCCATCAGCTCTCTATTAATATAAGGATTATTTATCATTCAGATTACAAAAGAAACAACAGACAGCAGAAAATCTTCAGTGTCCTCAATTGGGGAAAAGGAGGAAACAACCGCAGCTGTACTAAAGAAAACAGCCCTCAAGGTACGTTTACGTTTCCTACCGAAAGATTCTGTCTAAAGTTATAAAATATAATACTATCCAGTGTTTCACAAATCCTAATGTAGATTTCAAAACTGATTAATTTATTTATTTAAAAAAATGTTCTATATGAACACTAGTTTTAAGGTTTTGTTTGAAGTAGAATTGAATAGTTTTTGCTTTGGCAAATGAATATAAAAGGCTTCATGCAAATAAAAACATTTAATAAAAAATGTTTACTGAATGGTGTTTACCCTTAACTACCTTGCAATTCCGTGTGAGGAAATATATAGGTACTGATTGAATTTTTTTAGTAGAAATTCCTAGCTTACCCCTCAACTTATGATTTTTAGCCCATCAAAAAGGAACCCGAAAAGATGGAATTAGAACAAGTAAAACTAAAGGTGAGAGCGCATAAGCTTAAATTGCATGGCAATTTCCATGGTCTTTGTATATGTCCAGTGCTTACTGCTTTGCAAATTATGTCCACGTAAATAATTATTTGTAATGTATTATTTGTTATAATATTATGTAATAGTTACTTTGTTAAGAATATTATTTGTTATTTTTTGTGAATAGGATGAAAACAAAATCGAAGATGAAATAAAAGAAAAAAATATTCATGAACGGGAACTTACAGAGGTAATAAAATTAAGTGTAAAAAAATGTCTACTAATATCACTTTTGATGAATATTCAGCACTGTGTAAAATTAAGCAATAAATATACTTCAACACGCATTAGATTTCAAGCGAGTAAACTTAAAAAATCTAGTCAAAATATGATTGTATCAATTTTAATAAACTGATTTTTAAAATAGGACCATAAAATTACTATTACGGTTCATTAGCCAAAATATAGTAGATAAGGTAAAAAAGTTTACTTCATTAGAATATACAAAAAGCATGACACCATAATTATTGTACCTCATTTCTGCACATCTAATATAATAATAAGTATATTTACGATTTAGGCACGATTTGTAAGTTAAGTTCTGCACTTTTATACTAATACAAATTGTAGCACCATGTTTTTTTTACGATTCGTTTGTATTTTTATATAGTTATAATTAGTGTTTACATATTTTGTCAATCAACAGGAAAATAATGACTTGCTGTACAGTAATGTGAATAAAAACGGACATATCGATCAATCAGGAGGCAAATTTTTAAATTCAGACATTTGTGTTAGCACAAAGGTAAAATCGACTGTTTAAAACAAACGAATTTCATTATTACGTGCATTCTTTGGGTTTCCTTAAATCTTTATATCTTTTTTCCATTTAATAATTTTTATTTACTTGTATATCGTTTTACTCTTTATTTATACATTTGAGCCCTTATCTTATGTTTCTATTTGGTATTGCACAATTATCTGTATGCACTATGCTAGGAATTCTTTTCGTAATTTTTTATTTGCTTTCGTTTTATTAGTGACCTTTTTATCATTTTACCTTCTATTATTTATGTCTTCAAATGATTATGATCTTAATCAAACAGGATGATGAGATAATTATAAGAAATACTGACAATCATAAGAATTCATTTGAACAAACAGATCTTAGGAAATTAAACTCTTCTGTTAATGTAGAGGTAAAGTTAGTTTCTCTTCCTAGTTAGGTTTTTAAACGTTTGTGTTATTAAAATAAAATATTATTTTTCAAAATCTGTCCAGGATCAAAGTTACGCGTTGAATTAAAATCATGGAAATAGCAATGGACCTCTAAATTCCAAAATAACTTAAAACTTTGGTCCTAACAGAAAAATCGACGTAGTCCTCAGATCTTTTAATTTTTGTCTTTTTCAAGTATTGTAGTTAGAGGGCTACTTATTAATAGCACTTATATCAAATTATTATTTTTCCCATAGATGTATTATATTAAAACGAGGTTAATAAAAACCTATATAAAAATATGTTTTTTTGATTTTCTCAAATTTCTTTAGAATCAATATGAAGATCGAGATAGTATAAGCAAAAACAATGATATTACAAATACATCATACGACAGTATTTCCGATTTAGGTCCGGATTCAAAAATTCAGGTACTTTCAAAAATAGTAATCTATCTTGATTTCAATACTCATGTGCACATTTTCATTTTAGTTTCTAGATTTCATTATTTTTTTTGGACTTGTCTCTAGTGTCCTCTTGTCTGTCGTATCTCTTGATTGCATTCACCTTATTTATAATCATTTTATAACTATTGACAGGATAATTGTAAATTTCGATGCCCTGATGAGAAAACAGATGGCCAATCAAATAGATCACAGGATATATTATTATCTTTTGATAGTTCAAGGCCATACGAAAATATTGAGGTAATTAGTTGTGGAGAGCGCAACTTTGTGATTTTATTGTTGATTAATTTTTTACTCGTTGGTTTTGTCTACGAAAATTTTTCCTTTTCCTTTTAAGTTCCGAAAGTGCTGTAGTACTCCAATACCTAATAATACACATTCTAAACTTCTTTTTTTCAATAAATGCAATGTTTTATTTGGAGTTAGTTACCCTTAGTCTTCATATCTATCGACTTTCTTTATAGCGTTCAAATTGTTATTTTTTTTTACATTTATAATAATTATGCTCTTAATCAAACAGGGTGATGATGGGATAAGAAATATTGAAAATAATAAGATTTCCTTTGAACAAATAGAAGATAAATATCTTAGGAAATTAAACTCTTCTGTTAATGTAGAGGTAAAGTTACTTTCTCTTCCTTCAACTTCAATTTTATTTATTCTCACATATTTCTGTTTCTGCAGGATTTAGCACCATAATATTATCTTTATTTTTTAGCTTAAAGGTTTTTAAATGTTTATTTTTTTATACAAAAATAATATTTTTAAAAATTTGTTCAGGATCAACGTAACACGTTGAATTTGAATAATGAAGATAGCAGTGGACCTTTGAATTCCAAAATAACTTCAAACTTAGGCCCTAAAGGAAAAATCGAGGTAGTTCTTAATGAATATTTTTTTTTGTCTTTTCAAGTATTGTAGTAAGAGGGCTAGTTACTATTAGCACTTTTCATAAATATTTCTAATTATTTTTTCCCCATATTTTTGTTAACCTAAATTTAAAAAAATATATTTTTGACTTTCTCAAATTTCTTTAGGATCAATATGAAGAGCGAGATAGTATAAGCAAAGACAATGATTTTTCAAATACTTCATACGACAGAATTTCGAAATTAGGGCCGGATTCAAAACTTCAGGTAATTTTCAAATGGTTTCAAAAATAGTAATCTATCTTGATTTCAATGCTCATGTGCACATTCTTAATTTATTTTCTAAATTTCACAGTCTTTTTTAGACTTGTCTCTAGTGTCTTCTTGTTTGCCATATCTCTTGATTGCATTCAAATTGCTAATCATTTTATTACTTTGAACAGGAGAATAGTAAAATTCGATGCACTGATAAGAAAATAGATGGTGAATCAAATAGATCACAGGATATATTATTATCTTTTGATAGTTCAAGGCCATGTGAAAATATTGAGGTAATTAGTTGTGGAGGGTACTCTTTGCGTTTTATACATTTCGTGTTTTATTGTTGGTTAATTTTCCCTTATTATTATCTTTATTTTTTAGCATAAAGGTTTTTAAATGTTTATTTTTTTATATAAAAATGATATTTTTTTAAATTTGTCCAGGATCAACGTAACACGTTTAATTTGAATAATGAAAATAGCAGTGGACCTTTAAATTCCAAAATAACTTCAAACTTAGGTCCTAACAGAAAAATCGAGGTACTGCTTTATTAACCTTTTTTTTTATCTTTTTCAAGTATTGTAGTAAGAAGGCTAGTTACTTTTAGCACTTTTTGTAAAATATTTCTAATTATTTTTTCCCCATATTTTTTTTGATCTAAATTTTAAAAAATATATTTTTGACTTTATCAAATTTCTTTAGGATCAATATGAAGCGCGGGATAGTATAAGCAAAGACACTGATATTTCAAATACTTCATACGACAGAGTTTCCAAATTAGGGCCGGATTCAAAAATTCAGGTAATTTTCAAATGGTTTCAAAAATAGTAATCTATATTGATTTTAATGCTCATGTGCACATTCTTAATTTGTTTTCTAAATTTCGCAGTCTTTTTTTGGACTTGTCTCTAGTGTCTTTTGTCTGCCATATCTCTTGATTGCATTCAAATTGCTTATAATCATTTTATAACTTTGAACAGGAGAATAGTAATATTCGATGCACTGATAAGAAAACAGATGGTCAATCAAATAGATCGCAGGATATATTATTATCTTTTGATAGTTCAAGGCCATATGAAAATATTGAGGTAATTAGTTGTGGAGGGTACAACTTGCATTGTATACATTTCGTGTTTTATTGTTGGTTAATAATAATTTTCTACTGGTTTGTTTTGTCTATGAAATTTTTTTCTCTTCCCTTAAAGTTTTAAAAGTGCTGTTATACTCCAATATCTAATAATGCACATTCTTAACTTCTTTTTTAAATTAATGCAACATTTTATTTGGAGTTAGTTACCCTTAATGTCATTTTATTTATCGACTTTCTTTATTGCGTTCAAATTGTTTACAATAATTTTATTTACATCAAACAGGATCATAGTAAATTGCAATTCCCTGATGCGATAAAAGACGGTCAATCAAATAGAACAGGTGATATACCTTTTGAAAGCTCAGTGTCTGACGAAAACCTTAAGGTAATTAGTTTTGAAAAGTCCCTTATTTCTATCCTATTTCTCATAGTGGTCGTTACCTAATTATTTCTGTTAAATAATATTAGTAAATTCCTTTCTTACTTGTAAGTTTCAAAAGTTCTCTCTGACTTCTTACTTCGTTTTCTTCAATAAAACATAATATGTTACATTTTTTATATAACCCTTTTATAAGCTTTAGTTTTTAGTCGTACCTTTTATATTTTATTAGCCTTTTTCTTGCCACAATTATTTTGGCCACAAAAGCAACATTAATTCTTAAAATATTTCATCTTTGACTCGATTTTATGTAAAGTTAATAAATTTATTACAGGATAAAAATGATAAATCCGACTTGAATAATGAAAACAATTTTGGGGACTCGCCATACCAAAATATTTCAAGTCTAGGTCATAAAATAAAAATAGAGGTAAATTTACAATAATTTCAGGGTAATATGTGTGAATCACCTAATTCATAACTACTATTATTATTGACCATGATACTAAATTAATTACAAGAATATTTCTCTCATAAAATCTAATTTGGTATTATATTATCTTTAAATGTTTATGTTCATATACATATGTACATATGTTCTTCAATATTATTTTCGATAAAACCTTGTTATCACATGCATTTTGTATTGTTATTATTAAATTAAATTATAATAATATATTTGATTTAATAATTAATTACAAACTGACAAGTAGTTATAACTTTTAAACCAATCACAACTTAGGATTTTTCTCTTTATGAGCATTTTGTGATACTGTTTTACAATCACCAGAAATATTATCCTCTGTACCTACTTACAATAATTATATATTATACTTCTATCTTATTCATTTTATATAATCAATCTATGGTTAAACACGACATATATTTGATAACTTAATATTATAATTTATGCAATTTAGTTAGTCGCCGTTTTTTTAATATTTAGGTCGACTCAGTGAATGGAGTCAGACGGAATTTGGATGATCTTGAAGAAGGACAGGAGGTAAAGGTTAAAAAAAACGCACTATCTTCTATAATCTATACTTTATATTTAATTATATTTTAGTACTGATCATTACAAAAATGTTAATTAAAAAAGCACCACTATATTTCGTATTATACGCACTTGTAGTAATAAGATAAAAAATTGTAGTTATTCGTATTTAATTTGTATCAAAATAATATTTTTTATAAGTTGTACTACTTACTTTAGTTTTGACAAGGGAAGTAAAAACTTAGTTTTATGAATTTTGCATACAATATAGCACTGGTAAACTAAACAAGGTTTTTACTTAATTTAGTCAGAATTGAAACATAATTATTATTCAATTAATTATTTACTTAATTATCTATAATAACATATAAGTTCCTATTTATCGATGTTCAACATACACATTTATGTAGTTATAAATTTTAAACCTCTGTTCTAACTTATAAGGCAACACTATAATTATTGTAATATCTGTTTTACTTTTATTATTGTGTGTAATCTTTTTAACATGTTTTATTTATTACGTGTTCTAACATACTTTCTGTGTATGTCCTCTTTATTTATATGTGGCTCTTATTTGGTTTCCCTCGTCTCTTTTGTCTATTTGCGTCTTATTGTATATAATTTATTTCGTCGTTGTTTCTACTTATGTGTTTTAAAGAATATTATTTTCCTCTGTGTTGTTCAAGAAGTGTATTTTAATAATACAATATCTAAAAAATTAATTCTGTTAGTACTTTCTTAGATAATGTATTATAAAAAAGTATTCCTACTGGTAAGTAAATTATTTAGGGAGCTTCAAACTTTTGTACCAATAGACTAAAATATCATCTGATCTCAACATCTCCAATATTAAGTACCAAGGAAAATTCATATGTATACGAGTTTCAAATCGTAAAAGAATGACAGTGTACGTCTTAAGATTCAAATGATAATATCCTTCTTATATTACAGAAAGTAGCAGTGAAAGAAGAAAAGATTGAGGAGGAAGCCAAAAAGGCAAAGATATCAACAACAAAGAAGAAGGCAGAAGACTTACCAGAAATCCCAGACTATGAACGACCAGACCTTGAGAAGTATGAAAGAATTTCTCCAACACGCACAACAAAGGAAAAACCGGAAAAGGAACAGGTAAATCCAATTTCAAAATCATGTTTTATATTTCCATTTTAAATCAATTTATTGAAATACTATTTTTTTGGAATACTAATACTACAATATTATTGTTATTTAGCCTGAGAAACCTAAAGTGCCAGAAATCAAAGCACCTGAACCAGAGGAACCGCCTAAGATTGAGGTGATTAAAGAGAAGTCACCAAAACCGGAACCACTGCGTAAGCCATCTTTATCACCTGGAGCTTCCACACCCAGAAGAGGATCTCTCATTCCTCCACCAGAAGAACTGGGTAGAAGACCTTCGCTCATTATCAGCGATGAGGTATGTAGATGATATATTTGTTAGTATAGTTAAGATAATTTATTAAATTTTCAAAACAGTGAATCTAAACTGAAAAAAAAACATCATAATATGGAAGAAGGTATGAAAAAACTTGTAGAAACTTGATTATTTGCTGTGTCACAGTAGATTTTATAAATATTAGATTAGCACATTGATAGCACGCACCAATATGAATAAAGGACCCCTGTACAATATGTGACAATACTCACTGTATTCAAAGAGCGTGATATCAATAAATTTTATGAACCCTGTAGAACCTATTCTGTCGAGCCGAACCCATAACAATAGAACACCCTGATTTTTCCTTTTGGTTATGCTTCTGACTGTGAATATGAGGACGCTTCACACAAAACCTGGTGCTTGAGTAACGTCTATTTTAAGTGGGTTTACTTGATGTGATGTAGAGCTTGATCCTCAACTCCTAGCTTAATAGCGTAGAATGTAATAGCAGTTGAAACACAAAACTATTTGGATAGTAGAGAATGTAGATATTAAGATTCTACAACACGTAATCCACAGGAGCATAGAAAACTTAGACCCGGTGAGGTGATAGAGGAAAAGAAGGTAATAGCAAAACTGCTATGAATAATTCGTGAATGCTGTCCGTCATAATGTTGCCGTAATAAATATATTTAACTGTTATTTTACAAAATATGTATCTGCATTTGGCGGAATTTACAACACATCACTCTAACGATCTGGATTCTTACATTATACATAATAACATAGTATGTTTTATTTTCAAATATGTAAACGAACAAAAAATCATCACAATGTAAGCATCCAGAGCTGTTTCATGTCAATTATAAAGCACAAAACTTTTGCACAATTGCACACATTTCGCAGCAAGGCACACACCTAAATTGCACAGCTTGTACGCACGTATGCACACAAATGATCTGAACAGCCTTACAGGTCAATTAATCAACACAGAATGGTAAACATTGCAATAGCACACATGGTAAATAAAAAACAAAACTAACTGTTGATGTTAACAAATGCAACAATGCCATGGAATCACTGCGCGAATAAATCAGTAGGACTGTAGGGAAAGGGTCGGCGACAGAGTTAGGCGATACCACCTGTAAGGGGTTATTTCAATGTTTTTTAAACAACAGGTCACCAAATTACGTCCTGGAGAAGTTGTAGACGAGAAAAAGGTGAGATTGTTTGAAGCTGGTCGGTTAAAGGAGGACGCTGCTTGCTTTGCAAAGCATTTTGCGCCAGTTTTTTTTACAGAAAATTATAAGATCGATTTGGGAATGTTAGCAAATAATCACAAATTTCTATCACAATTTGGCAATAAGTTATCAATTTACTTAACAACAAAAACATAACAATCATAGATCACTATTGCACCTAAAACTTGTCATCATTCACGAATTGTGCCCGATGTTTTGGTTGATTTCACTTGTAATGACCGATAGAAATAATTTAATTACTTACATTAAGTCCTTGATTCATATACATTTGCACTTCTCGAAATCTCAAAAGACGTCATATTTAAAACGCTCTTGATGTATGGTTATCAATGTGTACTAAGAGACATAATATGTCCATTTCCTTAAAAATAAAAACTTTATGGACCAATAGTCGACATTATTTTAAACTCTAGAATCAAAATAGCGTTGTTAGATTAGACTTACACTTCATTTATTTTAAGTGATTAAATAAGCCGGGGGACGAGCTTTTTATCTAATAATTATAGATGCACCTTACTGCACACCTAATATTTCACACTTACATTTTACACTGACTTACATTTTCAGAAAATATGAAATATTTTTATTCACACATAGGTATAATAATATGTCAACCATAATAATGAATATTTTACTAAAATTAATATTTTTTTCCAAAAAAAGAAAAAACGTGGCAGACCTGGGGAAATCGAGGGGCAGGTATACCAGTGTGGAGATATATGTTTAGAAATATATGTTAAAGATAGATTCGTGGCTAACATAGAATTTTCAAACGTGATTAATGTATTTGTCGAATATGAAAGAGGTATAGACGAAACGAATTGTGTAGTACAATTTGTTTTGGGTAATATTCTTGTGGTAAAATGTTACAAATTCGTATATAACTTCGTATAGATATTTCTAGTGCAAATAACTCCTTATCGTTCTAACAATTAACATTTAAAGTTACAATCATGTAATTAAATAGACACTAATACTAATTATAATCTGCATGCTTTCCGAAATGCACATGTTTCTTAACGTAATTTAATATAAAATGTTAAAATGCTTGTACGTACGATCTGGCAGTAGCCATTTGTTCTAATTAATTGTTATAACGATGACACCAGCCCACGCTAACTTATATTCAATGTTCTAGTTATGCTTTATGATAATAATGCATACGTGCACACCTTTAAACAATATGAACTGTCGTAAAATGCATCCCTTAATTTGTAGTGGTATCAATGTTATTTTTAATAATATTAATATTAAGTAGTATATTTGTAAAGATGCCACAAAATAGAGATAACGTAGGAACATTCCAAAACGATGTGTCGTATATCATCATTATTGTTGTTAACGAATAAATAAGTCAATCGAATTTAGAAGCGGAAGCTAAACAAAGATCTATATTTATCAACAAGTGATTTTAGATCAACGCCAAACAAAGTACGTCAGAAATATAAGTTAATGTTGCTATTTTTGTAACCGACATACGTACTGTAAATTTATATTTTTTAAGAAAAGTAGCGAACATTTTACGTCATATGCCTACCTACCATAACTCTTTAATGTGAGTATAATAAAGACAATTACTGCATAAGATTATATTCAGTAGAAGAATTGTAAATAAATAACTTAGATAAATTGACGATATCCCTTTTTAACTCGTGTTAATGTTTGACTTATATTGACAAAAGTCATAAACCCAGACCTAAAAAGCTAAGCCAAGGTAACGTGAACTTTAAAACTAAGACATTAATTGCAACCTGGTGCCAGAAACAATGATGGATGGCGGCGAGTAATGCTGAGGATATATATTTTATTTCAACGTCTGTCACACCGCGTTATTGATCTGATGAATGAAATGTTTTATTAGGATGTGTATCCGTATTTGTTTCGGCTTTAGTGCTTTCGTACGTATGTATTTCAGATTTTTTTCCCTTAACAATAATCATTGATGAATCGAATTTAATGGAACCTTACATCAATTAATTTTTTCCAAATTCGAAGTTACTCTAAAATACGTATTCCATATCAGGGAATATTTTTTGTAATAAAAATGACACATTATATTATTATGCTGATCTTAGAAATACTATTAGTTTGCCTATGCGTCACTTTAACACAAATTAATATACCATAAATTACTCAGTACATTTTTTAAACTTTTAAAACAAGTTTCATTCAGAGTTAAAGTTTATAAATAGTTAAGAGAAATTGAAATCGAAAATATTAGATAGTAAAGGGAATGTTAGAAACGTGTCAACAAATACGTAGACGTTACACATCGGTGCAGAATTAGACAATGTTATTATTATGAACAAGGTTGAGACAGAAATAGAAATAACAGATAAATTTGATTGACATATAGATATATGATAGTAGCAATACCTGTGCTAAATCGCGTGGGCTGTCCGCCCTAGTGGTCTGTGGGACTGGCATCTATAGAATACTTGGCATAGATACAGTAAAAAAAAATTGGCCATCACTTCTGGGTATTTTTAATCGACATGTAATATTTTATACTAATTGTTATTGATAGGTTACAAATCAATTTGTATGATGACGAAGCTCCCAAAATACTTTACGATTCTATATTTTTTACTATCACTTGGTATTTTTTAAATGTAAGTGATATTAAATTGTTAAAATATTAAATTAATTTAGTCAAGTTAAATCCCCAAGTGAAGTCCCACATAAAAACTACCATGCGCTTTACATAATTTTGTCGGTTATCAATATATGATATATGTCTTTAACATTCTATAGATAGCTTATAATATATTTATAATCGCCTGTTTTTTCCTTTCAGATGTATATGTAATAAATTTTAATATCTTTATTGGAATATGTACTATATAGATTCCATTTTACTTTATTTTTATATCATTCGATAGAAAAATTCTAAATTTTCAGATTACCCATGAGTAAATCTTTGATTATAAAGGTTGGTTTTGAAAAAGAAACCCTATTCAATTAAATTTCGACCACTGGTCGACTACTTTCCTACTAGTTATTACTAAATTCTCATGTTTTATTTACCTCTCGAGTTTTGTTTAGTGTATAAAAACGTGATCGAATTAAAGTTTTGTTTAAAAGGTTTTTAACCGTTTATATTAATTAATGTACGTCCAGTGAAAGTTATAAAATCATTAGTGAGAACACAATTAATTAATTAGTATTAAAGGACACTACACGGTATTCCGGAACCCTTCCCTTATTTAGGGCAGTGTAATAGAATTTCTGGAGTGAGGGTCCCTAATTGGGACGACCGGATAGTCCCGGCAAGCCTTGCTTCCTAATCGCATTTACGATCGAGTAGTGTAATAACACTTAGGGCGGTTAGGGAGCCGCCTGTAGCTAGAAATATGAATGTGATAACTGATAACCAGTCTTTGTCTAGCACTTACACTCTGTCTTAAAATTATCTCTTCTTTTTATATACGGAGTCTTCAAGTAATCAAGTATTATTTAAGTATTTAAGTTAGTTATTATTATTATTATTTTTATTATTTATTTTAGTTTAAGTATTCAAGTTCCTCCTCCTTTAGTAATTTTTAAAATGTACTATTTCCAGAGCACTGAGTATTCGCATATTTGAGTGCTTTTCTCTTAATTTCCATTATTGCTTGAAATTAAGAAAAGAAATAAGGAAAAAAAGCAGTAATCGACGTCCTCGAAACGGGCCTCGCCTAACTGACTACCGGGCCTTGAATACCATGTAGTGTAATAGGCCTTTTAATGATGGAACATTCAAATTAAATACTACGAATCTACAGCATTGATAAGACGCTTTCTACATTGTAAGAACGCAGGGTTTGATAGAGCAAGTACAGCGTCAGGTGCCAGAGATGATATCATAAGAATTATTTGTTTTACATTGCCAAACAGTTTACAAGCAAATCGCGATGATGCGTTTAATGATATTTGAGATAAATCTATTGTTTAACTGAAACAATCGCAAATGTTTTCTGTTTCGCTAAAAATAGCAAGACAATAGGTTGGACACGTTAATTTTTAAGTGTGAATTGATGCACTTAGTACTAAGAAGACGAATAATGAAATTGTAATGGGAATAAACAAATATGTAACATATTGGCTTCGTTCAGATATAAAATAGAATAGCAATATTACATCAGCTGTTATTTTAGAGGAGAGTTCACAAAAGCGTTATTTTATGCAAGATAAGCATCAAAGTAGCACTTAACAGCAAAGCAAGTAAGCAAAGTAATAGTTCTCAAAAGGATTGATTTCAAAAAGTACGAGTTTAAACACTAAATTGAAATTCAATCAGTTAAAAATCTTTCTTTCTTATAAATCTCAACTACATTTGAAATCTCTACACGATTGACACTTCAAACGCTAAACAGATGCGTATTGAACGATATAAATGTTCGTTTGGATTCGAAGTAGGTTCTGTTCGTCACTGCTTCCTTATCCAAATATACCGCCTAAATTATTGTCGATATCGGCTGTCGACAACTTTACACAAATGTTAATGGCAAAGTACACGGATGGCTCACCTTAATCTGATAATTAATTGAACTGGTCTGCTGATTTGTGCTCTGCACAAATAGATGCGGTCCCCGCACCCCCCGTTGGAGCAAGGTAAGTGCGCCCGCGCGACCCCTCAGTCTTTTGACATTCGCAGACAATTTTAGATGAAACGACATATCGAATAGCCTTATCGACACAAAGGGTGTAACGAAAAAACAGCATTTAACTTTAATGTAAAATATGTATATAGTTAAACGATACGATAGAAATATAATAAAGACGTTAAGATAAACTAAGCAATGGAGCGGTTACTGTGATAAAACTGTGATTTTATAGTTTAAGTTATTTTGTGGCATCTTTAATTAAAATGGCAGCGGTGGCAAAAAAGCCTGCTAATTTGGAAGTGCCCAAAGGTGATGGGGTAAGTATTTTAATGCTTTTCATGATAATATAAAGTCATCAAGATAATATATCTTTATTATTCAACGTTATGAAAATTTTCAGACACAATTGTTAGTAATTCGTTTAACTTTTTAAAATTAAAACTCGGGATCACAATTTTTAATTTAGCAACTCAAATTTAAAATTACCAAATTTTAAATAAATGAAAGTGCAATAAAACACGTTTTATACCCATTACATAATAATCAAAATTAAAATTTACAAACATAAAGTATTTACAAAAAAAGTAGCCTTTGTAATATCCAGAGCTTAAACTAGGTTAGTCATACCGAATTTCATCAAAATTCGTTCAGTATTTTTTACATGAAAGAGTACCTATCACGAACTTTCACATTTATGATTATAGCAGGTTTTGTATAATATAATATCTAGAAAAATCAATTACGGATATTTCGAGCACACGATCTGCTTATGTAAAGACATTTAGGTGGAAAAATAATTGTCCTACTTGAAAAAAATATTATTTCTTTATATAGGTGAGTTTGCGTTGAGCGGAGTTTACCTATAAATGAGATAATTTTTTACTTTGAGTATGAAAAATATTTTTTAACTGAACGTCTTTACACAAGCAGTGAATCATGTGCCCGAAGTATCCATAATTAATTAATTGATTTTCGGACACGATACATATAAATTTAAGATCCTTACTTTGAAAAGTTTGCACAAACAGTTCATTACTTTAAGTAACATTTTTTCTCTACACAGAAATCCTGCTGTCTCTAATCATGGCGGTGGCTAAGCGAATAGATTTATTAATTAAAGAAAAACAGGTGCAAGTCTGTATCGAGATCGTTATTTTGCACGTGACATTGTAGCACTCGTATAAATTATAATACGAAAAATATTACAATAATATTATATAGAGCATGTGCTGCTTCAATGTATGTATGACGAAATACATATATATTTATTTAAGATATTTATTAAAAATATAGAAAATTAATTGCATCTATGAAATCTTTAAGATCCTACTGTATGTACTAAACGTGAAAGTATATGAGGATCCATCCAGCATCTAGGATGATTGTGACTCTTTCACTCATAAACTACTCAACGGATTTTGGTGAAATTTGGTTGTTTAGGCTCTGGAGTAACACATATGCTACATTTTATCCCGAAAAAGTACAGTGTCCCCGTGAGTTTACGCGGGTAGAGCCGCGAGCAAAAGTTAGGCCATGATAGGATTTTTTAATAATTTGTTGTTGTTGATTACCGAATAAATTAATAATAATTATCGGCTTCGAATTTTCAAGTAAATTCTATATTATGGTAATTGTTATTTACCTAAGGCCCTTGAAGTATTTATCACGCAATGAAAATTCATAAAGAAAAAAAGTTAAACCACTTCAATAGCTGGAACTAGCATTCGCGTCAATAGAAGTCTGCGATTCGCGCCACTAAAAAGAAAAGACTTTACATTTAATAAACTTTAAAAAATATTATGTAGGTATGCTAGGAGTATCAAATTAACTGTGACAACTTTGTGTAACAATTTTTCGTGCAATAAACTTTAGAGGCTTCAAATGCTCAATAATATATCACTGCAATTTAAAACGTCCGATCGTCATAAACAAGGCTAATATATATTTATAATGCGTGTAACGTCACGTTTGAAATAAAAATTAACATCAGTCATAGTTAGTATAATTTGGTGCGGTACACTTGTGCTACATACATCAGGAAGTCCAGAAGGGTACCTACGTTTGGCGAACGCGCATGATATACGCCATCTGTCATAACATAACTAATGTGTCTTGTATTATGAATATAATTTTTCAATCTTATTTTAATACAGATTCAAACAGTTTAGCAATCTTTGATGACTTTATATTGTGGCTGCTAAGCTTTTAAAAGGTCTAGTGAAGATAATTTAAATATCTACTTCAACTGTTAATTGTGAAGTTTATCATATTTTTTAATGCTGACTAACGCCCGAAATTAATAACGTTTTAACGAAGTCAATCAAAAATCTTAGATTGACTTCAATCTTAGATTCTCAAACAAAATTTGACGTTAATTGATGTGTAGTTGAATCCTGGATAGTTGAAAGTAGATTAACATTGATTATTATCAATTTCGGGCGTAAGTTAAAATAGTGAAAGTAAAATTTACTGATTTTGGATACCAATATAAATTTTTAAACAGTAATTAAAACAATGCATTTTAAAATTTGAACGCACGTTTAAGAAATTAAGCTTAATCAGTTGAAATATACACAAAATATATGTTTAAACATCTTGCTACGCTATATGTTCTGCTAAATGTGATTAACTACTCATAGATATTAATTGTGAGAATACTAATAAGTATACGGGTGCTATAGCGAAGGAAATCAAGCGACGCGAGGAGACCGTCTGTGCAAGACTTGGAAGATCTTATCAACAAACCGTCTATTCCACTGAAGCCTATTGGAAATGAAGGACCTCCGGTTATCGTGGACGTACAAGAAAATTACACAGCAGTGGAAGGTTAGTAGTTTAACAAAGTATGGTAATTATTGGCCACTTTAGACTAGAAAGAAATTTAAATACAAAAACATTATTTAGATTAGAAATATACAATTAAAGGTTTTTACAATACACAACGTATTTAGCTACAGAACTTTTGCCACTTTTCTGAAATAGTTCACAAATTGACTAAATACGAGTAATAATATAAGACAGAACTTTACATACTTACAAAATCAATAGATATTTGTAATGGGTATTTCATAATACCTTGCTTTGAGTCCACGTTGCACGTATAGAAAGCCTTCCAGTAGAAGCGTTTACAAAACTTGCTTTTTATTGCAACATTAATCTAGAAACAAATGAAATTGTTTTATACTGTTTTCTGCTTTGAAACACACTAGATCAAACCGGTTACCTCACCGTGCAAGTGGAAGGTAACCCACCGCCAACATTCAAGTTCTACAAAGGAGTTTCTGAAATCATCGAGGGTGGTCGCTTTAAGTTCGTCACAGATGGTGACACTGGACTTATTACACTTTGCATGAGAAAAGTAAAACCCATAGACGAAGGGAAATACAAAATTGTTGTCAGTAATATCCATGGAGAGGACTCAGCAGAAATGCAACTCTACGTCTCTGGTAATTATAACACTTACGTCGTTATTATTCGATCATCGAGTCATTTGCATCCAAATAGTAAGGTAAAATACATGCACACTTCATTATCACAATTATTATTATTATAATATAGAGAATATTCAGTTAAAATGTTTTGATTTCGTAAAATATAAATAAAATACTAGTTGATTTTTTATCCCATTTAAGTAAAATAATAGGCACTTGGTCAAAATTTATTTTACAACATCCACTACTAACTTTATATTATTATTTACTAATTTATATACAATTACAGAATAATTCGAAAAAAGTTTTAGAAAAAATAAAATTTACTTAGCTTAGCTTAAATTAACTTGAGGTCAGGTCACACCGAGACGCGAATTTTGATAGCGAGCAAACTTTGATTTTTTTATATGGCCCGGCTTATAACCATTTTCCAGTGTCAAGTAAAAAACGTGGGAAATAGAATATTCGTTTAAATTTTCATCACAGTATTTCTAAATCGTCAAGTCCAATGTTCGTGGGGAGGGGGGACGATTGGAGGTAAAGGCCAATGTAAAAGTAAAAAGTAAATGTGATGGGTATGGTTGGGGTCAAAGGTCAACGTATCCAGGAAGATTGGGGTCAAGGTCAATGTGTTGGGGAGGTTGGGGTCAAAAGCCAATACGAACTACATTAATTTCATGCTCGCGTAAGGGAAACAATAAGACAGCAAACAATTGCAAGATGCATCTTACGAATTTTCGATCAGGGTCACGTGTCCTGCGTGAGTTTAACAGTTTTTAAACGCCGCTAAAGTGGTTTTCACTTCAAAAAACACAAATATACACAACATTGCTGATTGACATTCTCGGCAAAACTCGTGAACTTTGTTCACTACACAAAAATATTCACGTTTTATTGCAAAAGCGGTGCGGCCCGGTGCAGCTCGCAATTCAAACTTTTGCAGTGAAATCTGTATCGTTTTGTTTAGTGAGTAAAGTTCAATTTTGCACAGCGACGCGTCTCGCTGTGAACTGACGCTTGTCGCAAATACTTTCGATAGATTCATGGAACATATTTTATGCTTGTCATATTTTTTCTAAAGGTCAAAATCACCGAGTATTGCGTCGTCAATCAACATAATAATATCCTTTTTGGAATTTAGTACGCTGGGTTTACAATGAATTTTGTTTTTAAATGAATTACACAATATCATATAAAATAACTTTTAAGTACTTAAATGATTAATAATATTTCGAATATTTTTAGATGCTAGCGGAATGGACTTCCGTGCTATGCTCAAAAAGAGGAAGTACGCCAAATGGGGTGAGAAAAAAGAAGACCCTGATTGGAACTTAAAGGAAACCGAAAAACCTGTACCAGCACTTAAAAAAGTGGAAAAGGTAACTATATTTTGAAACTATATTTATCTAAAGTTAAAAAAAATATTTTTAATTTAGGAAACAAATATTTCATTTTATTATATTAAATTATATTAAATTATATTTACGACACAACCGGTTGTGTCGTAAATATAATTTAGTAGAAGACATATAATTATGAAGCAATAATAATCACTTTTATTGTAAAATAGTACAATCTTACACACACAGATTGTATTGATATTGGCAATGTTTTGTTATGCGGATTTTGACGGTTGATTTCGGCCGATTTTCGCCGTGCGGCATTAGTCGGCTTCAGTGAACCGTATATCTTTACAACGGGTTGCACTCTGGAAGTGCCAGCAGAAGTGAAAACTTGAACATTAAATTAGAAAAACCGCCATCTAGGTTAAAAGATACGAACTAAAATAGTTTCATGCTATGCACGCGTAACTAAGACAGCAAATAGTTGCAAGTTGCATCTTACGAATTTTCGATCAGGTCACGTGTCCTGACGCGAGTTTAACATTTTTTACCAATCCCAAGAAAAGTGCATAACGCCGCTAACGGAGTTTTCACGTCTTAAAAAAAAATTGTGAAACTGGGAAATTTTATTCACTTTGTATTGATGATGATGCATGATAAACATATTATTAAATCAAAATCTCTATGTTTATTTATTTCTGACAGTTAGCAAATGGGTTTCACGATGAAGATGAATTTGTGAAGGCAATATTAGATGGTGAAGAAATCTGTAGGTTCCCGGCTGATAAAAATGATTTGCCTAATTGGAATTGGGTCAAGGTTTTCAGAAATTATATTTATAGTTTTTTTTACGTTTTGTAAAATATTGCGTTACAGGACATTTTTTTAATAATAACAAGTGGAATAATAATAATTAATGGTCAAAGAACGTACCATTTCAAGTCATTGTCGAGTTAACATTTTTAAAACGATAAACCTTCTTGGTTTAATACGTATCCATCGTTTATTTACCTGGCAATAAATCCATGGATTCAGTGAATTCATAAAATCTATTGTGTTGTGTGTTTTAGTGTTCTTGAGATGTTATAAATCTTTGTTAGAATTTCCATAATGGCTAGTTGGTTATGGAACAAATTTTTCCAACAAGTTAGTACAATTACATTCCAACAGACACTGTAATGTGTTGGTTTTTTAAATTTCTAAACACAGCTTTTAGTATTGCTGAGATGATAACTTTTTAATAGTAAATATTGTGTATAAATGTATATTATGTTGTTGTCAATTTTAGGACGTCAGAGAAATAAAAAGAGCTTGGTCTCTTCCAGCTATATTTGATCGTCCAAAAACAGATGGTTATTTTGAGGTTCGGTTATAAACAAAAATATCAATAGATGTTCTTCATAACTTTTTCTGATTTCCTTCAGTTTAATGTCTGTAAATATTATCTTACATCTTTTGTATATTAATTTTTGTTATGAAGAACCTCTATTTTGTTAAAAATATTTTCTTGAGGCACATTAAATTGTTGATTTACGTTATATTTTGCACATTTGCAATATTCTTGTTTACCAAGGTTTAATTTGTTTATTACTTCAAAAGTGTGAGCATTGTTTGCTAATTTTCAAAATCTTCGTTCAAGTATATTGTGTTTCATCACAACACTAATTGTTCTATATTTTTCTTAGTGTTGCTTTACAGGTATAAACTCTGCGCATATGACATCGTATACGAATACATTGTCGTATTGTATGATTTCAATTCATATAATATTATTCTTTACACGTAATATTATAAAGACAATATTTAATTTGTTTAAAAGGAACTACAATATGTTCCCTGTTATTGCTAGTACACACAAAACAGTCTAACAAGACTCATTCTGAAACCTTCAACTAACAGACAATACTTCAATAAGGATTGTGGATATTTTATAGAAATCTGACAGTAGAAGAATCTCACTAGCAGAATTGATCCCGGATTGGCCGGTGCTGCAATCGCATAAAAGACGATCTGAGGTTTGGCATGGCCATCGTAAACCGTTAGATGACACAATGCATTATGAATGGTTACACTAAAAATTTGATATGCACCAAAATTTGTCACACGTTTACACCTACACATTTTCTTTCTTCTTCTCTCGCGCTGATCTCTAACATTTGAAGTACAATGTTCGTTACCTTGTTAGATTTCAGTGTATCACGATCTATCATACGTTGTGTAGCACATTTCTTCGGGTTCTTATTACTTCTTTTCTAAGTCGCTAAGCACAAACGATCTCATTAGGAGCACCAAGCACCAGTTGCACAATGATATCGATGTAAAATCAACTATTTTAAATAAAATGAAACAACAACTCTCTTGAGGGCGGAAGAGTATATTTTTATATTATATCTTCAGCGCTTCGAAATTTTCATTTCCATCACTGCGATCTCTAGAAAATTTCAGTTTCTGTAAATAATCATGCTTAAATACACGATTTACGAAAGGAGGTTTTTCTTCACAGAGAGTTTTATAAACTTATGATTCTTTTGGTGTTTGTTCAAAAATATCACGACTTTGGAATTTATGGAAAACAGCACATTGCTTTTATAAGCACTTTTTTGATCTTCGCACTTTACAAATAATTTGTTTAAAAATTTAGTAAAAGGTTTCGTATTTTTCAGAAACAAGATTCTTTCTTGAAACCCCTCGTAGATCAAAACGCGAAGGAAGGTAAAGATAAAAAGGTCACATTTGAAGCTATCTTTACAAAGCCTAATGCCAAACCAAAGTGGTTCTTCCGCAAGGATGTAAGTTAAAATATTTATTGATTATACATAAATGTACATTTTACCTAGTTTGTTATTATTTGTCATAATAAAACTAATTCTTGTTTTTAGGAACTGTTCCCTGGCTCCAAATATAAGATGACTAACGAAAAGGATTCATATAAATTGATAATTATGAACCCTAAGGTCGAAGATACTGGTAAGATTACCATCGAAATTGGTGGAATTAGCAGTACAGCTTTCCTTCAAGTAGAAGAACCGGATCCTACGTACACCTTCACAAAGCACTTAAAGAAGAGCCTTACGGGTTACACTAAACATGAAGTGGTACTAGAATGTGCTATATCAAATAGTCTTGCTATTGTATCTTGGTGGAAAGGTGAGCAAAAACTTGAAGACGGTGAAGAATTCCAAATTTCTAAGGACTTATCTGGCGTTTGTAAGCTAGTAATTCGAAAAGCTAAAATGGAAGACGCTGGAAAATACACATGTAGAATAGAAAAGCAACCAGATAAATCAGAATGTGATGTTAAGATTGTAGGTAAGTAAATGAGCAAAAAGTTCTTCTTTCAATCAGAGTTTAATTACCTACTAACAAAATAATATGATTACTTAATATGACGGTTTTACACCAAACATTCCATATATGTTAATAAAAAATATTTTTTCCAGAATACCCATACAAATTTACCAAGGTACTCAAGTCGCAGCAAGCTATAGAGAAAGACACAATTACTCTCCTCTGTGAGTTAGACGACGCAGCGGGAGATGTTAAATGGTAAGTATCTACTTTGAAGACTTTTTATAATAGTGTCGGTAGTGAAGAAATTTAGTACTATTATACTGTCTCATGTCTATTTTATTATAGGTTTAAGAACAATGAACCACTCAAAGCTGATAAACGTATTACCATTGTGAAGGAAGGACGTAAACGAAAAGTCGTCATTAAAGATGCAAAGGTCACAGACGCTGGCAACTTTAAGTGTGTCAGCAACGCCGATGAAACTGCGTGCGAATTGATCGTCAATTGTTAGTATCAATATAATTAAATAGTTTAATAGCCATATGGAAACATACGTACCTATACGTAGTTTCACATTCTTCAAATGAAATTTCACTAAAGTCAAATTTAGTGAAATTTCATCAAATTGTATAGTAATGTCAGTCAGATCTGACATTATATTCAGTATTTGAACGATTCAGCACGTTTGTGGGACATGAGTGTTTTGTATAGAAACCTCTTAAGGATGTCAAATTAAGAACGTGTGTTCCCAGGCTAAAATTGATAGATCAATTTTAAAATACGACCTTGTTCGAGTAATGGAACCTTTAATTGTTTTTCAACAGACTCGAATCGCTTCAATAAGAAGTTGAAGGATACAGAAGCAATTGAGAGGGATAAAGTTGTCCTTGAAGTCGAGTTGCAGGATCAAACTGCTGAGGCTGTATGGTCTTTCAACGGCCAACCAATTGTACCTAATGACAGGTTAGAACAAATAGTTGTATGTAAAATGCAAAATACTATTCATTTAATGGTTACATAAGAATATTTGATAGCAATAATAGTTGATAACTTTTTATCAAATTATTTTAACAAATTATTTATTAAACAGGATTGAAATTAAGAACTTGGGTGGTGGTAAGCATCAACTCATATTCAATAAACTGGAGATGGAAGACGATGGTGAAATTATCTGTGAATCTGGCAAGCTCAGCTCGTCTTGTAAGCTAACTGTCAAGAAGGGTGAATCTAAACCTCAAATAGATTGCCCTGATGAATTCAATGGTACTGCTGGACAACCATTTGTTATTGAAGTGCCTTACAAAAGTAAGTTTAAAACGAATACCTAGAAATATAAAACAAAATTAAAAATTTTAAGTAACCCCCGATATTGTCAAGCACATCCGTTTGGGAGCTACGAAGCCACCGATAGACATACAAATGCATGGATATGTAAAATTTATAATACCCCTTTATAATTTGCGTTGGGCGTTAAAAATAAGAATATTTTAAATATAGCAAATTATTAAAAATAACATCTGCTCCCTTTATTGTTAAATGATATTTACGAATTTTCAGTTTCTGGCACACGGGTATCGCCAATCGAAGCCAAACTTTTCAAGGACGGCAAAGCGCTACCCGCCAAAGAAGTTGAAGCAGTGGTAGAACAAGAGAAGATATTGTTCAAGATTAAGAAACCAGTTCGCGAAGGTTCTGGTAAATACCAGATCAAACTTACCAACGCGCAAGGCGAAGACTCCAAGGATGTTACCATTAATATGCAGAGTCCACCGACGCCACCTCAAGATGTAGAGGTCGCTGAGGTCTTCCAGACATCTTGTGTTGTTACATGGAAGGCACCGCAAGACGATGGAGGATCGCCGATCATTAAATACATCATTGAGAGACAGGTAATATTATGATTGTAAAATAAATAAAATAGTTTCATAAAAAATCTTGTCGGACATTTAAGTATTCTTTCATTTTCTGAAATGCTCAAGACTTACGACGCTATTTTACAATTTCTACAAAATTACATATTAAAGTGACTAATGAAAAATATCGTCGTATACAATACCTAACTACCTACTCTGGTTGAATCTATATTCCCATATTTTAGGACCTATCTCTCAAAGCCGCTTGGGATGGTGTTGCTGAAGTCAACCATGGTGAACCATGCAAATACAAAGTGGAAGATCTCATTCCGAAGAAGACTTACAAGTTCAGGATAAGGGCTGTTAACAAGATCGGTTCCAGTGAACCAGGAATATTCTCTAAGCCTGTGTTGGCGAAAGACCCATGGGGTATGTTATAAAAGAACGATAATATTTTTCTGGTGATGTGATATCATTATTGTTTGCAAATTTGGATTATGCGACACCTCGCTTGATCAAAATCATGCCCTAGGGTGAGATATCTACATAAGAAAACATATTAAATGAGTACTATAAGTTTAGAGTTGGGCTTAGTTTGCAATGTTTCTTATTTGAATTTATTTTACAGACGAACCATCGAAGCCCAAGAGCGTGGAAGTTACAGATTGGGACAAGGACCACGCAGATCTCAAATGGCAAAAGCCTGACAATGATGGTGGTGCACCTATCACAGGATACGTCGTTGAATATAAGGTAAACACTGCTCGATTTGTCAGAAAAAAAACGAAAACACGATGTATTTACGGCCGAAATAAACATTAATGTGTCCCACAAAATTAAACTAAGGTTACGATAAAATAAATAAAAAAGCTTTCAAATTAAAATGACTTACAATACAAACATTCAAACTGTCTTTTGATAACATTATGAATACTATATTTTTCAATTACAGGAAAAATTCGGCAAAGACTGGGTCCAGGGTGTGGAGGTGCCTGGAGACGCATTGACCGCGACTCAGGATGGACTGAAGGAAGGATGCACTTACGAGTTCAGAGTGCGAGCCATCAACAAGGCTGGTCCTGGTGAACCTAGTGACAGCACTAAGCCTATTGTCGCTAAGTGTAGATTCGGTAAATGTTTCTCTGTTACAGAACTAATTTTACTTCTTTCATATACCTATATCAAAAGTATCATGCAGCATATTTGTTTTTTAGACTTTATTGAAATATTAATGTTTTACTTTTTCGATGGACTTGATTTTAATTAATGACATTCGATTAAACAAAATATTTTTAATGGTTGTATACCTACATATTTTTTATATCATACCTTTTTAACTTCTAATTTGATATTTTATTTTTGCTGCTCTAACTTTGTTTTTGTCACATGTTTTCCATGCTCCATTTCAGTTAAGCCTTTCATCAAGGGAGAAGGTCTTCAAGGCATGATCATCAAGAAGGGTCAGGTCATCACATACGACATCAAGTATGGAGGTGAACCTGAACCCGAGGTTAAATGGATCTTGGTAGAAGAGGTATGTTGCTTTTTTTTGTTTAAAAAAATATATTTTGTTCAGTAGTATTTGCAGTAGTTAGTGTTAAAAGTATTAGAAAAGTAGTTTTAGATTTAAACACAGCCTTAAAATAATTAAGGCTTTTAAAAATAATCCCAACTATACATTGGCGATTCTAAATAGATTTTAGTTGAGTTTTAAATAAAGCAAAACAATAAATAAAAAATACATTGGCGTATTTGTGTATTAAATTTTTATTTAATTTTTTCTCCCAACAAAAGAAACGTGGCAAGGCGAACAAGGAGAAGGTTAGATGGGTGCAAATAAATGTTGTCATAATGTTCTAATTTTCGCTCATACACAAACAATTTATACACTATGTGCTAACATATACTATACAATGTCAATTGTTTTACTGAATAAAAAAATTTTTTACCAATGTGACAAAACTGTAGGATACTTTTTTTTAATTAAAATTTAATTCTACTTATTAATCATTTTTTTTTTGGATTATTTGAACTTTCAGTAAGACAGTAACTAATATAACATTGCTTGACTCTCGATTTTTTGGCATAAACAATTTGAAAGCTTTTGGTGTCTAAATTTTAAAGATGCATTGAAGTTTCGATTAAAAAAATACATTCATCACTATTATTATATCACATAATTTCTTCACAAACTCCAATTAAAACATTGTATTTTATCAATCAACATACATAATATCAAAGCCAAAATGACATCTATATCAATATTATAAAATTATAGAATAGCATTGATATCACTATTCATACGATTATCCCTATTCAATGCATCTTCTCAATAATTGTTTAAAATCACTGCGGTGACTGAAATTAAAACTTCCACTTCTGTGCTGACTCTTCTTTGATTTATGTGAACACTTTTACTTAACACAAATCAATATCGAATACTAAAATATCAAATATTTGATGGAGCCAATAAAAAATATTTTATAATTTTGCCAAAAAGGTTAAAATAATTAATTAATACAGTGGTATTAATTAATTATTTTAACCTTTTTGGCAACCTTCCTACTGCGCACCTGAACCTTCTTACTGCCAAGATCCTGGAAATTAGGGACCATTGTATTACCTATCTTATGCGCAACCAAGCGAAACTTTTTTCAATTTTCACATCATACACATTCACTTATAAAGCACACACATCTTTATTCTTTTTATGGCAAGGGGCTTCATCAAATTTTTGACTTTCTATCAGCAGCAATACTATTATGTTATCTTTCACATGATTATATGTATATAGGAAATCAAGGATGACGGTGATCGTATCACAATCGACAAGTACGAGAGGAACACCGTACTGACCGTCAGGAGGACTACCAGGGTTGATGGAGGCAAATACAAGCTCGTCCTCACAAACTCCTCCGGCACATGTGAGAGTGTAGCCGATGTAGTAGTGCTAGGTAAGGGCAATCATACATACATGGTATAGAATATCCTTATGTAAATAAGCCGGTTATCTGAATAGGCAAATACTACGAATCTCAAAAGAAAATGATATAATTTAAAATATTAATTATAAAATCTCTCGGTAACAGCAATATACAACAATCTAAAGGCTATTTAATTTTCTTCGTCTTCATAATATAAATCCGTAGAAATAACTCTTATATCGAAAGACCAATGATGTTATAATTTCGCTCTGCAGATTTCTGACATGCAATTAACGCAATTCATTTTATAAGATGAAAAGTATTCATATCATAGTACTTAAAGCTAATAATATTATCGTAATTGATTGCAACTTTAATGATAATGAAATAATTTTAGACAAACCGAACCGCCCCAACGGTCCTCTGGAAGTGACTGACATCCGCGCCGAGAAGGCCACGGTCAAATGGCAGAAGCCTGATGACTGGCAGGGATCAGACATCACAGGGTACACGCTCGAGAAAATGGACATGGTAAGTTTTAGCAACCTTTTCTGAAATTAAATTGTATTATGGTGTGTGCCGCCAAAACATATAAGAATCATAGCAGTAGCCTTTGAAAGTCTCGATAAAAAACTAGAAAATAAAATAAATTATAAATTCTAATTATGCTAGACATTACATACGCAATAAGTATTTTAAACATCTTTGTTAATTATATTTTACTTAAATTGTTATAATTTAATAATCTGTTCTAACACTCGACAGTGTTAAATAATATTGTTCCTTCTAAACAAAGATACTGGAAATTGGCGACAAGAATGTTCTTTTACCTGTTAAATAATACACACATCTATCATAATCTAATTCCACAGGACACTGGCAACTGGATACCGTGCGGTGAGACGGGACCGGAGCCCACTGAGTTCACAGTCAAAGGCTTGACTCCGAACCACAAATACAAATTCAGGGTTCGGGCTGTGAACAAGGAGGGAGAGTCGGAACCGCTGGAGACGGATGGATTCATCGTCGCAAAGAATCCGTATGGTATGTTTATTTTGTTTAAGATGAGTTTTAGTTATTTAAATTACACGCTCCATATCGATGTAACATAATATCTAGGTTCTACGAAATTCTACTCCATCGAAAAGAAAATAATTTCAAACTAATTAATAACGGAAACTATGCCTCAAATATGTGAGCTAACACCAATTTTAGGTGTTGAATTTACCCTTACTTTTTTCCTCTCATACATAGTATCTTCTTCCTTTACTTCTTTTTTTATAATATTATATCTACCCACGTTCGTATGTGCTTAACATTAAATAGGACTAGACATTAATGTCTTTATTTCGTCATCTTCTTCCCAGATCCTCCTAAAGCACCAGGCAAGCCAACCATCATCGACTACGACAACCAGTCTGTCACGCTCAAGTGGGAGCCGCCCGCGGACAACGGCGGACGTCCAGTGCTGGGCTACGTCATCGAAATGAAGGACAAGTTCACCGCTGACTGGGTCGAGGTAAATACTAATAATAACTTGATATACTACTCGTTATATTTTATGGGAATGGGTCCTTGAAATTGATTTTATAAGAGGCAACCATACAAAATTAGTAATTATATCAAAATCTAGGTATTTTGATGATGAGGTTAAACTTATAAAAAGTTGGTTATTTTACTATTGATAATAGCGAAATTCATTAAGTCATTGACGAATGTAAAGTCATTGACGTAAATTTCTATTGTGGTTAATAAGTAATATGTTACAGTCAAAGGTTGATATATTGTAGGTAGTCTCTTCCCGGAATTACTTCTTAATCCTAGTTATTGATCAAAGCCCTTGGGAACACCCCGAAATAAATTCCTATTTCGGCCTTTGACTGAATTATTCAGAAGTTTCTCTCTATTCAGCCAAACATCGAAAGTTTAAAACATTTATTAGCTATTCAATGTTATTGTATTTGTCTAATGCTTTGGTCACTTGTAGATAAAGTATTTTTCGTAAAATCTAGAAGTTCTTACCTTACCTACGAAATTTCGTCTGTTTTGGGGTTTTCCTAGTCGATCTTAGAAGCGATTTGACTTTCGTCGAAGGCCGAAAAACTTCAATTATTTGGGCTTTGACTAACGGCCTGTTTCAATAACCTATCTACGAATATCCAACGAATAACAATACTATGAAATGTACACGTTAAATAAGAAACAATTGCCAATTATATTCAAAATCCAAATTAAATTTATCTATTCCTTCTGTGGATTTCGACGACCTCTGTGGCTCAGTGGTTCAGCGCTTTGGTGCTCAAGCCCGAGGTCGCAGGTTCGAATCCTGCCGAAGGAACAAAAAGATTTTCTGTGTTCCTGGGTCATGGATGTGTATTAAATATGTGTATAATATAATAAAAATCTTAAATATGTGTATAGTATAAAAGTATTAAATATATTTCCGCTGTCTGGTACCTGTAACACAAGTTCTTCGGATACTTAGCACGGGGCCAGATTGACGTGGTGTGAAGCGTCCATAGATATTATTATTATTAAAAAAAAAAAAAAAAAAAAAAAAAAAAAATTGACCAGTAAATTTTGATTGTATCTGTCTTTATGAATACTACATATATTTTGACAAATCTATTTACCCTGAAATAAGAATTAGTGTATGTAACTTTAATACTTAACGGATGGTTAGGTAACCAAAACTGAGAAACCTGACACGGAAGCCAAGGTTGAGGGCCTGAAGGAGAAGATGACGTACCAGTTCCGAGTGAAGGCTTACAACAAGGCGGGTGTGGGAGATGCTTCCGAACCCACCGACAACCATCTCTGCAAGCACAAAAACCGTAAGTGTTGAAAAAAGTTTGGTTCTTGTAAGAGGAAAATTTACAAAATCAAAAAAAACCGGCCAAGTGCGAGTCGGACTCGCGCACCGAGGGTTCCGTACAAACCTGCAAGGTTTACAAAGTTCGTTCATTACGACAATCGAGTCATAACTATGGTATTTTTATTGCAAAATGACGCGTTTATGAGGAAATGGGTAGTAAGTTTAAAATTATTAAAAAAAAATATATTATGTGATGTAACTAAAAATTTATGGTTTTCGTAATTTTTCCTTTATCTATGCTATAAGACGTTGCTTCGTACCAAATTTCAAGATTCTGAGTTCACGGGAAGCACCCTGTAGGTTTTGATTCCCTTGCAAGTGTCGAAAATTTGCGGCATAAACGGCTGTATCTTTTGATTGCGTTGGCTTAGAAGTTTGATTTTTTCACAGCTTCAAGGGACAGTAGACCTGAGTAATTGATATAAATTTCAGCTTCATACCTCCACGCGTTCCTGAGAAAAAGGGTCTTGACAGACGGACGGACGGACAGACGGACAACAAAGTGATCCTATAAGGGTTCCGTTTTTTCCTTTTGAGGTACGGAACCCTAAAAATTAACAAAATCAAGGGACAAATCAAAAATAGGAACGGTAAAGGAATAATGAGTATAAGTGGATACTAACGTTGAAAAAATCTGAATATTAGTTCTGGGAGACTAAGTTTTTTAACGATTGTAAAATATAATATTTAGTAAGGGAAAATTTAGTACCGGACGTTTCCGCTAGGAGCGCTGTTCCAATTCAAATGAAGGCGAACATAAACTATCGTAATAGTTACAAAACTGAAAAGTTAGTAATAAAACTTACATTTTGAATTATTACTAACTTTTCAGTTTTATAACTATTATGATTTTATAAGTGTACTGGATACAAGTGGTAGTCGCTTGGGGATCGATGCTATGGGGTGTTATCTAAATGCTAGTTTGCCGAAAAGGTGATACATAATATTATAATAATGGAATGTTTTATTTCAGTGAAGCCACGTATCGAGAGGTCAACCCTCAAGTCGGTGATCATCAAGGCCGGCCGTACGCACAAGTGGTCGGTTGACGTGATCGGCGAACCCACGCCGGAGTGCACGTGGTATGTACATTATTTTTAATGTTATAGTAGCTCTATAGCAATTGTTACTGTCGCTTTAATATAAATAAAGCTAGAATTGCAACTATTACTTCACTTTACCACTTTTTCAGATATATTTTTACATTTCTTAATATTTCTATCTTACTTATCATTATTATAATAATTATGTTTCATTTCGATTTATTATTCTCCTTTAAATTCACTTTTTTATTTTTTACGTCGACCGACAGCGCTAGCGACATCTTTAAATCAGCCTCATTTTTTTATTTTATATTCTTCCTCAATATTGACTACTTTATTAAAATTTTAATTTAACAACCTTATAGTTATTTGTATCATTGTGTTTATGATAATATTAGTTATAAATTCTAGTAAAACAATATTTTAGCACTGCAAGTTTGGCAAAGCAATGCTTGCAAGAGTAGCGCCATCTATGTTGTGAATATTGAAACATGTTAACATCGCAGTGCGCAATATGTCCGCCAGATGTCACCCTCACAGAATGCTCAATTTCTACATCGCGCTATCGAAAACGCGTTGCAAACAATGACTAGCTCGCGTCGAGTTTATGAAATCATACTTACCTGGCGTAGGGGATACCGTGATCAAGAAGGCGGTTCCCCCAGAGCGAGGCCCTTCCATTGCACTGCGGTCGGGTTGACCTCTGCGATTATCCCTAATGCGGATAACTCGGACGCGTAATTTTTGGTAGTGGGGACTGCGTACGCGCCGTCCCCTTCATTAAACTTATTAAAGTATTAAACTGTAAGATTTATACCGCACTACGCGGCACTCCGTGTCCGTTCTCCGTTGCGATTTGCAGTATTTTTAGTAAGAGCGCATCGCTTCGCTGCCGCTTAGTGAGCTTACCTTTAGTGCCGTTGCACACGTTCCTTTTGCCGGGTAGTCGGTCGCGAAGTGTCCATGTACGACAGCTTTCACACGTACCGGTGTACATGCCCATACATTTCGCGACTGACTACCCGGCAACCGGTACGTGTGCAACGGCACTGTAGATGTAGGTGGGACCGCACTAGGTCCCTACTAGTAAACTGTAGCAATGGAGTGTCGCTCCGCGTAGTTCCGCCGCACTGCCGCGTATTTACGCCTAGTGCGGTCCCATGACCCATCTTAAATCTCGAAGATTTGACATTCTAATTTTCATTAATTTCATTAGCTTCCCGCACCAAGGCGTCCTAATATGTCAGGACATAATTATAAGGACTCCTTGGACGACTTTCCATTGAATGTCATAAAAAACGGTCCTCACTACTCAATCATTCCAGGTCATGGCGCGATAACGTCAAGCTAGTGAACACGGAGCGCATCAAGATCGAGAACGTTCCGTACCACACCGACTTCACCATCACGAGTGCGGTCCGCCGCGACACGGGCAAGTACACGCTGCGCGCGGAGAACAGCAATGGCTTCGACGAGGAGACCGTCGAGCTCACGGTGCTGAGCAAGCCGAGCTCACCGCAAGGTAATCCACTACTTCCACTACTATTCTAAATGTTAAAGTTGGTGAGGATGATGTTTGTTACTCTGTCACGCAACTATTCTAAATGTTAAAGTTGGTTGGTGAATGGATGTTTGTTACTGTCACGCAAAAGCTACTGAATGGATTTTGATGAAATTTGGTATGGCGGTAGTTTAGGCTCTGGATTAAAATATAGGCTACATTAAATATTGAAAAAGTACAAATTTCCCGTGGGATAATGTGGAGCCGCATGCATAAGCTAGTTAGTTATAAATGTGTAAGTCTGTGAGGATGGATGGATGTTTGTTACTCCTTCACGTAAAAAGTACTGAATGGATTTTGATGAAATTTGGAATGGTGGTAGGTCAAGCTCTAGATTTATACATACGCCACCTACTTTTTATACCGAAAAAGTAGTGTTCCCATGGGATACTATTATAATACTTAGACGTGAGAGAGCCACGCTTCGTCATGAATGGGCCGGCTCGACCGGGTAAAAACCACGGCCTCACAGAAAACCGGCGTGAATAACGATTGCATTGTGTTTCGCCGAGTGGTGAGGTTACCGGAGGCCCAAGGGTGGTTGGAGGTTTTTCGCTTTTAATCGGCGGTAATCACTTACCATAAGGCGATCTGTCTGATCAATTCTTAATTTAAAAAAAAAAGAAGATCGGTTGTTGGTGGCAGTTGGTAGATAGGTTGATTGACGTCTTTTGAAAGTTTGTAAGGATGTGTGGAATATGGATGGATGGAAAGATGGATTAAAAAACACTACTGAACGTATTTTGATGTGGTATGGTAATTATCAGAGTACATTTAATTTTGAAAAAGTACAGTGTTCCCATAGGATAGTGTATTTAGGGCAGAGCTGCTTGCAGAAGCTAGTATATTTTATAACGTTCTGTTTTGTCTCTAGGCCCGTTGGAAGTCAGCGATATCCATGCCGAAGGCTGCAAAGTCAAGTGGGAGAAACCGGAAGACGATGGTGGAAGTCCCATCAAGGAGTATGAACTCGAGAAGATGGATTTGGCGACTGGCAAATGGGTCAGGGTTGGCAGGTGGGTGAATTGTGTTGTTTATGAAACGACGATAAGCGTAAATATGGTGATATCCTTCGTGAGTCGTTGTTGTTCTATTATTGATCAAAGTGTTGTTTTATTACTCCCCGACGCAATCAGAGGGGTGTTATAACTATTAAGTTTGTGTGCGTGTGTCTGTCCGTGGCATCTTAGTTCCCAATCCGATTTAGATGTAGATTTTTTTTTTAAAGCTGATGTCATCTGTACCCCAAGCAGGAACATTTTGCGGTATCGTTACGTGTACGTAAACGTGAAATATGAGAAATTTTGTATGAAAATTTTAGTTACTCTTACGTCCGCTAGAGGCACTTTCATGGTTTTCATACAATATTTCTCGTTTATGTAGGTACACGCAACGATACCGCAAAATGTTCCTGCTTGGGGTACTGGAGTGTTAATTCATCATCATCAGCTCGCTCACTACTAGACAATGACGAGAGTTACTTTAAATTAGAAAAATTGGTAACTTATTTTTACTTATTATAAGTTTTTTAGGCAGTAAATTATACCTACTAGAGTCGTTTGAGTCTAAAGTCTAAGTTTGTTTGAACTTTGAGGTACACTATTAAACTTCATGTAATATTTCGTCTTTATCACTATGGCAACTAGGCTCAAAATCGAGAGAGCTTTCATAAAATGATCCAAATCTATCCAAATATGAAAATTTTGACGTCTCACAATTTTCCCACACAATCGTGGACACACCTAATGCTTGTAGTAGTGCAATCAAATCGAAAGCTAACTGTGTAGCTGTTTATCTGTGGTTTAACGACCGAAATGCTACTTTCGGTCGTTACATTTACGTTCTTTTTACCCGATTATGGCGAAGCCAGAAGAAATGGTAATTATTTTTGGATTCTATGTAGGTATGTAGGTATTTATGCATGTATGTTTGTACCATACTGCCTAAACTTTTGGTCCGATTTAAATGAATGAAGTGTCAATAGATTCGTAATAATATACCGGGTAACATGGGCAATACAATGTACGTAGTCGGATTATATATTTTTTTTATATAAAAAATGTAGTTATTTGAAATGAAAAATATTATTAATTAATCCATCAGGGTTGCGGGCGACAAGAAGCCGCTGGAGATGGAGGTGACGGGGCTGGAGCCGGGCCACCAGTACAAGTTCCGGGTGACGGCCGTCAACGACGAGGGCGACTCCGAGCCGCTAGAGACAGAGAAGCCTATACTGGCCAAGAATCCGTTCGGTAAGTTGTTAGCGTAGGGTAAACTGGGTACGATTGTGCCAGGGTACGGTTGTGACAGTCGTCATACCAGCTAAACTATACGGTATACGGGAATCGGTGCAAGGGGAGAGGGACGCGGCATGCACGTCTGAACGCGTTCCCCAGTATTGCGTCAGCCGGCGCGCGAGGCTAACGCGAGCAGGAGGCCACATTGTTATAAAACAGTCAAAAGTAAGTTTATTTGTTTGATTTATTTTCGTATTTATTATGTTTTGGATATAGATAAATTATGTTGTATATTTTCTTGTTATAAATTGATAGTTTGTAGTTAAATACGAGTGATTACATTTTACGTAGATCTTTTGGCTGCATAATGGCGAGTTTTTGTTTTCGAAATTCAGCTTTGGGTACGGTAGTGACAAAATTTGTGGGTACGGTTGTGACAAATATTTCTTTCTTTTTTTTTTTTTTAGATGCCTAGAAAACGCACTCGCAAGACCGATCGAGCGCAGGTGGACTTAAATCAGTATGAAGATGCTTATATGGAAGTTAAACGTGGAACTTCCTTACGGCGAGCGGCAGAAATTCACAGAATTAATCGCATGTCTTTGTTGCGGTACCTTCGTAAACGTGATGCAGTCGATACAAATCAGGATGGAAGCCAAGTTAGCATGGGGTATGTCGCTCATAATAAAGTTTTTTCTATGGAGCAAGAACAGCAGCTATGTACGTACATCATACGTTGCGCAGATATATATTTTGGTCTTTCTACAAAGGAGGTACGGAAGCTGGCATATGAATTGACAATTAAATATAACATAAAGCGACCCGCTACTTGGGATGAGAATAAGATGGCTGGTGAGGAATGGTTCCGTTCATTTATGAATAGAAACCCGTCTTTATCTGTACGCGTAGCACAGGCAACAAGCCTGTCCAGGGCTACAAGTTTTAACAAGACTAATGTTGAAACATTTTATACTAATTTGGCAAAAGTATTAGACAGACACCCATATGAGCCACAGGATATATACAATGTTGACGAGACAGGTGTTACTACCGTCCAAAGACCTGATAAAGTAGTGGCAAGACGTGGCATTCGACAAGTAGGATCTGTTACTTCAGCTGAACGTGGCACATTAATTACTGTTGCCTGTGCAGTAAATGCTTTGGGGAATGCAATTCCTCCTTTTTTTATTTTTCCGAGGGTTCGTTACTACGATCATTTTCTTAGAGATGGGCCAATAGGATCTACTGGAACTGCAAATCCTTCAGGCTGGATGCAAGATTACTCATTTTTAACATTTCTCGAACATTTCAAGAAATTCTCTAACGCTTCTCTAACACATAAAGTCTTACTAGTGATGGACAATCATTCTTCGCATATACATATCAATACATTGGATTTTTGTAAAGAAAACGGCATCACTCTGTTGTCATTTCCTCCGCATTGTTCACACAAGCTACAGCCGTTGGACCGATCTGTCTTTGGACCATTCAAAAAGGCCATAAACACTGCTTGTGATGGATGGATGCGAAGTCACCCTGGCAAGACGATGTCCATTTATGACATACCAAGTATAATCAAGACTGCTATGCCTCAAGCTTTTACACAAGCGAATATTCAGTCTGGTTTCATGAAAACAGGAATATATCCATTCAATCGTGATATATTTCAAGAAATTGACTTTTCGCCATCTTTTGTAACAGACAGACCAAACCCCGGCTCTGAGGATAACACTCCTACAACATTATCCAATGAAAGTTGCACACGAAACCCTGAAACATCGTCACCCTCGACTCCTATTATACACCAAAGTGAGCCTACCGCATCAACCTCAACCGGACCTTCTACTATTTTGCTGGAAACTAACCAAGTTCATCAGACAGCTTTAACTTCAGATATACAACCTACTTTTTCACCTGGAATCGTCGAGCCAAGTGCATCAACCTCGGCCACAGCGTTTAATATTTTGCTTGAGGCTAACCAACTTCATGAGACTGCTTTACCTTTAGATATCCCACCTACTTTATCACCTGAAGTAGTCCAGGCTCATTCAACTGCTTCAACTTCAACTACTCCACCACCTTCAACCTCAGATATGGTGCCAGTTTTTTCCCCTGAAATTGTCCGACCTTTTCCGAAAGCTGCCCCAAGAAAAATAAGAGGTGCTAGAACTAAAAAGTCAACCATTTACACAGACACGCCGGAGAAAGAGGCAATTAGGAAAGAGAATGAAGAAAAAGAAAAACGTCTGAAGGCTAAGCAAGTTAAGAAAAATTTAACTGAAATAAAACGCAATAGTAAAGGAAAATCGCTTGCCAAGAAAAGAAAGATTCCACAATCTTCATCTGACGAAGATGACTATTTCTGTCTAGTTTGTGTTAGCGCTTATTCCGAAAGTAGACCTGGCGAGAAATGGATCCAGTGCCAAGGAACATGCAAACTCTGGTCCCACGTAGAGTGCGCAGGTGAAAGTCGACATTACATTTGTCACAACTGTGATGATGAATATGACTAGATTTAAGTTAAAAGATGCACGTTTTTTTGTTAAAGTAAATTTTAATAAAACTATCCAGTTACTTACTGTCAATTTAGGTTTAGTTAAACATTTGACTGATTTTAAGAAGACTGATTAATATTACTTGTGACAGTGCCTTAATAATTGTAAGAAAAAAAGTGACCTTAGATTTTAGTTTAGTTACCTACTCTATGAATGTTAATTTTGTTTAAAATATGATTATATTTTGTTATGTTACAAGTTTATCGTTTTTTTGTTAAAGTTAATCTTAGTAAAACTATCCAGTTACCTGCTGACAATTTAAGTTTAGTTAAGTATTTGACTGATTTTAAGAAGACTAATTAATATTACTTGTGACAGTACCTTAATAATTTTAAGAACAGAAGTGATCTTAGATTTTAGTTTTGTTACTCTATAAATGTTAATTTTGTTTAAAATATGATTATATTTTGTTATGTTTATGTTTAAAAGAACGTTTTGTTTTTTTTCTGTTTAATTTTTATTAAAATAAAGTAATTTGAAACTATTTTGGTGTATGATTATGCCTGTCACTACCAACCCCACCCACCGTCACAACCGCCCTTGGCATGTGGTCGGTTGTGACAATTTCCTTTTTTTTTTTAATTTCATCCTATGGCTAATACAGCACATTTAACAGCGATATATTGGTATTTTTATGTAGACTAATAACCAAATTAAGATTTGTGATATTTTTTTTCTACCTATCTGACTAATTAACAAAATTATTGACCAACAAACCAAAATTGGCACATCCGTACCCAGTCTACCCTACTCTTAACTCTAGTACTGCGCGGCAGCGGAGTGACAGGAACGGGTTACGTAGTAACTATCTATTAATCTGTGGCCATAGGCCACTTGATTTTGCATTTCTGATAAGCGGTGGTTATGACGACCGCCGCAATGATCCGGAATACCAAGCAATGAAAATTTTATCTTATAAACAAATCCAAAATTAAGCCCCGAACAATGTTGATATTCTACTTATTTTATTTGAATTAGGGCTGATTTTTCAATCGTCAGATAACTCCTATTTGAGGAATAAATATGTAACTTTGGCAGATTTTGTATGAGAAATCTGTCAATGTCACATATATTTATTCTTCGGGTAAGAGTTATCTGACGATTGAAAAATCAGCCCTTAGTTATATAATTTTATATACATAGTAGTAGTTAAACTAAATCGGAGATTTAAGGATCGGATATTCGTTCAGCGTTGATTATTTTGCCTGGTAACAGATATAGGTAACTAAGCATGTTGTAAATTTATGCGCATCCAGACAAGGCGGACAAGCCCGGCAACGTGGAAGTGGCCGACCACGACAACCAGAGCGCGGAGATCAAGTGGGACCCGCCCAAGAACGACGGTGGAGCTCCCATACAGAAGTACATCATACAGAAGAGACCCAAGGGTGGAGACTGGGAGAATGCCGCTGAGGTAAGGAGCAACTAATGTTGCCCACTTAGGCTGGAACTGCCCGGAATCCGGAAGGCCAAATAGAATTCAGAGTATTGAAAGTAGAACTCTGTATTTATACAATAGAGTTGAAAATCGAAGACGTCATATTGAGTCATGAGTCGAATGAGATTGACGTTTGCCATAACACTCTTGTGTACGATTTTCAGCTCTATTGAATTATCGTAGAGTTCTATTTTCTGTACTTCAAAATGCAGTTGGTATACAGATCAATGTGAGGAGTATAAGAGTCAGTTCAGTTTCACATCGAGAAGCAACACGGTGCGCAGTTACGATACAGTTTGGCAAAAAAGAATATTATGCAGTGACATAACAGCAGGAACTAAAAACATTTTTGACTGTATAATATTTTATCCTAATTAGATTAGAATGCCTTCAAGCAACAATTATTCCATTTTTAACCGAACTTTTTTTTTGTAAGCCTTACGTACCAAACTTAGCCTTTTCATCCATAATGGACGATTTATAGTGTCGGTTTTTAAATGTCGTATGGTTTGCCCAAGCACATACGCCATACGGCATTCTCACAACACAGCGTAGTCCAGAGGAATGACTGGTCAATACGTCTGGGGCATGTGCATTTTTCCTCACGATGTTTTCCTTCACCGTTAAAGCGTCCGTATAACTTTACTTGAGATCTGAAAAAGTCTCATTGGTACACACCACAACCTGGGATTTGAATGCACTCTTTCGAGTGCGAATCAAACGGTTTACCCATTAGGCCACGGAGCTCACCTTACACCTTACTTATAAAACCCTATTTACCTCAGGTGCCCGGCAACGCTACCTCCGGCAAGGTAGAGGGTCTACCCGAGGGTGGCGAGTTCGAGTTCCGCGTGATCGCCGTCAACAAGGCCGGCCCGTCCGACGCCTCCGATCCCACCAAGATGACCACGATCAGGCATAAAGCATGTAAGTAACTCGATCACATAAGGAGAAAATCGATACAAATGACTACAGGACCTTTAGTCAAGATGCATTCGATAATTTCGATCGCGAAGTTCGTAAACAAAATGTATGGGATTTGACATAAGGCTAAAGGCATCGCAAGCGATATGTCACTTATAGATGACTTAAGTCAAATCACATACATTTTTGATTTCGAACTTCGCCGTCGAAATTATCGAATTGCATCTTGACTATATTCCCTGCATACGTTACCTCAACTGATCATAATATTATGAACTTAGGGCCAGCTAACACCGCGACAGGACGCAACGTGACGCGGTGCTCTTGCAATGAAATGTGTATATTTTTGTGTAGTAAAAAAAGTTAATTTTTTATAGCTATCTTAAAAACGCAGCGTCGCGTATTATCGCAGTGTGAATTGGCCCTTAGTTATCATTCGCCTGTCTTGAAATGAGTTATATACTAAATTCTGTTAGATACTAATTCTAAAAAAACCACCTATGAATTATTAATCTTATTGTAATCACTTATCCTTGAGCTACATCTGATACTAAATTAATATTACTACAACTAAGAAAAAATGAAATATGTGATTCGAATAGTTTGTTATAATACTTGTTTCCAACAGTGAAACCACGCATCGATCGCACGAACTTGAAGGCGGTGGCGGTGCGCGCGGGCAAGCCGATATTCTTCGACGTGAACGTGCGCGGTGAGCCAGCACCTAAAGTGCAGTGGTTCCAGAAGTGGAAGAAGGAGGAGAAGGAGGTAAGTCATAGATTATAAAATAAGCAAAAAAAAACTCATTCAAATGTGCAACATACCTAGAAAGAATTAAGAGAAATTAGGACATTATTTCATTCTAAAAATCTCATACCAACTCTATTTACTCCGCAGGTTACAGAGAACGTTATCAACGTTGACTACAACACGAAGCTGGACATCAAGGAGTCGGTACGGGCTATGACTGGCACCTACCGTATCCTAGCAACCAACGAGCATGGTTCAGATGAGGCTGAGGTAGAAATCACTGTCCTCTCTGCACCAGGCAAACCCGGTGGTCCACTCAAGGTCACCGATGTTACCAAGAACGGCTGCAAACTCGCCTGGAAGAAACCAGAAGACGACGGCGGAAAACCAGTCACTGGTTACGTTGTTGAGAAACTCAACAAGGCTACTGGCAGATGGGTGCCAGTTGGTAAGACAGATGACACTGAAATGGAAGTGAAAGGTCTACAGGAAGGTGAAGAATACGAGTTCAGAGTGAAGGCTATCAATGAGGAGGGTGAATCTGAACCGCTGAAGACAGACGCGTCCATCATTGCTAAGAACCCTTACGGTAAGCTTATTTTTATATTGATAAAAAAATATAGAATTCTTAATGACACGATAAACATTTTGTCTACTCTAATTTTACATGTATTTTTTTCAAATGAGCGTAAGAAAGCAACACAATTAGACATTCAATTTCGTGTTTCCTTTCTTAGACATTCCTGGCAAGCCCTCCGTTCCAACAATCGAAGATTGGGACGTTGACCGTGTGGATCTCAAATGGGAGGCCCCAAAGAGTACTGGGGGTGCACCCATTACTGGCTACATCATCGAGAAGAAGGAGAAGTATGGGCACTGGCAAGAGGCCCTGGTTACCAACACGCCAGAGTGCAAGGCTCGTGTGCCGGACCTGAAGGAGGGCAACACGTACCAGTTCCGTGTGCGTGCGGTCAATAAAGCCGGCCCTGGTGAGCCAGGCGAACCGACTCAGCCGCATATCGCTAAAGCCAGATTCCGTGAGTAATGTCATTTTATATTTGAGTTGATATCCTAGTTGTTTTAGTACAGATCCCGGACGTCTCTGAGCAGACACAGGCGAGCGAGAAAGCAAGCGCCATTTTGGTCATCTCATATAGATACATAATAGAGAAGATGCATTTGTTTTAAATCAGCAAAATTCTTATATTTTACGAAAGACAACATAAATATAGACCGAAAAATGCAAAAAGTACAGTAATTAGTGCTAAATTAAAAAGTTACAGGATTAAAAAAAACGACAAATTTTTTTACTTTGATCGCAAAACGAAAATTACTGTTCAAATCCTTATGTTATTTGTGTCATTTTTATTTTTATAATGATATTAGACATAAACGCAGTATTTAAGTTAATAAACGTTAATGTCTCCTGCTACATTTTTTGTATAGAGCGTTTTTAATGCACTCATCAAATTCACTTTTGTGATAACTGTATTTCGTCAACGGTTGATCGTAGATATACCATTACAATGATAATATTTCCTAGCTTATTATGTACGTTTTGAAAAGCCAATAAAAAAGTACGCATATTTTCTATTAAAATTCAATAGGTACTGAATTTTAATAGAAACTATGATCCATATTTTCAAATCTATCAACACACGAACAAGTGATTGCTTCATATCAAATGTTTTATTCTTTTACCAGTGAAACCATTGATCAACCGCGACAAGATGGTCGCTATTCGTGTTCGCGCCGGTGCCACTATCAAATTGGACGTCGATATCAAGGGCGAACCTCCACCGACCAAGACATGGACCTTCGCCAACAAGGTACATTTTGGTCCTACTGTAAATTTCAATAGGAGAAAATAAAATTTTATTTTCCTGTTATATATTATCAAGTTTTTATTATTAAATAAAGTATTGAACTAACGTAAAGGACACAAATGTGCAACTACTAGTACATGTAAAGCAGTTAACTAAAAATAAATGTAGCTGTTTACTGTACCCAAAAAGTTTAAAAAAAAATCACGATTTTGTTCTGCAAAAAATCAGTTTTCGCAGCCAGTAAATTAAATACCTACGATAAGCATAATTTAATGAAATCATGACCATATATTTCAGGTCGTTGAGAACGGCCCCGGAGTCAAATTGGAGAATGAAGATTACAACACCAAGCTTCAGATCTTCGAGTCGTCATGGAAGAACTCCGGTATCTATACTCTGAAGGCAGAGAATGATTCTGGCGTTGACGAGGCTACAGTAGAAATTACTGTGCTCGGTAAGTCACTTTATACAATATGGTTTTTCCGTAAAAATAGTACTACACGTAGGTCTATATGTTATCACCTCGTCCAGTCTACTCGCGAATAAAGCCGAGGTTGGCCGAATAAGACAGTGTGGACACGCAGTGCGATTTGCCTTTTCATACTTCAGGTTACTTCGCGGAGTACTTCCTCGGCCTACTGCGCGAGCAGTCTGGACGGTGCATATTATTAAATAATATAATACACACGAACTTTTTATTACTGTACGTTAATATAGTAATAAAAAGTTCGGGTTACATAATGCCATAATAACAGCTAGTTCTAAAGTAACTATATAAACTTTAGAAATAGGTAAAAATACAAATTGACATCAAATAACGGTTGTACAAGCTTTAGCGAGCGTCTAAAGCTAATTGCTTTCCATGATCCATCAAGCAATTTTGTCATAAAAAGCAACACTAATGTCATACCTTCGTCCACAGACAAGCCAGGCAAGCCAGAAGGTCCACTCGAAGTGTCCGACGTCCACGCAGACCACGTGAAACTCGCTTGGAAGAAGCCCAAGCACACCGGCGGTCTGCCGCTCAGCGCCTACCTGGTGGAGAAGATGGATACCATCACCGGCAAATGGGTGCCGGCTGGTACCATAGATCCGGATGTTACAGAAGCTACTGTGACAGGTGGGTAAAGTACTGAGAAGAGAGAGAGAGAGAGAGAAGTTATAATTCGAAGTCCAAGCTTTACTTTCTGAAAAGCAAGATTGTCAGTTATTTTAAATGAGGATTCGATAATTTAATTATCCAAAATGGCGGCGATGTGGTTCGCCACCCATTAAGCGGGGAATTCACTAGACGGACATGCCCGCAGGCAAGCCTACAGGTATGCCCGACAGGCTTCGCTACTATTATGTCTGTGTAGTGTATTACCGTCACGGGCCGTCCGCGTTATAGTAGCGAAGCCTGTCGGACATACCTGTAGGCTTGCCTGCGGGCATGTCCGTCTAGTGAATTCCCCGCTTTACGTCTCGTTCTCGCGGAGGCGAAAATTGGCCTATGGAGAACCGCTACGCTACGTTGAATGTAAGAGAAGGAATGGATGGTAAGAATGAAAGTGGATGAAGCGAAACAAGTATGTAAGGATCGTAGCAAGTGGAAAGAAGTGATCTCTGCCTACCTCTACGGGAAATAGGCGGTCTCTGCTTACCCCTATGGGAAAGAGGCTGATTATATGTATGTATGCATTCGATAAAATTTAAAATATTATGTTCTTTGTAAACCATATCATAGCCAATAAACAGAAATAGATTGCATAATTACTTTATCAGAATTCAGGAAATGTCAATTGGGTAATTTATATTTCAATGTTCCATAGGTCTCGAAGCTGGTCACACTTACCAGTTCCGTGTAAAGGCACTGAACGAGGAAGGAGAGTCAGAACCACTGGATACCGACCACGGTATACTAGCCAAGAACCCGTACGACGTGCCAGCGCCGCCTGGCCTCCCCGACATCGTGGACTACGACGAAAAGTCGGTCAAGTTACGCTGGGAACCCCCCATCAGGGACAATGGTGCTCCCATCACTGGATACATCATTGAGTACATGGACCGCGATAGGGGAGAGTTTGTTAAAGTGAGTATAAAATAGAATAATACCTCTTATGTTGGCTAGAATTCACAATATTTCAGGTAGCCTTCCGAAGCACGTGACGTGCGACGCGAGATCGCGACTTGAGAATGAAATGTCTCGGAGCCACTGCTTAGTATGAATGTATATGGATCACTAAACCATCCCCGTAACTCGCGACGCACGACCTGATTGGCTGAATTGTTGGTCGTAGTCACGGGTTGCGGTCTCGCATCGCGGTCGCATAGATCGGAAGGCTTCCTTTAGAAAGACAATATAGATATATTTGATCGATTATAGGAAAAAGGAGTGAAGGTGAAAAATAACAGTCCTCTTTTGCTGGTTAAAATAAATATGATAAAATAAGTTCCATAAAATCAATGGTATCTTAATTTAGTAACATAATACGCATTTATAAATGACCAGAAATCCCACTTGTTTCGAATAGTGGGTGATGTCTACTATCTGTTCCAGGGTTTCTCCTTTCTCTACATTTATGATGTAAAGGTAAAAGTAGAGCTCGGAGGCAGAAAATTAATTTATTATAAAGCACATTAGTGATTGTTTCTCAGAAAATTAGGTACATAAAGCACATTGCACAGTTTTGTCTATCATGCTATTGATTCAATTTTTGCACTAGTGCAAAATTCTTTTGACAATTGTGATAGGAAAAAGTAATAAAGAAATTACTTTTCACTGCGTATCATAATGCATTCAATTTTAGCCGCTTTTACAAAATTCAATTTGGACTAAGATTTATCAACGTTTCCTCAGTTTGTGGGGTTTATCTGAATTTCTTACGACACGCAAAAATAGCACCTACAATTATAACACTGTAATAAAACCTCTAACATCTGTGTGCTATTTCAGGCTATCGAAGTACAGGGCAATATCTGCCAAGGAACAGTACCAAAACTGGAAGAAGGCAACCAATACCAATTCAGAGTTCGTGCGGTGAATAAGGCTGGACAATCGGAGCCTTCCGAAAACACCACTTGGCATACGGCTAAGCCACGATTCTGTAAGTAATGAAATTGAAAATATAAGTTAAAATTAATGAAAAATATATAAAAATACACGAGAGCGTAAGCTATAAGTAGTAATTTGATAACTATTATTTTGTTCATCTATTAATCTTAATATTTCTACTCGTTTATGTCTACGAGGATAAACTAAGCAATTTTATTTAACCAAGAACAAATAACGAAACAATTAAATTCGACTTCACAGTGAAACCAAGAATCGACCGCACAAACCTGAACCAAATCACAGTGAAGGCTGGTCTACCAGTTTCTCTCGACGTCAAGATCTTCGGAGAACCTCCAGCGACTGTCACCTGGCACTTCAAGGGTGAAGAGCTGCATAATAAGGACAACCTGGAGATCATCAACATTGACTACAACACCAAGTTCCTGATGACCAAGACGAAACGCGCCAACAGCGGCAAATACACAATCAAAGCCAAGAACGAAGTAGGCGAAGACGAAGCTGATGTTGAAATCGTTGTTATTGGTGAGTATAATGCAATACGAAAAGAAAAAAAAAATGCTTATACTAATGTAGTAATTGAAAATGAAGATGCTCTGTTCAAATCCATTTTAATCTCTGTGTATATGTCACCATAAAATTGTAAAAACCGTTAGATTGTAAAATAACTGACAAGATTGTAAAGATATGTTGAAAGATTCAAAACTATATATTTATAATCTAACGAAAAAAAAAGTGTAAAATTATAGGCAGAATATTCGCGTCGGAAGCCTATAAACATTTTACAATTTCACTAGTTATATTACAATCTAACGGTTTTTAACAAGAATTATTTAACAAGAAGATGATATCACACTATAATTTTTTACAGACCAATAAAGAAATACAATGAGTAATGACACATTAATTTAAGCGAATTTAATGTTTTTGCTTACAATAAGATTAAATTAGACCTGAACAGAATATATGATAGTATTATAGTAACTATTATATTATATATACTCTTAATAAATATACTACTAATTTCTATATTACATAATATCTAACGCGCGAAATTAATAACGTATCTAAAATCTTAGATTGACTTCAAACCAAACTTGACGTGATTTTAATCCTAGGATCGTTGAAATAATATAGTTATATATTGAAATCTTGATCTCAGATAGCTAAACTGAGATAAAGATTATTAATTTTGGGCGTTAATCAATAAAGAATGCCACTTACATATTATGCAAATAAAATTATGAGACATTTTATTACAGTAACTTGGTGATATGTTAGTTACAACTTACAGTGTATATTTCGCTTCTTACAGGTAAACCATCCAAGCCCAAAGGTCCATTGGACGTGTCTGACGTCACGAAGAACTCTTGCACTCTCACTTGGCAGAAACCTGATGATGATGGTGGAGCACCTATCGAATACTACGAGATTGAGAAACTTGATCCACTCACTGGTGTGTTAAATAATATAATGTTACTAGATTTCCATTTCAACTGGTTAAAAGTAGTAAATTGATTACAAACGATACAGTAAACCGCTATTGTTTTTTTGCAATGTGATAATAATCAACGGCGAGTTTATTATTGTTGTTCCGACACAATTTTTTCGCAATATCATAATTTTTGTCGTAACAAACTTTATTTTCTAAGGAAAGAGTTTTGATAGTCAAAATATTATTATCGAGCAAAATGTTTTGCTCCCAAGAGGCCAAGACTAATATCTAAATTGAAATTATACCAGGCACATGGATACCATGTGGTACTGCCAAGGACTGCAAGGCCAACGTTACCGGCCTGCAGGAGGGCAAGCCCTACAAGTTCAGGGTGAAGGCCGTCAACAAGGAGGGCGAGTCCGAGGAGTTGGAGACCGAGAAGAGCATCATCGCCAAGAATCCTTACGGTAAGTGACTTATTCCTTTCTTAGATGCGTTAATTTTGTCGGATATGGGAGGTATGCCTGTAACTTTATAATATCTTTTGTTTCTCTTCTACTCATAATTAATTTAAGAAGCTTTTACCATGCCCTGTTGGATATGTCAGCCCCGTCATAATCGTTCTTAGAGCTCGAGAAACTCATATTATGTTAAACTAGTAACCAGCCGCAAAAGTTTACCGTAACAATATTGGTAGTTAAAATCGGATGTATAATATAATCTAGCGCTCAATTTCAAACATTATGATGTTTATTATTGCAGACGAGCCTGGCAAACCTGGTCGTCCAGAGCCCAGGAACTGGGACAAGGACTTTGTGGACCTGGAATGGTCCCCACCCAAGGAAGATGGAGGTGCACCCATCACCGGATACATCATACAGAAGAGAGAGAAGGGTGATAGGTAAATATTTCGTTTTATTACTTTTTAAGAGTTGTAAAAGAGAATTTTTATTTTTTTAAAGCCATACAAAAATCGTTTACTAACACGTTTTTCACATTCAAAATTAATGTGGCCACGACTTATTAGCAAAAATTATACACAAATATTATTAACTTTAGACAGCATTGTCAAAGAATTAGGCAATAGATTTTTCTTCAGATATTATAATAATATATAATAATAATCTAATTTTCCATTTTTCCCTCAGGTCATGGCAAGATTGTCTACGTACTACTGGTGACAGGCCCACAGCGCATGTGACTGATGTAGAAGAGGGTCATGAGTACCAGTTTAGAGTCATCGCACTGAACAAGGCCGGTCAATCTGAGCCCTCCGAGCCGAGCAAGTCTGTTGTCGCCAAGCCTAGATTCTGTAAGTATTTAATAAACAATATAATTTAAAAAATCTAGGGATTTGAGGTATTTATCCAAAGTTTAACGTCTTACTTTATGTATTGTAGTAGTCCTAAAGTATGTTTTTGTTTCCTTCCTCTTTCTCTCTTATTCTCTGTCTCTCGCTTTGTAAGGTGTGTAAAACATACCTAAGGTTCGTTCTTTCACAAGCAAAATTAAAGGAGAATATTATAATTTAAGGTATTCAACCAAAAGCTTAGGTAGTAGGTACTTTATGTATTGTAGTAGTCCGGAAATAAGTTTTTGTTTCTTCCCTCTGTGTCTTTTCTTGTCTCGTTTCTCACTTTGTACGGTTTTTAAAACAAAAGGTAGAGTTCTATTCTTTATCCTGTTTAATAATTTTAGTGGCACCGAAGATCGACCGCAAGAACTTGCAGAGCAGGAAGGTGAAGGTTGGTGAAACCCTAAAGATGGAAGCCGACGTCAAGGGTGAGCCAGAACCAACCATCACCTGGACCTTCAAGGGCGAGACCCTCAAGAGCCAGGATAGGCTTAAGATTGAAAATGTAGACTACCATACATCCTTCAGCCTCCAGAAGCTGACCAGAGCTGATGGTGGCAAATACGTGGTGACTGCCAAAAACGACTCCGGCACTGATACCGTTGAAATCGATGTGACGGTTGTCGGCAAACCGGCTAAACCGAAAGGACCACTCAAGGTAATTAACATCAACTATTATTACTGTACTTATACTCGACGACATATCGCTCATTTGAGAGAGCAATTCGTCGCGACGTAGAAAATATCAACGTGAATATTAGTACACTTCAAATATGTATTTTTTCATAGGTATCCGACGTTAAGGCCGACGGCTGCAAGCTCAAATGGGAGCCACCCGAGGATGATGGTGGTGAACCAGTAGAGAGCTACGTAGTGGAGCGTATGGACACGGACTCCGGTAGATGGGTACCGGTCTGCACGACCAAGACCCCTGAGGCTGACGTCACAGGGCTGAACGAGGGCAAAGACTACATGTTCCGAGTTAAAGCTGTCAACCCTGAGGGAGAGAGCGAACCGCTAGTTACAGAGACCGCTACCACAGCCAAGAATCCGTATGGTAAGTATGCTTTGACATAAAAAATAATAACACCTACAGTAATACACCTTGATATAAAATAAAAACTTTGAAAATCTATCAGGAAGTCTCAGGTCATCAAAACCTGCGTGTCGAGTGTGACAGCATACCTGAGAATGAAAGAAGACTGCTTTTAAGCAGATTTAACTACATATTCGAATCGCCCTTTCGCTCTTATCCAGTCTAGTATAGACTTTACATTCGATAAAGTTACATAGATGAACTGCATTTCCACTGCAATCTAATTGCAAAGTTTCCATTACCTTATATTATTCCAATATCTAAATCCAATGTTATTCCCCAGGCGAACCCGACGCTCCCGGCAAGCCCGAGTTCAAGGACTGGAGCTCCGAGCACGTCGTACTCAAATGGGACGCACCCGCCAGCGACGGCGGTGCCCCCATTACGGGGTACATCGTTGAGAAGAAGGACAGAGACACCGGCAAATGGGTTAAGGCTGCCGAGGTAAGATATTATAAAACGAGACGTGTATTAAAAAAGTTTAAATTAAATAAGTCGCATTTTATACAAATAAACATATTTTATTCAAAGATAGATTGATCTTATACTGTACGAAAATTATTTATTTATATATCTATGTAACGGGTTATCACCCGTTATATTTAATTGAAATCTGGATAATATGCAGCCAAATTATATCATTACAAATCTTTTCTTTGTGAATCTTCCTTTCAAATTATATATCTCTTTTAGGTTCCTGGAACGAAGACAGAAGCTAAGGTGCCCGACCTGATTGAGGGTAAAACATACCAATTCAGAGTGAAGGCGGTGAACAAGGCCGGACCGAGCAAACCTTCCGCGCCGTCGGAGAGCTTGCTGGCTAAGGATCGGTTCGGTAAGTTCATTAGAGAAGTTTTATTAATTACTAGCTTTTCCCGCGGCTCCGCCCGCGTAAATATAGTATCTCATGGAAACTGTACTTTTCGGTATAAAATATAGCCTATGTAATGTGTATTAAACCGCAGCCTAAACTATTACCATATCAAATTTCGTCAAAGTTCGTTCAGTACTTTTCTTTTTTACGGGAAAGAGTCATAAACATAAATACAACCACCCACCTATCCTCTCAATCAACCACATTTATAATAGTAGTACAATGTGTTGATCACAGCCTAATCCTCCTCACATTGAGGAAGATTTGATATAGTTAACACGAATCCCGGAAGTGGGACGCTAGTGTTTGATGATGATGATGTTATTGATTCTAACATCGTTTTAATTTCTTAGCGCCACCCAAGATCGACCGCACCAACATGCGCGACATCACGCTCAAAGCCGGACAGAACATCCGTCTGGATGTTAAGGTGTCCGGTGAACCACCACCGACTAAGACTTGGTAAGATTTTTACCTTTTAAGCTAGCCATTCACGTGTGCCTGGCAAGATTGTCTGAACAGTTTTACCCGTCAGGTAACCTTAAGATTAGCAGTTGGAAATCTGCATAGTTGTGCAATATACACGCTCCGGATTACCTGTACAACTTAACAAAGCCTTCTGTGTATGGCTAGCATTAAGATCCAGTTCTACAATAATCTATTTCAATTTACGAGTATATTATGAGTGTTTTATATGGTGAAAACTATGAGAGTTTTAAATGGTGAAAACCAGCATAAGTCGACATTTGACTTCATGCTTTATCATTCTCTTTCAAAAACCCCTTTGTCTTACTTTTGTACTTATCCGTAACGTTATTATAAAAATCCACTCCTTTATCAGGTTCCACAACAAGGAGAGGCTGTCGCCTCGCGATGACCTCTCGCTAGACGTGGAGGACTACCGCACGAAGCTGTCCGTGATGATCGCGTCTCGCAAACACAGCGGCACTTACGTGCTGAAGGCTGAGAACAGCAGCGGCAAGGATGAGGCCACCATACAGATTAATGTATTGGACGTGCCTGCCAAGCCAGAAGGACCGCTGAAGGTAAATATACCGTATAACCCAAATCATAATCGTAAATCAGACTTGTGGGCACTCCATCACGTCGGGGTCACTAATGTGGGAATTTGGTGGCAAGCCCCAAAGAGAGATCTCCGACCGAGCGAGGTGGTGTGCTCGGTCAGGCCGAAGCTCACTTGTATGCATTTCACACTTTCAACTTCAATAGCGTGATTCAGGACTGTGCGCTGGTTAGTCCGCCACAGACTAAACAAGAAAGTTTTGTTGTTATAGCTCTACCAGAATCTGATGGCATTTTAAAAAAAATAAAAAATGTGATTTTCATATGGCAATGTCAAGTATGACCCGTCAAATCAAAGTACGTGATCTGTCAACCGCTGCTAAAATTTTGTGATTATGTTCTTGGAATTTGTTGTTTTTGTGAAAATATCCAAAAAGGCAATTCGATCTCAAGCGAGAAATATTGTTTTCTATGTCTATAGTAAAATACAGAAAGAAGAAGGTGTAAATCGAACTCAATCTTATAATTTAAAGTTCGTGGTAGAGTTGACCGGTAAGTTAGAGTGAGTTGTTTTGATACTTTTAGTTTTTTTATATTTTCTTAGGTAATTATTGTGACTTCTTTAAATGTGTTTCCAGTACTACTATAAGGTGAATCGTAGCTGATGGCACATCGAATGATGGTTTGTTTTCCATGCCTGGTAAAAGGAGGAGAGGAGGAAAAAAGAAAATCAACATAAGACAGTTTCGATTTATAGTTGATTAGGAATAAAGTAAACGAGTTCTATACAGTTCGGAAGGAAATTCCAACATTAAATAAACTGTTGCCAATTTAATTGTATGTTATTCGTAATAAATAAGTATATAAAGTAATTCACGATTGATTTATTTTTCATGAAATATCATTATCATTACATAGTATAAAACAAAGTCCCTTTTTTGTCTGTCCCTATGTATGCTTAAATCTTTAAAACTACGCAACGGATTTTGATGCCGTTTTTTTGACAGATAGAGTGATTTAATGGGAAGGTTTTTAGGTATATAACATGCATAACATAGTAGAGGTACACAGATAATTTTAGAGGTTTCTAAAGTCCTAAAAATCACATATTTTGCGCTTACATTGAAAATGCTGGCTGAACACTACGAGATAGATCAAAATTATGTACTACAGTTTTATTAATCTTAAAAAAGCCTACTAAAACTGCTATCTCTTAGGGATAACCCACACGAATATTTTGAACTGCAGCACAGAATACATAATAGTAACTGTAGTTCTTAATTCTTATGGAATATCCAGAGGTGGTTTGTCAGTTTTGTTGGAATGTCAAATAACTTTACTTACTACATAGTACATAGTATAAAACAAGTCGCTTTATCTGTCTGTCCCTATGTAGGTATAGTATGTATATTGTAGGTATGCTTAGATCTTAAAATCTACGCAGCGGATTTTGATGCGAGTTTTTAAAATAATAGTATTTTAAGTATTTAGTCTTTAAGATATAAGATTAAGGTAAAAATTATATTCAAGTGCGATAAATATAATATTATGTAAGTATATTATCTAATGGTCGCGCATGTCGTGTCGAGGTGATAGGGTCCCATTTTTAACAATTTGCATTGGGCAAACCTAAAAACATTTTCAATATTGTATCAGAAGTATATTGCTGTAAGTAGGTAGAGAGTTATTCGCCGAAGTAGTTTTTTCTCCAAGAACACTATTCCACGCAGGCGAAGCCGCGGGCAAAAGCTAGTTTTCTATATTATACACCGAACATTCTTCACACAGTCTTGTTATAATTCATGTTCAATAATACTAAAGACATAATTAAAAATTAACCAGTATCAAGTTCGTTTAATCCTGTTTCCCCAGTATTGCACACTACAAAATTTTATTTCCCTATTTGCCATGAGATTCTGGTACACCTATAACTAATTCATCAAAAAACCGAGCGAAAAGACACCCTTTTCTAACAACGCGCAAAGCTTAAGGCGCTGTGAGTAGTCAACTATGAAGTATTCGAGGGGGTGAAGGAGATGAGTGGGGGACGTGCCGCCCCCGTTACTGCGGGGGGCTTCATGCGATTTACGTCAAAGTGATGTGTCTATAATGTACAAAAGCGTAATTTCGATAAAATCGTAATTTGCTTCATAGCCTAGCGGTATTTTGCCCGCCTAAAGCAAAGCGTAGCGTCTAGGTTCAAATCTCATTACATTTAATATATTTCAAAATGTCTATTTTCTGTCTAGGTCAATTATAATAAGTCTAATTCCTAATTTTGTGCCAAATTTAGCCATTGCGATTTGAGAAAGTTAAGCTTTTTAGTAAGTAGTTAAAGGGTATAAAAATCTAAAAAAAGCTCAATTTAGTCACTGAACTCCTAAACGGCTGGACCGATTTTAATAAAAAAAATTGTGTCTTCAGGTTGATTCGAGAATGGTTTAAATTTGCAATTGGACCTGGTAGGTGGCGCTGCTGTCAGTAGTCAGTACGTCAACAAATTTAATTCTAAGGCGGTACGAAGACTACGAAGTTTCCCGGGATAGCTAGTATTATTATAATATGCGGTCGAAGTACTGCCGAATACAGACTACAACATGTAACACTTTGCACAATACACATTATGACATCACACACATTGACGTTTCTTCCTAGGTCGACATTTCAAAATTTTATATATTTCGCATTTTTCAGCGGTTACAAAATCTAAACTTGCTTTTGCCCGCAACTGCGTTCGCGTAGCACAAAGCTAAATTTTATCGACTGATTTTATACAATACATAAATACACAATAAAATTCAATATCAAATATTCCCATTCTACATACATGAAACTTCGGCTATCTGACAGCAAAAAAAATACAATTTCAAATACCTAGTTTCTGACATTTGTGGTTTAACCAAATAGTCTCTTCGGCCTGCATCATATTAATTGTAAATATTGTTTTATTTAATATATTACTAATATAATACAGAGAGAAGGTTTATTTGTTTGTATGTTTGTTTGTTTGCATTGAATAGGCTCCGAAACTACTGGAATGATTTTGATGAAATTTAGGACAGATATAGAATAGACAACGGGGAAGCACATAGGCATACTTTTTATTGCCGAAAAATGTACGGTTCCATCGAGATTTACTTTTGCGCGCATGAAGTCGCGGGCAACACCTAGTCTAAATATATAAAAGGCAAACCTGACTGACTCATCTATCAAAGCACAACCGAAACTACTGAACAGATGTTGCTAAAATTTGGCATACAGATAGTTGTAATGACGTAGGCATCCGCTAAGAAAGGATTTTTGAAAATTCGCTCCCTACGGGTGTAACAAAGGGGTTAAAATTTTGTATGGAAACCGAACTTTACGCGGACGAAGTCGCGGGCAAAAACTAGTAAAAAATAAACGTAGATTACTGAATAAGTACATGTTCCTAATATCTACTCATGGTGATTAGAATTAGAATTGATTATAATAATTGATATAACTTTACAAACCAACAGAATAATAATATTTAGGTATATATATTATATTTACTTATTTTGTTGTCAATCAATGTTGTCAATTTTGAATGAAATATGTTTTTTCTTTCGTCGTGTAATAAATTATATCAATAATTTCGGTTATCTTACGTCAGTCTGACTGGCAGCTCGGTTTGCATACCGACGTTTGATTTTTGGTGGTGAGTTCAAATCCCGGTAAGATAAATATTATTTTTGTGATTCTTATAATGTCTTTGTTTTTCTTTAATATTTTTTTATTTATTTTTTATTAATTTTTATCGTTGTACTAAAACTACGACCAAAGCTCGGTCTCCCTAGTACCTACTTATAAAGAGTTTTTGTACCTCCATCTTAAAACTTTGGACTAAAAATTTGGACATTCATCGAATACAATCTTTTCATATTTTATATAATATAATCTAAACTAATATTAACAACAACTTAAAGTAACTAATAATAAAATAAGTACATAATTAACCATATACTTTTATTACTGCAAAAACAAGCATCGCTCGGAGTTTAGTGCGACAAAAAAAAAAGAAAAAAAAATCGTCTGACCGGGATTCGAACCCGAGACCAATTGGTCGCAACAACGCAAAAAGCCAAAGGGCTACCAAGCGTCTTACGTCAGATAGCGAAATTACGTATATATTATAAGTATTACACGACGAAAGAAAAACTAATATTTACCCCCAACTTGACCTTTATGCAGACGACATAAAGGTCCATTCGGGGGTAAAATAAATTTGAACGGACTTTCAACAATAAATTCGAATAATTTTTGAGCAGAAAAGAGGGGAAAAATTTGACATACGTCTCATTAGCAAGAGGCCTAAGCCGGTACTGTCTTATTCAATAGATATGAAAGAGAAGGAATGACAGGTCGCCATTTCGCGATGTTTCATTCGACTCGTACGAATTATTTATCATTGAAATAAATTAATACTAACAAATATCACATTCTATACGAAAAATCAAAACAACAATTCCCTTCCTTTTATTATATTTTACGAAACTGCAAATAATTTTCTCATTTCTGTTCACAAATAATACAGTTACAACTCCAAGAATTTCTATTTTAATGGTAACTTTATGATTTTTTTTTATCGAGAAATTTTTCAGATAACGTGTTTTGAAAATGAAGGTCCCCTAGCAAATATGATCAAAATTGACATATATTTTTTTGCTGCACTAAAATGTATCCATTCGTCTCAAAAAATTTTTTAAAGAAGCGTATTTCTAGGGTAAGAGCGCCTTAAAATATATTATTTTAAAGCGATTAATATATTAAATTTTTACTTTCTTAGATCTCGGACGTTCACAAAGAGGGATGTCAGCTCAAATGGAACCCACCACTGGACGATGGTGGAGCACCAATCGACCACTATCTCGTCGAGAAGTTGGACACAGAAACTGGTAGATGGCTACCGGCCCTCAAGACCAAGGATCCGAAGGCGGAAATTGAAAACCTCGTGCCAGGCCACGAGTACAAGTTCCGTGTCTCCGCCGTCAACAACGAAGGTGTATCTGAGCCTCTCGAGGCCACAGAGTCCATCATCGCTAAGAATCCATTTGGTAAGCATAAAAGCTTGTATTATGTATTCATTGATTGATCAATAAAATGATCACAGCGTAAAATCTACTAGGATTAATCAACTTTTCCATTTCAAGGAAAGACGCTATTCCATGTTCCAGTGTAACGATATCCTAGTGCAGTCTATGTAATCAGATAAATAAAAGTTGACCTTAAAATATGAGTAAGCTTATAAAATTTATACATTTTAGATGAGCCTGGTAAACCTGGCACACCAGAAGTTGTGGACTGGGACAAGGATCACGTGGATCTCAAATGGCAGAAGCCCATCAAAGATGGCGGCGCTCCTATCACCGGATACATCATTGAGAAGCGCGAGATTGGAACCACTAAATGGGTTAAAGCTTGTGAGGTGAGACTTGAATGAAAATATTTATATCGCGAAACGATTAAGGTCTTTAACTTTATTTATGGCCATCAGAGTCAATGTATCTGAGGAATCAACAAATTAGTAAATGAGATCCTCAGATCAAATGAAAAATTGAAGAGCCTCAGAGTGAGGACGGGTTTTATATGTGTGAACGTGACACTGTGTAATTACAAGGTAAGACGTAGCTTAGACCGTCCTCACTGTGTGATTCGCAGAGCTCTGTCTTCACTTTTTTATTTAATCTGAGATAAGATCTAAATAATCCACTTAGTTTGTTTATCAAAACTTTACATAATATTTTCACTGCAACACTGCTAATTAGTAAAAAAGCTGTCTAAATAAAACATTAAACATATTTTCAGGTGGGTCCAAACGACAATGAGAAGGCCACCGTGCCCAACTTGGACGAGGGTACGGAGTACGAGTTCAGGGTTAAGGCCGTGAACGAGGCTGGTCCTGGTGAACCCAGCGACGCCAGCAAGTCCGTCACATGCAAGCCTAGGAGATGTGAGTATTTATTTAACATTTTAGAATCAATCACATTTTATTTGCATTTATAAAGCCCATATTTTGACTTCTCTTGTGTACGTAATATGTAATTCTTTGCTTGGAACAAAATTATTATCCATACGAAAGTTTTTTTCATGGGAATCTAATATTAATTTAAATTTGTTTTATAAAATCGCTTGCGCGACTAAACTCTGGCATAACCTTGGTCAAGAAAAACCAAATGTTTCAACCCCCGACGTAAAATAGGGGTATAATTGGTCAAAAAGAGTGGTGGGTATTTACTAAAACAGATATTATGAAAAATATATAACTATAGAATTATCTTTGCGGTGGTTTAGGGTTTAACCGGCGGTAGCTTTTCATTTGTGTCTTTCTGAAAATAACTTGGAAACGTAACATTTTCGTATTTAATTTCATAAATTACACTTGTATATATTTCACAGTGGCGCCCAAGATCGACCGCCGTAGTCTGAGGCCCATCAGAGTACACGAGGGCGAGCCCATCGCGCTCGACGTCAAGGTGTCGGGTGAACCCGCGCCTGACGTCGTATGGAGTCTGAACGGCAAGAACGTCACTAGCGGCAATGGACTCAAATGTGAGTGTTTCAATTCGATTCATGACAAACAAGCTGACCGATCGCCAGATGGTAAGCGTGTACCGATCTTACAACAATATGGGAATTTTTGTATCGTCAGACTTATAAAAGCCTGCGGTAGAGTCAGTAAATAAAACACAGGCACTTTTGCACGCCTATTATTCTCGAGATCGTAGTGTCATTCTGTAAAAAAATAATTAGTTATAATAAATGTTATAATTATAATTATGTCACAGTAAAAATAATTATAAAAGTAGTTTCTACTGGCGTAAGTAGACGACAATGGTTAGATAGATATATAGACATCTACTGACACAATGGCTTATTCTATCATCTTTTTTATTTCCAGTGGTGAATGTACCTTACCTGAGCAAGTACCAGCACTCGAGCCCGCGGCGGAAGGACTCCGGCACGTACAAGATACAGGCCACCAACAAGTATGGACAGGACACCGCCGAAGTGGAGATCATTGTTGTGTGTAAGTAATTTTATTTTATAGTATGTAAACGTGGACGTAAAAAAGGCGGACGGAAGGTGAGCTAAGCATTGAGTGAAGCCCAGCAATGGCGCGGGCGGCGACGTTTGTGTGAGATTTACTGATAATTGCCACTGGCGTACTGGCGGCCGATCGTCTTACTTTGCTGTGAATGTGTGCGTGCGGCACGTGTCGCTACGATACGGCCGTCTTACTTTGATTGCTTCACTATTCATATTACTGAAGCGGTGTCCGCCTTTTTTTTACGTTCATGTATGTAAAAGAAAATTTTTACTGGCTGGATCGTTCGATATTGCGATAGTCAGACTACTGGTTGATTTAGCTATATCTGCGTTTGCAAGGATTTTTCAAAATTCACACCCTTATCAGTGGATGATGAAATATGATTCTATACGAATGCAACATAAATAAGGTTTTAATATTTTAGTGCGAGGTATATTTTCTTTCTTCTTTATCCCAATTGAAACTATATAAATGTACGATTTTTAGCCAAACCCGACAAGCCCGAAGGCCCATTGGAGGTGTCTGACATCCACAAGGATGGCTGCACGCTCAAATGGAAGAGGCCCAAGGATGACGGCGGCGAGCCCATCGAGGCCTATCTCGTGGAGAAGTACGACACTGAGACCGGCGCCTGGTTGCCTGTTGGCAAGACGATTGGCAACGTCCCCGAGATGGAGGTGAGGACTAAAAGTGTATCAAACTACCTATTAGCTTCCATGATGCAATTGAAATTGAAATATATTGAATTGAAATATGGGGGTTTGATAATACATACATATAATCACGCCTTTTTCCCGTAGGGGTAGGCAGAGACCACTTCTTTCCATTTGCTACGATCCTTACATACTTTTTTCGCTTCGTTCACTTTCATTCTTACCATCCCTTCCTCATCTTACATTAAACGTAGCGAAGCGGCACTCCATGGTCCGCTTTTCGCCTCCGCGAGAAACGAGACGTGATGGGGTGGGGAATGACATCGCCGCCATTTTGGATAATTAAATTATTTTTATGATTATCCATTACGTTTGTGGGTTTGATAATGGAGTGTTAAATAAGACACTAGATACATTCATCATCAAGTTACGAGGGATAATGAAATAAATTACCTTACTATGAATTTTGAAACGAAATCCTTTTTTTTAATGTTTTTTATTAAAATTTTAAAATTACTTTCAGGTTGACGGTCTGATACCTGGTCACGAGTACAAGTTCCGCGTGAAAGCGATCAACAAAGAGGGCGAATCTGAACCGCTAGAGACCTTCGGTTCCATTGTCGCCAAGGATCCCTTCAGTAAGCTACGCTCCAAATAGATTTATTCAAATAATATAGGCATCGTATTTATTTTGGGATACTTAGATCTATAATCCATTCATCAAAGAGGAAAGTTAAAGTTGAAAACCTTTATGAAAGTCTAATTTTAACAAATGCTATTTACATCGCCGTTTGTACTTACATGTTATTATACTTATTATGTTTAATAGAAAATTATATGCTTATTCTTAAAAAAAATTTGCTACTATATAGTAGCAACTATTATGTGTAACTTGCAACAAATCTAACCAACACTTTTCCGACAGCCGTGCCAGAAGCGCCTGGAACTCCAGTACCAGAGGACTGGTCTGCCACCCACGTGGAGCTCAAATGGGAGCCACCCATCTCTGACGGTGGATCACCAGTCATTGGCTACATCATCGAGAAGAAGGACAAGTACAGCCCGCTGTGGGAGAAGGCGGTGGAGACTCACACGCCTACACCCACTGCTACTGTTAATGGGTAAGTTATTGATGGCCACGTCATTTGTTTGTTAACAAATCCCAGAGAAATATGCGTAGAAATAGAAGAGTTTTTAAATATTTTCAATACATAACTTGCATAGGCCAAGAGACTTTTCTACCGAATTGAGTTTTGGTAGATCTAATTGGGCTATGTCGGTAGCCGATATAGTCCAACGCATTAGGAAGCTCAAGTGGCAATGGGCTGGACATATGGTCCGTAGTAGCGATGATCGCTGGGGCCGAATGGTTCTTGAGTGGTGACCACGAACTGTAGTCGAAGCGTAGGACGGCCTCTCACTAGGTGCGCAGACGAGATGAGAAAAGTCGCAGGGATTCGGTGGAAATCTATGAGGGAGGCCTATGTCCTGCAGTGGACGTCACCAGGCTGAAACGACGAGATCTAATTGTAATTTTCTCACTTAAAGGTTGAAAGCCTTGATAGGCTATAAATCAAATTGAGAGATCTCTTTTAAATAAAGTTGATGAGTTTTTTAATTATTTAAGAATATCATCTGCTTAAGTTATCTTTTTACGGCCCGTTTCAAATAACCTATCTACCAATAACTATTTGTTAAAAACGTCAAATTTGTATCGCAAAAAACCGGCAAATGATTGAATGACGACGTTTTTAACAAATAGTTATTAATATATATACTAGATAGGTTATTGAAACGGGCCGTTAGTCAACATTTACTTATACCTTATAACATCTTATGACAGGCTGATCGAAGGCAACGAATACCAGTTCCGCGTGATCGCTATCAACAAGGCCGGCCAGAGCAAACCGTCCGAAGCCAGCAAGAACTTCGTGGCCAAGCCGCGGTTCTTAGCTCCCAAGATCGACAGGAGATACCTCCGTGACGTCACACTGTCTGCGGGATCCACGCTCAAGCTGGAGGCCGCTGTCACTGGCGAACCCGCACCGGCTGTTGAATGGAGGTAAATTAATACCTATGTATTAAGTAATGTTATTGATTTTTGCCTTGCTTTTTTAAAGATATTAACAATTTTGCAAATACAAAATCATACTAATAACTAAAGTATAGATAGCAGTGACACAACTGCCTCATTTTTTATTTCTATATTACCAGCTGTGTTGGGTCAGCTTCATTACTAACCTAACCTAACCTAACCCAACAGTTTGTTCTGTCTTAACTATAACAGGCGATATATAAAATGGTACGCTAAATATAGTTGTTGAAGAACCTATTAATATCGCTATTAAAAAGGGGGTTAGTGTTAGAACGGTGAAAATTGTGGGTTATTTATGCATTATGTGTTTTAATACCAAATGAAATAAAAAAGTCCCAAAAATAAAAAAATAAAACCAAGGTGAGCCACCCTAATCACATAAGGGTATAAAAATAGTTTACAACCTTTTTTCAGACCTATTATCCCAGCAAAATTTTATAAAATCGGTCAAGCCTTCACGGAAAAGTTTTATTACAAACACTTTGACACGATAATTTAATAAAAGTTATGATTTTTGTATCTAAACTTCATACAATTTCTTTGGGAACATAATTCACATAAGCAATAATTTACGCAATAGTTTCCACACTCTTCGTAATAAATTTTGCGTAACTTAATTATCATCTTATATCTCAGATACCAGAACATGCCTCTGCGCTCATCGAAGGCGGTGACCATTGAGACACCGGAGTACTTCACGAAGCTGGTGATCAGACCTATTCGCAGAGATGACACCGGCGAATACACGGTCACTGCTGTCAACTCGAGTGGCAAAGACACCGTTACCATCAACGTGCTCGTCACAGACAAGCCCGCCAGCCCTGAAGGTCCTTTGCAGGTAAGATACATAATATCATGGACAAAGTTTTATAGGGCAAATGAACAAAGAGTTAGTTGCAAGTCGTTAACAACATTTACTCGTAGGCACTCGCAGCCATTTGAAGATTCCTAATAATATGTTGTGAATGTTGCCTGTGACTTTGATGTAAAAAGAAAATCTACTTTTATACGGTTTCCATGGCATAGCCAAATCCTTGACCTGCGTAAACGAAGGCACGAACAATTTTTTTTATTATTTTGGAATGTCATGGGTGTATAAGACAAGACACACATTTAGATCATAGGTACTAGATGTTGCCCGCGACTTCGTACGCGCAAGAGAGAATCCCGCGAGAGCCGTATATTTTGTCGCAGTAAAAAGTAGCCTATGTCCTTCCCTGTGGTCTACTCGACATCCGTGCAAAATTTCATCAAAGTCGGTTCAGTAGTTTCGGAGCCTATTCCATGCAAACAAACAAACAAACCTTTCCTCTTTATAATATTAGTATTGATTAATATTTTCGGTATTGACAGATCTCAGACGTACACAAGGACGGCGCGACCCTCAAATGGAAGAGGCCGAAGGACGACGGTGGTGCGCCGATCGAGTACTACCAAGTGGACAAGCTGGACACGGAGACTGGATGCTGGGTACCGTGCGCCCGCTCCGAGGAGCCAAGTGAGTACTTTTTTGTGATAAAAAGTAGCATATATGTGTTAATCCAGGGATACTACTACCATACCAAATATCAAAATCTGTTCAGTAGTTTTTGCGTGAAAGAGTAACAAACACCCATCTATCCCTACAAACTTTCACATTTAAAATAGTAGTATGATGTATTGAAATATTGTTTAAATATAGCAGTAGTCTAACGTAGTGAACTTTATTTCTGAGTGACTTTATCTTTACAATAAAGGAGAGAAAAGTCCCAGAAGTCTGAACTGTGAAGTAATTCGATAAAAAAATTATGTTAATCAATTTCGAAATCAATTTATGGTAATCATTGAGCTAGTGGGCCTAGTAGGAACATTTTACAGTGGCGTAAAAGTACTGTTATCGAGTGAGAATTGTATGAAAATCTGTCAAAATCATGACAGCGGCCATACATATTTCATTCGTTAACGTTCCGTTTATGCCGCTGTCAAATATTCCTGCTAGGTCCCCAGATCGTCCATAAATCTGGTTAGAGCGTTTAAGTTTCATTCAGAAAATAACCTAACCAAGAGCATGTCAGGACATGTCTAAGGACGGTTCCGTAACTATAAACGCGTAATATGCTTTTTTTTTAATTACTCCAAAAGTTACTGTCCGATTTGGTTCACAATAATTTTCCTGAAGAGTTTTTAGCATGATCTATCAGCATGAAAATTTGCAAGTTTCTATCTCGTATAGTTTAAAAATGCTAGGGGGGGGACCAACTTACAAACTACTTTGGAGGCCGATTACTCGAAAATGGTCAACTTTATAAAAAAGTTACGTATGAAACCTTGCCTTTATTTTAAAAGACCTATTCTACAATACCCCACACGTTGGGGTAGAGTGAAAAAATATTTTTCATCCCCACTTCACATGTATGGAGAGCCACCCCTAAAATATAAAATTATTATTTTTTATGATCTCGAAACCGTGATCTATACACAATCTATAACTGCACCAAATTTCATCAATTTATATTCATAATTACAGGAGCTAGAGGCGCGGACAGACAGACAGACAGACAGACAGACAGACAGACGGACAGAGCGAAACTATAAGGGTTCCTTAAGTATTACGGAACCCTAAAAATGCTTCTGTTAATAGTGTTTAAAATCAGTAATACAATTTTATTTTATAAAAATGCGTGAATACAAAAGATTTCAAAACGCAAGAAAGGCTATGACGTACATTTGACAGAACAAATCTTCATACAGTAAAAAGTTACGCCATCTTGGTTTTCACCATTCTTCAAATGTCAGCCATCTTGTTTTCACCATACTTCAAATGTCAAAATGGCCCCTAAAATTTCAAATGTAGGGCCAGTTAACTGGAAACACTTTTTGCCTCAACATGCCCCATAACACTTGTCCTCTCTTCCAGAATGTGACGTGACCGGACTGACTCCGGGCAAGGAGTACAGGTTCCGCGTGTCCGCCGTGAACTCCGAGGGCGAGTCCGAGCCGCTCGTGTCCGAGACCAGTATCGTCGCCAAGAATCCCTTCGATGAACCTGGTGAGAAAAATATAATTATATTAATAGGCAGTCATAGTAACACAATATGATAGAATATGTGAAAACCACAGAATACAGAACAGTGTTCGATTACATTTATACCCAGCGAACTGTAACCAAAACCATGGCGAAACACCGCCTCGCCCGCTCTTTTTACTCTTACACGTACAAAACAAATCGCGTTTTAATGTTACGATAACGTATTTAATATTAATACAAATTAATGAAATAAAAGTTGGGTAAAATATTCCGTTATTCTGTGGCAACATAAGTGTGGATAGCCACTCCAATTTGGAGTAGTCGTGACGGTTTCACTTTCAAGCGGTTGACATTGACGGTTTCTGGATGATTTCTGTATTCTATGGTAAAAACATGCCGTGGCACATCAGTGACTTGAATAAATAATACTTGAATAATCTCTCAACACGCCTAAAGTAGTTTTCACTCCAGAAATAAACTTAAATATTTCTAACTGTAAAAAAATGGCAGAGTCTAAAAGTCTTTAATAGAGCAAAATCAATTTTCATATACTAATCCAATTTTTTGGGTAACAGGTGCACCAGGTACACCATCAGTCACCGACTGGGACAAAGATCACGTTGACCTCAAATGGAGCCCACCTCGCGAAGACGGTGGTGCCCCTATCGAGGGCTACATCGTTGAGAAGAAAGACAAGTTTGGCAATTGGGAGAAGGCACTCGAAGTGCCCGCCGATAAGACCACGTGCACAGTGCCGGACCTCATCGAGGGACAGACTTATGAGTTCCGGTTCGTAACTATTACTGATGGTCCGATTCATATTGAGTAACGTAAGGTGCAAACATACTTATAATATATTGCATTTGCGTAATCAAAATAATATTATTGTTTTCGTTAAAAACAACGCCCACTTAAGACAGTATATTATAAGGTCTCCAAAAATCAATTACGGATACTTCAGGCACATGATCCACTGCTTATGTAAAGACGTTTAGGCAGAAAAATAATTGTCATTCTCGAACTAAAAAAAAACATCTCATGTTACATGACTCTCCGCAAAACGCAAAATCACCCATATAAAGATTTTTTTTTCCACGTGACAATTATTTTTCTGCTTAAACGTCTTTACATAAGCAGCAGATCACATACCCGAAGTATCCGTAATTGATTTTACCAAACCTTATATTATTATTAATTATTTATGTTTTTCGTTCGTTTCGTTCTTTTGATAGTAACAACAAAAGGTACTTTTTACATTTTACATCAATTTGTGTAAAATGGCCAAAATCATTCAATTATTCTCAAATTGCCAAGATATTTTTATGATTGCTTTATTCCATATTTCCAGCGTGAGAGCGGTAAACAAAGCTGGTCCTGGTGAGCCAAGTGACAGCACACACCCGATTGTTGCCAAGCCCAGAAACATGGCGCCGAAGATCGACAGAACAAACCTTATCGATATCAAGATCAAGGTTGGCCAGAAATTCGGATTCGATGTCAAGGTAAGAATTGTTCTAATCTAGGGGTAATTAAGAAACTTGTGAAAAGTTTAACTTATTGTTAGAGCAGCGTCAAGAATATTAAAAAGTATTTAATAGTTGTGCAACAAGAGATCAAAGTTGTTTTATGTTTCGAGTGCTGATTTTGAGTCCCGAGCAAGCGAAGGATTCTATAATTGATTTCTCGAGCGTAGCGAGTGATTCAAAGTTAGAATCCTGAGCGTAGTGAGGGACTCAACAGCACGAGATACAAAAAACTTTGCTCTCGTGTAGCACACATACCTTTTCACCTCAGCAGTGAGAACACATATTACAGTAGACATAGAAATGACCAGGAATAGTATTTCAATCTATTCCTGTTCATTTTTTAATATCAATCAAAATCATGCTAAACATTTCAAAAGTTACAATTATTAGAGGTACAATTATTGAAAGTAATTGGTTTTTCTTATCTATTTATTAAATATTATTCTAATTATTAAAGGATTCGAAATTCGAATGTTTCAAATTTTTGGCGGAACAATGTCAATTTGTGGCACTAAAGATTGAAAAATTAAAAAGCTACTTTGACCCACGTTCGAATCAAAATCGCGTTTTGTTCACTGTTGTCTCGCAGCAAAAGCGGCATGATTGAGCTGCTGCAGCTGAGGTGAAAAAAATTAAATGGCGTTCACAGATATAAAACGTTTCTTTTACATTACAGGTTTCTGGTGAACCAATGCCCGAGACCAAATGGTATCTGGGTAAGAAGGAGGTCAAGTCTGGTGGTGAGATGAAGGTTCAGCACACGGACTACAATACCAAACTGAACTGCAAGGCCGCTACCCGCGCCGACAGTGGCCGATACACCATCACAGCCGAGAACAGCAACGGCAAAGACGTGGCCGAAGTGGAAGTCATCGTTCTCAGTGTACCTAGCCCACCTGGAGGCCCATTGAAGGTTGGTACTATTTGTATACTTATATAATTATCTTATAATATAAAAGTAAATCGCTGAATATTTTGCTAAGTGCAAATCTCGAGAGCAGCTGAACCGATTTCGCTAATTATTTTTTGAGAATATTCCTTGAAGTACGAGGATCGTTCTTACCGAGAGAAAAATTTAAAAAATTGCCTGAAAAAGTCTAAAAACAACACTTTTCTATACTCCCATACAAACGATTCGTAATAAATAATAATACTTAAAAGTCAATTTGAACTTTAATACCACAAAGTTCAAGTGGAGTTGAGATTAAGAACCTCAGGGGTTAGACGGGTCTGGATAAGTTTTGAGGGTGCAAAAATTCTAAAGTCTTTTATTTTTTGCATATAGTTTCCGGACCTTCTTCTTAGTCTAAAATTTGATTTTGTGCCATTTTGGATGGCTGCGTTTGTAGCAATTTAGGTTTTTGTGTCTTTCATGGATATTGGCCCAAAAGTAAATTATAGCTAAAAAATTTACTTTCACGATATTAGGGAAAGAGTAACCGATGCACATATGCAGTTTGAGTCGTATCCAACCAGGGGTTTCCTGGTATTCGGCTACTATATAAAACATGGTCCTACCAGGCCCACAAATATTCTAATGTCTGACAAATGTTAAAAAACTGTTCAGAGTATTAATATCTGAGTCTGTAAGAAAGATGTGCCACATTCAGCAATTTCGTATAAAGATATTCCATTTTTTTTCCTTAAACTCGCTATAAAAACTACTAATGAAACTTTTAGTTAGTAGAGTTCATATCTATATGATGATTATGGTGTTACAAAACACTTTCTATAAGTTTAATCATGTTTATCCGCGGGATTTTTTATTAGAATGTAAAAAAACAACTTTTTATCATGTATCAATGGCGAATACGGGGTGCGGGCCTCCTGCCACGCGGGGAGGGGACCAAGTTTCATATTAATTACGACAAAATGAAATGACAATTTATGTGACAACTTGACAAGTAATAATGTTCTAAATGCGAAATTTATAATTTCAACTTTAAATTTATTTCATGTTTAATGATGCCAAGACGAGACCATAATATTATGACTCGCCAGTAAAAAATATCTTCAGATCTCGTCTAGAACCTTCTGACTCCACTCTACGTTCTCTAACTCTATAAAGCTTGAATTTACAAACTCGTAAAGTAGAAAATAGGCTTGAGATAAAAAATATTTTAGTCACTGTTCGTAGCTTTTCTGTTAGAGAACACAATGTTCTGTCACAACGACGACGCTCGAATATTGCTAGTGTGGGGTGTGCCTTATACAAAAGCTCATGAAGTAATGAAACGCTCAAGCTATGCATTTTGACTCATTATAAGGATCGCGCTAGCTGTTTTTTAGTGGGAAGTGGAAAAATTCTAATGTTGCTGAATTTTTTCTGTACCTATATGTAGTTGATAGAGTAGTCCCTAGGGAGTTAATAATTAAGTTTTGTGCCATGTCTGCCTATTGCCTTTTCAGCAATTAGATTATTTGTGGTTAATTTTTCCGTGGCTGCGTAACGTGAGACTTTAAAAAAATAAAAAGTCAAGGAGTGTTCCCAAAAAGGCAAGCAAAGTTTAAAATTGATGTAATTGGGTACACGACTACATCTAAAATATTTAGTTTCATTAATATACTCAGAAAATTTGAGGCATTACTACTTCGTAAATGTAAAAAATCATAATATTTTATTTATAGTTTAATAATTAGATACATCTAAAAAGTAAAAAAAAAAAATATTTTTTTTTTTTTGCTAAATTGGTAAACAAAACCTACATCATTAGTTTACTTACATCATATACAAAAACTTTTATTATTATATGTATGAACTTAAACGCACAAATATCGGAGATATCTACAAATATGTTTCTGCGGCCGTATACTTCATACACTTTAACATGGACGTGACGTCATAGCTACGTACGACTTTAGTATGGAGCGTTTTCACGGGACTTGCGAAATTTTGTAAACAAATCGCTGTACCTTTAAAAATATTGACCTTTGATATACGGTTTCTTCTGAGAAGTTACTCATATTTAAGAGGACTATTCATTTATGCAATAAAAAAAATTCAGTCGTCTAGCCTATTCAAAGGTCAGTTATACAAAAAACAAAATAACTTAAAGATACAAAAAATCATAGCTTCTAATACTACTTACTGTACCTACGCGGGCGGAGCTGCGGGTATCAGCTAGTTTTAACATAAAACTAACAAGCAATAATAAATAAATAAAAATTCAAAAATAAAAAACCTTTTATTTCCAGTTTCACAAATTAATGCTTTTTATAATACTAAATAAAAATTATAATAAAATTACAAATTAAATTAAGACTAACGTTAGGTATTATAAATCAATTATTTTATAAGACTAACATTATTATAAATTAATGCTAAACATAGTAAACATATATCGAAAAGCAGTACAAGGATCGGTCCACATTCGTACGTAGTGCTCTGATGTTTCACTAGGCTCGACTTGGCGGGGCCCTGCCGTGCCCCTAGATATAAAATTGTCAACGGGATGAATAACAATATATACAAATATTATTTTGTTGGTTTGTAAAATGTATTTAATTATATAAATTATTACAATCAATTAATAACCTAATAAATAAGTCCTTAACCACGAGTATTAGAAACATGTATTCAGCAACCTACGTATAAAATTCAAGCGTTGAAATAATTTATTTATTTTTTATTAAATAATACTATTTAAACAATAAATATGATGTAGCTGAAGAGACTATTCGGTTAAACAACTAATTTCAAGAACTAAAATTAGGTATTTGAAATTGTAATTTTTTTGGTGTTAGATAACCGAAGTTTCATGTGGAAGCCTATCGGATATCAATTTTTATTGTGCATTTATGTATTGTATAAAATCAGGCGACAATTACATTCAGCTTCATCATTCGTGCTACGCAAACAAAGTTGCGGGCAAAAGCAAGTTTAAATTTTGTAATCGCTGTAAAATTATGCGAAATATAAAATTTTTGAAATACGTAGTCGAATTAATGACATTTTATCACACACATTTACGTATATGTTTATGTGTAATGTGTATGTTGTAGTGCGAATATTCCACAATACTTCGATCGCATATAATAATAATATTATTTTTTTATTTAAACCCTCCATGAAAAAGGCACAAACTTGGAATATAGATTCTTTATGACTTAATAATATTGAATACGTGAACTTTATTTAACGATTATGTGTTTTTGGAGCGCTTTTAGCTTAGGGAAACTAAAAAACCTAATTTCTCGAATCGCAGTCGCTTAATGTGGCACAAAATTTGGAATTAGGCCTATTTTAGTGGTCTTAAACAGAAAATTGTCGTTTATCACACTTTAGAATTTTTGCCGGTACTGTTTTCAAAAAATGACCCTGAGTCATTTTTTACTGGACGAAAACGACGCAAATTAAGTCTCCATACTCTGGAAGCTGTCCCAGTTAAGATACCATTAATATTTTAAACTTTAAATCAATATTGCCACTTTTATATCCATATAAAAAAATCAACCACAAATAATGGAATTGCTGAAAACGCAGTGGGCAGAAATGGCACAAAACTTAATGATAAGCTCCCCAGGGACTACTTTATCAACACACAAAAATTCAGCGACTTTAGAATTTTTTCCACTAACCACCTCGAATACGCCTAGCGCGACCCGTCTAGGTTCCGAGAAGGCAAAACAATTGAGTGACGTAAGTATCGTATAAATAGATGTCAATGTTTGTCATTGTGATTTTTATTGATTATTTTTATAAAAAAAAAAACACTAAAAAATTAAAGAAGGCGGTACGTAGGTGCGGGGTCAGCTAGTAGTGTATAAAAATACAATACTACAAGCAACAACAACTCGTGGTCTATCACAGTAGGTACATTTATTTATCGCCCTATTGTCGAAATTCGCCCATAATAATTAAGATTTAAACTTAACTTTCAAGTTCAAATTAAAAAAAATATGGAAATATTGTGACAGATTGACAAACGTCAACATGTACAGTGCCACCAACACTGTTACTACGGAGCCAAATATAAAAAGAAGAAGAAGAACTTATCTGTTCAGTAGCCGGGGTCAGTAGTGTCGCGTTTAGTGTTGCTAAATCGCGCATCACTTTTTAGTGGTTTCGGCATGATAATGATACTTTTAACAATAAAATAAGACTTAAAACACACAGAGCACTCGCACCTTCAAAAACTGACAGCGAATGACATTTCACAAAATGGCAGCTGTAGTTCCAATTTTGTCTACTGAACAGATAAGTTGGTCGCACTGTAACAAAATTGTATCTATCAAACGTAGCGTGTGTTCATAATCTGAGCTAGTGAGTGTTGTTGTTATTATTGTAATTTTATGTATTTGTAAGCATAGTGCTTAAAAAATATCAGCTATTTGCATACCTTCCTTGACGTAAAATTTAACAGTGCCAAATATCATACTCCTCATTTCGTACAATTCTCGTAAAACTGTACTGAAAGTTTTTGCTTCATGTATTAAGAAAATAATTGATATTTTAATCTCCTTTAATTTTTTAAGGTGGAACTGAGAATGATTTTTTTTCCAAAGCATCATCTAGTATACGAAAAATAAACTAATTTAAAAAATATAAAAAAAAAACCGTGTTAATATGAAACCCGTGTTAAGAAATATGTTCCATTATTAGAATATATTTTATTTTCTTCAATAGTATTCATTCAATAATCGGTGTGCTCGTTTTTTTCCTTTCAGTTTTTTATTATTATTTACGTAGTTTGGTTCACTTTTTACGCAGTCGGGTTTTATTATTTTTTAAATTAGTTTATTTTTATTTAATACTTTTTAGTTATGAGTACCTACCTAGGTAGCTTTTTACCATACTGGTTGAAGTTGGAGATGGGCGACCGTGTCAGACATTAGATACTTTCGGTAGTGCAATATACCTACTAGATACTTTAATATATATATCCATCCACAGTATAAATGTCTTTTCATAGTAAATTTCTACTGTCTAAAAACCTATATGTGAGAATGGTTGTTATGCAACTTTAAATCAATATAGATCCTAAACGGTCAGTCGAATCGAAAAATGTTGAGAGAAAACTAAAAATGATTTTTAAATACCTATTTAACGATACCTCACTTGATTTGTTTGTTTGTTGACTTTCATTTTTTCATTTCCATAATATGGCGTCCAGAAGTCGCCATGTTGAATTTTCACTAACGTCATGTCTTTAGTAACACTCGCCGGACTAATCGATTGACGTATGAATCATAAAAATCAGCCCAGGCGTTTGGTCTGTATAGTGCTTCAAAGGAACATACAAACATACATACATACATAAGCTGATAAACACATTACCACTCCTTTGCGTCGCGCAGTCAGGTAAAAAAAAACAGATATTTTGCAGCTAAATTATTTACACATAATTTCATTCGACAGGTCTCGGATGTGCACGCGAATGGTGCGAAGCTATCGTGGAACCCACCTGCGGACGACGGTGGTCAACCAATAGAGAAGTACATCGTCGAGCGTATGGATGAGGCTACGGGCCGCTGGGTCACTGCCGGTGAAACCGACGGGCCTCAGACACAGCTTGCAGTCGATGGTCTGCAGCCTGGACACAAATACAAGTTCCGAGTCAGGGCTGTCAACAGGTATATTTTATTAAATAAATAAATAACTATAATTTGAAATAATTCTATAAGAGCATAATTTTCTTCAGCAACCCATATTTATTGTATACATTGTGATATAGAATGTATTTGACTAAAATTACTGTTATTTTAGACAAGGAAAATCCGACCCACTCACGACTCCACACGCTACGGAAGCGAAGAATCCATTCGACGTCGCTGGCAAACCTGGCACTCCCAAGATCAAGGACTTCGACCGTGATTTCGTGGAGTTGGAATGGACACGACCCAGCACAGATGGTGGAGCACCAATCACTGGATACGTCATCGAAAAGAAAGATCGTTTTGCTCCGGACTGGGAGGAATGTGCACAGGTAAATGAATTATTTTGAAATAATATGTATAGTATTTATTTTTAAATATAGTAATTTCATGTATTAAAATTCTGCCTTAAATGCTTTGTAAAATATTTAGATATCCATTTTTTTATTTTGCAGATTGAAGGTGATGTTACAACTGGAAAAGTACCTGACCTCATTGAAGGCAACACTTACGAGTTCCGTGTACGTGCTGTGAATAAGGCAGGCAAGGGAGAACCAAGTGATGGAACAGCACCACATGTAGCGAGACCTAAGAACTTGGCTCCTAAGATTGACAGAAACTTCATGTTCGATATTAAAATTAAGGTCGGACAAAACTTCGAGCTTGATGTACCAGTTATTGGTGAGCCTACACCTACCAAAGAATGGCATCATGGTGATAACTTTGTTATTAACACAGATAGAATTAAAGTGATCAACGATGATCACACATCTAAAATCAGAGTTATCGACGCAAAACGCTCAGATACTGGTAACTACACATTGAAAGCGAAGAACATAAATGGCACAGATTCTGCTACTGTGAAAATCTTAGTCATGGATGTGCCGTTAGCTCCAGAAGGCCCGTTACGAGCAGATGACATCACTAAATCCGGATGTACGCTCAGATGGAGACCACCTAAGGACGATGGGGGCTGCGAAATCACTCATTATGTAGTTGAAAAAATGGACCAAGACAACTTACGCTGGATTCCAGCTGGAGAAGTACAGGGCTGTCACATGAGAGTTGATCACCTAATTGAAGGTCACGACTACAACTTCCGTGTCCGTGCAGTTAACAGGCAAGGAGAATCTCAGAACCTCGTCGGAACGGAACCTATTACAGCCAAAGACCCGTACGGTACACCAGACAAACCCGGTACACCAGTCGTCAAAGATTGGGATAAAGATCATATGGATATTGAATGGGTTCCACCAAAGAAAGATGGTGGATCACCTATTACAGGATATGTTGTCGAAGTTAGGAAACGGTATGGACCATGGGAACTTGCTGCAACTGTACCTGGAAACAAGACCACCGCTACTATCCCTGGATTACAAGAAGGAGAAGAGTATGAATTCAGAGTTATCGCTGTTAATAAAGCTGGTAATGGAGAGCCTAGTGATGCCTCAACACCACAAGTGGCTAAGGCCAGATTCTGTGCACCTTACTTTGACAAACTTCTCCTCGCTGATAAAACTGTTAAAGCAGGACAAAGGATCCAATATGAGATCCCAATAGAGGCCTCACCAAAGCCAACTGTCGAATGGCAGATCAATGGCAAACTTGTACATCCTTCTGACAGAATTGACATACAGATTCTTCACAATAGGGTTATTTTAGACATTCCATTCTCCGTTCGTTCTGACGGTGGTGTATATAAATTAACTATAAAGAATGACTTAGGAGTTTGTTCAGCGACTGCTCAAGTTACTGTTCTGGACAAACCATCAAGGCCAGAGAAGCCTCTTGTTGTATCTGATGTTACAAAAGATTCATGTTCCTTATCATGGAAGGTACCACTGGATGATGGAGGATCTCCCATTCTTCACTACGTTATTGAGAAGATGGATCTGTCTCGTGGCACCTGGTCGGACGCTGGTATGAGTACATTCCTGTCCCATCAAGTTACCAAACTTATTCATATGAAGGAATATTTATTCAGAGTAAGTGCGGTTAATGCAATTGGCCAATCTGAACCATTAGAATTAGACCGCGCTATTGTAGCCAAGAATGAATATGATAACCCAACGCCACCTGGTAAACCTCAAGCAACGGATTGGAGCAAAAACCACGTAGACTTAGAATGGACCCCACCAAAATCAGATGGTGGAGCACCAATCACTGGGTACATTGTACAAAAGAAAGAAAAGGGAAGTCCATACTGGGTCAATGCCGCTCATGTGCCTCCAAATAAGACTAAAGCTACAGTTCCTGATCTTACAGAAGGCCAAGACTATGAATTCCGTGTCATAGCTGTAAACCAAGCTGGACAGTCCGAACCCAGTGAGCCATCTGATATCATTACAGCTAAAGACAGATTTGTGGCACCTAAGATTCTTACTCCTCTTAACGAGATTCGTATCAAAGCTGGACTTATTTTCCATATTGATATCAATTTCATTGGCGAACCTATTCCAGAAGTTAAATGGACTTGTGATGGTAAACAAGTTGTAACGAACGAAAGAACTACCGTTACCTCTGTTGGTCACCATACTATTGTACACACAGTTAACTGCAAGAGGTCAGATGCTGGTAAATATCATCTCTCGCTAAAGAATGATTCTGGCTCAGATGAGGGCAGCTTTGAACTTATTGTACTGGATGTACCTGGACCACCGCAGCCGCTATTCGAATACGAAGAAATTACAGCGCAGTCGGTTACATTATCATGGAAACCGCCGAAAGACAATGGCGGTAGTGAACTCACTGCATACGTTATTGAAAAGCGTGATTTGACGCATGGAGGTGGCTGGGTGCCTGCCGTTACATACATTAACCCGAAATATAACCATGCTACTGTTCCTCGACTTAGTGAGGGAACCAAGTATGAATTCAGGGTATTTGCTGAAAATCTGCAGGGTCGTTCTGAGCCCTTAGTAACAGATAGGGCTATTATAGCCAAAAATCAATACACTGTACCTGGCAAGCCTGGAAAACCAGAGCTTCTATCTGCTGATAAAGATCACATCAAAATCAGATGGTCACCACCTATTTCAAATGGTGGATCTAACATTCTTGGTTATGATGTTGAAAGAAGGGACAAAGCTACAGGCCGCTGGATTAAACTTAATAGAGATCCAGTCAGAAATAGCGAATATAATGATGACAGAGTACAGGAAGGCCATCAGTATGAATACCGGGTATCGGCTGTTAACGCTGCTGGAGCTGGTCAACCTTCGGATGAATCCAATGTATTTATCGCAAGACCAATGAAAGAGAAACCTAAACTGTACCTAGATCACTTAATAGGACGCAAGATTAAGGTCAGAGCTGGTGAACCCATAAACATTAACATTCCAATTACTGGAGCACCAACGCCAACGATATCATGGACTAAGGGGTCTATTCCAATTGTTCCTTCACACAGGATATCTGCTGAAACTAAAGCGGAAGAAACTAAATTAAGTATTGAAAAATCAACAAGGGATGATGCTGGAAAATACACAATTTCTGCATCGAATGAATATGGAAAAGATTCTGCGGATATTGAAGTTATTGTAGTAGATAAACCTGGCATTCCTAAAGGTCCTCTTGTTTGCACTCCAGTTACACATGACGTCATAAGTCTTTCATGGCAACCACCTACCGATGACGGCGGCAGTGAAATCACCGGCTATGTGGTTGAGGTTGCTGAATTTGGAGTTAATGATTGGCGTACTGTTGCTGGATTCTGTCCCAAGTGCTCATATAACGTTAAAAATCTTACCGAAGGCAAAAAGTATGTATTTAGAGTACGAGCTGAAAACTTGTATGGTGTTTCAGAACCTCTAGAAAGTAAGTCTATTATAGCTAAATCGCCATTTGATCCACCAGATGCGCCTGATACACCTAAGATTACTGGATATAGTTCAAACAGCTGCTCTCTTGAGTGGCATCCACCAGCTAACTGTGGTGGTAAGCCAATTACAGGATATTATGTTGAAAAGAGAGAGCGTGGTGGTGAATGGGTAAAGGTTAACAATTATCCAACACCAAACACATGCTATACAGTCCAAGACTTAAGAGAAGGTAACCGCTACGAATTCCGTGTCATTGCTGTCAATGAAGCGGGACCGGGTAAACCCAGTAAGCCCACTGAACCAATTACAGCAGAGACTCAGAGACTTAAGCCAAGCTCACCTGAAGCGCCTAAGCCCGATAGAGTTACGAAGGACTCTGTTACGTTATCTTGGAGACCACCTAAGAGCGACGGTGGATCTAAGATCAAAGGCTATATTATCCAACAGAAGGGCAAAGGTGATAAGGATTGGAAAGATGTCAATGATGTACCTGTACCAAATCTCGTTCACACTGTACCTAAACTTAAAGAAGGTGAAGAATATCAATTCAGAGTAATTGCGGTTAACGAAGTTGGCAGATCTGAACCCAGTAAACCAACTGGTGACATAAAGATTGGTGAACAGCCAAACAAACCTTGCATGGACCTTGGTGGAGTACGAGATATTACAGTAAGGGCAGGAGAAGATTTCTCAATACATGTACCTTACACTGGCTTCCCACAACCAACTGCTTCTTGGTTTGCGGAGGACAATCTTCTTGATGTCGATGGTGACTCAAGAATACACCAGAAGATTACACCAGAGTCTGCATCTCTGGTCGTCAAGAATGCCAAGAGGTCAGATGGTGGTCAGTATAGATTACAATTACGTAATCCATCAGGTTATGACACAGCTACTATCAACGTACGTGTACTCGACAGACCCGGAAAACCAGAGAACTTACGCGCAGATGAGTTTGAAGGCGAAGCTCTCACACTATACTGGAACCCACCAAAAGATAACGGTGGTGGAGAAATCACAAATTATGTTGTTGAAAAGCGAGAAGCTCGTGCGCCTACTTGGACTAAAGTGTCTGGTTATGTTACAACGCCATTCTTACGCGTAAAGAACTTGTCTGTTGGCAAGAGTTACGAGTTCAGAGTAATGGCCGAAAATCAATATGGTCAATCAGAACCAGCTCAGACAACCGAGCCGATCAAAGCTAGACATCCATTCGACCCTCCCGGTGCACCTGGTATTCCACGCTCTGTTGAAACTACGGAATCGTCGATCACTGTTACATGGTCAAAACCACGTCACGATGGCGGTTCACCTATCACAGGCTATATTCTTGAAAAAAGACTGATCACTGAAGATAAGTGGACCAAAGCGTCACACGCACACATTCCAGATACATCATACAAAGTGACGGGTCTAATTGAGAACCATGAATACGAATTCCGTGTGTCTGCTGTCAACGCAGCGGGACAGGGACCGTGGTCACAGAGCTCAGACGCGATCAGAGCGTGTGCGCCACCTAACGCTCCCCGTATCACGAGTGATCTCAGTCTTAGAGACATTACAGTTATTGCTGGAGAAGAAATCAAGATTACAGTACCTTTCACCGGAAACCCAATACCAAAGGTAAGATGGCTTGCTTTTAGTGGCTTGTAAATACATTGTCATGTATAAGCAATGATAACCTTGAGCTACAATATCTTTGGAATATTTTACAGGTTTCATGGATGGTTAACAATGAAGAGGTGTTCCCTGATCACAGAATTCGTTTTGTAACATCTGAAATTAACACAGTGTTCCACAACTCTTCTGCGAAGCGTTCAGATACTGGTTCATACACTGTACAGCTTATCAATAGCGAAGGCTCTGACAGCGGTACTTGCAGAGTAAGTTTATCATTTTATATCCATCACATTCGCCGTTACAAATTTTGAAACAGAAATCATGCGGATACGTGATTTACCAATTTAAACATTTTAGGTACTGGTTGTGGACAGACCTTCACCACCAGTTGGACCTCTTGATGCCTCAGACATCACTCCAGACACATGCACATTATCATGGAAACCGCCTCTTGATGACGGTGGATCTCCAATTACAAACTATATCGTCGAGAAAATGGATAACGTTGGAGTAAGTAGTGGTTTATTTATTCTCGAATTGATAATGACCATTGAGAGCCGCTTCGCTACGTTGAATGTAAGAGGAAGAATAGATGGTAAGAATGAAAATGGACGAAGCGAAACAACTATGTAAGGATCGTAGCGGAGTGGAAAGAAGTGGTCTCTGCCTACCCCTATAGGAAAAATGCGTGATTATATGTACATACATACATACATATACCTTTTTCCCGTAAAGGGGTAGGCAGAGACCACTTTTTGCCACTTGCTACGATCCTTACATACTCGTTTCGCTTCGTTCACTTTTATTCTTACCATCCATTCCTCCTCTTACATTCAACGTAGCGAAGCGGCTCTCCACGGTCCGCTTTTCACATCCGCAAGAAACGAGACGTGATGGGTGGTGAACCACATCGCCGCCATTTTGGATAATTTAATTATTTTTATGATTATCCGTTGCATTTCCACGGATTGGTGGGGAGGGTAGGAATAGGGAAAGGGAAGGATAGGTGCTGTGGAAGGGAAGATTGGTAAGTTAGAGTGGGAAATAGGAGATGTAGGATATTACCGCCCAGGAGGGTAAGGGATAGGACAGTAATAGCTAGGGTAGCCGGGGTCGCATACCCGTATACTATACCACAACTACCGGACAGGTAAGTTGGGATGAGTATGATATGTATGTATGTATGAATTCATAATTGTATGTCAGCGATTGTGCTAATTGTTTTTTATTATATTTGTTATTCCAGGTATGGTCAAAGATATCATCATTTGTCCGCAACTGCCACTACAATGTGATGGGTCTAGAGCCAAACCGCAAATACACGTTCCGCGTCCGAGCTGAGAACCAATATGGCGTTTCTGAGCCACTCGCCATGGATGACTATATCACTGCCAAGGTAAATAGCGATGTTCTACTTTGTAACTTGTTAATTTTTCGGCCTTTATTGAAGTCCGGAAAATTAACTGCAAGATACCTCTTCTTCACAAACACATTGTTTTATCATAAATGTTTAATTTCAAATCGTCGTCAAACCTTCAATATATTTATCGTTGTCATTATTAATGTCTCCTTCTCGTTACAGTTCCCATTCACTGTACCCGATCCACCGGGTCCACCACGTGTGACGGAATGGGACGGCTCCTCAGCGACTGTTATCTGGGACCGCCCAAGGTCAGACGGCGGCGCCCGTATCCAAGGCTACAAGGTTGAGTTCAGAGACGTCGCCGACGGCATCTGGAACACAGCCGATTACCTTGTCAAAGACTGTAATTACCAGGTAAGTTCTTGAAATTAATAGTATATTAGTGAACACGTTAACTACCTTTGTTTTAAACACTTACGGATTGTCTCGCGGTGCACTTTCCAGCAGCCATGGTCACGGGAGGACTTGTCAACTCACTACAGTCCTCCCGTCCCATGTTTAAAACAATAGGGAATATGCATAAATTATAAAAATAGCTTAAAATATAATAATATGATACTAGACTGAAAAATAAAGGAAATGGCGAAAAAAAATTAAATATCTGTTGACAAATGAGCAAGATACGAGCGGTCAAAGTTTGTAATCTATCTCTTTCTAGCAAAACGAAATTTAGTATGAACTTTCTATGAAAGTCGTGTTATGTGACGTCACGGTACACGTCCGATCTCTCTGTCTAATAGACTACTTTAAACGTTCATATCTTCTTATTTTTAATGATACCAAAAAACTGATTTTACCATACGGTTTACCAAACAAGATAGATCTATATGAAAAAATAAAAAAAATACGTGCATATTCCCTATTAATAATATTCGTGTAAACGTAATAAATCAATATGTTAATTACCTTTTAAGATTTAAAATTGTGAGGATAAATAAAATAAATGTACGAGTATTATTATTACATTATATGCACGATGTAGTTTTACTCGAAAATAATATTAAAACATTGCCAATTATGATCATGAGTTAAAAAATTATGATCCGCAGTTCAAAGTTTATTAAGTATTACAATAATGTTTAGGCATACAACTTGGAGCCGGGTCACACGTACGAGTTCCGCGTGCGCGCGAAGAACGCGGCCGGCTTCAGTACGTACTCGCGCAACTCCGCGCCGTTCGCCGTGCGCGGTCGTGCGGGTCCGCCGTCCGCGCCGCGCTCGCCGCGCGTGCTGCGCGTCGGACGCAACTACGTCGACGTAGCTTGGGATGCGCCGGCTAGCGATGGAGGTAAATACATCGTCACTTCCTACTGTAAATCTAAATGTGAAAGTTTGCGGATGGATGTTTGTAACTCTTTCACGCCAAAAGTATGGCACCGATTTTGATAAAATTTGATATGGTAGTAATTTTATCCCGAACAAGTGCAGTGTTTCGTGGGATACTGTATATTATGTGGTCATACCTGGGATAAGCCAGTCCTGCCAGGAAGAGATTGATTGATTGGTATATATATTTACCTCAACGGATGGACTACCAGTGTTTGTCTTAAAAAGATCCTGTATGTTAAGGTGGTTCGTTTCCTATACAAAAATACAATGGACATTAATTAGGTAATTTCATACATTACTACATAAATTTATATGCACATCTATTTATTTTGCAATACAATTGTCGCAAAATACATTTAAAATACTTTATTTCACACAGAAGTCACATTTTTATTGAATTTTCGACAAAAAGTGACATTTGTAACTAATGTCACTTTTTGTCGAAAATTCAATAAAAATGTGACTTCTGTGTAAAATAAAGTATTTTAAATGTATTTTGCGACAATTGTATTGCAAAATAAATAGATGTGCATATAAATTTATGTAGTAATGTATGAAATTACTTAATTAATGTCCATTGTATTTTTGTATAGGAAACGAACCACCTTAAGCATTTACGAAAAACTTCTTAGATTTAATGTTACATTATGCCCAACCTTTCCAGGTTCCCGTATCACCGGCTACATAATCGAGCGGCGAGAGCTGAGTAGCTCCGTATGGGTGAAGACCAACGACTATAACGTCATGGACACCACCTTCACCGCACTTAACCTCAGTGAGAAGGCGGACTTCGAGTTCCGCATAATCGCTGTTAACTCTGCTGGTACGTAGGCAATATTATTATATATATCATAATTAAATACGATATTGTGGTTTTACATGACGAGAAATGGGGGATAGAAATAAATGAAGACAATATTGTACGATACGTCAAGTGACGTTATGATAATGATAATATAATTATCATCCAGACAGTATAAATTACACATATAAATTATTGCAGGCAAATCGGAGCCATCCATGTGCACAACGCCTGTACGCACCGGAGAAGAAGTAGGAGGCACACGACCGGAATGGCTGAAACAGTTGCCAATACACGTAACAGCGCCTCTGGGACGCCCGACGGTATTGGAGTGTGTGGCATCAGGCAACCCAGTACCGACCGGTCGCTGGTTGCGCAACGGCCGCGAGGTTACCCTGGGAACCAGGTTCATCGCGGAATCACGAGAGGGTACACTAAGACTGAATATTACGGAAACTACGGACGCCGACGAAGGCGACTACACGTGCGAGGCTAGCAACAGCCTGGGACACATTACAACCACAACGCATCTCAAGATCGGAAGTGAGTATAGAGTAGCCTAACAAAATAAGCCTACATAGCCCTTATTCCCTGAAATTTATAAATGTGACCTTGAAGTTCCATTGTACAAAATGGTCTCTGTATTTCTTTCCCTGAAATTTATAAATGTGACCTTGAAGTTCCATTGTACAAAATGGTCTCTGTATTTCTTTCCCTGAAATTTATAAATGTGACCCTGAATTTTCATTGTACAAAATGGTCTCTGTATTTCTTTCCCTGAAATTTATAAATGTAACCCTGAAGTTCCATTGTACAAAATGGTCTCTGTATTTCTTTCTCTGAAATTTATAAATGTGACCCTTGAAGTTCCATTGTACAAAATGGTATCTGTATTTCTTTCCCTGAAATGTATAAATGTGACCCTGAAGTTCCATTGTACAAAATGGTCTCTGTATTTCTTTTACAAACGCTCATTTAAAATTGTATGGTGGATTATAAAACCACGTCACTTTACAATGTGGATTTAAAATAATTATGTCGGATTATAAAACAACGCCATTTTACAGACCCACCGCGCATCGTTCGCATGCCAGGCGATTTACACCTGCCAGAGCACGACAACACCAAGCTCAAGATTCTCTACACGGGAGACCAGCCCGCCGACGTGGTGCTCACTAAGGATGGCCACAAGGTGTCCGAGTCACCGCATCTCAAATACACCGTGTTCGATGATTACATCCTTATCTTCATCAAGGACATCACTAAGGATGATATGGGTAAATTTATCTATTTTTTTAATTAGTACTAACTCAAACTGAAAGATCAACGAACAAAATACATGTTCTAGAGTTTTTCTGTAATAAATAGAAAACTTGAATATTTTGGATTCCATTCATCTCCTGCAATTTGTAAGACTATCAAAGTAACTTATTTTACTTTATTTTAAATACAATGCATACGATACTACAATCTACATTCAACGTTTTTCAGGTACATACAAACTGACAATCAAGAACAGCTCTGGCGAAGTATCAGACACATTCTCAGTGACAGTCACTGGCCTGCCCGGGCCCCCACAAGGTCCATTGGAAGCCACCGACATCACCAAGCACACTTGCACGTTGGCCTGGAAACCACCTACATACGATGGTGGACTCCCAATCACCCACTACGTGGTGGAGAGGAAAGATATATCAGGAACGACCTGGATCACCATTGCTTCATCAGTTCGGGATACCAAGTACACCGTGCTTGGCCTCACCGAAGGTCAAGAATACAACTTCAGGGTCCATGCTGCCAATGACAATGGTATTGGACCTGGCCTCGAAGGAGTTAATCCAGTCAAGGTAAATATTTATTTATGTCTACAGTACTCTCATTTTTTTTCAACCTTTGATTCTACCTTATTTTATAAGGGAGTCAACTCATTCTTACGACACAACTAAACCACTTTCTGAGTCAAACATTAATGATTGACAGTAATTTTATTCTCATTTCAGGCCAAAGCACCATTCGATCCACCTTCGGCGCCTGGTATACCGAATATCCTGGAGGTCGGAGGTCACTTCGTGCACCTCGAATGGGCCAAGCCCGAGAACGATGGAGGTGCTAGAGTACAAGGTGAAGAATATAAAATATTTTGAGAATGAAGATTATAAATATTGCTTGTAATGATTTCCCTGATAATAATAATAACTCTCCACACCGATCTCGGTGACGGTGGCCGGTTTCATTGAAACCTGGCCAGTTACGCAGGAGTAATTTTATAGTGCTTATGTGTGTGCGCAGTACACAAGAGCACTCTCTCTTCCTTTACTCTCATAATCCAGTGGGACGGATAACCGATACGACTGACGAGAGATCAGGCGCAGGTCCGACTTTTTACATCCCCATCCGATGCATGGATCATCTTTCTTGTCAGACAATCAGGTGATCAGCCTGCATTGTCCTAACCAAACTTGGAAACAACATTTTTTGTTGTTCCAAAGCGGGAATCAAACGCACGACCTCCGAGTCGAGAGCCAATGCTCTAACCACTAGACCACGGATATTTCCCTGATATTATTTGTTCGACAGTATAATGTACCACGTAGCTTAATTTTTGCATCTCGTTCATACATTTACCAGTTGATATTCTTCAATCATTTATACCTTCCTTCCTATTCCTTGCATAGGTTACTGGGTCGACAAACGCGAGGTGGGCTCGACCAGCTGGCAGCGTGTGAACGCGGTCCTCTGTGTACCTAACCAGCTTAACTGCGCCAACCTGGTGGAGGGCAGGCAGTATGAGTTCCGGGTGATCGCCGTCAATGAAGCTGGCAATTCCCCGCCCAGTACCAACAGTCAACAGATCAAGGCACAGGATCCGAAGGGTGAGTTGCTTTTTTATGGCCACGACCAAAAGTATGGTATAACGCGTTTCAAATGAGAATAGGAACGTCAATAACCTTTCTCTGTCAAATATCACTTGGAAAGTGCGATTTTCAGAAAAACTTTTTTGCATATAAATATTAATAGTCTTGCGTCGAATTTAAATAAAAACGTTAAATAGTAATCAATTATCTAAACATAAATTTAACTATTTTAACAGTCTTATTTCGAAACAATATGGCGATTAAGTTTTTTATCTACAGTAAATAAAACAACTACTCCTAAGTACCTATTGATGTTTCAATATTGTTGGTTTGTTGGTAATAAATAATAATTTTTCAGTCGCTACAACACCGGAGATCGTCAAGCCGCTGAAGAACGCCAACTGCATACAGTACCACAACGCCAAGTTCACGTGTACCATCACTGGTTACCCCAAACCCGCTATTACGTGGTACAAGGGTAAGTACCTCCACGAAAAACGATTCCTAATTTATCTTAATAAATATAAGAGCATCGACTAATTTTTAATGCAAGACTCGTTTTGGATCTATAGCAAAAGCATTTTACGCTTGATTTAAAGTAATCTAGTTACTTAGATACTGAAATCAAAAAGTAAAAGATGAATATGGGGTTTAAAAAGTATAGCCGAACACGGAATAGTTTTAACATAAAACCAAATTCAATTAATTATCATGATATTATTATCTATGTGAATGTATGTCCGAAATAAATGTTATTGAATTGAATTGAATAAAAATACCATTCTTTATTGCATTATTTGGTTTGTTTGACTAGTCTAGCACGCTTGGCATGACTACTAAAGAAATGCGTTTTATCTACACAAATAGACGTATTGACAGATAAATAAAAAAATGACAGCTTTCTGTTATTGAACTGTAATTTTGTCTAATATTTCGTGCAGAAATGGTAGATATGCTACTCGTGATTGTTAAGTCAGTGACTAAAAGTACATCAACTTATTTCCATACTTGGCTTGTCTCACATGACATCTATCTCTTTTCCCCAGGAGCCCGCGAGATAACGAACGGCCCGCGCCACCAGATCTGGAGCGAGGGAGACAACCACTTCTTGACAGTTATGGACGTATTCGGTGAGGACGCTGATGAGTACGTGTGCCGTGCGGTCAACAAGGCGGGCGTCAAGAGCACGCGCGCTGAGCTATTGATAATGAGTGAGTATTTTAATATATTTAGTTATATGGGATATTTAAGGCCTTAACAGTTCGTGTTGCAAGCAGGTCCTAGTCAAATCCAGCCACCAAAAAAATTCATTGCAAATAAATACACTTTGTCAAAAAAAGTTGTGGCTGACCAAATAGTGCCACGGTCCTGAATCGCGTTATCAAAGTTTTCACAGTTCGGCGCTATATATACAACAGCTGAAGTGATTACAATTAGTGGGCTTCGGCCTGACCGAGCATGCCACCTCACACGGTCGGAGATCTCCCTTTGGGGTTCCACTACTCTCACAAAGTAATGTTATTTAATTGCTGTCGCGTCTGTAAAATTGATTAACAATTATTGAAATCAAGGATTACATTCTGCAAACTCTGTGAAACCATACGCTACTTTTTAAAACGCATTTGTGACACGGGTATCAGCCATCAGCAGGCAATTTATAGGCTTTATTTTAGAGTATTGAAGACTTTGATTAATTATTACATAGATACGTTATATCCTTACAAAACTGACAACATTTCTGTGCCACGATACACATTGACATGGGACGCTGTCAATGTGTCAGCGTCGCATAGTAACACAAAACACGCTGTTACTCGCGGAGCACACTAACCAAAATTGGCCCGACTCGGGCCAATTGGAGTCTTCATTTTTACGCGTTTATAACATATCTACCTCTTTTTAATATTATATATCTATGATTGAAGAATTGAAAATCGATTATATTTTGTCATATTACGGTTACAATAATTTTCCACCCCACAGCCGCGCCAAAACTGAACGTACCACCGCGTTTCCGCGACACGGCGTACTTCGACAAGGGCGAGAACGTGGTCATCAAGATACCGTTCACTGGTCACCCGGTGCCCAAGATCACGTGGATGAAGGAGGGCGAGACTATCGAGTCTGGCCTGCACTTCCATGTCGAGAGGAAAGGTGAGATTCTAGAAAATTCGACAGTATAACCATTCTCTATTAATCTCTGAAAATATGATATCTTCAATTACAATTTGTTTATGTCACCAGCAAGTTCAAATTTAAAAATATTATTGAATCGTAATTTATGAAATGAATTCTTTGAGTAAGTAGCAATTTATCTACTACGATTCTTGTGTTTCTACTTGGAGCAATTTATTTCTAGAAAATTTATTGTGCTCTTTTTGTCTTATTAATATTAATGTCTTAATTCCAGAGCGTCACGCTATCCTGACAATCCGGGACGCGAGCAAGATGGACTCGGGACCGTACAGGATCACTGCTGAGAACGAGCTGGGACAAGACTCAGCCACCATCAACATTGAAATCAGCGGTATGTATCTCATAGTAGAAGATGACGTTTCCTGCTGTCCTATTCCGATCAGATAAAAGCTTATAAAAGTAGTAGTTTGTCCTTATGCGTAGGTTATAAACTATACTCACTCCATTCAAGAGTTTTTATTTTATTTTAATAAAAACTAACTACAGGCTTAATGCCCATACCCTTTTTAGCCAAATATTACAATTATCATGCTCAGGACATTTATAAATTTCAAACAATTATTTTGTAATAACATAAAGTAATTGTATACGAAGTCCATTACGGTTATGAGTAAACTAAAATCAAGGTCGCTGGTCGCTTTCGTTCCCTTGCCCTTTTAATAGTTTTGTTAACGATCAACCAGAGATTACAGAGCTTCATCCTCGTGCATTAATACTTTTGATACGCCCTTAAGTTCTGGATCCTTTACCTTTTCTAAATATTTCGAAAATTGTTCAGAACTTTATGAAGCTAAAACTACTACATACATTTTATCTCGCAGACCGTCCCGACCCGCCGCGCTTCCCGTCCACCGATAACATCGGCGTGGACTCCCTCGCTCTGTCTTGGAAGGCACCCATTTGGGACGGAGGCTCCGACATCACGAACTACCTCGTGGAGAAGAGGGAACACCCCATGTCCAGCTGGATACGAGTTGGAAACACGAGGTAAGAAGCCCAAAGGGTATTTAGGGAGAACCTGATTAAACTCTGTAACTATTCTTTTAAAATGTAAAAGGTAATGTAAGATTAATGACATAAGAGGTAAACAATTTAATATTTCAGATTTTTATTATTAATATTATACAAATATTTAATAACACGTCCATGACCCAGGTCCCCGCGACTTCGGCTTAAGCGTCGACGCGCGAACCGCTGATCCACAGATTTCGTCAAAAATGCTAGCTAATGTAACGAAATCGCATCATACAGTTTTAAACCTTCTACTTGGTGTAATATTATGTCTATCTGTGACATTGTAGATCCAAATCAAATAGTCAGGTTTCGCAGATGTCTTTATAACTAAATGCCTTTTCTTACCAGGTTCACAACAATGGCCATCACGGGCCTGGTACCAGGCAAGCAGTACGAGTTTAGAGTGTACGCCGAGAACATCTACGGCCGGTCCGATCCGAGCGAGCCGACGTCTCTGGTACAGACTAAAGCCATCATCAAGAAGGAGTACAAGAAGAAGGAATATCCAGGTAAGCAAAGAAGCGCAGAGTTTTCCTTTTTGATTTTGAATGAGTATTTTGTAATATGCAGTAATAGGAAAATTTATATTTTTGACATGACTGTCACAAAAATTATAAAATTATTTAAAATGATCATCCCAAATATTTTATATTAATATGTATATTAATTTTAGTGATTGCATACTAAACTTTATGGAAATATATGCAGCCATTTCAAAGATTCCGATTATATATACACAGGATTTACTTGTTAAAAGTATAAGTCGAAGAAAATTCATTTGCTACATGCTAACTACTAGCGGTTTTTATTCGACTGACAATAGACAAGAAGGCAGACAATATCTTCCTACTGTAACTTATTTTTCGTAACCTGCCAGTGACGAAGGCTAGTTTCCTTTATATGAAAGTCCTGCCTGTATAATAAGTAGGGATATGGATGATCTTTTGGATGGAGTGAGTGACGAATGGAGTTATATGAAATCCCACGCTACTGAAACCTAATTTAATAACCGTCCATACCTCCCTCAGTCGACGAGACAGGCAAGAAGATCCGCACGAACGCGGACCACGGACCCATCAAGGACTACGACAGCTACGTGTTCGACATCTACAGCAAGTACGTCCCGCAGCCTGTCGACATCAACACGTGCTCCGTGTACGACAAGTACGACATACTGGAGGAGATTGGTGAGTGTACGATATCACCTTACACTATCAGCGCTTCGCACGCATGCACTGTCACGCTTCGCACCCGTGTTGGCACGCTTCGCACTTGCCGTTACGCTTCGCAGTCGTGCACGCAGATTACGCTTTGTTAGCGAATACTATCGCACTTTGTTAAGCCTCATTTACACAAGGAGAGTTTCTCGAACGGGTGCAGGCGACAATGTCAGGCGAGAATATTCTTGCATAGTGTAAACAACCTTTGAAGGCGAAAATCGTATGGCGAATCTCGTATACGAGAATATGATACGATATTCTCGCCCAAATCGTACGATAAACTCTCCTTGTGTAAATCAGGACTTACACGCTTCCTGATTATAATGCTTCGTAAAAGAGTGCTATCTCGTTTCGTGCGAGTTTACAGTAAACTAGCTGTTGCCCGCGGCTCCGCCCGCGTAAATATTCCCGTGTTCCTTCGAGAACACTGTACTTTTTCGGGATAAAATGTAGCCTATGTTTTAATCCAGATCCTAAACTACTACCATACCAAATTTCATCAAAATCCGTTCACTAGTTTTTACATGAAAGAGTAACAAACATCCATCCATCCTCACAAACTTTCACATAATATTATTAGTAGAATAGTAGGAAGTGAAGAGCTTGGTCAAACAAAAACGGGCAGATTTTTTATACTACATACCTAAATAAAAACCACACACTGCGACAGCTCGCCTTACAAGGTACCAGGCGTAGTTTTGTTACATATGTGTACGTGGCACTGTAATTACATGGCGAGGCGTAGTTGACCGGCTTCACTGTGTGGTTCGCAGCATCTACTTTATTATTTGCTCTGAAGCGCTCATACGACCCTTAAATTCATAGTTCTCGTAAATATTCTGCAGCGAGATTAGACGTGCATGACTCTACACTTTGTAGCGTTGTAGATGTTTTCAATTGCAGACTTTTTTTTGCAAGAAAAAAATTGATGGATTAAATATTAATTTTTATCTGCTGTATGCAACATTTTTATCGGGTTATAATTTAGTCGTGATAGATAATTATCTATAACAAAACTGTTTGCTTTAACCGTTGCTTTAATTGTTAATTGATTAAAAGCAATAAGTACTTTATGTTTAATCAAATTAAAAAACATTTCACCGCTCATAAAGTTCCATCACATTGTAATCTGTGACTGTGGTAATTTTCATTTTCTTTTGAACAGGATTCCATTGGATTCTATGGTAATGCGCTTAATGATTTTATGACGAATAAAATATTTTTTCACACAGGTAAAAGTTAACTAATACACCATACACAAATTTAAAAATTTTACACTATTGTTTCAAAACGACAACACCCAATACAACGGACTTGGACACACGAATTATCTTCAAAAATAAGACACGTTTAATAGAAAGATACAAAATACTCATATTGGAGAATAATTATTTAAACTACGCGACACCAAAACATTTTGGAGAGGAAATATTTATTTAGATGCTTTAACAATTAATGCATTGTGCATTTAGTTAGTGTGAAACGACACTTACTTAAAAAAATATACTACAAGCATGACAATAAAGTAGAAATAACTCACGAAGTTGCTTGAAATATTAGATTTAACGAACTAACATGTAGATCTCTGAACCTTAGATATTTTTGACAAAAAAGGACGTCATTCTCCTCGTAGAGAGGAGAGCCTTCTTTTACCCCCTTTTTCTACATAAATTATTGGTTACCGGTAGGTACCCAGATTTTAAATTATAAAAGTACATACCTATACAAAAAGTGTGGAATTTCAGGTCACTTCGTGAGAGCCCCATCCATACGGAGACCAGATGGAGGTCTGTGTGAACGGATTGATGTAGTGCATCTTATATCTATCTGCATCTCTCTCTCACACACGTGTTATGATATATCCGTCTCACACTTTTGATTGACACGATTCACACATTGATACACTAATTGGTGAAACACACACAAACGTTTTTGCAGACTAGTGTAAAGCGCCATCTAGTTTAGTGATTATTTTTTTGAAACTACCCACGCTTCACTTTAATTTTACCATGTTACTTAACAAACATTTCAAGTATTTGAATATTTGAATTCTACTCTATAATAATAGTTTTAATAAAAGCTTAAGCTAGTCTGCAAAGACAATTTTATGATACACTTTAATATTATAATATTACTTATTTTAGTATGACTGTTTAATGTTAAAAATATTATAAGCTTTATACTTATTATTATAATTTTATTCGTCAATAGAATGTAAAATGCACGGCCTGGATTTTTTATTTATTTTATACCTATTATTTTATTAATTTAATTTTTATAGGAAATATTAGAAAAAAGTACTTTAAAAATAGTAACAGAAATAAAATAATTTAAAACAGGAATGTTTATTAAAATAAGCACGTTTAAGTTAGATTGAATTATTAATTTTACTGTAGATTTTGTAGATACTATAGTAATATATACTTTATAGACTAAATTATAGAGTCGAAAGTAACATTTACAATTTTTCTATAGGTACTGGAGCATTTGGTGTTGTCCACCGATGCAGGGAAAGGTCCACTGGCAACGTGTTTGCTGCCAAATTCATCCCCGTATCCGGTGCGATGGAGAAGGAGCTAATAAAGAAAGAAATAGACATAATGAACCAGCTCCACCACCGCAAGCTGATCAACTTGCACGACGCCTTCGAGGACGATGATGAGATGGTCCTCATCTATGAATTGTAAGTGATCAATCACATTCTTATGGTTGAAGACGTAAAAATTTTTTGGAATACTTTACTGTATAAAGAGAACTGTGGGGGTGACAAGCTTCCCTGTCATTTGCGTCCCTTTATATACTCTGTTTCGATTCTGATGTAAATGTGATGAGTGATCTGAATGTATACAAAATTCGATCACATGAATGGGTCATTGTATATTATCTTTATTTCGCGGTAAATAAATGACTTTGAAATTAGAAGCATTATAGCCCAAACTGAGCTTTGTTACAATTAGGTCACATTGAATCGGAACGGAATATAGCCACCGTTGGGTACAATATTTTTGAAATAGGAAATGCTTATCCGTTATTTTTTACAGCTTATCTGGCGGTGAGCTATTTGAGCGCATCACCGAGCCTGGCTACAGCATGAGCGAGGCGGAGGCAGCACATTACATGCGCCAGGTAAAACTACTTTCCACACGGCTATTAAAATAAGAACAAATATAGAAGAATAAAAAAACAAAAAAAAAAATACACAAATAATATGACCATCGACATTATTATGAAATACAGTCATTTCTCAAATATTTAAATCTAATTTCAAAGAATATAGATATGTCAATGAAAATGTTGATAATACGGATGCTACTATGGATCGTCTAGAAATAATGTCTGATACAAACTAAAAATAATTGAACGTTACAGATCTGTGAGGGCGTCCGACACATGCACGAACAGAATATCATACATCTGGACCTCAAACCAGAGAACGTGATGTGCCAGACACGCACCGGCACTGAAGTTAAGGTGAGTGATGGTGAAGTTAAGGTGAGTGATGGTGAAGTTAAGGTGAGTGATGATGAAGCGAAGGTGAATGATGGTAAAGTTAAGGCGAAGGAAGATGAATAATATAATAGTCCATGTCTATGTGTAGGTAGTCCATCTTTCAAATGAATGAGTAAATAATACCAAATACTTGAAACAAACAAAGGTACATATTTTAGAAATATGCAAAGCTGCTGAGACATAATATAAATAATTCGAATGTCAAGAAATTGCATAGATAGTGCAAATTCTAGTAATCATAAAATAAATGTATCTTATATTATTGTTAAAGATTAGGTTATTTGCAGCTATTGTATTAATTTCGCAGATTATCGACTTCGGTTTAGCCACTAAATTGGACCCGAACGAAGTTGTGAAGATTTCCACTGGTACGGCTGAGTTTGCTGCACCAGAAATTGTTGAGCGCGAGCCCGTCGGCTTCTACACAGATATGTGGGCGGTCGGCGTGCTGTCTTACGTGCTGTAAGTATGATGATGATGAGCATGGTTGTCATGGTGATAAAGGTGGTAGTGATGTTGCTGATGGTTATGGTGGTGATGATGGTGTGTAAGATAGAAATTTAGATGGAGGATGATGAAATAATTATGAAGAATTTGACATTTGGGGGTAAGAAACAGATATGTGGGCGGGCGGTCAGCGTGCTGCCTTACGTGCTGTGAGTATGATGATGAGAATGGTTGTCGTGGTGATAAAGGTGGTAGTGATGATGCTGATGATTATGGTGGTGATGATGGTGTATAAGATAGAAATTTAGATGGATGATGATGAAATAATTATGAAGAATTTGACATTTAGGGGTAGGATGACAAAAATTATAGAGATTACAAATTGCTTACCTTGACAAAAAACACTTCTAGGAAGAGAAACAAACTTGATGTTTATTTATCCGTTCTTCTACTATTACAAGTCAATACATACTTCCTACTCAAGACTCAAGACAATAAAACGAAAAATCGACTTTTGCAGCCTGTCCGGATTATCACCGTTCGCGGGTAACAACGACATCGAGACGTTGAAGAACGTCAAGGCCTGCGACTGGGAGTTCGACGAGGAGGCTTTCCAGCACGTGTCCGACGAGGCCAAGGACTTCATCCGCAGACTGCTGGTCAAGAATAAGGAGTAAGTAACATACATGCTAACTCTGATTTTCTATTACAATAAAGTCGTCTTATAATAGCTCTCCGCACCGATTTCGGTGACGGTGGCCGCTTTCATTATAACCACGCTACGCAGAAGTTATTTTATACTGCCCAAGTGTGTGCACAAGAGCACTCTTGCTTCCTTTACTCTCGAACCCCATGACTGACTTTTTACATGCTCATCCGACGCATGGATCAGTTTTCTTTTCAGTCAATCTGTCCTAACTCCTAATCTAGATATGGAAACAACTTTTTTATTCCAACGCGGGAATCGAATCCATGACCTCCGAGTCGAGAGCTAAGCCGTAAAACACTGGACCGCGAAGGATGTTATTAAAGGCCGTTATTGACATAGAGTAGTTGTGTGCGCAAGTGTGTGCGCACACGACTATGAGCTGAAAGTAGGTAGGTACACGCGGAGATCGGGGTTTTTGGGGCTGAGATTTTAGGATAGAACTAGCACTGACCTTTGATGGTGGGCTGGAGCGGTAGTTCCAGATATGGGCGGAGTCTTCTCTGCAGCAGGCACTACACAGCTGAGCGGAGTTTATCGGTAGTTTATCGCGTGTCGCTAGCGAGCTGAGTTTAGTAGATCGGATCGCACATATAGATGCGCAGACGCGTCACGGGTACTAGTTTCGTGTAATTCGGGATATGCTACCGGCGCGGGCGAAATCTCAGGAGCAAGTGTTTTTCACTCCCTCGCAGCGGCTTGAGGACTGTCAACCAATACTCGTGCGTGATTGGTTGATTTAAGCGGTCTGTGTGACCAGGTTTTAACGTCGCGCTTTGGCGCGAACAGTAGTCTACAAAAATATAAAAAATTGACAGATTTGTTTGTTTGTTATATTATTTTTGTATCTGTAGTAATTTCTGTAAGTAAGTTTTTTTGGTGTCTCCTGTATCGTTATTTGTTTTCTATTCCTTTTATACTTTTCCTCTTCTATCATCTTCTTTCCTTCTGGTCTCTTTTTCTATTCCATCTTCTAATTCACCCTCTCTTTTCGCAGGAAACGTATGACAGCCCACGAGTGCCTCGCGCACCGCTGGCTGAGCGGTGCGGCCGACACGCGCACCGCGTCCATACACTCGCGACACTACGAGCTCATGAGAGATAGACTGAGACAGAGATACGAGGTAGGACTTTAGCAGGAGCAATTAATACTTAATCCTGATGATATTATTATATAAAAAAAAAACTTAGGCCTTTTCAAGATGATTTATACAGTATCCTCCCAGCGAAGTAACCACTTGTAATACTGTAGTGCCCGGGACAGCCGGTTTTTCGGCTCGGGTCGTATGGTTGCCCAAGCACATACGGCATTCTCACATTATAGTCAGCCTGGTCCAGAGGAATGACAGATCAAATGTCTGGGGCCAACCATGTGCGGGTTTCCTCACGATGTTTTCCTTCACCGTTAGAGACCTCAAACGGACTCTCCGTTTGAGGTCTGAAAAATTCTCATTGGTACACGCCACAATCTGGGATTCGGGATTCGAATCTGAACTCTCTCAAGTGAGAACCAAACGGTCTACCCACTGGGCCACGGAGTTCTATTATTATAAGTGTAAAACTTTACGAGTTCCAAGAATACGACGGAACCCTAAAAAGAGTAGTAGAGGAGTATTGGAACGCCATTTTGTTTCAGAACTGGTCATCGTACGTGCTGCCGATCGGCCGGCTGAGCGAGTACAGCTCGCTGCGCAAGCTGCTCGTCGAGAAGTGGAAGATCTACGACGGACAGTTCGGTGAGTTGACTAAAGGGCATGGTCTAATATTCATACCTAAAAAACCCAGAATCGACAGCAATGAAATGTTTGCCAATGGGTTAACTTTAAATCATATTTGATGACATCAAAGGGGCAACTCTGAAATATGCCGGGTATAGAAGTTATAAGCATGAATTAAATCCAAAATCAAAGTTGGTGGAGATATAGGTGTAGATGTTGGTATGTAGTTAGATTACTGTTGTGAGAATTTTCATAACATTTCATACATAAAAATGTAGCTAAAAGTTTACTCATTATATTATCCCATTTCCACACCAGATCGCAGACAGGCCGCGCCGCGGTTCGTGATCAGACCACAGTCCGCGTTCTGCTACGAGGGCCAGTCCGTGAAGCTGTACTGCCGCATCATCGCCTGCGCCGCGCCCACCGTCACGTGGTCGCACAACAACCGCGAGCTGCGACAGTCCGTCAAATACATGAAGAGGTAAGCTAATACACGCATAAGCCATTTCTGAAGAAAAAAATTTTGGACTACGTAAATCGTGATCAGTCTTGTCGGACTGCCGCAGTTCGTGATCAGTGAGCTGCGGTAGTCCATCAACAGGCAACTACATACTCGTATTAAAGAAAACTAGATGCTAGGATGTATGCCGCAATACTTGATCACGCTATCGATGTTTAACATGAAATAAATCAGCATGCAGAAAATTCACTGTATCGCCTCGTCGAAGCTTTGCACTTATAATACGACTTTTATGTCGTATTCATGCATGAATTCTTTGACGAGAACATCACAAGGCTTACTCCAAAACCACTATTTTGTTGCAAAAGCAACTTGAGGCAAGCCGTAAGACGAAATAATTTAGATATCTACTAAGTATTCTCCAATGAAGAAGCTATTTTTTAATTTGTATTGATCATCACAACAATAATAATATCTTATACGCTTGCACACCACATCAATATGGTCCTGTACTAAGTATCTTAAGAACTTGTATCACTTGTACCAGACAACGGAAACATATTTAATACTATACACATATATTTTAAGATTTTTATTATACTATACATATATGTATATTATAATACACATCCAAGAATATAGAAAACCTTTTTTTCACCTTCGGCGGGATTTGAACCTCCAGCTTAAGCGTTGATACGCTAAGCACTAAGCCACAGAGGTCGTCAAAATAATCTTCCTAATCGCCCCCCGCAGGTACGCCGGCGACGACTACTACTTCATCATCAACCGCACGAAGCTCGAGGACCGCGGGGAGTACATCATCCGCGCGGAGAACTCCTACGGCTTCAGGGAGGAGGTCGTGTTCCTGAACGTGCAACGTGAGTGACGATTTGTTTTTCCTTTGTTCCTCTATCATTTTCTCTTTTGTTCATCTTAGTTTTTTTTTGTGTTCTAATTTTTTATTTTTGACCTATTTTAATGTTGAACCACCAAAACAGTACAAGGGTGGGACTATATGATCCAGAACCCGGAAGACCGGAGAAAATTCAGAGCGCTGAAAATAGAACTCTGCGCTCGCGCTAGTACCTACATAAGAGCTGAAAATCGAACACATGATCATGTCAAATCTGATAACTCGACACTCGTGTGTTCGATTTTAAACTCTATTATATTAGTACAGAGTTCTATTTTGTTCTATTTTAAATACTCTGAGTTTATCCGGCTTCTGTATTCCGGAAAATATAATATATAGCTCTGACCTAAGAAACGAAGTATACCGGGTCGTAATAAAAAACGGAATATTTTGGAAGTATTTCTGCAACTTGAAAAAGACATTGATGTTAAATAATTATAATTAGACACAGCGCCGTATCTATAAATACCGTTTTGTGCGAAATAATTTACGAGTTTATCTGACAAACAAATTGTGCGTTCAAACACAACGCGACATTAATCTATCAGAACAAAGTCAGACACCGTTTATCAGGAATTAGGAACGAAATATGTGGAGCAGGCGTGACTAGACCGATCGCCGACTCTTGCCAAATGCCTGAACTTCTAACGCCCAATAAAACTATCATATTGTCATCACTTATTTAATTTATTGTAGTTATAATTCAACTTCCTCGAGTTTCGAGGTTTAGTTTATTTTGAAATATAGCGTTTCAAAAATCATTTCCTATTAATATATTTTAAGGCCACGATGTAATTATTCTGACACGTTCTTAAAGATGTCAAATTGAATAGTTTCTATTGCATTTTATGCTTAAGTTTTATAATAGGCTACACGACTACATCTAAAATATTTAGTTTCATTAATGTACTCAGAAAATTTGAGGCCTTACTACTTCGTAAATGTAAAAAATTATAATATTTTATTTATAGTTTAGTAATTAGAGACATCTAAAAAGTACAAAAAAAATAATTATTTTTTTGCTAAATTAGGCCCACTTGCGCCAATCCGGGTTAAAGTTAACCTTGAGTTAAAATATCATGCTTTCTCTTTCACAAATACGAAAAACGAGAGCGATAACATGATTTTTAACCCAGGTTTAACTTTAACCCGGATTGGCGCAAGTGGACCTGAGTAAACAAAACCTACATCATTAGTTTACTTACATCATATACAAAAACTTTTATTATGGTATGTATGAACTTAAACGCACAAATATCGGAGATATTTACAAATATGTTCCCGCGGCCACATAACATGGACGTGACGTCATAGCTACGTACGACTTTAGTATGGAGCGTTTTCACGGGACTTGCGAAATTTTGTAAACAAATCGCTGTACCTTTAAAAATATTGACTTTTGATATACGGTTTCTTCTGAGAAGTTACTCATATTTAAGAGTACTAGTCATTTATGCAATAAAAAAATCAGTCGTCTAGCCTATTATACTGTAATATTGATATTCAAATGATGAACATGATTTTTGTCCGTATCAAAATACATGTTTAACTTTAAATAAGTCATTCCAAGTTCCCAAGATTCGCCGCTGACTCGACTTTCGCGGTGAGGGGCGCGGCGGCTGACATTGAATAGAGATGTGATCTCAGCATTGGGTAGTTTAGCGATTGATGATGATGATGATGACTTTCCTCTCCTTGCAGCCGTCCCCCGCGTCCAGCGTCAGCCCGCAGCGCCCGAGGCGCCCCGTCGCCGCGAAGCCCTGCCCTACACGTTCTGGCAGGAGAGCAGCGAGACGGCGCCGTGCTTCACGTTCCAGCTGCGGCCGCGTGTCATGCAGGCGCGCGACACCTGCAAGCTGCTGTGCTGCCTCAGCGGCAAGCCCACACCCACTGTCAAATGGTAAGATCATGTCCAGATAGGGCGACTTCGCCGCGAAAGGGCGAAGTAGATGCATAAGTCGAGGTACTAGTCCGCCATAAGTTGCGTCCGGATGTTATGCGTCTAAATCGCGTCGAATTCGCCGTAATCCGTGCGTAGTTCGCAGGCTTTGTGGAAATGGAAATCTGAAATTCCATCGTAACTGAAGAGAATTAAAAAAAAAATTGCGCTTACATCAGATTAATGTCCTTCGCCCTTAATTACTCGATTGGTATTTAACGCTTTGAACTAATGTTTTTATTCTTCTTTTTTTTTAACAAAGTGTAGCCCCATAGGTACAAGAATATTACACCACAACTCTAGACACAATAATCTCACCGTACCCTTCCAGGTACAAGGACAAGCGTGAGCTGTCCAAGCACGACTACGCGATGTCGCACGCGGACGGCGTGGTCACCATGGAGATCATCGACTGTCGGCCCAGCGACAGCGGCAAATACACGTGCGTCGCCACCAACGTGCACGGCACGGACGAGACGTCGTGCGTCGTCATCGTTGAAGGTGAGTCTAGGGGTTTTATATCTATGGTACAAGTATAAAATGTTATTGTAAGTAGTTATTGGTTATGATGAGATTCGAGTGAATTGTTCTTTGATTTTTTTTGAGAATATTTTTCTCTAATCAGAGTCTGAGCTAACTTAGAGTTAGTTATACTAGAAAACTATACTACTATTTTGAATTTGAATGTTTATGAGGATGGATAGATGTATAGATGGATGTTTGTGCGTGCAAAAAATACTGAACGGATTTGATGAAATTTGGTATGGTAGAAGTAGGCTCTGAATAAAAAACATAGGGTACATTTTATCCCGAAAAAGTACAGTCATACTGCATTTACGCGGTCGGAGCCGTGGGCAAAAGCTAGTAACATTATAAGAAAGTTATTATAAGTTGAATCCACTATTAGGATCTTGTTGGTAGGAAGGACCGGTATGGTTTTGTAATGTGTTAAAATTGAAACGGTCCAAATCCGAGATATTTTGGGAACTCTTTATACGAAATATTTTTAATCTTTATTAAAAGCTGGGAAAACTTTATCATGCCTGTTCTTAAAAGCTATTCTTTTCAAACCTTATCTATCTAAAAGGCAAATCTGATTGACTGATGTACCAACGCACAGGCCAAACCGTTAGGGCTACAAATTTGAAATTTTGCACACGTATTTCTCATATTATGACGCAGGCATCCATTATGAAAGGGTTTTTTCAAAATTCAACTCCCAAGGGAGTAAAATAGGTAAGGTAAAATAGGTAAATAGGTAAGTACGCGCCGGCACCTTGGCTCTCGCAAGACATTTTAACTGTGATGGCTAAACGTAACAGAGCTCTGTGTCGATATAGGAAACGACCGACAGATGAAAATTTAGCAAAATATAAGTTTCTCCGAAATCACTGCAGTCGTCTGTGTAGAGATGCTAAAAGACGCCACATACATTCTACTATTGACCAAAGTAACCCCTCCCAACTCTGGAAATTCCTATCAACGCTTGGTATAGGAAAGTCTTCCATCTGTTCCAACAGCACGGTAGATTTAAATGCGCTTAACGTTCATTTCTCTCTGCCACCTGTAACTGTTGACCAAGTTACCAAAGCGTGCACAATTTCTCATCTCTCCTCTTTTCCCCTTCCTTCCTGTACTCCATTTTCATTTCAACCAGTCACTGAGGACGATGTCAAGAAGCACATCATAGCTATAACCTCCACTGCTGTGGGCAATGATAACCTTAGTCCCCGTATGATTTCCCTTGCCCTTCCTGAACTCTTGCCAATTCTCACTCACGTCTTCAATTATTCCTTGTCAACGAGTTCCTTTCCTTTGGCATGGAAACGTGCTAATGTCATTCCTCTACCTAAAACCTCTAATCCTTCATCCTTTTCTCAATTCAGACCAATCTCAATATTACCCTACCTATCCAAAGTCCTCGAACACATAGTCCACAAGCAGCTTTCCCACTTCCTATCCTCTAATAAATTGCTTTCTCCCTTCCAATCCGGTTTCCGTCCTGGTCACAGCACTGTTACAGCACTGCTAAAAGTCACAGACGACCTACGTCTAGCTATGGAGAAAAAGTGTGTCTCCATTCTGGTTCTACTTGACTTTAGCAGTGCTTTTAACTCAGTAGACTTTGACATCTTTCTTTCCGTCCTTCGCTCCCTTAACATATCCTCCTCAGTGATAGACTGGTTCGACTCATATCTTCGGGGACGTTCGCAGCGGGTCCGCTCTGATGAGGCTACTTCAGAGTGGTGTGATCTCGAAGCGGGCGTTCCACAGGGTGGTGTTCTTTCTCCTCTTCTTTTCTCAATTTTTATTAACACAGTCTCCTTAGTAATATTATCATGTAACTTCCATCTTTATGCAGACGACCTGCAGATTTATCGTCAATCACATATTGATGATATTATTTCCGCAGTCAGTGATATCAACGCTGATCTGCAACGCATATCAGAGTGGGCTAAATCTTTTGGTCTGTTGGTGAATCCTAAAAAATCACAAGCTATTATTATCGGTAATAAATATATGGTCCAACGACTACATAATGTGCCCAGAGTTATGTACAATGGTACTCCCATTGAGTATACTGACTCAGCAAAAAACCTTGGTATAATTGTTGACAGCAATCTGTCCTGGAATCTTCAGATCAATGATGTGAGCAGAAGGGTATACCACTCACTACACATGCTCAGGAGCCTTCAAAACTTCTTGCCCTTGTACACTAAAGTCTTCCTAGTTCAGACACTCATTTTTCCCATCCTTGATTATGCTGATTCCTGCTACTTGGATATTACCGAAGAGCTGTTAACGAAACTAGAACGTTTACAGAATCTCTGCATCCGTTTTGTTTTTGGTCTAAAAAGTATGACCATATATCAGCTTTTCGGTCAAAATTGAAGTGGCTCCCTATTCGTCTTCGGCGAAATACCCATATTCTCTCGCTCCTGTACAATATCCTGTATAATCCCATGTCTCCCTCTTACCTTGTAGATCGTTTCAACTTTTCGCGACCCCCTGACATGCCTTGTAGGGCTAGTGTCAGGACGAATCTTTCCCTCCCCTCCCATCGCTCCAACTTCTTCTCCTACTCCTTTACTGTTCATGCAGTCAGATTGTGGAATTCCCTTCTTCACACCGTTCGTGACAGTCCCACTATCACTGTCTTTAAAAGGCGCTTGAAAGAGCATTACCTCCAAATTGAATCCTGATAGCATTATTAAATATACATATAGTATTTATATATTTTGTAAATCTTAATTTGATAATTAGACATATTATTATATATTATTTTGTGTTGTATAAGTATGTATTGTATATATTATTATAATATTATAACCATAATATTATTGTGCACGCCCTATCTGATATTTCTCATCTAATTTCTCTCCGTAGGACTGCTGGAAGAAATTTCTTTTAGAGATAAGCAGTACCTTTTGTGTCGTCTTTCTTTCTGTATATTATTGTGAATCATTTATGTGTGCAATAAACAGTTAAATAAATAAAAATAAATAGGGGATGAAAGTATAAAATCTAATTTCACGCGGGTGAAGCCGTGGGCAATTAATGCTAGTATTAAATAAACCATATTTAATTTACCAGGCGAGGTGGTGAGCGAGGAACACGAGGCCCTGGCGCACAAGTTCCTGCATTCGGGAGACCGCCGCTACATCGAGAAGCCGCTCAAGCCCGCCCCGCCGCCCATCATCACCAAGACCAAGGTACAAACTACAATGTCATTCACTCGTTCAATAGTAGCTCCCGCACACCGATTTCGGTGACGGTTTGCCGGTTTCATTGAAGCCAGGTCAGCTACGCAGAACTTACTTTATAGTGCCCGAGTGTATGCGCAGTACACAAGAGCACTCTCGCTTCCTTTGCTCTCGAAACCTAGTGGGACGGATAACCGACACGACTGGCAAGAGATCAGGCGCAGGTTCGACTTTTTACATGCCCATCCGACGCATGGATCATCTTTCTTGTCAGACAATCAGGTGATCAGCCATTAAATAATCAGTAAATCAATATGTAATATATAAAGGTATCATTCCGACCTTATCGAACGTGACCGCAACTTTCATTCATACTAAACAGTTGGTCGCGCGACCCGTGTGCTGAATGCGAGTTTTTGTTACTACTCGCAATGAAAACGTTTACTACAATTTGTATGGCAATTGGCTACCATTTTTAGATACCATTATTTTTTAATAATTACCATTTTTTGCCACCAGGGGCGTTCTTTCGATGCCATACAAATTATAGATAACTTTTTACGTCGAGTGATAAAAACTTGCACTCACTACACCGGTCGCGATTAAGGCCCTAAGTCGCGGTCGCTAATGTGTTTCCTTTATGCGGTAAGTCGACGTCTGTGTGGAATAACGAGGTGTTCATTTATTCAATAGTTATTTAATCGTGTATGTCTGTTGGGGTAACGCCACTTTATCGTCGTGTAAAATAGTTTTGATGGTTCACATCCGACGGCTTAGCGCCATCTATGATGCTTTCAAATACAATACCTGCATCTATACATTCGAATCACAAAGCTTTTGTGTTCGAAAGCTTGTAAAGCACGCAGTTCTCAAAGTTATCAAGAGATGGCGCTTTTAATTTTAGTCACCACAATATATTTGGTGATCTATGTTTTTGTTTCAATACTTATTTCATATTTATTTCAGGTTACCGTTGACCCACCAAGCAAATTGACACCCCGTCCGAAATACTCACCTCAGAGTTCACTAGAAGCCGGCAAGAAGAGATTAGACTCAGACAAGTCTTCACGATCAAGAAGTGCAACGAAAGAACTGATACGTAAGTGTTATTTAATTCAATCCACATTTAGGTAGGTACCCATTGCAGATTCGAATATCACTTACTATTACATGAACATTTAAATATATCCAAATATTTAAAACACTACTCCACTGAAACTCTAAGCAACAAGTTTTATATGAGTATACCTAGATGGCGCTAGTTTTTCATCACCTAATCGAAAATGTGATACTAAGTTAGCCAATAACAATCATTATTGTAAAATATAGTAATTACTGACCAAAACAGATTTACTTTACACCAAATAAAAGGTAACCGAAACGGCCAGTAGTTTTTTAATATTAATCAATAAGATAAATCTTCAAAGTTCATGACACTAAAACTGCTAATCGCTCCATGACAGCCGTTCTAACAGGAATTACTTAGCCCTTAAATTGATACATAATGGATGCATGCATGCGCCGATCCGCAGAGGGCTACATAACCACTAATAAAGGCTGCAACATTTTTAGGTAACAAGTAACAATGCTCAATGCCCTTATCTGTTTCAGTGCCCGCGTCAGACGCGTCGATGTGCGCGCCGTCGTTTGCGCGCGCACTGCCCGACGCGCTGGCGGCGCGCGACGGTGCCCCTCTGCTGCTGTCGTGCTCCGTGCGCGGCGACCCCGACCCCAGGGTGCAGTGGTACAAGGACGACAAGCCACTGCACTCGTCCGAGGTAAGTCTTGCCTAGTCTAAGCTGGGACCTGGGTGCCAAAATTTGTGGTGGAGAAAATAGCATAGTGCCTGCAATTCTCGTATATATGTATTATCAGTTACACCCCATTTAGATTTTTACGCTGTTTCGCTCGCACGCGCACGTAATGACGCGTACGGGAATGATTCAGCACTTGGACGGAAACAGGATTATATCTAAAATACTTAGCTAAGAGAATTGGGCTTCTGGTACTCATCTTCCATTATCTAAAAGTGACACTTGATACCACGCCAAGTACTTACGACTCTCTCGAGCTTGTACGAGCGAATAAAGCGTCGCATGTTATCATCAAAGTATAGGATCAAAGAGTTTTCGACGGGCAGATAATTATTAAGCTTATAGTCTGCTAAATGCAAATGCTTGTGTTCTAGGTTGTGGACCTGAAATACAAAAACGGAGTAGCCTCGTTGGCCATAAACGAGGTGTTCCCGGAAGACGAAGGCATTTACTCACTGAAGGCGATCAACAGCAAGGGAGAGAGCGAGACCAAGTGCAAAGTGTCCGTTGTCAAAGGTAAAAGAACTTTGAGTTATGTACAAAATTTGTAGATTCTAACGTGATCTACGTTAGAATCTACGAATCTACAATGACGATCATGAAGTAGCAAATATTTTAAAAAGTTGCGGTTATATTTTAATATTTTAAAACATGAAGTTCGAAGCAGTGGCCTTAGGATTATGTCAGGGGTAAAATAACTCTAAACGGGACTCTATTATGTATTAGTAAACCGCAACTTTTTTAAATATTGGCTACCAACACTGAAATCGACATTATCATCACTCTCATAGAAACTCCGAGTTAAAAAATCTCTGAAAGCACTGTAATAAGACGTAGCAGTAGTATTGTTAATATTAATACTGGAATTGATAGTAACACAGATATAACGACAGTGATATCGATAATGATGATGGTGATAATAATGAACATAGTAATGATATTACTATAGATGGTTACAATAATACTCACAATAAATCTTCACGTTACAGCCGATAGTGCGGCGAGCGCGATACGCGACCAGCCGCCCAGGATAGTGGACCACGCGCAGTCACAGGTTGTCAACGATGGTGACCCCGTCACGCTGTCCTGCAGGTAAATAAACATACTGATATATAAACAGTTATCCTTTTATTTAATGTCATTTTGGATAAGAAACTGTCACACTAAGTTTGAAGTTGGTTTACTGATTCAATCAAAATTTAATCTGATTTCAATAATGCAATAGAATATTTGTCGGGGATCATACATTTTGTTATCTCCTCAATTTTAGAGCATTTAAATTTAAAATATTAGAAAAATGTTGATAGTCATAAAGTATCTTCAAAATATCTTAATAGATCTTATTAAGTTGTTAACATTTCTAATATTTTTCTGTGTTTTCAGAATCTCGGGAGCAGAAAGATTCGACGTGGTGTGGCTTCATAACAACAAAGAAATCAAACCATCAAAGGACTTCCAATACTCGTGCGAGGCCAATATTCACAAACTACAGATCGCTGAAATCTTCCCTGAAGATGCCGGTAAGTTTATGATCGTACTTTATTATCACTGGCACCGCACTCTGTCGCTGGAGCCATACAGTAAATTGCAAAGTTTTAATTGCAGTAAAAAAAATTCCATGCTGATGGAAAGTAACTCTGCAATAAAAATATTTTCAGCCAAATCAGAAAATAGCTTTGATGAAATTGAAATAAAAAAAATGTTAGATTTACTTTAAGCAATGAGCATAGCTAACACTATCTTTTCCTTTTACAGGTGTATACACATGTGAAGCCTTCAACGACGCGGGCGAGTCCTTCTCGTCCTGCACGCTCGTGGTGTCCGTAGCTGGCGAGAAGCCCGAGACGCCGCAGTACACCGCCTTCCCTGCGTCTACTACTGTCAATGCTGGCGAACCGGCCGTCTTCACCGCTGAACTGGACAAGGTACGATGATGGTGGTGATAGTAGTGATGATGTGTGAGGGATCTTAATATGCATACATGATATGCGTCGCAAATATACGACGTGTAGCGACTACTGATTTTTTTAAAGTTACTATTATCTATCATCTTCTATATATATAAAAGCTAAAGTAGCAGGTAAAGCTGATTGACTGATGTACCAACGCACAAGCCAAACCGTTAAGGATATAAATTTAAAATTTTTAACACGTATTCCTCATATGACGTAGGCGTCCACTAAGGAAGGATTTTTCATAATTCAACCCACGAGGGGGTAAAACAGGGGATTAAAGTTTAAAATCTAATTTCACACGGGTGAAGCCGCGGCAATTAATTCTAGTCATTTATATACATATAAAAAAACCACCAGTTAAAAATAATAAAATAAGAAGTCTATTAATAGAATTTTCTTTATTCGCAGCCACCACTCCAGCTTCAGTGGTTGAAGGATGGTAAACCAGTGGACGAGACGTCAAACCGATACAGATTCACAATGGAAGGCGACTCCAAATACAGAGTCGAGATCGTCAACTGCAACTCGGAGGATAGTGGCCAGTACCAAGCTCGGGCTGTCGGCTCCAAGGGCGACTCGCTAGCAGCGTTCTATCTTAACGTAGTAGAAAACTAAACAGGACTGACGTATATTATTAAAAAGGGACCCAAGGTTGACCCTTGTGGCACCCCCCACGTTATTGTAATGATAAAGTAATTAAACGCGAATGTTTTAACGGTATCGATTTTTTTATACGATTCGGAGTCGAAGGGAGTTTTTTCTATAATTTATTTATTAATTTATTAAGTATTTATTAAGTGTTACACCCTATCGAAAGCTTACAAGAAGTCAGATCGAATTTTCTCTAGTCACTGTTAACATTATATTGCAAATATTTTTCTTGTTTATTTATTTGTCAGTACCTAACCGATTACCTACAGCTTCTCTGTATTTAAGCTTGAATAATTGTGCCTCAAGGTTGGAGCTGACCGTTTCTCGCATATTCCGTACGCCACCACGGGGTATGTCCGCGACGGTCCCTCGCGCCACACGCATCAGTTTACTATTTTTATATAAATTTAACTGTATTATTTAACTGTAAATAAATTAATTTATATCATGTAACCGCAAAATTTACAAATAAATATGTATATCAAAAATTATACAACTTTTTTTATTTCCTACCTATTTTCAATACAGGAGTTTAGCTTAGCTTCTTGAGTTTAACATTGATTAATCGTCGCTTGAGAATTTCGGCGCATTTTACATTGAGATTTAAGAACTTAAAAAGAACTTAATAATAAAATTAAAATTAGAAAATGGATTACTCTTAACAAAGACTGCATTATAATTACAAGTTCCATATTCCATATACAAATCCTCAATCGGAGCCCCGGGCGGACGATAGAGGTGCGGACATGACTTGGCAATCCTTTAAAAACTTTTAAAATATGAATTCCCCGAGAAACGGGTTGTTACTTTTTTATTTTCAAATCGAATCGACGATGAGTGAAATGACGCGGCGTATATATTATGTTAATCTCGACGGTGGGAAGTATGATTGTTTGAACCTTTACTATTTCGAAATATTCAAATCAGTTGAGTGATTGTTATGTACTTAGGAAAGTTGCTTATTATGTTATAGATCGTGACGTGTTAGCTTCAATGTAAGTAACTATAAACTCCCTACATGTTGAGCTATCATGTAGAAATATTAAATACGTTTTTTACCTACACTAGATGTTGCGACTTCTCGCGCAAAAGGAAATCCCGGCGGAACCGTACATTTTGTCGCAATAAATGTAGCCTCCTCGTGGTCTACTCTATATCTGTGCCAAATTTCATCAAAATCGGTCCAGTAGTTTTGAAGCCTATTCAATGCAAACAAACAAACAAACTTTTCCTCTTTATTATATTAGTAGGTATAGATAGTGAAATTAAAGCTGGAATTATTAGTGTAAACAATTGTATAATAACCACCATACTAATAAAAATATTTACACACTTATTCTATAGCTTAACGCTATAGAATGTTTCGTCCTTGTCTTTCAATCGAATTTTTTTACGTATCAGTTAAGGAAACATTGTATAGCTTTAATTGTGTAAATATTTTTATAAGTTATGGGGTAAGTATTTATTGTTATAAAGACTATTCAATAATGAAAATTTATTTCATTAATATATTTACTTATGTACCTATATCAATTAGCATTCAGGGAGTTAACTGTACCCTTGACATTGTAGTCTAGCACTAAATGATAACAAAACGATGAACAATGACCATTAAAAAAACAATTTTCCACAATTTTTTAAACAATTCAGAACCAAAGATATAATCTCGAGAACACAAACCACAAGCGTTTGACCGCCAGACAATCAGCCTCGATTCGAGGACGAAATTCATAAAACGAAATGATTTTTAAAAAATATATTCATTCGTCCGAACTCATTTAAAATAAGAGAAATCGGACGCGAACAAAAAAACGGAGACCTTTTCAGATTTTGTTCGAAAAAGGATGATCCCGCGATAAATATTGAAATATGGAATGTTCGTGGTGTTTTTTATATTTTTTAGGTGGCCATTGATGTATTGTAAGTAGATACACGTTACTCTTTATATTTTTTAAAGAGATGTGTGAAGATAAGGTTTAAGAAGACTTACCTTGCCTTTTCATTGGGCACTGTCACCATCTATTGCGAAAGTGACAGGTTTTATATATTCCGGACACTAACATTAATTGCCTATGTAGCTAAATATTTTGTATATGTAGCAGATGCAGGCAATTTTTTTAAATGAAATATGTACACATAGTAGGTGAAAATAAACACTTAGCTTTCAGATCGTCCTCAATCCTCATAATTTTGTACAGTTAAATAAATTTTCAAATGTCCTTTCGCAATCTTCGTTGTGACAGTCAAAGTATGAAAACGACGATACGCTAAGACACTTAAACGTGGTTTTACGTCCGTAATTATTTATATTTTTAAGTCCGAGCGATGTCGTGTCGTCGTATCTTCAAGCGACTACGCTTCCATCGGGGAATAACATACATATAATCACGCCTCTTTCCCGTACAGGCAGAGACCACTTCTTTCCACTTGCTACGATCCTCACATTCTTGTTTCGCTTCGTCCACTTTTATTCTTACCATCCATTCTTCCTCTTACATTCAACGTAGCGAAGGGGCTCTCCATGGGCCACTTTTCGCCTCTGCGAGAACGAGATGTGATGGGTGGCGAACAACATTGCCGCCATTTTGGATAATTAAATTATTTTTATGATTATCCATTGCGTTCCCACGGATTGGCGGAGAGGGTAGGAATAGGGAAAGGGAAGGATAGGTGGTGTGGAACGGAAGATTGGTAAGTTAGAATGGGAAATAGGAATGTAGGATATTACCGCCCAGGAGGGCAAGGGACAGAACAGTAATAGCTAGGGAAGCCGGGTCGCGTACCCGTATACAAGGACAACAACTACAACCCACAACTACCGGACAGGTAAGTTGGGATGAGTATCCTATGACTTGCAGGGAATAATAAGTACATAATAACAGACAATCTCAGCATTCAATTTCCTCGACTGTTAATAATATACACTACTTATCCTTGTTTTATCTATAACAAAATATCGATGTCGCCCTTTTAATTTCTCGTTAATGGCGTTTCGGACACGAGCTAACGGCCTCGTCCGCGCTACCGTGTTGTGACGGTCCCGCGGTGGGCATTCGGGGGGACTATGAATGTACCAAAAGATGGATATTCATTTATTGTTTGACCGACACCGACATAACAAGTGAAATTAAGTGAAATCTCTAAATAAGAAAAAAAATAAAATAAAATGGCGAATGGCCTAAGGGCTTCTTTGCTAGAAGACTTACTTGTAACTTTGTTCTGCTGATTTCCTTGTCTACTTATGTTCTTGCCTTTAGGACAGCAACACACGAAGGCTACGCTCGCGTCTTTAGCGCGGCAACACCACAATCTTGCTACAGTAGACCATTTTCATACTAGACCGCCCAAAACGGCGCACGCACACATACGCGTCATTTACACGTCCCTTAACGAAGCATCAAATAGCAGAAGTATACAGTGTCACGCCGCCAAGACTAATTTTTGCTGCATTGAACGACTAACGAGTTTTTGCTAGTTGTGACGCGACGCTTGCGCACTTCTTTGTAGACGTACCAGCCCTTGCACTTCGCTCGGCCACGCACAATCGTAGGTAAAATTTTAAAGGACACAGCTAAGTTCCGCTAAAGTACATTATATTTTTTATTATGGCAACACCTGCGGGGCTCACGGGACGTGCGGAGGCTCGACGGCGGTGATCAACTCGCCTTCCACCGTCCGCCGACCACTGCACCTACAGACTCCTCGGCATCTGGACGGCTTCACTAGTTTTTATAATACTCCAGAGTCCAGACCATAAATTTTACAGATATATACTAGGTCCAGACTCCAGAATAAAGGTTAAATATTATAGTCAACGCTTTTTATTGAAGTACCCTATTAAACAGCTCTGTTTGCCGGTCATATTCCATTAAAAATGTCGTCTATGACGATATTAGCGACTACCTAAAATTAGTGTTTTATAACCACTATGTAACTTATACATCAAATATTTTTTGTAGCTGTTAAATCACCTAAAATGCGTTCTATTGAAATTCATAGTAAAATGATCGATGACAGGCCAACAATGACCTTTTTTTGTGACCGTCAGGGTGCGGGCTGGGGGTCACTGACTTCTTTTGGGCAACCCTTTCCCTTTTGTGATGTAAGACATATGGATGATCTAATAAATTGTTTAATGATTCATTGATTGGTGTTAATTTACACAAAAAGGCAAAAACGAAAAAGGTGCTTAGGATGAAAATAATATAAGCTTGATATATAAGGCTTTTAAGTAAGATTATATTTGAACCGTTGCGGGACCTTACTGAAGTGAAATTTGAAATATTTAATTTAATAGGTACAATTCATATGAGGTAACGTTACTTTAGTTCACTACAACAGCAGACTCTCGGTATCGAATAATAGGCAATCGGACAAATTTTTTTTTATTGCATAAATGAATAGTACTCTTAAATATGAGTAACTTCTCAGAAGAAACCGTATATCAAAAGTCAATATTTTCAAAGGTACAGCGATTTGTATAAAAAATTTCACGAGCCTCCTAAAAACGCTCCATACTAAAGTCGACTTACAAATGACGTCACTTGTAGGTTATAGTATATGAAGTATATGGCCGCAGGAATATATTTGTAAATATCTCCGATATTTGTGCGTTTAAGTTCATACTTACCATAATGAATGTTTTTTTATATGATGTGAGTAAACTAATGATGTAAGTTTTATTTACCAATTTCGCAAAAAAAAAATTTTTTTTTTTGGTATAAAGACTCGCGAAATTTTGTATACAAATCGCTGTACCTTTGAAAATATTGACTTTTGATATACGGTTTCTTCTGAGAAGTTACTCATATTTTAAGAGTACTATTCATTTATGCAATAAAAAAAATCAGTCCGCTTGCCTATTAGCTTCAAATTAAAAGAAAGAGGGCGCTAGTCAACGGCTCGAACTGCGGCGCGCTGGGAAAATGCTTGTTAATTCACCTAACGCCGGGGAAGTAATCTTATAAGAGAAGCTATAGTGCACACATTTATACTGCTTTGTAAAGTATTTTAGAAAAGGCGTCCTCAAATGAGGTAAATCGACGCTCAGATGTTCGTGTTTTACGAAAAATCTATAAAACAGTTTTGTCTGAAGTATGTAAAGTTATCTCAGTTGTTGAATTGCTGGCATTTTTATTTTCATTTTTCGTTTGTTTCTTATTTATGGGCAAAGTTGCGCAAAATCCTATTTTTGGAGGTTACTTATTTTCTAAAATTATGTAAATTTACATAATTTTAGAAATATAAGCACATACTTATCGACCTAAATAAGTGTAATAAAAATCGATATTACGCTAAAATTTGGATCTACAATGTTTGACTTTAGAGTAAATCACCAACAGCGTATGCATAGAGATAAAACCGACTAGTGCAGCCTTAAGGCGTTGCGATTTGCAGGACATGCTTGTTGCCACGCAAATGTGTCAGTTATGTTTTGTGTTGAATCCCTTGAAAATGGCACAATAACGTCCATTGCAAGCCACGGACTCGCTATAGGTACACGGAATAGGGTATTCGCCTGATGCCTACAGGCTGGATGTAAAAATTAAGTTATTTTAATACGTTCGGAAAAATGCGGTATCACAAACTTGGTAAAAGTAAAAAAATGTACATGAAATGAGTCTTGCGAAGGTGACGTCACACGACAGTAAGGTGCTACGAAATGTATGGTCATATTATGCACAAAATTTCCGATATCTCCGAAGTTTGCGCGTTTATGTTTACATATTACATACAATAGTTAAACTTTTTGTATGTTTTGATGTAAGTAAACTAATTATGTGTATTTTTTACACTAAGGTTGTAAGAAATATTCCAAATTTTTGTGTAATTACAAAACTAAACATAAAATCTTAATTTTTGTCAAGTAGTAATACCATATTATTATTTTTTATATAAAAGACGAAACTTTACATATAGGCAAATACCCAACAGCGCCTTTAAAGGTCAACATATCGATTTTTATCGTAAGCATGAAATAATTTTTTATTCATTGTCCTTGGATGCATATTTATGTACGCATAGGATATGCGAGATCATGCAAACACATGCTAGCCCACCCTTGATTTCTGCCATAAACTGTATGATAATAATCAATAAAAATTGATATAAATATGTATTTTGAACAGTGCGATTCAGTCATCATTTAGGATAAGCATAAATCGGGAATATACAGTACACAAAAAAGTTAAAGTATGCAAGCCAGAGGCAATTGGTTGTAAATTAGCGTATTTCGATTTAACTTAGAGATGTTCTATAAATACAATGACAAAGGGGTACAAGAGCGAGGCACCTACAATGTACCCTTATAAGTTAAATATATCGAACTCGAACCGATCGCACTGACTTCACCCATACATATGAATTTTATGAATCGGGAACACGGGTGGTGTGGAGAGGCATTGCTATTTTTTATTTGTTTAAATTATTATTTCTTATTGTGCTTAATTCCTCCCACTGTCACATTAACCCCCTTATTAATAAAAATATTTACACCATGGATACGCGAATCCATGTTGCTGTCTTTGTTACGTTGGGAAAGCCAAACACAGCAGCATGTATTAACGTATCCGTGATGTAAGTATTTTTATTACTAAGGGGGAGTATTTGGAATAAAATCAATGGTCAGAAGACTTCTAACATAATATTGACTTTTGATGAGTAAAATGAGAGTACTAATTCGCAATTCAATTATACTGTTAACTGCAAAATACAATACCGCCAACTTTACAATAGCTCGCTCGCTTGGAAAATTATGTGGAAAATTTTGTATATTAAATCAACTGTGATTTCTAAAAACAAAAAATTAATATCAATCATCACTTTGACTACATTAATTTTAATAATTCTGTTCAAAAAAATTACAACCCGTTTTCTAGTGCGCAGTACGCACCCACTTTTTGGGTGAAAAACGTGAACTAATCCGCTCGTTGCATGCGTGCGCGCCGCTTGCCGAGCCCACGGCGACGTGCATCGATTTATGCCGATACTCGATAATTAAAAACAATCCGCCATATTGCTTTTTGTCTCTTTTATTCCCGTTTTTGTGCGTCCCTCATTTGATTGTCTCTGTTTTGGACTTTTTTCCACGATGTTACTTAAAGCTCTCGTTGTTTTTTCCATTACGCGGCTATTCGCTCGTTCGTCTCGCATTGAGACGTTTTAATTTATAATTTTTATCGTTTACGGGACGCGCTCTCGTCCCGCTTTGTTCCTTTGTGTTTCGCGACATCGATGTTCTGTTTTAGGGATTTATTAAAGCAATAATTGAATGGTTTGGTTTAGTGCATACGAAAATAATGATTCTTGTTTCCATGTAGAGGCTCGTGTATCTAAAGACAGATAGCACGGATTAATGAAAGACGAACAGATAAACAAATACATAGTTAGTTTTTAATTTGATTGCACTACTACAAGCATACGGTGTCCACGATTGTGTGAAAAAATTGTCCGTTGAAGAAGACGTTAAAATTTTCAAATTTGGATCGTTTTTGATTTTTCTATGAAAGTTGCTTCGTTGTACAATATATATTTTTCTAACTCTATGCATCTACGAGTAGATACTACTCATTTTAAACTGTTATCTATTATCTTCTTACCTGCCTTTAATATAATTGAACGGATTTTCTTTAAATCTAATCGGTGTAAAATTTCTGTCTTACTTAACTTTTACTTTATTACTTTATATCGCAATGAACCATTCCATCGGTACATCCAACCCGAGTCTATTTAGGCTGGATCCTCTGAATTCTAATAATGTTCACCTTAGAAATGTATGTTAAATTCAAAATACCCAATCTGAATTAAGCTGAGACTATATTGTCCGGATTTCGTAAGGCCGGGTATAATTCGGAGCAGTAAATTTAGATCTCTGTGCTTATTATAATAGAGCTGAAAATTGGACAAACGAGTGTAAAGTCAAATGTCAATGTCAAATGTGTTAAATTTTAAATATTAGTCCAGAGTTATATTTTCAATACTCTGAATTTGCTTTCGGATTCCGGAAAACATTATAATAAGCCCGGATCTGGAGTCCAGGTTTAGTAGGACTACGACTAGACCTTACGTGTCATTGTACTAAAAAAACAAGTTTGGAAGTAGGTATTAGAAAAAAAAGATCTATTTTACTTCAGTAGATATTTTATATGAGCAGAAAAAAACCAAAAATATTTATTAAATCGCAATCATTAGCGACTTTAAGGTCATAAGCTCTGTACTCTGACGTTTTCCATTGTAGTCAGAAGTAATGGCCTTATTTGAAAGATAACGAACTACCATTGTGCCGAGGTCTATTTGATCCCAAAAAATCAATATTGACCCCAAACAAAAAGAAATTTTGCACTTTTAAAATTTAACACACAAAAAAATCTCCGGGATAAAAATCCAGGTGCGGTAAAGGGTTGATTGTCTGTCTTTTTCCTTCGCTATATGATCGTACGTCTATCTCGCTCTGTAACCCTTTCTAATGGGGTTTTTTGGGTCAAATCACGCTTTTTTCCTTTTGAATCGTTTTTTTAATCAGATATTGTATGACTCTTTTGTTGTTTGGATGCTTGGAATTTATGTAGTTCGCAAGTCGCACATTTTTAAATGTGAATTCATTTTAAAAATATATTTACTAAAATCTTGGTCATACCTGGATGTATTGCTAAAGGTTTTGGCAACTGAAAATATTTAAGGCAACTTGCAGGGAGTAAGATAACCAATTTGAACAGAAATTGTGGAGGACCGTTTTTGACGTCATCAGGACTATTTTTGACGTCATCAGGACTGTTTTTGACGTATCAGCGTAGTCAATGCGCCCCGTGCGTCAGTTCCTACTGAAACGAGACGATACGCGACGCTGCATTTTTAAGATAGCGATTAAAAATTAGACCTTATTCACTACACAAGAAGATGCACCTTATTTATAAGAGTTCGAATGTCAAATTGCACCGCTCTGCATAACGCGACGCCAATCTTCTATACAGATAAATAAAATTGAAGTATATGTTTGTAACTTCAAATAAACAGCTTTTCACATAGTGAATCTGAAAGTATATTCGATACTTACAATAAAATACCAATTTTTTTAATTTTTGTCTGTCCGTCTGTCTGTCTGTCTGTCGGTCTGTCTGTCTGTTTGTTCCGGCTAATCTCTGAAACGGCTGGACCTATTTTCACGGAACTTTCACTGGCAGATAGCTGATGTTATAAGGTCTAACATAGGCTACTTTTATTTTAGGGTTCCGTTTAAAAAATAGGGTTCCGCTTTCGTTAGTTCTGCGCAAACGAAGTTGCGGGCATCAGCTAGTCTTACAATAAAATGTTACAATATTGTCAGCAGTAAGGAAAAGCTTGAGCTCTAACTTCTTTGGCCATCCAAAGCTTTAAGTTACAGCAGATATTGTTTTTGTTTTTATTATTGTTTTTTTCTATACTCTAGATTAACTTAGACTACTACACCTACTTTCTACCGAGACTGTTCACAAATGTACTTATCTTAAAGTAATTTAGAAGTGATAACTTGTAATTAGCTGACTGGATACTAGAATAATAACTATTGAATTAATTTAGCTGTAAGTTTTCCATGTTATTAAATAAATAAATAAATATTAAAAATAGGAAATCAACATCATACTCGACATTACAGAAGACAGAATCCCACATAGAGGGTGGATAGATTTTCGTTGCAAGAGACCGAACTCGCTGGAACAATATTAGTTGAATAAAACCTACCTAAATTCTAACACCGCGTAGGCGCACTTAAAATGGAGTCCCAAATAAGAAGCCAAAGAAATAATTAAATGTATTTGTAATTGTGTAATATGCCCCGCCATCTTACGAACATCTGTTATTGTCAACACACCTGAGCTTAACTCGACTCTTCCGTCTCCGTAATTCGTGCACGAATTGTACGTGCGAGACAGAGATGGGAGGTGTAAATCAGTTCGGGCGAGATGTGGAAGTGACAAAAAACTCACGCTTCCTGTGTCTTTCGTATCATTTGAAAAAGGAATAATGTTTTTGTAGTAAAAGTAAAAATGTTTTATCTCTTTTTTAAGTTTTAATGTATGTTATGAAAAATTGGTAACGTATAATGCGTTTCAAATGAGTATAGGAACGTCAATGACCTTTTTCTGTCAAATATCACTTGAAAATTGCGATTTGCAGAATAACTTATGTGCATATAAATATTAATAGCCTTGCATCGAATTTAAATAAAAACGTTAAATAGTAATAAATTATCGAAACATAAATTTAACTATCATGACAGTCTAAATTCGAAACAATATGGTGCCTACCCGATCCTATTCTCATTTGAATCGCATTGTACATAGAACACGTCTTGTGTAAACATTTTTTTTTATTTCGACAAAAAGAAATGCACTATGAATTAGCTACGTAATATATTATTATTAATATAGCAAACGTTGAAGTGAAGTGAAACTTTTGTTTTAATTATAGTAAAAAAAATATAGGTATGCCGTTTAACTCTACAGGTAGAGTTAAACGGCATTTTTTTTTTTACTATAAATAAAACAAAATATCACTTCACTTCAACGTTACGCGCTTCGTTTTAAAGTATTGATTAAGAAACATTTATTTTAAATAAGTAAGAGTTTTGCGATACCTACTTCATAATATTTAAACACTTTAACTAATATAGTTTATGTAGAGCTAATGAAGAAATGTTTTATCGAAAACTTTGGCTTATACTGCACTAGCTGTGGCGTTTTGACGTATTCCATACAATGTAGACTTTTTAACAATTTGAAAATAGAATGTTTTTAACTTAACCCTTCCATATTTGACAAAAAAGAGTTTTTATTTAGAACGCGACGCGGCTGGAATGAGAATTTATTTCTTTTGAATTTAGAAACAGACGAAAATGGAAGCGGCACTTTCTAGTTTCTATACCCTGAAATATGGATTAAGAGATTAGAAATAACGGTGTGTTTTCTTTTATTCTTTACCACATGTCGGTTATGAAAAAAACATTCCAACGATCGTTTAGTAGTTCGTTAGCTGAATCTTTGTTTTCACTCTGTTTAGCAGCTACGACGCGTAGTCTAGGTACAGATTGAAGAAGAATAAACAACTTTGGATTTGATTGCACTACTACAAGCGTATGGTGTGTCCATAAATCGTGGGCCGTTCAAGGGGACGTTAAAACTTTCAAATTTAGATCATTTTGGTCCGTTTTATGAAAGCTGTTTATCTGTACATAAACTGTTACATATTTTCTACTTTTCCAATATTTTTACGTGATTACTTAACCCTCGAAATAAATTGGCAGCAACTAAAAACAAAGAGCCCTAATATTATAATAGTAAAAAAATAGAATTAATGTTATTTCCTATTGAGTTCAAATAATATTTTTCCCAAGCTGCTGACTATAATGACAATGCAAAAAATAGGAACCCGGATTTAGGAATCAGTTAAAAGTTCCATTATGTATTTTATTACAATGACATCAAATGTAACTTCCAGATGTTTTTTGCGTAACGTATCATTAGATTTTTATCTTTCATCTCGAAAATATCCGATAGCCCCTTACAAAGATCCCGAAGGAAAAGGGTTAATTTTACAAAAAAGTGTGACAATGTAATATTTTGACAAAACTGCGGAGTCATGTTACATTTGGTGGATAAAAAACAGCAGATTTTTATTACTTTTAAAGATTTTTGAGAAACTTTTGTGAGAAGAAATTGGATTTATTTTTATCATAACCGCCTTATTTTTTTTAATTCGCATAGTGAAAAGAAAGGATTATAAAATAAAAGTGGCTTTTACGAACAAAGAGTTTCAATATAAATCATTACTATTACTGTGACAGAAAACACAAAAATCCTTTGCGTTTAGGTTTTCGAATAAAAAAAGAAACAAAAATATTTCTAATTAAAACGCGAAAGCGGGACGCGCAAAAATGCGGCGTGCCGGCCGTTATTAATTTTGAAAATTTTAAACAAAACTGACGTCTCATCGACAACTATGCGGCCGCGGCGGACCGAATTTTGCGTGGAATTTTTGCCGGCGGTGAATATTTGTTATTCTTTATGAGGAAAAATAATTTTATTTCAATAAAACATTTGATGTTCTATTTTTGTTTCGTGGTTTTATTCGTGTTATTTCTCTTTTATGATATTAGTATATGCTAAAGTGTGGTCGCAGAGAACGTAGAAATTCGCAAATGACTCATCGCTACTTGTCTCTTTCACTATATATTGCTATCGCGCTCCTGTCGCGTACACTGTGTAAAAGCGATAGCAATATATTCGTGCGCGAGTGAAAGAGATAAGTAGCGGCGTGTCAACGTACGAAATTCTACGTGCTTCGCGACCGCACTTTGACGTGAGTGAACTACAACATAGGTAATCCTCCTTAGCCTGAAGTCTGAGCATAGAACACATAATACTGAGTCTGAGCAGTTTACATTTCCCGAGCCAATGTAACCGACCGTGGTCGGCGGTGATAAGAATATTCAAATCACGAAGTATAGACACCAGGAGTCCGAACGTAATGTTAAACTAATGGTCTCAATTTAGGGGACATATATTTTGCCGGTAGAGCGCGCCGTTTTTCAAGAAGTACCAAGCGCGATTCAGGACTGTGCGCTGATTGGTCCGCCACAATAGCATCGGCACATCCAAAACTCTAGCGCAGCCAGTGGCAGAAAAGAGAACTAAGAATATCTGGGTTTATTATTGTGTATGTACTATGGAAAAGCCTAAACGTGTCGGAGTCCTATCACTTTAAAATTTGAATCACGAAGTATAGTATCTATACTTCGTGATTAAAATTTTAAAGTGATGAAAAATTTTCAAAGCATTCAGATTTGATCATGGATTTAATACTCTGACTCTGTAATGGTCTGACAGACCCACCAGACAAACCCCGAGTGATTTTAAGCACCAGGCGTCCCAAGGGTTTACATAACTTCTTAGCTCAATTTGGCAAACTTGATCTAGAAATAGCTTAAAGCTGAAACTATGATATGATCCGGAAATCCGGGTGGCTGGAGAAAATTCAGATCATTGAAAATAAAACTCTGCGCTTATACAATATAGATCTGAAAATCGAACAAACAAGTGTCGAGTCGGAGTTTTGCCGGGAATTCAATCAGCGACGTTTGTAGGATTTGTATTTCTTTCAAAATTTGTGTTATTTCGGTTTTTAATCTGTAATATTGGTAGATATCCATTAGGTATTCGTTGATGTGTACAACTGAACTGCGTGCTATTTTGAGTTTCCCACCCATGAAGCATAGATACCAGGAGTCCGAACGGTATAGGCTTTTCCATAGTAATTATGTACACAATAATAGGACCAGATCTTAGTTCTCTTTTCTGCCGCTAGGCGTGCGCGACCGACGAGAATGGACCTAGTATAACAACAGGACAGACTACTGTGAGCAAAAAAACGAGCCGAGCGAGAGGTTGGAAGAGAGGCCGTGTGTCCCTTTCTAGTAGGGTGACAATAATATTTTCTGCTGTGGCAAACTGCAAAGCTGTATGGGCATTTTCCAAAAAAAGTGTACCCCTGGTTTTTAGGCTGTCGCACGTCTTTGAACTTTAATTACAACAATATGGATAAACTATATAGGTTAATTTTTTCAAAATATGAATAAGATATAATAAACATTTACACAAATACGCGATATTAGTGCTAAGTTCTCTCAATAATTAATTATTAATATTTTAATTTCACGGGAGAGCTGTTTTTGGCCTGTCCCACAGCATGTTGCTTCAATAAAAATGGAAATCACTAAAAATATTCTGTAGAAGCACGCGTTAAAATTTAAATGTGCGTAAAAAATAGTTTATTTTCTTCTTAGTAAATATAATATATCTTAAAAATAACTTAATTTACTGCCAAAAAACACAATCTTTAAAAATATTCGAAATTCGAGACCCGCCTGACACGTAAGTTTGGTGACGGTTTTTTTCTATTTAAAATTATACCAAAATACTTAATAGTTTGCTTATTGGAAACACATAAAACCGAAAAATACAAGCCGTCATTTAAAATTTGCCAGTTGGCCTGAAACAATCTGAGGAGAGGGTGTTTTTGTGGTGACGACGAACGGTTCGTTTTTTTTTGTCAGGTAAGAGATGCTTTTACGTAATAAATAACATATCTTTTGTCTTGCAACCGTTTTCTAATTAATCAAATGTTATTCAGCACAGTGTTTACACTTAATTACTTTCGACTAGTTAACTAAATGTATCCAAGATACTGTTTTAACAAAACATTGGCCGAAAAAGTGACGTCAGTTTGATGACATTTTGTCTCGTCACATATAGGCGTGACTACGAAAGTCACCAAACTGACGCATAAAGCTAGGGCTACATAATTATGCACATTAAATTAATAGTATGGAAATGTATGGAAATTTTGTTTGTTTCAGGTTGATTTAAAATTGATATCAAACATACGAATCTTTAAACAAAAAAATGGTAATCGTTCACGACGTAGATAAAGTACTTACAAAAAATGACTTCGAGCACTTTTATATTGACGAAGCTGAATGGCCTTGGCCCACAACTCATTTCATTCTCATGGAAATGTGTTTCAAATGTCGACAAGAGGTTAATCAATTAATAAGACCACAACATTTAATCAAAATCATGAATAAATCTGATATCTGGATTTTGATTCAAAGTTCATATTTTTGGTGCCCTCGCTGCTATACGTGTGTCTATGACCATTATCCCGCAGACGAGTGTGAATTATGTACCTGTGGTTAATAATCTTATTTATACATAAGAATTTTAATTCACAAACACGTATAATATGTCAACAAATATGAATTTAATGGTTTGCCTGCGGAAGGTGTTCACAGAAATTTTTAATTTAACTCATATTACTTCTTTTTATTTATCACCTTCATTGGTTTAATAGGGTTTTTCTATTTGTCTCTTTCTGTCTCTTTCTATTTAAGCTCATTTGGTGATGTTGATGATGAAAAAATAAAATAAAATGAGTTAAATTAAAAATAGCTATGAACTCTTTTTGATAGGTAAGCCATTATATTCATAGTTGTTGACAAATCATACGTGATATAATAATGTATTATGTTACATCCAGTTATCGTCCCGGTGAAGGTCCGCTCTTTGACGTAATCTATTAGTATTATTTTTTGAGACTGATTTAGATTTTTATAAATGAATGTTGATCATTATGTTCGATTGTAGAATTTATTTTTTTAAGAAGTGAGATGTTTTGAGACTGATTAAGATTTTATAAATGAATGTTGATGATTATGTTTTGATAGCAGAATTTATTTTTTTAAGGAGTGAGATGTTTATTTTTTACCTTTTTTTGCCATCTGTTTGAGATTCTAGTGCAAACTGTTTGAGACTAAACCTTAGGCATCTTATTTAATACTTAAGTATAGCGTGTTTAAAAAACAATGATTATTTTTATAAGGAGGCTTTTTTGTTAAGATTGTGTTATTAAATGGGCCGAGTTAGGTTAAAAGGGACTTGCAAGATGATCATTGTGTTGCATTAACCGTTACTTAACCTTTTAATCAGAAAGTATCAAAAGATATACATAAATATCTTTAAATAGATAATCAGTGAATTACTTAATTTAAAAGTCAGGTTGATTGTTTAATATCCAATGAAAATGTGGTTCTTGTTCCTAAGAAGTAATTTTTTTGTTACCATTAGTATTTGTAGATACTGAAAACTAAATAGTAGGTATGTAAGATTTTTATGTATGTGAGACTGATTATATAAGAATATTGTTTCTCATAGGCAAATCGTTTAACTTGCATAACATTTGCGCGGTAAGAAGAAATCGTAGGATGTTGAGAAATGAGATGAGCAGGAGTGAGAGACGTGCGCGAAGCTACAGACAGATGCTGCTCAGGAGATAGTACGAGTTAAACGGTTTGCCTCTGATTATAATAATTAAAAAATTATCGTCGTTTGTCGCAATAATAGCTTAAAATTGTAAAATTAATTTTATAAAAGATATTATACATATACAGGAATCTGAGACTGATTAGATAAAAGCATAAAAATTGAGCAAAAAGGGTAAAAATAACCGAAAATATATTATAAACGCCTACTAGTTCATATACGTACTTAAAGTATTTTTAGTTTTGCGTGTTTTTTTTAAAAAAATGTCTATAAACGGTCATCAAGAAATAAATAAATAAATATGTTAAATTACTTCGAATGTGTAACCTCAGCTTTACTTTGTGAACCTTGATTGTCGCACTTAGCGAAGAGCATAAAAACATAATTATAGACATATTTCTTAAAGTATTTTGATAAAAAATACATAAAAATATTCAAATTAGTTAAACTTTGACCATATTTATTAAATGAACTTCAAATATACGGGCTGTTTTTAGAGATAATAGAAAAATAAAGTTTGTTTTGGCACGACTTGTCACCAAATCGAACTTGAAATTTCTCGTGTAATAATGTGTTCCAATTATAAACATTGCTCTTAGTATTTTCTAATAGCTTGTTTTGTCTGTCGACGATTAAAAGATAACAACTGGTAAACAAACAAAATTTGAAACCATTAAAGCATTTTTAAAAAAGTTTCCAAACTGACCATTAAATCACTACCTCAGTCACTATTTTAACATTTTTTGATAAAAAGCAATAATCTTTTACTGTACTTTATATATTTTCTTATTCTTAAGACTATAAAGAATTTATAGAAACCATAAAATTAATCTTAAACTACACTTCAAAAAAAATCTCGGTTTTTGAACAGGGTACACTTTTTTGTAAAAATGCCCGTATGAGACAAATTGTGAAACACTGAATGACATACAGCTGAGGCTTTAAAAGTCGACTAGATTGAATAGTGTAAAATCAAGAAGGTTTGAAGTGACGGCTGCATTAATATGTAACAGATTTTCTCTGCCTTACTTAAACACGATTGAGCCATTTTTGTCGCATTTCTTCATTGTTGGAAAATCTATAAAAACTGTATTATATTATCATTAAAGGCATTACTCGACTTCACACGTTTTTTCTCAGTAACTAGGTACTTACAGCTTACTACGATTCTAGGCGAGTCGCTATCGCTACTGACTAGTTTATAACAAAACGTAGCAGCAGAACTTTCACTTCGACAAGAATATATACAACATTTTTTTCACCATTTTGACTGTTAAATCATCAAACAAATAATAAAAACATAGTTACGGAGATACATGAAGTAAGAAATAAAAACTATTTTCAAATTTAATATTATCCGGTGTTCAGCATAAAATATGTGTAATGGCGTATCTATTGTCTTGCGAATGATACCATCTAATAAAAAAAGAAGGAAAAGGATTTAATGTAAACTGCATTTTTATTTAGTATTAAATGACTATTTCTAACTTTTTTAATTAGAATATGATATAGTTATAAACATTTGTTAAAATAATAATATAGTACACTCGTTTTATCTAAGATTTTTCAAGTTACTTTTTATAAATACCAACATTTTTCTGGTTGGCAACATGCAAGAACGAGACACACAGCCTCTCTCCTGGCTATCTCGCTCGGCTCGGATTTGCCTCTATGATACGTGCATTGTGAAATACACTCTATTACTAAGGTAATACAGTTCTTTTTAGCAATTACAAAATTCGGAGTCTTCTATCCATAGGTACTATATCCATGCCGACGAGTACCAAGTGTTGCCAATACTATTATTTATTACAATTATTTTTAAATTACCGTTAGGCAATTACCGTGTTCTACGGTATCTATTTTTCGAGAACAGTTTCTAAGAATTTCCTAAAACTTTTATATAATAAGATTTCAATCTTTCCAGAGCTGTCAATAGCAACTTTAAACTTCCCGCGTAATTTCAAACGAGTGCATGTCGAACCGTCGCGCGCTCTACCGGCAAAAATCTGTCCCCGTAATTGAGACCATTATTTTAACATTACGTTCGGACTCCTGGTTTCTATACTTCGTGTTCCCACCAAAACTCCCCAGGAAATTTCAGTAAAGCGTCTACCACTTAACTGAATCAACTTACTTGACTCATTGACTGTACTGACTATTTAGTTGGACTTTGACTAGACTTTGGACTTTACGATTTAGAAGTACGGTGTTGAAAATTTGAACGAAAATTCTATTTCCCGCTATTTTAACTTGACACTGGCAAATGGTTAAAAGCCGACGCCATAAAAAAAATGTTGAGTCAAATATCACTGTCATATATGACAGCTCGACACTCGACACTACCATTTTCAACTGTATTGTACTAGCGCAGAGTTCTATTTTCTGTGCTCTGAATTTGCCCAGGCCCGCCGGATTTTCCCGGGCCCGCCGGATTCTGGATTATAAAGTCCCACTTCCCCGCCTTACCAATCAACTTTGCATGATTATTTTTAGCTATTGCAGGACTGGCGAAGCTAGCCACGTGCTACCAATAGTCACATCATTGATATTTTCATATCGACATCATGGACGTAAAAAAAGGCGGACGGAAGGTGAGTTAAACATTGAGTGAAGCCCAGCAATAGCGGCGACTTACGTTTGTGTGAGATTTACGGATAATTGCCATTGGCGTACTGGCGGCCGATCGTCTTACTTTTCTGTGAATGTGTGCGTGCGGCACGTGTCGCTACGATTCGGCCGTCTTACTTTGATTGCTTCACTATTCATATTACTGAAGCGGTGTCCGCCTTTTTACGTTCATGATCGACATACACATTACAAAACAAGATATTATTTACTCTGTGAAACAAGAAAGTAAAACAGCGAACACCTCCGCTTGTTTGGCAGATGGCAGATATGACAGGTTTTTGTTGGCGGTAATTTTCAAAATATCCCCGCGTCAACTAAGTCGCAATTATGCCTATTTCGATCGCCCGCTTTTTCCTCCGCATTGTTTGATAAATCGATTTTGAGAAACGAACGCGAATTAAAAGGTTATTTAAAAATGTTTAGAATAATATGTGACTTATAATAAATAATAATGCAAGTTGCGTTTGGAATCTTTGATGAAAGCATAGGTACTTAATGAAGGCTTTGTTTCTACCTTCCAATGGGGCCAAATTGAATGCCGATGTGTCTGGCGTCACAGAAAACCGAAAGGATCTAACGTGATTCAAGTGTCTCCTCTTTACCCTTTGGACAAGACGGTAAACCCAAATAAACAGATTTTCATTCCCTGGTTACCAGAGTCATGTGTCCTACATGATGTGGGACACCTTTACTGACGTAATTTGACTTCCTCGCGTTACTACAAGAATCTCCTACTAGGGCGCCCCCGGCTATTATAAATACTTACACCTGTATTCATAAAAAATTGCTAATCAACACCTTAAGCAGTGAATAACTAAACAGCTATTTAAGCTTTAAACAACGTATAAAATTTTCTTATTCATAAACGATGATTAAAAATTGCTTAGTTAAACATTGGTAGATTTTAGTTTTGTTGGTAGAAACCTGGCTGTATGCTAATTATTCCTGTCAAAAGCAATATAAAAATATCATCTGTCATCATGACTGCTTTGTTTTAAATAATAAATATACCTTTTAACTATGCTGCTTTGTGCCATTTTGGTTGTATTTCTTGCGATTTGTTGTGATTATTAATGGAAGATATATAATTAAAATGGAAGATAAAATTATTATAAAGCGAAGCCGATCCTCAAACTGGAGTGAACAAGAGAAAGTATGTAATACATATTTTTGTTACTCAATACTTTGTATAATTTATATTGCCGTTTTAATTTTAAAACAGTATTAATGGCCCAAGAGGCCGTGAGGGCCAGACCTTCCTATCGTTCACAAGCATGAAAGTTCTTCCATGTGTGACCCCAATACTGGTAAGAATGATCCCCAAACATGTCCTGGACGCGGTTCCTTTGTGAGATAACACTTTTAATAATTGTGGCAGGATTATCAAAAAACTGCCTGGCAACTGGGAAACCTCAGTTTAATAATTCTCTGGATAGCATATATAAAATTCAGCTTTCCTCATACAAGATAAGTATAATTAAAAATACCATAGTTCATGAGTGTTCTGCGGGAAGTTAGAACCCTACTATGTGTCTGGCAATAAGCATCGCGGCGTTTTAATGCTGTTACGAATAAACTTGCGAACTATAGGAAGGTCTGGTCCTTACGGGCTCTTGCTCTATAACTTCTGCATCTTTTTCAGGCGTTACTAACACAATTAATTAAGGAAAAAATCAACATAATAGAAAATAAGGATGTTAGTAAAAATAACAATCAAGTGAAAAAGGCAGGGTGGCAAGAGATTCATGAAACGTAGAGCCTGTTTTTAGATTATTATGATTATTATATTTATGCATTGTAGCTAAATAATGCATAATATTATTTTTATTTTAGGTTTAACCAGATAAATGAATCAAAGAGAGATCTCGCCCAGTTGATGAATCAGTGGAGGAATATTAAAAACAACGCAAAAAAGCGACATTATGAATACAGGCGCAGTTTTAATGCGACTGGTGGTGGCCCTCGCCCACCAAGTCCACCACCAGAAGATGTAGAAATAATGCAGATGCTCCCTAAGGAATTCGAAATAGATAAAAATATTCATGATAGTGATAGTCTGAATTTAAAAAAAGGCTGTGTGGGGCAAAAGGTATATAAACATATAAATTTTCTACTGATAAATTTTTAATTGTAATATTTTTTAACATTTTTTTTTATTTTAGGAAAAAATAGAATATGACCAGCCTGGTTCCAGTCGCATGCTTCCACTGCAACCTATAGAAAGAGTAAGAAATTCATGTACATACATAATATACTTAATTAAGTAAAAAAAGACCTTATTGTGTTGAAGGTATCCGTAAATTTTTTACTGATAAGTCTTTGAGTAAAATATTTTTTAAGAAATTCTTTTATTTCAGGAAAAAATAGAATATGACCAGCCTGGTTCCAGTCGCATGCTTCCACTGCAACCTATAGAAAGAGTAAGAAATTCATGTACATACATAATATACTTAATTAAGTAAAAAAAGACCTTATTGTGTTGAAGGTATCCGTAAATTTTTTACTGATAAGTCTTTGAGTATAATATTTTTTAAGAAATTCTTTTATTTCAGGAAAAAATAGAAATTGACCAGCCTAGTTCCAGGTGTATGTTACCGCTGCAACCTATAGAAAGAGTAAGAAATTCATGTACATACATAATATACTTAATTAAGTAAAAAAAGACCTTATTGTGTTGAAGGTATCCGTAAATTTTTTACTGATAAGTCTTTGAGTAAAATATTTTTTAAGAAATTTTTTATTTCAGGAAAAAATAGAATATGACCAGCCTGGTTCCAGTCGCATGCTTCCACTGCAACCTATAGAAAAAGTAATAATCTTTGTACATTTATTACATATAATTAAGTGAAAAGATATTACTAGTCAAAAAGCATGCATAATACTTTTGTTTTTGTTTAGGTACAGATAACAAGGTCGGAAGTAGTTGAAGGAAAAAAAAGGAAACATATCCAAGCAAATAAAAAGAAAGTATGTACTCAGAAAACCAACCTGATTAGAATGTTTCTAAACTTAAAATAATTATTTTTTGCATAAATTATTTCAGGTAACACCTGATATATCCCAGCAGAAAGAATTATTTCTGTTGGCAAAATCTGCGCGAGAGAAACAAATGCAGTTCCAAGAAGCTGAACATCTAAAAAAGATGAAATTGATGGAAGAAGAGCATAAAGTGCGGATGAAAATATTGAATGTGGAGTTAGAATATTGGGAGAAAAAACTAAAAGATTAAAATTTGTACTTTTTAATTAAAATAACTATTTATAAACATGTCCCTTGTCACATTAATTGTACCACCACCACCTTCCTCATCATCATCACTATGAGAGTCTGCATAATCTGTGAAAGAAATATCAGTTTAATATTATGTATTTTACTAACCCTATTAAAAAAAATTGTTATACAATGACAACAAATATTAGCAGGTATAATATTTAAAAACTTCTAGTAACTATAGAATGTGTGAAAATAAAAGGTTACCATCTCTATCAATATCATTCCATTTGATTGCCAAATTATGCAGTACTGCACAAGCAATGACTGTAGTTTTTATTGTTTCATATGAGCCACGCATAACTTCTAACAATATTCTAAATTTGCCTTTCCACACTCCAAAACAGCGTTCAACTAAATTCCTTGTTTGTATTTGTTTGCGGTTGTAGATGTGTTCAGCTTCAGTTTGAGGGCGTAAAACTGGAGTCAGCAAATATGGAGTGGTAGGATATCCACTGTCTCCTAATAGTTTTCCTCTGAATTCACCATCTTCGAACCTTCTTTTAATTTCACTCTCTCGAAATATGCGGGCATCATGAGTGCTGCCTCTCCAGCGACATACTATATCACAAATTGATAAATCAGGGCCACATACAACCTGGAAAGAAATGAAATGTATAATGTGGGTGAACCATGGAAGGCAATGTTATTTGCAAGGCAGATTATAGGCTATGTAGCCATTTTCGCATGATTGAGGTACAAACCTACAAATTCACATTTATAATATTAGGGGGATTCTTACCTGTGTATTGATTGAATACTGTCCTTTTCTATTTATAAAATACTGCCCTGTTTCACCACCAACTTTTCTTATTTTAATATGGGTACAGTCAATAGCACCAATTACATGTGGAAATCCACATACAGCAGCAAACTGTCTTTGTACAGAGCTCTGTTCAGAAAGTGTAGTTGGCATTTTAATAAATTCTGCACTCTTTCTGGCTAATGCACGGGCAACTCGTTTACATATGCGAGACATTGTTGGTTGACTTAAGCCATGTAACTCTCCGCTATCATCTTGAATCTTAAAACATCGGTTTAATGTAGGTAACATCATAGCATAAAGAATATTATTAAAATACACAGCAATATGTCCTCACCTCATGCCGCCCCCAATGTCTAATCACAGCCATAACTTGTATATGAACAGGGACACCACTGCCTCTGGTGTCCACAGCAATATCATCCTTCACGAGATTTATTATTTGGATCATGTTTTCCTTAGAAAACCTGTATTTCTTTCTAAATTCCACATCATCATATTCTACCATTGGATCTAACCTCGGCTTATAAACTTTTGCTCGCGGATGGCTAAATTCTCGTAAATCCAATACATCTTGCTCAAAATCGTTTAAATCATTACCAAAATCAAAATAATCCATTATTCAAAGTAAAAATCACGAATAAAATTTTACAATTTGCCAATGTCACTGGCTTGTCAATACAGTAAAACAGCTGTTCATCCCGAACATTTTGGTCCGCCATTTTGTTGATTAAATTTTAAACAAGGTTGTGAGGCTGTTTAACTTGACAGCTATTTAAGAAACGTAGCTTAGCTCTAAATACCGTTTATGAATAGAAAAAAGAGTTAACCACTGTTTAAAGTGATATTTAAAACTTAAACACCGTTTATGAATAAGGCTGTTAGTTTATAATAATAGGGGAGCCCTAGTACGAGATTCTTGTAGTAACTCGAGGACGTCAAATATTTTACAGCTGAAGCAATACAATGTTTGAAAAAACAGCTAAAGCTTTGGCTGTTTGAGTTTTGCGTAGTCGGTATTGTATATATATATATAATAGTCCTTCCAAAGAAAAGTCATGCATCGTTTCAGTTAGTAAAATGGCATAATTTTTACTTTACTTCTAACCTTTTAACCCCCGACCATGGAGAAGAGAGTAAAAGGAGCAACATCTTTCTAAGGCAGAAAAGCTAAAAAGTGTCCGACGAAAGTAATTAAATAATAGTTTTAAAATAATGGCGCTAGAGTGAGAAAGGTGTGTGATATGAAGTTAGGAATAAGAGAAGGAGTGAAGTAGGTTGAGTTTAGTTATTTAAAATTTTTGACGACTTTAGTAGAATAGTTAATTCAGTAAATCATGAATATTCTACTTACTCGCGTAGTCGATATAAGATGCTAAAATTTAGTTGTCCGTTTAAATTTTGCCGCTTTACACACCGCTGCGACTGTAGCCCTATTTAACGCTTTTTACGGACACTTTTTTTATGTATGGAGATGGTACTCCTTATCTCTATTATTCATGCCCCCGACGCAAAAAGAGAGGTATTATAAGTTTGATATGTCTGTCTGTCTATCTATCTGTCTGTGTGTCTGTCCGTGGCATCTTAGCTCCTAAGCAAAAGGTCCGATTTAGATGATTTTTTTTACGTTTAAAAGCTGACGTGATCGAGAGTATTCTTAGCTATATTATTTCATCATTAACTCGCTCTCTGCTTGAGAATTTGGGGGTTAGTTGAAAATATTAATTTACTTTACTATTACAGACAAGAGTTATGCCCGGCTGTCATTTCACTGACTGAAATTTAAAATCGTAGAGTAGTTAGTTTAACCCGAATTTCGTAGCTAATTGAGATTTTCCGAACCGTTACAAGTGGACGTCTATTAATTTTGTACACGCCAATTAGTCCAACACTGTCAAACACTAACTAACTTGTCTACTGAGAAATAGTTCAAGCATAATTATATTTTACTTTAAGGGTCAGCTCACACCGCGAGATGCGACGCGACGCGACGCGACGTATTTTAAGAGAGCAATTCAAAACATCTTCTCGTCGAAAATCTCTCAGTGCCTGAAGACAAAAGTTTTCGAGCAGTGTGTGTTACCGGTGATGACATATGGAGCCGAAACGTGGTCATTCACAACGGGACTAATTCAAAAGCTTCGTGTCGCTCAAAGAGCTATGGAAAGGGCTATGCTCAGAGTCTCTCTAAGTGATAGAATCAGAAATGAGTAAATCCGTAGCAGAACTAAAGTTACCGACATAGCCCAGCGCATTAGCAAGTTAAAGTGGCAATGGGCTGGACATATAGCCCGTAGAACCGATGCCCGCTGGGGCCGAAAGTTTCTTGAGTGGAGACCACGAAATGGACGTCGAAGCGTAGAACGGCCTTCCACCAGGTGGACAGATGACCTGAGAAAAGTCGCAGGGAGTCGGTGGATACAGGCCGCGAGCGCACTGGAAATTTATGGGGGAAGCCTATGTCCGCAGTGGACGTCACCAGGCTGAAACGACGAAACGACAAATTCAAAATTGAACTTTATTTGCAACACAAGAAGATACAAGTTTCATTGTAAGAGCGGTGCAGCGCTATGCAGCCTTTTGTAATTCGAAATCTTGCAATAAGGAAAATGCATTTCTTTTAAATCAGCAAAATTCTTATATTTTCTGAAAGGCAACATAAATATGGACCGAAAATGCAAAAAGTACAGTAATTAAAAAGTTACAGAATTAAAAAAAACGACATTTTTTTTTTGCTTTAAACGCAAAACGAAAATTGCTGTTCAAATCCTTATAGTTATTTATGTAATTGTTTGTTATTACAATGATAAACATAAACGCGGTATTTAAGTTAGTAAAATGAATTTTGTATAATTTATCTTCATACATTTTACACATACACAACAGCTGTGACGTCACTCCCGGTACATCGTTTTACCCAACTGTCAAGAAGGGTTATGTTTTTCGCGCATGTATGTATGTAAATTCCTTTATTTCCACGTATCTTTCAAACAGCTGAATGGATTTCAACAATTAAGATATCGTTAGATTTGTCTCAATAACCTAAGTGTCCTTAGATAAGTAGTCCAAAGAAAATATAAAAAATGGCGGATTTTGGCGCCAAATTGTAAGTAGTTAATTTTTTTTAACCAAACCTATCAAGTAGAGTATCATAATAAAGGAAATTAAAAGTAGATTTCAAAAAGATCATCATATACATATGTTATGTATTTAAATTCAACCAGGAATAATTACAACCATTTTAATCATTCGAATATTTTTGATTAAAATCTACCAAGTGTGTGTTAGATAAACTAAAAAATCTAAAATATAATTAATAATTAAATCGCACCGCAAATTAAAAATCGTACAAAAATAAATGGGCCCCGCCTGCTAATAAACATTATGCCAATTATTTCACTTAGGCTTTCAGCTCATAGTGTAGTCTGTTTTCTCAAAGTTGTTTCGGTCTTTTTAGAGCGTTGCTTAGGTATCTGTCTTTTTTTGGAGTCGGGTTTATAATTTTTTTATTTTTTTTATAGAGCGTTTTTAATGCACTCCAACAATTTCACTTTTGTGATGACTATATTTCGTCACCGGTTGATGGTAGATAATATGCCATGGCCCATTGCAATGACATTATTTCCTAGCTTATTATGTACTTTTGGAAAAGCCAATAAAAAAATTACGCAACTTCTCTAATAAGCGTGTATCTTCTTGTATAGTGAATAACGTGTAATTTATTTACTAGTTAAGAGTCGCTGTCTTAAAAATGCAGCGCCGCATCGCATCGCGTTGCGTCTAAAACGGAAGTATATCAACATTTTACAATTTCACTAGTTTTATTACAATCTAACGGTTTTTCAATTTTACGGTGACATATCTAAGTAAGTATGTTACATATTTATTTAGCGAGAAATCTGCATGGAGTTCCCATAACCAGAAACAAATAATATGCCATTTTGTTATTTTAAAAAGGCAAGAGACAAAAATATATTCTTATAAAAGACTCTTTAGTCCATTAATTTAATATATTAAACTACGTTATGGATAATGGCGTTTCATAGTTATGTGTCTTTAATAAAGAATTTGAAATTGAAAATAGTTGGTAATGTTCGAAAATTTTGAAAAATAAAAAAAGAAGAACTGGAATTCTTAAAATTTCAATTGTTTTGAAACCGCACAAAAAGATATCAATGTATAAAATAAATTAATAGCTCTAACCCTCGTGAGGCCGTATGACCCACCTGCAGAATCTTGAATAGAGGGCCCGACCCTTCGCCTTCGCCCTTCGCAAAAAAATGACAAAAAACGGGAAAGATGGCAAAGGTGTCTCATTTTGAGCCAAGGTTAAGACCCATGGGAAAGAGTTAGGAATTGACGAAAGTTGATATCTTCCGCGTTTTTTGCGTAACTGTTTCGCGAATGTACGGTAAATAAAGGTAGCAGTACACTGAGGTTTCTTAACGGGCATCACAGACGGCGAAGATACTATTAATGTAACATTTTTTTTAATTTTATTTATTCAGTAAAAATACAATATTGTAAATTACAGGTAGGTCAAAGGTAGGTAACGATTTTATACTTACTGAATCTACATAAAGTTAACAATAGCGCCTGAACTAGGATAAACCTGTGTTTCAGGCAATTATTCAACTTTAAATATAGGATATATAGGACATGAAAATAATAAGTGAATAACAATTTTTTTTAAATCCATTTTAGTATCTAAATGAAACGTGAAATATAGGTATGAAAATTAAACTGATTAATTTAAATTAATTAATTAACAGCTAAAACCTGAAATTAATAATCGACAAAAATGTTTCACTATCTCCCCTATAAGTTTAATTATTTTTTACAAATTACAACTACCGTAGGTACTTATATTAAATTAATATTTATACCAGTAGTCACGACGAGACAAACAGAAAACAGAAGTTAATAATAGAACATATATTATATAATTTATTTATTTTTATTAGGTAAAGTAACAGTAAACAGACAAATAGACTTATATTACCTACGTACTATAAAGAAACAATAAAAGGAAAATCATTTTACACTGCAGTTCTATAACTACTATACACAACATTTGATTATAAAATCTATAAAATTAATAATGATAATATACATAACGTAACATAATAATTTGCTTGAATACAGTTACTTACTCGTTACTCTCAGTGTGCGCCGCGCTTTATGTGAAGAATTGTAAAATTCACCCCTTTTAGGAAGTAACAGATGATGCCAGCGTGAGATAGTTCAGATTTAACAAAAAACCTCTGATTTATAACTGTTTACCGTAATTTGAGATTTTTATAAATACATAACGTTTTTTACTTTTTTTTACATTCAACTGTAATGGTTTATTTCCGTTTGAGTCTAAAATATATCGGTACTTAGTTGAAAATATTTTGATTGTAATAATAAAAATAATTTATATTTATTAAAAACTTATTTTTCTTCTTTAAGTATATAAATAAATAATAAGCAAAATATTTTACTTAATGGTATAAAATAGTTGTAAAACTAATAATAAGTTTTTGATTAAAAGCTACCAATTAATCTCGTAGGCGATTAGAGTTAAATTTATTAACTGTAATAGGGCACAAAAGATACACAAAAATGATTTTTTACAGCCTATTTTGTCCCACTGCTGGGCAAAGGCCTTACCCAATGACCCTTTGAATAGTAAAAAAGTCTAATAATAACTATTATAAGCCACTAGGGTCATTCTTTACAAATCTAAGAAAGGCGAATCCATCGGGCAAGATGCCCAAACTTTTTTGCCACAATAACTTTTTTACTTCCCAATCAGTATGCTATTGTCCATTTTGTCAAGTGCCCCTTTTTTGACCGCTAAAAGGTCAAAAGTCAGGAGTATTTCGTAACAATGAGGTCAACTATTGATTTTTTGACAATTTCTTAGTAACCCGATATCTGTGTGACCGTGGGTCATTTTGAAAGGGTTTCGCGATTTTAGTGTTAATTTTGTATGGAGTTGTTAAAATTTCGTGAGAAATAAGTTGTATTAAATAAAAAAGTATCCTACTTAATGTGAAAGTTTGCGAAGATAGATGGATGGATGGATGTTTATTTCTCTTTCACGCTAAAACTACTGAATTGATTTCGATGAAATTTGGTATGGTAGTAGTTTAAGCTCTGGATTATACCTTGGATACTTTTTATCCCGAAAAAACACAGTGTTCCCGTGGGATACTGTATTTAGGCGGGCGGAGCCGCGGGCAACAGCTAGTACTTTAATAAAAAATTATTAATTATGCTTTACATAGTATAGGTACATGTTTGTAGTAGTTAGCCAATCAGCAGACAACTGTTGAAAACCTTAGGTGAATTTATGAAGGTGGCGGTCTTTCTGGTAATAACATGTTTTAGTTCAGAGAAAGAGCATAATTTGTTCATTTTGGTTACAACTAATATTTAATAACTTTTAGTTTAAGCCACCAAAAACTGTAAAAACTCTAGTTTCGAGTTGTAAAAAGTAAAGATAATTATTTCAAATAAGTGTTAAGTGCAATATTTTTGTTGTGCAAGAATCATAGTATTTTTGAAACTTGCTTCAGAGTCTAGCCTAACAACAGCACGTTACCAAATTAGACATAAAAAAATAAATAACCATCTATATTAAGAAGAATTCGCCTTTTGTTACATTCTACAAAAGAATAAAAGAGAAGATTTATTATAATATTATAATTTAAAGTAGATTAACCTTGGGACGTGGTCTTTTGGACCCCAACGTTCGTTTCCCACGAATCGCCCCATTTTAGGGTTATCTTGCGAACTTGAAAAGATTAAAAAGTGCTATCATTTTTTTTTGAATCCGCGTAAAAAAGACATGACCCCATTTGATGAGGTCTCGAACTGTGAACCAAATTTAACCCCGTGTTTTTGTAATTCGATACGGGGTAAAAAAGACACCTTGAAAATTCGTGTGAAATTTTTAAGCGGGTACTTTATATCAAGTGACATTTAAGTTTTTGTTCTACAAAGGGAAAAAATTAAGTCACCTCATAATACTTATAATTATTAAATCATTATGTTGAATTAATAGTACTGTATTCATAACGTTTCTTCTTTATTTGTTTAAACTAATTTACATTATATCATTTATAATTGGCACAGGCTAACCACAAGCGACCGAACGAGACCAGAACTTCAATTCTCGTATTTAAAGTAGACTTCATTTTACTTTGATTGTATTATATGTTGAGCGACATGTTATCATAAACTGATTTTGTGAAGTTTAAATCAATCAGAGCGCGTTTCACATTGGTTTAACGTTTACGAGAATACCATTTGACAGTTTAGTGTATCGGGACTTGATTGTAATTGTATTATTGTAAGTTTTATTTAGCAGAATTGCCCCTCCGTCTTAACCCTGCCCTTTAAACAAATTTATGAAGAAACGTGTCAACAGATTGTCGCGTCGCGGTCGTTTGTGGTCAGTCTGCGCCGAGCCTAAAGTTGCAGCAACGTACTGTCGCCAACGACCTGGTGTACATTTCGATCTTATTACTATAGAAATAAGGTCCAAAAGTGGTATACAGGGACCGAACCAGCTAGTAAAGTAATATGCAACACTTTTTTATTAATGAAAACACTTGAACCTGTCGTTGTAACAAGCTAGTTTATTAAAAACGATACAAAATTATGTCTACATTGTTCATCCTGTTCATGTAAAAAGCGATCATATCGTTTCTTAGTAAAAAGTGCACAGCTAAAAATAATTTCCAACGTTTAATACAAAAATCGCAATAATTAACTTCGTTACAGACCAATAAATTACAATACGAGAAAGAAATGCAACTTGATACACACACCAGTGTCCGCGAGATTGTGCCACGCACACGTACACGGCTAGGGTTGTCTAGCTGAGTTGTGTATAAAATTATTTTGATTTTAACTAGATGTTGTCGGCGACTTTGTTCGCGTATAAATATCTACTCTAGGAGAACCGTACTAATGCCGCGGGTGACCGATATGTGTAAAGTAACCTATGTGTTAATCCAGTAGGTAATAGGTATATAAGGTAGTTCGAAATTAAATATGGATATTTTTGGCATATAATCTACTGCTTATCTCAAGACGTTTAGGCAGTAATAGAATCATTTTCTTGAAAAAATATTTAACTAAAAAAAATTACATTGTTCTTCTCTAAGGCGCTGAGGTTTTTAACCTCACAGAATCAGGTGATTGAAAGAGGAATCAAAGATTTTGTCTAAATAAAATCAATACAATTAGCTGTGTGAGGTCAATGAGAAACAGCGCTATAATATTAAAAAAAAAACAGTATTTTTTTAGATTTTTTTTTGCTTAAACGTCTTTACATTCAGATCATATGCACAAAAATCCACAATTCATTATGGATAACTATAAATTAAAAATATATTAATACGTGAAGCAAAAACTTTAAGCACAGTTTTACGATAACTTTTGTGCTAGTAATTGTATTATTGATGTAAAAAGTTACATGACAGGTACGTCTATGTGTATGGTAACGAATGACGATGTTACGAATCGCTACAACCACGCTATATATTATACCACTTCATAGAAGTTACTTGTGTCTTGCGCGTGGTTGTAGCGATGCGTAACATCGTCATTCGTTACCATACACATAGACGTACCTGTCATGTAACTTTTTACATTAATAATACAATTATTAATTTTTATAATTTATTACGATTTGACAGCCCTAGACCATCCGATCACAAATACATCGATATGATTTATTGTTAACACGGGCTACAATTCCGCTGTAGCCTGTACGTACGTACGTACGCACACACTCACACACACATACACCCCGCTATTGGACACTGAAGATATTATCTCATGATATACATTTATAGAAATAATTAACTTTTTAAATACACGTACTCTGCTATTGCTTTTGTCTATAGTTTATATTTTGTATAATGTTTGCAGTTACGAACGCTTGCTATTGATACAAGTAAAATTTTCATTGAAATGTAGATGACACATTGTCTCATGAGTCATGACTCATACTTTTTTATACTTATCAGGGTAGTCATCATCATCATCATCACCGATTAATGCTACAACTGTAATCGAACTTCCACGCCACAATATAGTCTCTATTCTGTCCTACTGCTATTATGAATGTGAAAGTTTGTGATGATGGATGGATGTTTGTTTCAACTACTGATGAACATATTTTGGCGAAATTCTGTAAACAAATTGATGTAACTTTGAAAATATTGTTTTATATACTGTTTTTTCTGAGAACTTACTCATATTTTAGACTACTATTTAATAATAATTTATGAAATAAAAAATCATTTAACAAGCTATATAAGTATTTAACCCTAAACTACTGAGCCATGAGCACTGAGCCATGACCACTCGTTCAGATCTTAGTGCATATTATGTATAAATAGGATTACTAGTAGTAAGATTATTTATTATTATAAATGTGAAAGTTTGTGAGGATGAATGGATGGATGTTTGTTACTCTTTCAATCAAAAACTACTGAACGGATTTTAATGAAATTTGATTTTGTAGGTAGTAGTTTAGGCTTTGTATTAAAATATAGGCTAATTTTTATCGCGAAAAAGTACATTGTTCTGTATTTACGTGGACGGAGCCGCGGGAAAAAGCTAGTAATTGTATAATAATACAAGCTGTTGCCTGCGGCTCTTCCCGCGTAAATACATTATCCCACGGGAACACTGTATCGAAATCCGTTCAGTAGTTTTTGCGTGAATAAACATCCATCCATCCATACATCCATCTATTCATACATCCTCACAAACATTTACATTTAACGACCTCTTTGGCTCAGTGGTTGAGTGCGTCGGTGCTCGCACCACGACCGCCGGTTCTAATCTCGCCGAATGAACAAAAAGTTTTTTCTGTGTTCCTGGGTCATGTTATAGATATGTATTAAGTATGTGTATAATATAGTAAAAATCTTAAATATATGTATTGTATAAAAATATTAAACTTCTCGTTGTCTGGTCCCCGTAACACAAGTTCTTCGAGTACTTTCGAGGCCAGATTGACGTGGTGTGAAGCGTCCATAGATATTATTATTATACTTTTAAAGAGAGCTCCATGGCCTAGTGGGTAGACCGTTTGATTCGCACTCGAGAGAGTGCAAGTTCGATCCCCAGGTTGTGGCGTGTATTTATGGCCTTTTCAGATCTCAAGTACATTATACGGACGCTCTAACGGTGAAGGGAAAATATCGTGAGGAAATCCGCATATGGTTGGTCCCAGACGTATTGACCAGGCATTCCTCTGGATTAGGCTGACTGTGTTGTGAGAATGCCGTATGAGCTTGGGCAACCATATAACATTTAAAAACTGACTGTCCCAGGTACTACAGTATTTTAAGAGTGGTTACTTCGCTCGGAGAATACTGTATAAATCATCCAATATCGGATGAAAAGGCGAATTTTTTTTTAGTAATATAGTAAATATCTTAAATATATGTATTGTATAAAAGTAGTATTAAATATATACCTACTTCCCGTTGTCTGGTATCCGTAACACAAGTTCTTCGAGTACTTAGCACGGGCCAGATTGACGTTGTGTGAAGCGTTCATAGATATTATTATTATATTTTTAATAGTAGTAGGGTGAACCATATAGGTATTCAAAACCATGGATAACACAATAAAAGCCACCTACATGTAATGAGTTAATATATCAATAGAATCTACTTTATCAATAGAATAGGCGAATCATATTTCCATGAAACGAACCATGAAAATGTAATCAATATCAGAGATATGCAAATATGCAGGCACATGCAGTGCACGCTCATACTTGACCACCCACTGCATAAAGATACAAACTGCTTAGTAGGAAAAATCACTAAATAGCCTACTCGTGTTATGAAGTCAATAAATATCAATAAATAGAAATGGCTGGAAATGATTCGTTAATGTAAACACGGCTCATGCACGATTGGTCGATTTTGATTTTTTTAACATTCCACTGTATACACACGCGAATACGACTAAATTCTACTAATATCATATTATAAATATGAAAGTTTGTGTAGATGGATGGATGGATCCATACATATAGGTACATCCATTCTTACACATTCAGGGCGGTCTGGCTGGAAACTGGTCAAGAGTAGGACTGCCAGACTTGCGGTTTTATCGGTTTCTAGTTGGCGCGCAGCCTTGTATAACAACAGTTTTCTTGTTCCTTATGAGCTTTTTTTACTCAAAAAATCTTCACACATTTTGGTCAATAAAAAGAAATCTGCCAGGTTTAGAACCGCCAAACCGGCGATTTTATATCAAGCTTGAAGGCCCCTAGCGATCTGCAGTGGTCCAATGCTTGTTCTTGATGAGCTCCTTTTTCGACGGTGGGCGCTAGCTCTATAACATAATCCGCCATTTTGCTTACGGTTTTTTGTTAGCGCTATTTTCCGCGAAACACAGCCATTAAATATGATAAGCACGTGATGTCGTTTTAGATTTTGAAGCATATTTTCATAAGTACGTACCTAATGGCAATCAAACAATTTACTTGTTTTACTCCAATAATAATAGCTCACCACACCGATGTCGGAGACCCGGCCGGAGAGAGTGGCCGGTTTCATTAAAACCAGGCTAGCTACACTGTAATTATTTTATAGTGCCCAAGTGTGTGCGCAGTACACAAAATCACTCTCTTTATTTACCTACTCTTAAAACCTAGTGGAACGGATAACCGACACGACTGGCGACAGCGAGAGATCAGGCGCAGGACCGACTTTTTAAATGCCTATCCGTCGCGCATCGCATGGATCATCTTTCTTATCAGACAATTAGGTAATCAGCCTACATTGTCCTAACCAAACTTGGAAACAACATTTTTTTGTTGTTCCAACGCGGGAATCGAAACCACGTCTGAGCCAAGCTCTAAACCACTGGACCACGGAGGCTGAATACTCAAATAGCCCTTGTTGGGACCAATTATTCGTCAAGATGACAATATCTAGAATAATGGCACAAGTTTCCATTCATCCTTAAGTAAAAATTAAACAACAAAAATGACAAAAGGACCCTTTAACCGAATGCAAAGAGCTAATCTTGATATTTAGACTGGTTTAAAATCCGCTTAAAAATCTCTTGTCTAATGTCAATACGAAAAATCAAACCTCAATATAAAATTCAAGTGTGTTTGAATTTATACAACGTTTTAAACTAAAATTACTTCGTAACATTATTTTTTCGTGAATATTTTCCATTTAATGGGTATTGTTTGCGTAATTCAATTACGAATTTACAAATAGACAGGCAAATAAACAAAAATAGAAAAACAGGCAGGCAATTATAAAAATATTCATTTTTATTCGCTTACACAAAGTTACTCCTTATTTCTTCCTAAGAAACTTCAATACAATAATACATTTTATAATAATTAGTAGTATCAATTCAGAGTAAAGATAATAATAATATAGTGTAAATCAAAATAATGTTTCATAAATGCAACATTTATGTTAACAATAAATTATTATGTAGAGATGCAACATGACAATTAATTGCGACAATTTCCCGCGCTTTTCGCGTCTGTTCATTGTTGCATTCCTGTTTCGTGCAATTTATTATTAGTTCTATTCGATACTGTGGTCGCAAAATGTCACCGGTTATTTTTGAGCACAAGGCACGCTTGTCTGCGACTGATTTAAGCCCGCGATTGTTGCGTTTGTGAGCAAAATTTGGCACAAACATCATTTACAATAAATTGGATTTGATTTAATTGCTACAGAATATATAATTAAAATAATTGTGGCAAAGTGATCATAGTAACGGAGAACGTAATATATGCAAAGAAATATAATTATAGAATAAACTATCTGATTTCTAAAAAAAATGTGTAGGTACAAAATAAAAACATTTTGAAGTAAGCTTTATTCTTTTTTTAAGATTAATTTTTAAGCCTTTTTATATTGAAAGGACAAGCGGCAAAAATATCTCATTGATATCAGTAGATATAAAACAAAAAAAGAAAAAAAAACGGCTCAGTCAAAAGATTTTCATCGAGTTTGTGAGCACAAGTCCTCAGAAAAAGCACATCGTAAAAAATAGACAACATTATCGAACATGTAGTATGGAGGCACATAAATATATAATGGAATAAGACATTTTTCTTATCGATTCCCGAACATAATAAAGACATAAGTTTTAACAACGTAAAACAAAAAACCGTACGTACTTTTGAACCTTCAAAGTTGACGAAATAAGGCAGGTAGAGACTCAAGCGATTGCTCCGAAAAACTACCTAATCAGATAAAATAATAATTGCATTTTTTATAATACAAATATAAATTAAATTATGATATATTTATTTATAAAAATGGAATGCATTTCTAATGTTTTGCTAAAACTTGAGAGCGGCTGGACCGATTTGGTTAATTTTACTCTTGAAATAATTGTTCAAGCTCACGAAAGTTTTAAACGGTGAAAAATATTGGAAATATTGAGGTGAAAATACTAAAAATGACCATTGAATTTTTCTTTACTACCCAGTGTTCAATTTGTTACTTGACTGTCAATAATTATTATAGGTGCGTACATGTTTAGTTTATTTTAAAAAGTCGTCGGGCTCCAGTAGTTTGGGAGGTGTAAATGTAGGCGTAGTCGTAGGAGTAAACGTGGGTGTAGGTGTAGGTATAGGTGTTGATATTGCTGTAGGTTTTAGGTGTAGCTACTTATTTATTCAATTTCTTATGTGCGACAGAACAACATGTAACGTCACAATATAATTAGTAAACGTTATTTATTATCAGTGAAATAAGTTTACTGCAATTATGTATTAGTATGTAGAGATAAAGTAATTTTTAATACCGTGCATTCCTTAATTAAAAACAAAAAAAATAATCTTATGAAGTCTAGTAGAGATATTGTAGAGTTTTTTTTTAATAAAAATATTATGTAGACCAATAGGTATTTAGATTTTAGACACATTTAATGAATTCCTAAAATTATTATTCTTAACATAAAGTTATTAAAATTTACAAATAAATAATAATCTCATGTCAGTTATCACATATGATCATAAATCATAAGTTTTTGATTCAATAGGTAACTTAGGATTGTGTGAAGCCATTGTACAGAATAAATGTTTCGTAAACCGTCTCGGTCGAAGGTCGTTCCATTACTCCAGTTTCCATCTCAATATAACATCTCCGACCTCACAGTTAACCCTACACTAAAGACCCTTTCTTAAACTGTTTTTGGCAGAAAAAAACTACGCTCGCGCGTTCTTGCACCCGTCTCAGTATTCGTGGCCTGGCGGCTGCGGCGTGTAGTCGCTCTATATTACACGTACGAATCGAATTCCGAACTTCCAGGAGCGCGGGATAACTCGATTGACATCTGTCAAAATTGACATTTAAAAATATAACTTTTTTTTTAAGTTTGCTTTCCAAAAGTATAAAAAACAATCGACGTTTTATTCATACGCACGTTATAACACGGTATAGTCTTTGTTTTAAATTGTCCGAATTGTTTTACATTAATTGTTTAATCGGCGAAACGGCATAAAATTTACATTTCTGTAAACATTTGATAATTTCGCGGTCGGATCGTGCGTGGTTTTTATGAATGTTTTTGCGCGGAGTGGGGGAAGGGTGGGGCCTCTGTTGACTCGTCCCTCTCCTATCGAGTATTTTGATTTAGTTTCCAACTCTTACGTAGTTGTGGCATTTTTTTCAGTCGCGTGTGTAAGGCGCGCGCGGCTGTCGTTTATTAACTTTAATTTTGTTTTCCGATTATTTTTTTCCTTCGAGTTTTCCGCGCTCTAAATTAACTTTTTTTCAGGCTTAAGCCAAGCTTGCAAAGACTAAGAAACTGTGTGTGAATTTTTGTGTGTGTTTAATTGGATTTTGTGATTAGATATTGTGACTTTGTTGACATTTTTGTTTTGAGCTTGGATGTCTAAACAAAGGTAAGTTTTTATTATTTACAATATTTAACTAATAATAATTATTAAAACTCTATCGCTCTACATACTTTTTTTTTTTTCAACAAATTATTTAATCTGTTTTATTATAAATTTTTTTATTAATAGTAATATTACTTTCTATTTTTTTTACTTATTATATCAGTTGGTTATCGCTTACTGTATCTAATATAGATCTAAATCTAGAAAATGTTGGGTCAGAGGTCGCCTGGTTGAGAGATCACGACGGAGTATGAATTCAATCCCGGCTTCAGCCTGTCATGCTTAAAGTTTCATTGATAAAATTATTAATATAATAGAAGAAAATATTGTAGGAAGTATCTATACACTTTATCTATACTAATATAATAAAGTGGAAAAATTTGTTCGTTTGCATTTAATATGCTCCGAAACTTCAATACCAATTTTTAAGAAATTTGGCACAGATATAGAGTAGACCAAAGGGAAGGACATAGGCTACTTTTTATCTCGGAAAAATGTACGGTTTCTGCGAAATTAACTTTTGCGCGCACGAAGTCACGGACAATATTCTTTTTCTATATTCTAGTTTATAATATAAAATTTGTTTTATTTTTTATGCTACGTGGTATACATTTTATAATAGATTTGTAAATACAATAATCTTAAATTATAGTAACGCACCTTTTTAGATTTTATAATTTAGATAGGGATATAAGAGTATCGTAAGAATTGTTGTATTAATAAATTTTATATATAATAATAGCGCAATGTTTTTAATATTACAAAAAATCGAGGCTTTTTTAAAACGCAATACATATTTTGTGAATTATATGTTAATTTAAGAAGACATATATAATGAAAGTATTTAATTTATAGTAGGTATTGCGAAGCCAAATTAATCTAAATTAAGCTCTACATTTTCGTAAGTTTTAAGAACTTTATAATTTTTGTAAAGTGTAGTATTACAACCCACGATAATTACAAAATACACCTATGCGTTTAATAAGGACTTATATTAAAACATTTAAATATATAATATATTATAACAAACAACTGGCAACGACAAAATGTACTGAAACTTCACAAAACTTGCGCGCTTCAAAACTTTACTTTTGTAATTGTTGTCTGTTTATTCAATATTTTTGTATGTATTTTGAAAGCATACAATAATTTTAATACTTGAATTAAAGTCAATAATTGCATATGCAAATCTTAATATAGGTAAACCGAGAACTCTACCTTGCCTTTTTTAAATTTTAGCTGTGTGTTAATTTATCATGATAATGTCTTAGAATTACATAGCCTTAAAGTTAAATCGAACTACATTTTATTCTATACAATGTCTATCTTACTAACATTGTAAATGTGAAAGTTTGTAAGGATGTATGGATTTATGTGTGTATGGATGTTTGTTATTCTTTCACGGAAAAACTACTGAACGGATTTTGATGAAATTTGGAATCTTAGTATTATAGACTCTGGATTATACTATAGGCTATTTTTATCCCGAAAAAATACAGTTTTCCCGAGGGATACTGTATTTCCGCAGGTGGAGCCGTTGTGAATTGCGATGAAAGTTTCAGAAGACAGGATTCTGAATATTAAGTTTCAATAAATCTATTATTACTCGATTATCTTACTTATCTACATATTTTTGAAGCTTATACATATTTATATTATTACAGTTTTTATTGGTGTGAAATATTTTCATGAAAACATTATATGTAGAGTCGAAAAATTATAGGTAGCGAAAAATAAAACTGTTTGAGTTTCTTTAATATTTATGACTGCAATATTAGTTTTAGTTATAATACCTAGCTTAGCATAGAATGAAGATTAGCATTATTTGGAAATATATTGCAAACTTAAAAAATATTTTCTATTTTAAGATATAATATATTAACACTATCTTTTGCGCGCGGCTTATATCCTTTCCCGGGACCTAAAATATGTCTATACCAAATTTCATAAAAATCAGTTCAGCGGTTAAAGCGTGAAGAGGCAACAGACAGACACACTTTTGCATTTATAATATTAGTAAAATATAGACTAGTATAGATTCTTATTTCTGTAGGCAAGTGCAGTTTTGATAAGTAGTAAATTATTTATTATAATTAATTAATTGAAGTTATTAAAAATTCAAATTATTTAAACTTACCTGAAAATATTAGTTACATTTACATAAATGTATACATTTACACCTGGGTGAAAACTGAAAACTGTAAACTGTAAACTGCGTTTACCTAATCGAGTTGCACCGTTATCATGATCACAAAATCTTCGATCGGATAAGGTCGCGAGTCCGTTCGGTCATCCATTCACCCGACCAGGATTTCGACCGGAAGCCGACCTTATCAGGCGACCGGAGGTGACGTCACCACACCAAACAATGTGAACGAACGTGATCGTTATAAAAATAAAGAAATATTCCTCCGTTTCCCCGTAAAACAATACGTCCAACTCGAGCAATAAAACATAAATACGAAATTACACTCTGTACGTAACTTTTTTATTTTATCGTTTTGAGGCAAAGGCCTTTTGTTATTCAGCCGCAATGATGGACATAAACGCTTATAATATTCAAATACCCTCACGGTGCTAACTGGAAATATACCAATTGTAATTCAAAATGGATTTCCAATAAAAAACACATTTCCTAATTTACTCGGACTCATGTGCGGCATTGTGGCAGAACAATGGTTTGACTCACGTCACGTGATTCATTAAAATCTTAAACGATCCTGATAAGAGTTCGAATTTTAAAATTGAACGCGTGTATTATATTTCGTTTTTTTTTTGTTTTATAAAACGGGTCGAGGCTATGAAATCGTAATCTGTAAGCTTAGAATCTAGATGATTTCTGTTTTTATTAAACTTCAATTTATAAAATTCAACGTCTGTGTCTCGAATATTTTTTTTTTTTTGCTTAAAGGTTATAGAATCTATCATATTATTATCAATTAATAATATATTCATCTTGATGAGACAATATGTGTATTACTTCTAAGATCCTAAGTGCCGTATACTTAAAGGCTGCTTAAAATTAGGAGCTCCTTAGATGACAGGCTATCTCTTCACCTGCTTAGTAAAATAACAAGGACAACATGTGACTTGAGTATCACTTAATTTTAGTAGCCTTTCAGTATATGGCCGTAAGAGCCATTCACGAAGTATCAAATGATTCATGCTTATAAGAAAATACAGTTTTAATTGGAATAAAGAGCTCCTATTAGATTTGATTTACGCCGTAATAAAAGTGCGCTATGATTATGCTTTATTATTGTTAAATTGGTTTCAATATAAAGGCACCTGATAAAGCTACATCCCTTTACATAATGAATATGCACCTAATATAAATGTAATTATTTTTTGTAATTTTATATTTGTAACTTTATTCTATTGACTTAAAACTGAAAACACATGTGTAATATTTATTTTATTATTTTGATATAAAAAATGCAAATGACAATGCCATCAAGTTTCAGAAAAACTCCTTTTTTTCTTCTTTAGGATCCAAAATTATGAAAACTTTTGCAGACGCATTTCAAGCAACTTTATAAAGCACTCCGAAATTGTCTGTTAGTTAAATGATGTCCATATCTGGTCTGTCTGTCTGTCAGCAGTTAGTTTTATTCTCATTTACAATCGCAAATTAGCTGTTTATTCCGCTGATATTACTATTAGCGAAGTTCGAATAATTCTTTTTTTTTTTGTTTCTTTTTCAGGATTTTTTTTTACTAAAATCAGCAGGTTTAATAAGCTTTGACACAGACAAGCACAACATTTTCATAGTAAAATATTCATTACAATTATAATGCTAATTTTTTAAAACAATTTTTTCTCTGTTGAATAGCTAATAACGATGTCTAACATCAAAAACTTTATTACATAACTCAGTAAAAAGTGTAAAACAATGTAAACATAATAAATACGTTTAAATTTAAATTAAAAATGTATTACAATCAAGTAAATATATATTAGTAGAGATTAAGATAGAGCTGTATTAATCACCGTTTCGCGTGCGCAGATCGCGTAGATGTAATAGTCATAGATACAATAGTCTATTATGTATTTTTTTAATTGGCCTTAAAATATACATTATTAATGGCGTTTTCGGCATAGAAAACCCCCGGGACAGGGCAAACCGAATAAGTACGGATATAGTCGAATGTCAATTGTCAATGTCTATTCAATGTTTTAATTAGCATACCAAACATAAAAAAATAAGTAGAAAATATATAGAGTTGCAATGAGTGTGCTTTGTGAATCATCGGGATTGTTTGGCTCTTTCCGCACTCATTCGGTTTGCTCTGCATCGGGGGAGTTTGACTGCCGGAAAAGTCTTATGTGGATAAATTGAGTGACATGGGGTAAATTTCTTCTTTTGAACGAACAAACCCAATATTAGGTATCATATTCAAAAATGACACACTAACTTAATCATAATTTACAAAATTATGATAACAACAATACGTTGTAACAATTAAAATAAACACGTTACACAATTATTCATTTTTCCATCTCAACAATATTCTCCTTTCTTATAACACATGCAATTGTCATTAACTAATTAACAAACCGTTTTGAGTCCTTTCCCACTGAGATAAGATCCAATTCAGGTTATTATTTAATTCAGGACATCCAGCTGCTCTTCCAGTGTTAGACGAAATTGTACTTTAAATTATTGGAAAAGGGTTGAATTTCCCTCGATTCGCACAAATGAATGATACTAAAGATGAAATGCGAAATAGATTTTTTTTTTTCAAAAATGGAATTAAGCAGAGACAATACCGTTCATTGTTTTTAAAGATGGCGGCTGTTCGAATATGCGATTATTACGGATGTATGATAATTATAATAACGTAGAAAAATATGTTGTATTTGTTATTGTTAAATGCTGTACCTATTTATTTTAAAGTTATTAAGTAGAGTCTCTTATTATTTTGGACGTTGTTTCAATATTTTTGTAAACTAGCTACTTAACTATATATTGCTATCAGGCAGGCTAGGAGTACTGGCGGTAAAGAGTATTCTGATTAGAAAAGTAATTTCTAGATAGTTTACCACCAAAATGATTTCAAAATTAAGAACGTGACGTAGGTACATTTGTCAGAAAAATATATTCTAACAAGAAAAAGCAACGCCATTTTGATCTCAGAAGACATTGTCAAATAAGTGCGAACTGATTATAGTGCGGAGAGCAAATGTCAAGATAACAATTGAATGGCTGTGTTCCGCGGAGAAAAGCGCTCGTTAGCGGCGCAAAAAAACAGATTATCGGCCAGGACACGTTTACTAACTTCAATACCGCAGACATATCCGCCATTTTGCTTACGATTTTACTCTTAGCGCTTTTTCTGCGGAAAACGACCATTGTCTAACCCCCACTGCCCCAAAAAACGCTAAAAGTGGGCAGTTTTAGTGTAAACATTTGACTTGACATGCCTCTTCTATAATAATTTACAGATCTATGGTTTAATGTACATAATATTATCATCACAACACATTCTTACTCAATATCCAATATACCTACAGAATTATCGTGAATTTTGTGATTCAAAAAACAGGAAATCTATAACTCTTTAATCATCTACAGGAAGCTCCATCATAACGTTCACCGTTACAACAATCACCTCCGAACCTTCAATCGGCAGAATAAACGCAACTTCCGAATCGAATTGGTGCGTTGATTTTATGAATTGGGGAGAAATCACTTGTCTTGTTTTTTGTAACGTTTATCAAATTATAAAATGAATCATTTGATCCTTGAGCCATCAATGTCGATAAAAAATGTTGGGTGGCGATATCAGGTAGGTACCTAAGTATTATGTAAATGTAAAACAAACTTTTCTTGTTTTGTTGTTTGACGAGACGAGAAAAATCATCGCCGTACTTCCCTTACATGTTTTTTTTTTTGTTTTCACTTTTTCGACGTGGTAAATACACATTCCATACAGAGTTGCATATTTCTAGCACTAACCGTTTGGACGGTAAGCCGAAGACGGACGGACGGACATGACAAAACTATAAGAGTTCCGAGACGTAAACTACGAAACCCCTTAAAAGCCGTTTTATATAACATGTTAAGTAATCATGAAAATATTTTACAGTACACTAACAACTATAACTGGAAGTTAAAAAATAACTTCATTAAGTAGGTAGGTATATTTAATTATATACGAAGGCCATCTATCAAATTTTTAAATAATTTAAACAAGTTTCATTTGACAGTATAAGTGACCTCGCTAGGTTTTGTAAGTGTAATTACAGGCAACTTTTGAATATAAATAACGTTTCTAATTTGTACTTACAGTGGAATAAAACTTTTTTTTCAATCATAAAATGTTTTGATTAAATAAAATATTATTTAGATAACATTTTGCATCGATTTAATTTATTCTGTTTTTAGTCTTAGTTAATAAATCGGCAATAGAAATACATCATCTGCGAAAATTTCAAATATCTAGCTATCATGGTTTATGAGATACGGCCTGGTGACAGACAGACGACAGTAGAGTCCTAGTAACAGTATTCCGTCTCTTACTCTTTGGGTGCGGGACCCTCAAAAGGAGTTAATATACAATACCAAAAAGATGTCTATTTAGTACTTACAATTACTAAGCTTCTGCAGTTCCAATATCTATCTGATAGAAGCAAGGAATTTGTAAGTATTTTGGATAGAAGTTTCAATTTTCAAAAGCCTTAACTTTTAAAACAAATGACTGCCAACTTAAAAATAAAACTACATTTCGTAATTTGAAAATGGAATTCAAAATAATGAATTGTATATTCGGCCAGTATTCCGTAGATTAATATGACGTGACAGACTTCCAGAAAGCTGAATAGTAATTTAAATAGAGCGATCCCTCAATTGAGGTTAATTCTCGTGTTTAAGGAATATGTGGAGTTTAATTATACGCTTGTGAAATAAGGGAACGGTTTTTTGTCGTCTTAGTTTCATGATGACCTGGCTATTGACTTGATGAAAATGATGAATCATTTTGTCAATGGAAATCATAAGTGTTCTCCGTACGCTTTGGATCAGCAGTTCTACGTACTACAGCAGTTTTTTTCAGAAAGCAGACTCATATTATTAGGACTCAATTTAAATAAATAACATATCATAATTATTAATTTAGACTGGCAAAATACATGAGTAATTATTTTATATTTGCAAAAATCAATCAAGCCACGTCTCGAGCTTTCAAAGCTATTTAGTACAAGCACGAATCACGATTGCCACCTATTCAACTGCGTGATACGCCCTTGCCTAAAAGTAGACGGTTTAAAAAGAACGCATCACTAAACCGTCAGAGATGTGCACATGCGCATCTGACGCATTAAAAGAAAGCCATCAATAACAGTTCATATTCAAATTTCTGTTATGAAAATAGGATGAATGGATATTTTTCAACAAAGTTCCGAGTATTCGTTGCCACTTGATATTTGACACGCACAGGAAATTAGACGAATGCCATATAATTTGTTCATTAAAGTATTGTGTCGACAACTTCAGTTTGAGTGTTAACTTTGTATGAAACAAACAAGAGATCGTTGTATGATCTTAGAAGGTTTGTTATGAAACTGAATTTTAAATAACAATAAAGTTGGCTCCTTTTGCTCCTAAGTAAACATAAAAGTTAAAAAGATATTATTGTTTTAAGATTCAAACATTACTTTTCTTCCATGATATATATATTTGTAGGTAATATTTAAATAATTATTAGACCTAATCGAATTAAAAAAATATTTTTAAACTACTCCTAACTTTAGTTGGGGCAAAAGAAGCAAAACTTTATCGTTTTTTCCGGATCAAGAGCAAGATACTTTTTGGTTTTAGGAATCTATCCTGTACTATCTGAAAAAAAAAAAAGAACTTTCATATTATAATAATTATCTCGATTTACTCGTACAATAATCAATCCCAGTTTGTTCATCGACAAATACGGTGGTCGTGACATGCAATACATTTTATACTTTTTTAATTAAGTCCAAAACATCCAAGCTAGCCCACCACACGGGGTCAACACTCTAAGATAGAACCATTACCAGATTAAAATGACCTGAACTTACATAAAAAGTGGACAAGGCCCGGGTCCGGTAACGCTGGTCGGTCCACCGCGGTCACCCATCAATCAATGGGATCATATCTCCGCCGAAACGAAACTAGCTCCGATATTATGATTTTATTAGTTTGAGTAATATTTTATTTAAATCTACACTTGATTGAATGTTCGTCGTGGTTTTACGAGCTGGAAATAATGAATAGTATTTATAATCGACGTAGATAATAAAATCTGTAAAGAAAAATGTGTTCCAGCTCGTAATCCATTTTGACGTTCGATATTTGAATACACTTAAATTTGGAACGCGCTCCGTAATATGAACTTGCTCCGTTTCGTTTTTCAATTGCTTCACTCATATTTTGAATTTGGAACGTCCGAGATAAGAATTTCGTTTTGCTTTTTGACGTCTTAGATTGATTTAAAGTATATTTTTCGTATACATTTAACCTTGTAACTGCGATTTATTGTTTGCATTTACTTTGTATACAATTGAACGGAATTACAAATTACTTGTTGTTTATTTAACATACTTTCGCAGGAAGCATTTAAAAATTATGTTTACTTAAATTTTTACGTCTTCATTAACATTTCTTTCCCGTCATACAAATTAATCGGATTTTATGGTGTGATTTTATCTTAATTGATAAAGTATCACTTTATTCAGATATCATTAAGGCCAAGCAGGCAAGAATGCGGGCCACCCCGGCCCGGCCTAACGCGTGCCCAGTGCCCACCGTGTTACGTAAGTATACGTGTATAGACTGTAAATGTATAACATTCTTCACATACGCGATTTCACCTATCATAGCCGACAAATTTTATTGATTGTAAAAAATGTCTAGACGTGAGCCGATTGCTATGCAAAGTCTTTTAACGTCTGTTTTAAATATTGCTTTACAAATTGTTTCTTATTTGATTTCTATTCGGATGATTTGTCATGATTTTGTCTTACCATTGTAAAAGTAATCTTTTGCACTGCTTCCTTATTACCCGACTAAGGCGAAGCCAAAAAGTAGGGTAATCTTGGCAGTCTATGTATAGAGATTTTATTTATTACAAGATTAAACAATTTTACAATAAAATATATATGTTGGTTCCATCGGAGTGCCTAAGCTACTGAACCGATTTTAATTAATTAGGTGTCAATAGATTCGTTATAATATCCCAGGTAACATGGGCTGTATAATTTACATACTCAGGTTATATTGTGTATAAAAAATATAGTTACTACTTACTACGATATAACTCATTTTAAGCTTTCAACAGTATAATTTCTAGTAATACTTTAAACACTGTGAATGCAGATAGATCATCATTTAGCCAACTATACACACCTATTAACACCATTTCTCAAATTATACATCGCGCTCGACGTGTTGATTCATTCTAATGCACCATTATAGTAACGTTAGGGGTCACATCTCGAAGACAATACGAGGCCTCGTATGTGGGGGGAGGGGGTAATTATCTCCCCCCTCCCCGCGCATCTCGAGCCACGCCCGCCATTGTGATACTCAATAACGATTCCTCGTCGATAAATATTAACTTTTCCATTTTTAAATTTCGATTAAAAATTCGATTGTCTTAAGTAAGCTAAGTAAAGTAAGCTCTTTAAAGTAAGCTAACTTTAGTACGTTCTTACTAGTTAGTTACGTGTAAGTTGTAACGTTAGTCTTGCCTTTTTCACTGTATTTTTTTATAACTATATAGAAAATATGTGTTTTTAAATATGTACTTGTATCTACTAATTAGAAATGAGTTTGCCAGATGAGAAAACGCCTTGTGATTTGTCAAGCATTTAGCATTGTATAATTTAGCTTGCCCTTAGTTAAAATATTTTTTTTATGTTCCAAAAATAGATTAATTGTTTTTTTTTTTTGGCAATTTATAAACTCATTACATTTACATTTATACGGGTTCATATCTGTACCCCAAGCAGGAACTTTTGTAAAAATTTAAAGTTACGTAAAGTATGACTGAAACGGGAACTTCGGAATACGTAGGGACGTAGCACAAAGCGCTTTGTAAACGTATCGTGAGCACCCAATCCTACGTAATGAATGAAGAATGAATAAAAGAGTGAAATTAGATTGACTAAAACAGTGTTGCAAAAATATACAGATTTGCCCATATGTATGCAGAATTTTAATTATTTATATAATTGAATAACATTTAAAGCTTAAATTCGGAGATATCTGAGAAATTAACAATGGTTACTTTCCTATAAATAATCATGCTATAGCGGTAATAACGGGGAATAATAAAAATATCGAGTGCATCATTATTATTTTTCAAGATATTTTATCTTTTCATAGCATTTTCACTCAAAGTTGTTCATTATAGCACTTCAAATTATATCAGTCAAAGATAAGGTAAGATAAAAAAAAAAAAACTATACAGATTTTATACGGAATTTGGCAAATAATTTGCGGAAAACGGTTTTAGGATGTCGGCATCACTGACAGCTGACGTTTGGCATTTATAACCTAATTTTGAAAGAAGAAGAAGTAAATAACAACTAATGGCGGCTGTGTTTTTAATTTCTTAGATTTATTTATTGTGTAAAACCTTAGCAAAAAGAATATTTTTGTGATTACGGAAGTTTTGGACACAAGTTCTGCCTATTAATAAGGATTATGCATCCAATGTATCTGCTTTAGGTGTCCGTCAAGCAAGTTGATTCTCCGTAATACTAGTGGTATTCAATATCAATATAGAAAAGGTACCTTTGCTTAATGCTTTGTTAATACAACATTGGCACAGTTATGGTTTATATGGAGGAGTAAACTGAACATTTCTTTTTATTAACTTATAAACTAAATGAATTATGAACGAATTTCAACCGCTAAGCTACCGTTAGTTTTCATAATTGGCTGTATCCGAATTTATTTTCACGGCGATTTACTTCACTGAACGTGAAATATTATCAATACATACTAATATGTTTGTTTGCATTGACTAGGCTCCGAAACTAATATACCAATTTTGATGAAATTTGGTACAGAATTACAGATAGAGATTAGACCATACATATATTACTTTTTATCGCGGCAAAATGTGCGGCTCCCGCAAAATTTCCTTTTGCGCGCACGAAGTCGCGGGCAACATCTAGTACTTTAACTAATATAATAAAGAGGAAAAGTTTGTTTGAATTATCTCAGAAACTACTGATTTTGATGAAATTTAGCACAGATGTAGAGTCGACCACGGCGAAGAACATATCCTTCTTATCGCGGAAAAATGTACGGTTTCTGTGGTGAAATTAACTTTCGGGATTATTAATAATAATTGATACACATGTGTGAAATGTAGTGAATAAAATGTACTTAATTCTATAAATAGGTACACATTTTTTGAGTAATTTATTGAAAAGGGAAGAAATAAAACTTGTCAATTGTTATCATTGTTTTAATAACACCAAATGTCTCTACTTTCATTTGAGCTTTATTGTGCTAATTTAAAATTGTTCTTGTGCTTATAAACATTGCAATCTCCACTTGTTCAACAGATTAATGGGCTGTAAGTGATAATAAGCCTCATAATATTGCTTTTCTTTTGGAACTGCTGCAACTTAACCCTAAAACAAAATATGTTAAATTAAGCAAAGGTATAAATTCCTACTCCAAAATGTTTTTGTTTAACTTTATGTATCTACAAAGGAATAACACGATCGGCGACCTTTTGTTATGATTAGATCAACAAAATATATTAGACTACATTAGAGGAAATTTAAGGTAATTATAGGTATTTGAATATAGAAAAAATAAAAGCCTCAATACTCGATTACGAGTATTGAGGCTTTTATTTTTTTATTAATCTTGTTCCATAGTAATAATTGAGCGTCCTAGGTTCAATTGGAGGTCCTCCTATAATTTTTATGTGTCCTTATCAATAAATAACATATTATTTTGTTTAAAAACACCCTTAAAATTACATAAAATAGTTCGACGTAACCTAAAAATCACCTAAAAATTTTAAGTGACAGAGTATACGTAAATTTACGTCGAACGTAACTACACCATCCGTCAAATTGGTGTTCGTGCTCGCTATTTTCATACAAAATTGTCAAACGTATCGTTTACGTCACGTTACGTTACTCAGCAAAACTATCCAAAAAAGGTTCCTGCTACCGATTTAGTTACTTTTACGTCCGCTAGAGGCGCTTTCATGGTTTTCATACAAAATTTCTCGTTTACAAACACGAAACGATAATCGCAAAAAGTTCCTGCTTGGGGTACAGAAAGCTATTAAATCTAACTCGAATACAAAGTTTCAGGGGCTTTAGCTAAACTAGATAAGACGATGAGCTTTCATTGGAAGAGTTTACTCACAGTTTTGTCTATGGACTATGACTCACTTTCGTAGAAATTTATTGTTCACGCTTACCTCCCAAAGTAAAAAGGGGGGGGGGGGTTTGAATCTGAACATCGTAGCTCATAAGTCATAACCGAATTGACATTCAATTATTTCGACACGGTTTTTAAATTCCACATCGAAAGGGTAAAAAAGGAGTATTACTGAGACCGTGCTGTCCGTACGTCCGTCTGTCACCAGGATGTACTTACCTCATGAACCGTGATAGATAAAATAGATAAACAGTTGAATATTTCACAGATGATGGATTTCTGTTGCCGAAACAGAAAATACTAAAAACAGAATAACCCGTACATCGAACGTGTTCATTGCCGTTTTGTACAGAATACTTCATGCGCGTGTCCGACTCGCACTTGGCTGGTTTTTTATAGTTGAAAGAGCCTATGTGATCGAGATGGTTCTTAGCTATGACTCATCAGTATCAGCTTGTTTACTGCTTAACTTACTTTTTTTACTTAGTCAGCAAAAAAAAATATTCTGTCAATTTTGTGGGCATAACAATTAGTATTTTATAGAAACTAGTGACAAATGTAATAAGAGGATACGTTAGTAATATATAATATATTCTTTGGTACCGATGTCTTTAAGCTAACTGCATTCGTCACGCTTCGTGCCCTAGCGCGGCGACTCAAACGGTTAATTTCATTCATTTTTTCCTTCGACCTCAACTGACAAATTCCTCGACGTAAAAACGTCGTATTTTATAGCTTTATCGGCTAAACGGCGCGTGTAAACCCACCTTAACAGCAATCACGACAATTACATTAGCACACAATGAGAAAGAAAGCAATATAAGATTTTCTAAATTCGTATACAAAGCGAATCGGCCAATAGCGTATGCCAAAATGCCTGAGCGACACAAACAATTAGGAATGTGTTCTATTGCAAACACAAAATATGTACTAAATTTAAATTTGGAATAATCGGCGGCGCGAAAAGTTGTCGCGATATTTCAAACGTTAGATTAATTATATATTATAAATAGGTTTATTTATTGGTCGATTTTATTTATATACTAGTTAAATGTCACTGGTACAATGGAACGATTCGAGATTGATGTGTTACTAATCTCCGGAACTCTTGCGCAATATAGATACGTATGAGAATGTCAGATTAGAGAGCCATTATTTTCGGTAAACGATACGCATCTACGTCTGTTCTGAGTCGACGTGCCGACTAATAGTTCAGGCTCGAACTAATCTTGACTGGCAAAGGCGATCAAATATTTTATTTACATCAACTCGAATTAGAATCGAACTAGAAAAATACCGTTATTTCGTAGTAATATTAATTATCTTAAATATAAAAATTGAGGCCACCCAGACCCCAGAGCCGGCACGGGGCACCTATCTGGCCAAAATAGTGAGTATCGCAATCCAGCGGGGAAACTCTTTGAGCTTTCTAGGTACTCTGCCTGATGGGGACGACCTTTGAGATTTCTTTTTATTGTAGCTTTTTAAGTTTTTCTAGTTTTAATTTTCTTTTTAGTGCCCTTATAGTTTGTAAATTTTCAAGAAGTTAGCTATAGATATAAAAATGGATTGCAATTCTAATGTGTCGGTAAACCTCGAGAACGTTAAGACTGATTTGGCTTATTTTGGTCTTAACACAGTTGTGGCAGTTCAGGGAAGGTTTGAATGGTGAGAAATATTGGAAAAAATCCGAGAAAAAATACTTAAAACGACGATTAAATTTTCCCATACAAACTGTTCGCTGTGTTCAATTTGTCACTTACAGTCAAGTGTGTGTTAAACAGTCATGTGTGTTCAGTTTACCTGTTTGGTTATTTATTTATTCAAGTTCATAGTTTAGACAGTACCTACAACGTGTAGTCCGGATTATTTCTCTTTTATTGTAGTTGTAGTCTACAATAAAAGAGAAATAAAACCAGATGAACTTTCAAAGGTGTGATACGTATCAAATACCAATTTTATCTAATTTCGTTAGACGTTACCATTCGTTGGATCGTAACCTTTCATGATATAAAGCTTCAGAAGTACAACAAAATATGATAAAATCCAAATTCCGAAACCAAAACTCATTATGAACGCCACTAAAATAATGTCTTCAAATTCTTAAAACGCATTCATCAAAAATAAGAAAATAATTAATACCCGTTTCGGAATGAAACGAAGCGTTTAGAACGGACATTACAATAAAACAATACGGCGCTCGCAAACCGCAAACAAAACACAGAAAAATATGAATTCCAATCGAAACGGCCGAGAAACAAAAGATGGCTGATTTTAATGAAATGAAAATAAAATATAAATACTTTTTGGCAAGCGAGAATTCTTACATTTTTAATTTGCTACCGCGGAACGGGAAAAAACGTAGGATTCCCCATACAATACCCCACTGATTAGATTTCGATTTTAACTAAGCAAATTAAAATTTTATCTTTTTATGTTTACCTCATGCCTGTATATTAATGTATTTATGTTTGTAGTCCTAAAAATCTCATTAATTATCCCGATTTGATCAGTTTTGTTCGATTTTACATGATTTGCAAACTATTGGAAACAAAGATTTTGCTTGTTAGCTTCTTTAAAATAATATATTCATCAAAGAACTGACTAAATTATTGACATATCTATTTAGCTAATCTAGTAATAGTTATCAGCATAGAATCCTTTTTAGATAATTATATTTTAAACATTAAAAATTGTTTTCTTTTCTATCAAAGAGAGCTCGCCATGTATTGTGGAAATTCGCCCATAATATTTCTATAATTTTTAAGTTTCATCTTTATATAGGTTCTTTTGCCTCTTAGGTAGAAAAAAAAAATTAAAATGTGACAGATTCACAAACGTCGCGCGTAACAAAATTGTTACCTATCAATCCCACTGTAGTGTGTGTTAGTAATCTATCTCAGATTACTATTAGTGTAAATCGTTGTTATTTTTAATAAATTGTATGTATTTCTAAGTATTAAAAATTATTAGCTTTCTGCACACTTTCTTTTGCACAGCTTTCAAACTTTAACTATGCCAATTTTCACTCATCTCTTTTTGCACAATTCTCATAAAAACGTACAAAAAGTTTTCGCTTCACTTAATAATTCAGTTGATTATTTTGAGACATAAGCTCGTCTATTGAAATACCTAGTTAATATTCAATATTGATATTTCGTCAAATCTAATGCAGTCCCAAAATAAGATGATCATCTTTTTTGATGGTTTCAAAACGTTATTAGCTGACCATCCAATTCCTGGAATAACACATTGGCGATACAAAAACAGAACGATTTCGACATCAATTCCGGAACGCAATAAAAATCAATCATACGATATGAGATTTTTAACGTTGGGATATGGTTTTCGTAGATAGACATTTTGAGTGCTTCAGATAAGACGTACTTGTATACATTGTAATTAGAAAAAACATGCACATGAATAGTTCAGAACAGATGTTTAGTTCTTTACCCTTCAGAATGTGCTTATGGATAGGGGAAAGTTATAATCTTTTCGTTTCTGTTAAATAACTTAAAATTGTAATTTGTAACCGAAGATCAATTATCAACAATTTTAGTCTATCATTTTCTCTATTCTTCAGTAGACAAAACCTTTTCACGAAAATCATGGTGCACGGACATCTTACTTTGTTCAATCCCATATCTCACCAGTGGCGTGGGATTCCTATAACTCCATTCTTATTGGCTTTACTTGCCACTTACCCCTTGGAGACCCTCATCTAAATCTAGATTTTAAACCCTTGTAGCCACGTAAGGACAAGCAACAGCCTCCGTAATCCAGTGGTTTAGAGCTTGGCTCTCAACTCGGAGGTCGATTCCTGCATTGGAATAACAATTAATGTTTTTTTTTTCAATTTTGGCTAGGACAATACAAGCTGATCACCTAATTGTCTGACAAGAAAGATGATTCATGCGTCTGATGGGCATGTATAAAGTCGAATCTGCGCTTGATCTCTCGCCAGTCGTGTCGGTTATCCGTCCCACTAGGTTTCGAGAGTAAAGGAGGAGAGAGTGCTCTTGTGTACTGCTATGTATGTTTCAATGAAGCTGGCCACCGTCACCAAAATCGGTGTAGGGAGTTATTATTATATAGGACAAGGGTTAAAAATCTACTAGTTGAAAGAATAACCAATAAAATAAAACCCCACCATTGGCAAATGTTGCGATTGAAATTCAAAAAATGCATTGTCAACTTGCTTCAGTAAACATTATTATTTATTGTACCTGTGCCAACTTCACCTGCCAAAGACCGCCTCCGCTACTAAAATCCCACTTTTTGTTAGTATTTTTATTGTTTTTCTATGAACATGTATTTCGAATGGCTGACGTCTTTCTATCATGATATCATTACTTATTTACGGTCTCTGGCTCATATTAATAATCCAAGTTTTGTTAAAATCATTTAAGTTAATAGGTTTTGATGTAGTTACAGCAGTCTTTAACATTGAATTATCTCTGAATATTGTGGTAGGACTGGTGATATTATCATTTTCACTATCGACTACCAAAACCCTTGTTTCCTTTCCTTTACTGGTGGAGCTAGGATCTCCTACTCAATTTAAAGGAGACTTAAGTTTTAGTTCACTACGATAACCTGATAAGGGATAACTGTTAATACTTTCAGTTAAAACCAGTCTTCTTTGGTGGATAGAATAGATTGCAATTTTATTCCGATGTCTCGCTACAAATCGAGAACGAGTGGACCGATTCGGCTAATTTTGGTCTTGAAATAACTGCAGAAGTTCAGGAAAGGTTTAAGCGGTGAGAGATATTGGAAAATATGCGGGGTATAAAATATAAAAAACGTCGATTGAATTTTCTCATACCTACTGACTTTTTCACTTATTTATTTATTCCAGTTCGTAGTTAAGACAGAACAACGTGTGTCGGGACATGTAGTATTTCATAATAATAGTTAGGTATCGTAATGATGGTTATAAATGAAAATAATAAAAACAGATTGCTCACTTGCGCAAATCATTTTCACGTCCGCTAATATGATAGAATAACATTTGTTCGTCTAAATATAATACGTATAAATCTAGTTGTAGTTCGAATAATGTCTAGAATTAAATCTATACGGTGCACTCGAAATAGGGCGCGTTTGTTATATTTTAGTTCTGTCTTTCTGTAAATTGGCAACAGTGAGATCTTTTGCAATTGCAAAACGATCGTAGTCTTGGATAATGTTGTATCGAAGAATGTGTCAATCAGTGAATAAATCTTCGGCTTCGTGACGGTCTTTTCTGATACTTGTTAATAATTATTATATAAAATAAAATGTACAATTGTATTTTTAGATATTTCATACTTTTATATAGTGACGTCACAGTAAGGTACGACTACCGCAAGACCGCACAAAACGCTCCGGCGGCGTTTTCTGCGAGATATGCGAAATTTTGTAAACAAATCGCTGTATCTATGAAAATATTGATTTTATTTTAAGTATAATGTTTCTTCTGAAAATTTACTCATATTTATAAGTACTATTCATTTATGCGAAAAAAAATCAGTCGTCAAGCCGATTATTAATATACATAGGTATTTTTAATATAATTATTTGTTACACTTCTCTTTTTTCTTATTGTATTCTTCTACTACTGTTTTCACTCTTATTTATAGATCTATGCTAACTTTGTCTTACTCATTAATAATATTTGCTACAGAATTATGTAGTGAGGATGGTCGTAGCGTCTGTCACTTCACTATAATGAATGTAACTTTTTTTTGTAGCGTAGAAATACTTTATTATATAATATGGTAAATTGTAGCGTTATTCAAAGTTTTTACAGCTTTTAATGTTTAAAATATACGTATGAAGATAATGAATTGTTACTTTATGCGAAGTTCAAGTAGTTTAGTTTTAATAATAGTTTTCTGTGTATTGAAAACTAAAATGCATCGTTACTAGTTTTTATCGGTTCACATACATCATCCATCGAACACGTTCGCGACTCTCAAAGGTTAGCGCTCCGAAAACAGGTATCATTACAATGGCTAGTTAAAATAATAAAACAATAATAAACTCTATCAATTCAAATACAATTTAATACCTTATAGAGAAATGGAACAAAAAAAACTCGACCAACGCCGGCGCAGACTGAAAATTTACATTTGTAATCAGAGCCATTAGCGTCCACAATAAACTGCATTGACACACGCCCGAGCGGGACGAAGCTAGCGCGCCGGACGGAGACGGCTAGCGTTCCCCGCGCACCGCGGACACAATAGCTAAACAATTACGAAAAGATGTAATCCACGGTAACCGCTTTACGAAAATGAACTCTAAATCAACATAATAGATCTCTTATTCCGCCAATTAACCGTGAAGATTTAGTGAACGACGAATTGGATGCGTTATCAACGCGTGTTACGTTAAAACGAGAGGGATATATGCGGGCGAAGAGAGATATACGTAGCACGTATTTTCCATTTCAAATATTAGGTGTATTCAGATTTTATGCGTTCGGGAAAAATGCACGTGAATTTATTTCGTTCTTACCCTATTATCTTGTACGCACAAAGTTTATGATCCGCATGACGACATGTGCAACGCAATGCATGCAAAATTTACATGTTGCGATGATATGCAAATGATTGTAATTTATTGTGCCCTCCGTAACATAGTCGGGTTATGTTTCTTGTAAATTAGTGCATCTTCGGTTGATGTTATCTTGGTGAAAAATTATAAATTTGTAGAGTTTAGTAATAATTGAAGTTAATATTAATATTATGTAGTGATTATAATAAACATAGCCAATCATTATTATGTTTATGACTAAAGCATAAAAACTTAATCGACATCTGTTATAGTAACTATTAAATTTAAAGAGTAATTCTACTTTTGCGCTTTTTTCTCTCGAAGGTCTCTTTAGCCTATTATTTTTAGTAAACTTATAATTATTTGTCTACCTGTCTTCGAAATTCGCTATATTGCATTTTTTAAATAAGTACTAAACATATTTTACTGTTTAGACTATATTATATAGAGTTACGTATCTACCTATATTGTAAAATTTCAACAAACATATGCTCATTGCCGCATTTTGTTTTTTATCCTAGAGTTTTATGTTAATGGTAATAATAGATATATGTGTGATAAACTGTTAATAAATAAAAAATAATATGCTCTACCTTTGTTCGCTATAAAATACTTCATTAGGAGTTTCATTGTATCATAAGCCTTAAGCAAATGTAATAATTACTACTCTACATTTTGACTTTGTCTATAAAAAGAAAAAACAACCATAGACAGAACAGACAACAGGTGCGAACGCATGCCTTTGTGGAAATACAGAAAGTGCGATTAATATGAAATACGCGGGGCATTAATTAATATTATACACTATACACTATTCACAGGCCGACGAAATATTGTTGTTATTTATGTGTCTGAGTTGTCGCTAGAAAATAAACGCTGTCTGGTGTAATGTTGTAGTGTCTACGCTCAGTGGTTGTAGAGTTGTAAGAGCTGGGACGTAAGTTCGAATCTTGGCTGATAAATGTTAGTTTTAAAATAATACAAACTTTTATTCTATGTTTTGTTTTAAATTATGTACATTTTAATTTAATTTTGCCTGATTTGTATAAAATTAAAAAATATAAATAAAACACATGTTCAAACACATTCGAATTGTAAGCCGGTTTAGAAATCGGTTAAAATTCGTAGATATCCACGAAAACCATTAAAATATTTTTTTTCTCAATAGTGAATAAAACATAGAGTTATATTAAAATAACCAAATAAGGTAGGTAATTTAATATAGTTACTTGTTAACCTTTCGACTGCCACGCAAAAATATTGCAACCGTATATTAAGCCACAACACGTGTCTGCTACATCACGCAGCGAAACGTCTAATTTGTTTTTTTTTTTTACAAAATTCCCATATTTCCATATCCATTTTACCCGTTTTCAGCGTATTATTTATTAAGTAATATGACATGTCACAAAGGACGTTTATAGCGCATTCTCTGATGTAATGACAACAAAAGCAACACGTTACGCGCTGTTGTTTTGTTGTTTTGTTGCCGACAACACGCAAATAGCCAGACGTCTGCCGCGCGTGTGACGGTGCGCGTAAATAACGATATGTCGCATTGACTTAACTGTTAAGCTCATTGTACATTATGCGATATGAAGTAAGGTTTGCCTCACTGCCGTCCTCAAACTAAAAGACGGCTAAATGACGAAAAGAGTTTTTGAAGTAGAGCTAAAAAGCGTGGGATTATTTTGAAATTGATGCTAGTGATTTTGTACAAACAATTGTTAATGTTTTCGTGAATGTCTTATGACAACATTAACAATTGTTTATAGAAAATATATAGCATCAATTTTAAAATATTCCCGTGTTCTTTAGCTCTACCTCAAAAATTATTTTTGTCATTTAGCCGCCTTTTAGTTTGAAGACGGCAGTCCAGTACCCCAAGCAGGAACATTTTGCGGTATGTTACGTGTACGTAAACGAGAAATATGAGGAATATTGTATAAAAATTTTAGTAACTTTTACGTCTGCTAGATGAAAGCGCTTTCATGGTTTTCATACAATAATTCTCGTTTACGTACACGTAACGATAACGCAAAATGTTCCTGCTTGGTGCACAGGACCCCAATTCACGTAATTAACTTACACTTTCATTTTACTTTAATTGAACTATAAATGAATCGTCGTGATATCATAAACTGATTTTCAGAGTTGGGACCAATCAAATCGCGTTTGACGTTTATGAGAATACCATTTTTCAGTTTTAACATATCGGGAGTTGGGACTGGATTTTAACTGTATTATTGCTGAAATCAATTATCAGAATCGACCTTCTGTTATGGACTTTTATCTAATACTCAAATTCAAATTCTACATTTTACGTACATGATAATCAGTATAATATATTATGTACCTAATAAAATAATACTCGCATGATCTCTTTCAAATATTCTGAGAATTGCCGGATATACTAATCTAAACAATTAGTTACGGGAACCCGAAATCTAATACCCGAGTAGTTGACTCAGAGAATAAAAAACAGAATAATTAAAAAATCTGATTTTCCTATTATATTTTATTTTCAAACTATCTGACCCTGGCCCAATTTGTTGGGTTTATTATTATTATTATTTATTATTATATTTATAACATCAGTTATCTGCCAGTAAAAGTCCCGTCAAAATCGGTCCAGCCGTTTCAGATATCAGCCGGAATAAACAGACAGACAGACAAAAAATTAAAAAATATATATTTTGTTTTATATGTTAGTACCTTAAGTACAACTATCATAATATTATACATTTAGTTTAAAATTGATAATTTGAAATTACAAAATAACATTTCAATTTCATTTATTTGTAAAGATAACAACTGCAACAAAATCAATGAGTAATGAATAGTTCAATCTAGTAAAAGATAAGGAGTACGCTTCGTTTGAAAATAAATAAATATTCCTTTAGGTTCAATACGGCAATATTAAAGTTATATTGTATAGATCAACTGAAGGAACACTTGAAGAACTTAATCAATGTGAAATCGTCGAATAACGACTCTATATTTAAACAATAAGGCTTATATTCCCTTGAAAGACCACATCACAGCTGGGAGGCTGCTTTTTATGAGATCTAATACGTAATAAGGGTATAGACCGAGAGCTAGCTATCCTTACGGAGTATTCACTTTTTTATAAACTTTATATTGGAATTAATGGCGTTAATTAACTCGAAACAAAAGAAAATCAACTACGCATTTTCTTATTAGTTGTCATACGAGTGTTGAACTATTTAAGTAGAAAATTATATTTGTAGAAATAAATACTCATTTATACTATTTTACAAATGCTGTTATATAGTTATATGTATGTAATATTACAATTTACAATTAATTAAATTAAAAAGGATGCAACTTTATTTTTTTTTCTTTTTTCACAACATTTAAATTAAATCATATTGCATAGATTTTAAACTTTCAATAATATAATTTAAAACTTTCAAACGGGTTTACATATAATTATTTAATAAAATCGAAAATCATAACTTATTACATAAACATTAAAATCACTTCGTCTTTACACAAAAAGTAAAAAAAGACAAAAAAACTATACCGCTTAATCAATCAACTCCTGGCCTATAAAGTATAGAGTTCAAAACCGCATCCTACGTCGCCCAAGCAGCTTCCATTGACGGTCGAATTTCAGACCTAAAATAACTTAACCTTTGAAAGCAGCAATGTACGATGGGATATCCCTACGCCCTGTAAGGACGTTCACCCTTTTTTTTTTCTAAGAATCTTTTTTGTACCGGGAGTGAGTTTTTTGTGGGCTCCTAATTATTCAGAAATCTTGATGGATGTTATTTTTATTGATTGTAGATTGTGCTGGTTTCCTCGCTTGAATATTTAAAATGAAGACTCGGTAGGAAGTAGAATACCTATTATTTATTTATAGTTTTGACATTATATTTTTTTATTACTACTCAACCTAACTTTTGGTCGACTTAAAACTTTAGAATTAACTAGCTTTTGCCCACGGCTCCACTCGATTGAATGCAGTATCCCACGGGAACACTGTATGTACTTTTTGGGGGATAAAAAGTAGACTATACGTCTTAATCCAGAGCTGAAACTATTAGTTTCAGCCATACCAAATTACATCGAAACTTTCAAATTTTAGTAGTAGGATTTTTTAAGGAAAAAACTACTTTTCTATAACTTTCTACTACACTCACGTGTTAAATAAATGGATGATAAAAAAACTTTGTATACTTATCAAAACAATTCAGAATTAAGTACGTTTTAATTTTAATTTAAAACAATAGAAATCACCGAGCCTTACAATACGCCTACTTCGTGCTTTAAAGCCTATACAAAACTCTATCTCAAAACAAAATCAATACCATTTTTAAAAGAATGAAATCAAATGAAATCCCAACAAAATCTAACCCTTCAATGTCTGTACGATCGAATTTAAAAAAATTGAATACAACGCCCGCATGTAACTAAAAAACACCCTCGCCCTAAAAATGTTCCAGAAATATTAAAATAGTCAAAAGAGTTAAAATTATAATGGAGGGAAGGACAACGTGTAATCCCAAAACTAATACAGCTGACATTCTACGGTATAATCGCTTTACATTTTGTGATGGATTCTATTTTTCTTTTTCTATCGCAAAGTTGAAAAGGATTTTAACCGTATTGTCGTAAACAAAATTTGTAAACTTAAAATAATCTAGTCTTATTTTAAAACTATGCGTTAATTTCGCAGAAACCATGAATTTTTAGCAATAAAAAGTAACCTATGTCCTTTCCCGTGGTCTACTCTACATCTGTGCCAAATTTTATCAAAATCGGTACAGTAGTTTCGTAGCCTATTCAATGCAAATAAACAAATGTTTCCTGTTTATTATTAAGTTCTTTTAGAATGGCTTCAGTACAATATTGCTAATGCCAATAAAAATAAGGGCAAAAATTTACAAAAGTGATTAAAATACGTGTCAGAAATTAACATAATATTAAATGTCGTGTGCTGTTTATGCCTTTTCTCCAACTTCCAAGTCCGGAATCCGTAAGATCGGGGACAATTCAGAGCACTGAAAACAGAACTCTGCGTGAGTACAATAGAGCTGAAAATCAATCACTTAAGTATCGAGTTGTCAGATTTGACATTGACATTTGACTTGGCATTTGTGTTGACTTGACGGATTCCGGATCTTAAATTCCCAGCCTTAGTCTCGCACTACATCATCCAAAATCTTTCCGGGCGGAAAAAAAACCGCTGAAAATAGTTCAATTTTGTACACGGCAACAGTTCGACACCCGTAGGTTAGATTTTCAAGTCTATTGTATTAGCGCAGAGTTCTATTTTCATCGATGTTATTTTTTTTATATTTTGCGGCCGAAAAGATTCTAGATGATGTAGTCCGAGCCTTACATACGTTAAAATGTTGTTCCTTATTCTCATCTAAAAAAACAGTCATGCTACAACCACTATTTTCAAATTTTATTGTAATCGTATTACATCACATCTTTTCAATTTTGAATAAAAATGCTGTTTTTTAAATTCCATATTCAAATTTCTTTGTTCGGATACATGATAACTCTTTGTCAAGGGATCAGGGGGTCGGCATGACGAACGCAATTTCAAAATGGTAGGGTTTCGCTGTTCAATTCCACAAAAATGAGACGACGAGTGATTTGACGACTCGAACGGATTGTAAACTGGTATGTGCCATGCGAAACGGAACTAGCATATTTTATAGTTTTTTTTTTAAACTTTTTTAACCATTGCATTTTTGTAGTGAATAGGAAATTTTGATAAATTAAATGTTTGTATTGTAACTGTTTTATGTTATCAAAATCTTTCAACGGAAAAAATAATTGATTTTTCAAAATTAAATACATATTTTAGTATCATAGTACTTTTATTTACCCTAATTGATCATCTATTATTAAAAGGTACCTAATAGTTTCTTACTTTATGAACTTATATCGTGCATTAATTGGAGTGCACTGTGGTCTGTGCATGAGAAATCGTTCCCATCTCCGACTCCGATATAATTTTCAGAAAGTATTTCAAATAAAGAGCACTTTAAATCTAAAATTAACATGAGTGAAAACAGAGTTCGAAATGTTCCCATCCACTTGAAACAGTATTACTTTTAAGTCATTTTACTCGTGTACATAAACCCCTCGGCGGGTATAATGCGCGCACACAGCTCCGCCGCAGATGTTGATTCCATATAATAATTCATGTAAAGCACTAACCGACCGAGGGCGGAAGGATTGAGTTCTATTTTTAAAGTTTTTATAATTCAACAATTCCTGCCGAACTTCTTTTGTGCCAGTGTTATTTTAATTGTCTTCATCTTTATGAAGATTGTTTAGTTATTTTTTATTTCTTTAACAAAAACTGTGTGTACCTATGTGAAAAAATATCTTTAAAATAGCTAATAGGTATGTTGATATGACATCTAAAATAGTATAACGCTATTAATAGAATCACATTGTATTTAAGAATTAAAAAAATGTATCAACGAAACAAATGCTACATGAAAGGGTTATGTTATAATTATGTATCTCATAACTGGTCAATAAATATTAAAATGAAATTCGAAGAAACTAACTTTAATTTATAAATTCTCTTAAAAGCTTTTCAAACGTATTATCTTTTGAGACCATTCATCAATTAAATCGGACATCAGACCTTATTAAAAGGTAAAAAAGGAAATAAATCTTGAGGCGAGTTTAAAAAGCTCCGTTTCGAAGTAAAGAATGTTGTGTACAATCTGGGTTCAGACAAAAAAGTGACAACAGATAAAAAATAAAACACAACAAACACAACACAACGCGGCCGGGGAACAACAGATTATCAGCGCTAAAAGGGTTGCTCCCGCGCTCTCCTTCTTTTGTTGCTTCCAAATTCAAACTTCAAGCCCGTACAAGGAGCGTTCGAATGCGAATTCTATTTTTGAATATTCTACCGAGAATTTTTAATTAATGCCGCTCGACTGTGCTCGTATTTTTAAAATTCGTACTCTGTTTTAAATTGACTTCGATATTCAATTTTTGCGTTCGATTCTGCTTTTTTTATTTTTATTTATGTTGTGCGATAATGACGTTTCGCTTTAAGTGCTTTATTTCGATTTCTGATTTTATTCCGATGTTCTCCTTGAAGGTCGGTAGTTTTAGTGATTAATGGTCGAGATATGTGGAGTGCTTTTTAAACGAAATATTGAATTTAATGATGTTTTGTGGAACTCCGCCGTCTTTTTTTAGCTGGGAGGTGTTTGCGTATGCTTCACATCATCATGTACTTAGATGTAATCTCAGTAATACACAAAGTTATGCCAAAGACGTAATATTAAATATAAATATGTATGTACTATGTACAAATCTTTTTATTGTTACTAATATTGCACCTTTACTATCAGCTTTAAGTTTTATACGAAATTAAGTGTTGATAATTTCAAAGGGTTTTCAGGAATCAATTAGAATCTAATAAGCACAAATCATGAAGACTTGGTTGTTGCGTTATGAGTAACCAATAAGTCGTATTAAAGGGTCACTTGACGCACGCAGCCAGCATACGCAAGTCGTTGACCCCGATACAAATGGGAACTTACGATGACACCTATTATTGATATTTAATACATAATTATATGTATTATTTAAAATATATATTATTAATAACTCTAAGGGCATCTCATACAACTACCGATAAGTGTCAGGTAGATTATATTTTGCATGTTTTGTCTCTGTCGCTCAATATAAAGTAAACAGCGACAAAACTTCCGAATAAACTATTCAAAATTTATAAGAAGATTATTTAACAGGCTCTAAAAATATTATTACTTGAAAATAACATAAAAAGTATCTTATTATTACTTTCAATTTAGTATTGCATAACGCCATTCAATTTGCGCCAATATTTGAATTAAGAATTACAATAGACAATATTCTAAAACATTTCATTCGAAATTTAAAAATTAAATTACATGTGGTACATTTTTTCATTCTTACATAGATTCAAATATTCCATTTCACTTTAATGTAAATACGAGACCTTATAAAAAGCTTTTAATTACAGTGTAACATAATGAAAGACTCGGCAATCGCTCGACGTTATAATAGCCACACTTAATATTACATTTAAGAAAATATTTGAATCGTCATGCTCTATCTATTCCTATTTCCTTTGTATGAAGATGCATTCCATTCTTATAGGATACAAAATACTTAAATTAAAAAAAAAGAATAATTTTTATCATATTTTTTTTTATCGGGCGTTTTTTAAATTTATTTTTTATTTGTTCACAGGTAAATTTCCGAACGCAGCTAGATGTGACAGTTGTCATGAACCATTGCGCGTAGCGATTACATCCCCTTAAGTGACTTCGTGGAAGATTCAATCGGGCAGACATCATGTCTACTAATTGTGACTTAATGCTATAAAGTGGGCAATAATTAAAACGTTAATGATTTTTTTCTACATTAGAATAATTAGAATTTTTAAATATATTGAAAAGAAAATTTTATTAGTTGCCACTTTTTATTGTAATAAAAAAAAACTAAACAATAAATTCCAGCCTTTTAAAGATTTGTAATAGAAGTATCCAATACCTAAAACAATCTAGAGCTTATTTAACATTCTGAGCAGCCAACGGGCGGTATATTAATTATCACCTTAATTAGAGTCCACATCTACGCACTTACAATCATAAATATTTTTACAACTGTCAACACCGACACAAATATTTCACGCTATTTATGACTTAATTACAATCACTTAAGGCATATAACAGCCTGGGGTTGTATTGTACAAATTAGTTGCTTTGCAGACACATCGGGGCCTACGAAGTGACGTCATAGTACCATTAGCCAGAGCTACAAAAACGCCGTTTTAAAAAATATGAGAGCAAGAAATGAGAGATCAGACTACCTCTTTTCTTGTCTATGTACTACATAGACTATGGATGAAAAGTAGAGCTGCTTAAAGTTATTTAAAATCTCGTTTTGTTCAATGCCTTGAAACAAAGAGGCCGATAATTCGTATGAAATGACTGGCATTAGCTTTGTTGTACTCCATTGAGTTTTTTATAATCAACTCTAATTGTCATTAATAATTGTGTTTCGTACAAGCGTTAGTTAATTTAAAAACTGTTTCGATCTCAAATGAGTATGCTTCATAACTAATGACCACCATAAACGGATAAAAAACCGTTCGCTCTTATGATATTGCAGTTTAAAATTATTTTACAAGGCAACACTGAGACTCTTTTGCGCCATCTGAATTATTTATGAACAACTTACTCTCGAATCCACGGCCATATAATATATTTTACGAATAAATTCATCGAAAAACGCCTTTTATAAAGCATTAATATTTTTTTGTGTCGCAACACTGGATATCATGAAAAATATCAATTTTGGAATGTTCCGTTCGATTGTTTTAAAGTTTTCGTGTTTCGAACGTCGGTTCGTTAAAGTATTTTTAAATAAAGAATTCCCGTCTCGAATGCAGTTTTCTACGAAAAAGCGAGCGATTTTATGAATACCATATTTAGTCAGAGTAAAAAGCAAAGATTTCAACTCAAGATAGGCTATCACGTACATTTAGCAGAAAAAAATTTCATACAAGAAAAAGTTACGCCATCTTGGTTTTCACCATAACTCAAATGTCATCCATTGCCATTCGAAGTAACAAGGCACCATACCTACTTCGAATTTCAAAATGGCCCCAAAAATTTAAAAATTGGGGCCATTTTACTGGAGACACTTTTTACCTCAACATGCCTCGTCTATAATATACGTCTATGGTAAAAAGTCAATACAGGCCGAAATCGACCGATTGCTTCGTGAAATACTTAGTAACCGTGCAATTATTCTTAAAAATATTTTGTTTTTATGATTATGACAAGAATTTTTATATTCTTAAAAGTTTATAGATATTCGTATTTTATTTCTGATTTTTGTCACTATTTTTAACGAAGGTTTGAAACCTTATAAATAAACGTGGTAATTCACCGCGATACTTTTGTAACACTTTTGTAAATGCCATCAAAAAAGAATAACAAAATCTGACAAGTAGATGATAAAATAGAAATGGATTTGAACGGAAATAGAAAAAATAAAAATTAATTGTGATTAATGGTTTTATACCAAAAAGATTATGATAAAGGGGTTTAAAATTTTTTAAGATATTGAATTCTCGAAGAAATAACTAATAGAACTACCTCAAAATACGGTTTTGATTTGTTGTATATTTTATTTAGTTAACACTATTTTTCGGCTATTAATACACTTCGTAGGAAATTAATTAAAATATATTTTTTATACTTTTTTTATATTCTGGATAAAACGGAATATATATGAATCACACATAGCTAAAGCGCCGTAAAAGTATACCGATAAAATCCAGCAAACGTCTTCTGAAAGTTTAATATTATGACCCATTAATAATGTTTTATATTCTATAACCATAATACAACAATGGGCACCATAATTCGGATTATGCAAAAGAAATATATTTTTGTATCGATAATGGACACTTGTTACGCCGAAAGCGGCATAGAAAGTCGTAATAACATATTTGATTGCACGAAATAATTTCACCTGAACGTGAGCGGGGAACGAACCTTGGACTTGCATACTGATTCGATTTTTCCGAACGAACCGTTTCCGAAACGCGGTACTTTGTGATAATAATCATTTCTGTCCCGTACTGTGATTCGTGAGAAATTAGTGGAAAGGTTTATGATACCTGCCTATAAGGCCATCATTTATTGTCATTACTTTTTTATTTTCATCTAGAAATGTTTAGAGCTATTTCCAATAGAACCTAGATATTCCGATCGTGAATAAAAACATATAAATCTAAAATTAAAACTCCAGCAATTTAATGCCCCATTCGCGCTTTAGATTGACCTGTATTTCTTTTAAAAATCTCAGTTGAGCCGGAAAAGCTACATGGTAATACCAGTAGCCATACTGCAGTATGATACTGGTGCCCATTGTGAAACTCCAATAAGTCATGCGTAGTGCGCATATTAAAAACCATCGTTTTGTATCGCAAGCGAAAACGGGAAACAATCGACCGGCCATATTTGACGGCGTTTGAATATGGAACTATTTAAAATTTCGAATCCGTTGCGTTATCGCCGCGACGTGCTGGCGTTTTCCGATTGTTATTTAGAATTTGAAACTCGACATACATTCGAACATTATTTAAGAATGAAAATTCCTTCCGATTAAAAAAAGGAAGAGGCTTCATCTTTTTGGAAATCTATCAAATACTTAGATATATATCTCTACTTTAAAATTTTAATTGCAGCTTAAATGCGGTTTAGCTATCACGGAAATCTTTTATTTAGTTATCCATTCTTTCTTCTAAACATAGACTAAGCTTCTAAACTACAAAAATTATGAAGTTTTCATCCCTTCAAAAATTTTAGGTACTTATCCACTATCCACTAAGGATTTTTCTGTTTTCAAAAAAGAAAACGGATCTACTAATTGTCTTTTTATTTAGTTACATAGTTTGGTAATCATGTACCTTACTACTTAAGAAATTATCTTAAACTTATAATGAGCCATAAAAATCGATGCATCATAGTTTTTAACATGAAAGTCGAATAAAAACATCCAAACTGCGCCCATATTCCTCTAATTGTTTATTCAAATTTCTACACTATAGTCCTCATTACGTTGACATAAAGTTCAAATTCGCGTACCAAACCATGATCCTCTCGAAGCGGCTACAAATTGGTGACTTCCTCGAGGATTTTTATTTTTATTGATAAAGCGTCTCAGCAACAATTGATACAGATTTGGTCTTGAATTGGACGAAACGGGGACACCATTGTCCCATTATAGTGAGGGCATTTCGTCATAAAATTCCTTGAGAATCATGATAGGCTTATATTTTATATTATAGATACTATAATACATACGAGGCATGTAGCGGCAAAAAGTGTCGACACATAAACTGCCCTACTTTTGGGGTTGTTTGGGGCAGTCGAGGTTTGACATTAAAATTTGTCATTTTGATATAATTGCTAAGTTAGGTTTTCTGTATTCAGAACTTTTAATTTGCATATTAAAGGCATTCCCTAAATTAATGTTTTTTAATACGTTCAAAAATCAAAACAATGCACCCGCAGTATTAAAATCGATATGCAACAAAATGTGTGATTCAATTTCCACTCAAAAATATGGCAACATTGTAGCGAACTAACGCGAAACTACGACAGATTCACCCCACTGCAGAAACAGTGTTAGTATTAAATTTTCCGTCGAACCCCGTCCACTTACGCAACCCTTCCCAAAAATTTTAAAAATAAACCAGGAGGGGACTTTTAAAATCGTTATTATAATCTGGACGCCATTTTGCCTAGGGACGCGCCCTTCAATTTTAAATCATTTTTTAACAAAAAACCCCTTTGATGTTTATGCATTTCGGCAATATCTCCCGCGCGAACGGGTCCGCGACATTTGGCCGTTTTGAGGATTTTACAGATGCATGTTTTAGATTAAAACTTAATACCACTTGCCCACCCAAGCTCTTGCGAAGGCTTTATTTGAACGCAATAAATCATCGGTGCTGATGTATTACATATGGCCCAACCATTGGGCTCGTTTGCAGCACACGCTCTCTAGTCGCACTGACAATCGTCGGTAACGTAACATCGTATTAATCAACTCATTTAACAGACAAACAAAAAAGACGTGTGGGAAAACCTATTTAATACATACCAAATTCGAATGAATCTGAAAGGCAGTCGAGATTTGAAAAGAGAATGAGATTTGAAAATAGAACGCGCCATTAAGATGCACAATGGTCTCCTCATTGGTCGATTTGAAAAAGGAACAATTTGTTAAACGTCAAATATCATCTTTTTCTAGGGTCCCGTGCCCAAAGTTCCGTGCTTAGTGCTTACCGCACGGGATCCTATTACTCCTTTGTTCGTCCATCCGTTCGTCTGTCCATCTGTACATCAGCTGTCTGTCACCAATTTGTATCTCATAAACTGTGATAGCTAGACAGTGAAATTTTCACAGATAATGTATATTTCAGGTGTCCCTATGTCATAAAAACCGAATTAAATAAAAAAATTAAGTAGGGCTTACATCTTCCATACAACAAACGCGTTTTTTTGCTGTTGTACACGGAACCCTTCGCGCACAAGTCCGACTCGCACTTGGCCTGTTTTTTTGTTGTAAGTTGTAACGTGACTCGACTCAGTGTGATACCTAGACCAAAGAATATATATTACTAACGTAAAGAACCGTCACTCCACCGATTTACACGATTCACCGCTCGCAAATATGTGTGCGTGTGTGGGCGAATGCGGGGGCGGGTGGGGTGTAACTTTTTCCCAGCCTGGACTATGGTTCTCGGGGCTGGCAGTTTCGACGACGCGACAGTGTAATTTCTTAAAACTTGTCTGACGCGACGTTTATAAAAAATATTTGTTTTTTGTTTCACTAGTGATGTAGTCATGCAATAATTTGATTTTATCGATATTTTTAACAAAATAATATGCTTAGGTTAGGTAAAGTTTGTAGGAGCGATTTTTTATTAAAACCCGTTCAATAGTTATTGCGTTAAGAAGTAACAAACGTGTGGTGCGCCATTTGCTCGTTTAAGATTCATCCGTCCATCCATTCATCCATCCATACATCCTCACAAACTTTCACATTTATAATAGTAAAAGTAAAATATTATTAATGATTTCCGCATAATATTTTAGATTGAATATTACATGTAGTACTTAATCGCATTTAAATCTATCGATACCTATCGATATTGTGCGACGATCTTAGCGTTACAACACTTATTGAGTGGCAATAAAAATTTAAAATTGTATTGATATGATTCAAATAGTCTTTATACTACTTAAGAATTAAGTACAAATTATACCCAATTGCTAAGGACACAAGGTATATTTTTCCAATTTATGGGCCAATGGCTGAGTACATTTTTGATTAAAAAAATATGGCAGTTACGTACGTTTGCATTTGGAGCCTATTTTGAATTTTCGTTGTAAATATCAGTATCTTTCAAAAGTTCAAATCGCACGCACCGAGTACCTAAAATATTAGAAATTTCCTGATCGGCAATAAAATGAGTGGGCTTAATTGTGGTTGTATATAGTTGCCGTAATAACCAAGAAAAAATGTTGTACCGCATCTTGTAAATAAATGATTGATTGATATTTGATTGATTGAAAAAAATTATGACAAAAGCTTCTTCCGCTTGCCTAATAATCCAGAAAGGTAAGTGTAGGTACTTACCTTTCTGGATTATTTCGATAATTATTACTTATTTTTTCTAACCTAACCCTTGCCTTTGTCACATGCAGTAGGTACAATAAATAACTGAGACGTGGATTAAAGTAGGTAGGTATGATTTCCCTTTTCATATTAGCTGTTGCCCGCAGCTTCGCCCGCGTAAAAAGTATAATATTTTCGCGGGCGTAAAAAAATATTTTAAATTAATTCGATGTCAACCCTAGGCTTAAGTCAACGTAACTGACATTTGTCGGTGCTCGAACTGTCATTTGTAGAGAGTGTCGCCCCTGTGCCTAGACGGAGGTTTTTGTAGAAACGCTCGGTTAATTTCTCATTCGTTTTGTCTAAATGTCAGCTTATTAATGTTAAATTTAAAATGGGAATTTCGAGATCGAAACGCCTGAGGCGACGTGATTGTTACTTTGTAAAAGACTAAAAGTGGTACAGATACATACTAATTATTCTTTGCTCTATTGTGCGTGTAATACTTAGCATATTTAAGATACAAACAAATTTAAAAAGATAAATCTCTTTTTGCGTTCGCTAACCACACATTGTTCAAACATCCAATATATCCGACTTTCTATCTACAAAACTTTTATCGTGAGATCGTAACATGCGCAATGACATGAAACTATCAATATTTCTAATAACATTTTAGAAACAACGCGCTGCCTCGTGCGGAGGCAATAATATATTAATCATTAGAACGGATTTTGGTGCGCCCTGTCATATGGAGTTCGTTTATTAAAAATGTGACGTATCAAGATCAACATCTCGTAGAGCGAGATGACGAGATACGGAGGCGGAATGGGGGAGCGAGATAGATTTCTGACGTTTCAACGGGTCATCAACCCTATATACGTCCTTGTCTAACAGGAATTCGAAATTTGAATTGTTTTTTTTTTTTTTTCACCCAATCTAAACTGAAGTCAAGGCTTCATGCATATAAATCTTTTGTACAAACTGCACGGCCATTATGATTAATTTCATCTAGACTCGGCTTCCGTTTTATCGTTTTATCAATAAAAAGAGAAGTTGTAAAAATAAATTTAGTAATTTTATATCTTAACAAAGATTGATAATACCGTGCTTCCAACTAAAATCGCGCCGTTCGATCGCGCTTCAGTAGTTTTTTGTATTTTACTTGACTGGTTTTATGTTACGAAATATTTATTGATATACCTTATCTTAGATGAACATTTTATTAAAAATCATTATATTTAACTACTTATTAATGATTACAAAAAAAAACATTTTTTAATTTGAAATTGTAATCATTTTTTGACTATAAATTAATATTCCACCTCGCAAAAATAAAATGTTATTCTAGTATTTATTTTACATCGATGTGAAATTATTTATGGGATTGTGATTAAACAATATGAACAGACGCTTTTTTCGCCTTATCAGGTAAATGAGATATTCTATGACGTACAAACATATTAGTCTCATTTAGAAATTAGACGTCTTATATTATTTTAACGTGTTCAAAATTTTACAAGTTTAATTTATTTTTAGAGTACAAATTAGTCATTTCCAAAAAAAATAACTTCCAATTATTTGTCTCTTAACAAACCTAGGCGCATCTCCTTTTGTATTATAAATATTACTATCAAGAATTAAGGTTCGGTACTTATAACCGCAAACCAATAAAACAAGCCTAAATTAAAATGCACAGACATATTTCTATTCAAGACAAAAGGTACAAAAATGTAAAGGAGAATCATAAGCGATCATAACTGGTTCCGTACCTTGTATGGTGATGTTATCCTATTGTGAGAGAGCCTCTATAATGTGAGTACATAACTATAAACATCGATGTATAATTAATAGATCCACGCGATTAATCTGGCGCTGGTGCGAAGCATGTAATGTTGGGCTAAATGTTCCGGAATCCGTGGACCTCGGGAAAATCTGAGCACTGTAAATAGAACTTTGCGCTAGTGCAATAGAGTTGAAAATTGAAGTGTTGAGTGTCGATCTGTCATATATGACATTGATATTGACTCAACAATTTTCAGCTCTGTGAAATTAGCGCAGTTTACATCTACCAGTCATCCCACTACTTTTATCCCCTATATGACCACCTCGGGGGTTGAATTTAAAAAATCCTTCCTTATTGGATGCATTTTGCCTACGTCATATCATATGAGAAATACGACGAGAAATTTTCAAATTTCTAGCCTTATGGGTTTGGTCTGTGCGTTGATACATCACTCAATCAGCTTTGCCGTTTATATAAATAGATAGATAGATTTATATATAATATCAAGAAATGTACAGAATTGAAATAATTTAGACTAAATCCAATAATTATACCAAATAAACTAACAAAAGGTTGCATATTTATTGACCATTCACCTTAACTTATCTACCACAATATTGCAACGTTAATCATACCAAAACCGAATTCAATAAATACCGTTAACCTGAACAGGGAACCTTTGTTTGAACAAATTCCAAGCCAACTGGCCAACCTTCGTGCGGCTTATGAGATTAGAAAAGTTACATGACAAATTACAATCAAATCTTTGTTGACAAACCTTCAACTGAAGGGTTAAGAACTTAATAACTATCAGCATCAGTGCAAAAAGAACCTAAGTGTAAAAAGTGCGGTAGAAAATATTAAACAATAGATGTTGATCACGACGACTTCGTGTGCGCAAAAGTAAATCTTGCGGAAATCGTCCATTTCTCCGCGATAAAAATTAGCCTATATCCTTCCCCATGATTTACTCTATATCTCTGCCAAATTTCATCGAACTCGCTCTAGTAGTTTCGGAGTCTATTCAATGCAAACAAACAATCAAACGTACTTTTAAACTTTTCCTCTTTATTAGTTTAAAGTTTAGATTCGTTAAGAAAAAAATGAGTAACTTTACCTATTCTTTTGATTACTTAAGTTTATTTACATTAAAAATCTTCACCTAATTAACGAAAATCTACTAGGTTTAACACATCGACATTAAAACTCAGTAATTACCCTGTAAACGATACGAACGCATCTAGTTTTTATAAATCGATGGTTCAATCGTTAATTTTGTAATTGAACGAGTATTCTCAGCAAAAAGTCAATGTTCTCCGAAACCGAGTGAGTACTTCAGTGTTCCGATCGGCCGACAGACTGCGAATGTATACGTTCATAAAATTCTTTTGTCAAATTTACGTTGGAGTTCCCAATAAACTGGCCGTCAGATTCTTTACCGAAATCATCGTCTACCGAGCTTTTTCGGACAGTTATTATCTTTTTAAAGTACATACATTAGGTGGGATTCTTTTCGAATTGATCAGATTAAGAGCAAATCATTAGTGATGCCTTATATAAGGTGATCCGCGCATGTTTGTACAACCTTAAAGTTAATATTGTTATAGGTTTATGACTGATTTGGTACAAAAACTATGTTCTCTAACTATCTACACAATTTCATGTAGTACTAGATGATGGCCGCGAATTTGTATATAGGGAAATCTCGCGGGAACTGTACATTTTGCCGATTAATTGCATTGGAGTGCAACGGCATACATAGGTTGCATATCCGCAGAAAGTAACAAAAAGGTAACAATGTATTGATTAAATAATATATTCACTTCTTCCAAGAAATGTGAATAAAAATTGTACAATTTAACAGTCTTCTTGATGAATTTAAAAAAAAAAAAAGATGTCTTGTGGAACAAATAGGTATGGTCTATTCAATACCTATATGGGGAAGAACATAGGCTACTTTAATGGTAGCAAAATTAACGGATATATAGTAACTGATAAATAGAAAATTGAAAGTCTCACAAAAATTCCTGTACCTACTACTGTTTACTTAGCCGCAGATAAAGATTGCGTTCAATAGAAAGTCACGATAAAAGAATCGGTAAAAGCATTTATCATTTATTTCTATCGGCTACCACTATTATGGTGGGGATTCGGCAACCGACTTTACATTAATAATTACTTCTCAAAATACTAAGTCCGATGCACGACCGAGATAAGGTACCGTCAGCAACGGTAGCCGAGCGTAATAGACCATCAGTTATTATAGTGACACTCGTCTGAAACTTCTGTTTTCCTAATACGTATAGGTATTAGGTACCTACATACCTAGGTTCGAAAATTTGAGTATATGGACGGATAATCCTTGAACTTCACTCAAAACTATTAACCACTTGCACATAATATCCTGGTTAAAGTTTTAATATTATGTTATCTGTCTCATTCTTTGTATTTATGAAAAAGAAGGTATGATAATTGAAGCCAGGGCTAACTTTAAACTAGATTTGCGCAACTGGGCATTAGGGTACGAATTTCAAGGGACGAATTGGCAACAAACCTTTTTATGAGACTTTGAAAAATAACGTTTTTTTTTTCAATCGTTATTTTTCAGTTACATTACAATAATTCCTAACTATTTAGAATGGTACAACTAATTATGATATCACAATAAATTAATATTTTTGATCATTCGTTATTTCAAAATCATCTATAACTCTGAATAATCCGACAATGCAACGGCTTAAAAAACGTTAAGTAACTAGAAATTTTTCAATTCCATTGTTTTGTAAGTGTATAGAATATAGATGATATTCGAACTGGTTTTAGTGTTGGGCAACGCATATCGATTAATTAATTTCTTGCGGTGTCAGGATCGATCACATGGGATTTGAACGTCGAATGTTTGTTTGTTTGGTGACGTGACACGTTATGTGATCAGTACCAGTTACTGTGTCACGAATCTAATTATTTTACGTAACTACTCTAATTGACAATGAAATATTTTGTGGACTTATCTTTGGATCAGTAATTGAATGTTGAATAAAATCAATTACAGCTAGCGCATATGAATTTATACAAAGAGATTCGTTATTGATTGTTTTGTGATCGAAATCTTTTTGTATTAAAGATGTAACAAATCTGAATTGATCAATTCGTTTGCTGGTTATTGCGTTGCAATATGTACTAGTGTAGATATTTTTGGTAAAAATACGATTTCTTTTTGTATCAAACATAGACCTATTTAATATAGACGAGGCATGCCGGAATCATTACAAAAAGCCTCTACACTCAAACTTCTTGGGTTTATTTGGGGCCATCTGTCATCTTGACATTTGCTTTTCGCAGTATAATCAGTCAGCATATATTTGACAAAATGTTCTGAAATCAAGATAACCATGGCGTATCTTCTAAAATCAAAACAGGGCTGTCTGGATTTTGATGAAAATTTGTTCTGTCCATCGTTTTGAAAATATTGGTATCAAAAAGCAAATTACATCAGGTACCGTCAACCTAAATTTTATAATTTACCTACCCTTTATCTTAATAGTACAATTGCTTTTCTGCATACAGTACTGGCCACGTGCAGTGCAGTGGCGCGAATTGCGAGTATTGATTTTTGTTTCCAATATTGTCGGTATAAAGATAATGTGAACACAAACAGCCAATAAAACTGTCTAATTTACATGCCACGGGAAATATAGAGGCGTAATGCGACTGATCTACGGATTAGATACATTCATTAACATTGATTCACAACTCAGTTAACGTGGCGCGTGCGCAAGTGTCTCAGCGGCTTTATCTCTCACCTTATCGCTAATTTATAGTGGCTCTTGTTGATGTGATTTTTATGTGATTCGGGAACATTGAACTTTTGGTGTAATATTATTTAGTAGATGAAATCTATTAAAGAATTGATGAACGATTATGAAGCGTAGAAGAAATCGAAAATAGGTTATGAACAATGATTTCAAAACTAAGGATGGGCTGTGCGTACATTTGATCGAACATATCTTTATACAAGAAAAAGTTACGCCATCTTGATTTCACTATACGTCAAATGGCTTCAAAAGTGGGGCCATTTAAGTGGCGACTAGGTCCTTCCTACTATAATATATACGTCTAATTGGTTTTGTAGTAATAATACAGGAAACAAGAAACTTTAAAAAATCCGTCTCCTGTATTCTAAAGTCTATAATAAGCTCGGCTTAAAAACACTTATCCACCTACTTATATTTCCATAATAAATGAACCTTATATAATTATAAGCTAGTTTTTATAATACATGTTGTATGCGGAAAATGCCTCAGGGGTCTAGCGGTACTCCAAATATCGCTGTCAGGTTCCGATTAGAAATTTGGCTTTGATGGAAAACTGTACGTCGTGTACCGGACGTGCCTAGTGAGGGACTTTATCATCGATGGATTATATATCGATATATTTAAATTTTTAGGTATTTGGACATGTCGAACGTAACTGGTTTAGGTTTGGTAATTTATAATTTGTAAAGTAAAGTGAACAATATTTCCAGTATTATATTAATATTGAAATGTATTAAGCAATATTTTAATAACTTAAGTCAGTAATTAGATATGCAATAATTTAGCTGAGACAACAGAGTTTGACATATTTCCAACATGCTATCAGTTTTTTTTATCTAAACGAATTAAATATAAAATCTGGTAGTACCAACAGAAGTGAAAATAATAGCACACAGGCAAGCATACATACAGCACGCGATCCGCCCGCCCCATCCTACTTCATAACAGTGTCGCGAGTTTAATGGTTTTTTTTCCCAACTCAAAATATAACCAATGTCTAAAGGAGTTTTCGCTTCAATAAAACTAACGAATATTATACAAAATATAATTTATCGATAAAATAATTCCAACGGCACATCACTACTACACGTAGCGCTGTAACACTTGTTTTGTGATATGTAATTACTTGATATTTACGTAGTTTTTTTTTATGGCTAACTCGTGAGATCTTTCCAAACGCGAGTTGTTGCTACCAATTATCTTATATAAGCTGTTTTGGAAGAAATATGTTAATGCTAGACCGATTTTACCGTTTCTTTAATATTACGTGTTAAGTTTTTTTTAATAAAGTTAATGTAGATAATGATCTTAGCTTAGCTTTCAGACTGTAATTTTTTTTACTTTAAAGAAAAATTAAGACGAAATCGTACTACTTATATAAATCTAAAAGTTTGTCAGGATGTACGCTCATGATTTTTTCACGCAATAACTACCTACTGAATGGATTTTGATCAAACTTTACAGTAAAAGTCTAACAGCCAATTTAACGCGGGCGAAGTCGCGGGTAAAAGCTTTTTTATAATACCTAACATATACCTAACATATAACTAGGTACAACAAAAAAAAATACTTACGTGTATAAAATATATGATAACCGTTAGATATAGCCACAAGTATTTACAATCCGGCGTGTTGATTTAACATTTAAATCTTTGTGTCAATACTCAGAAAACGAGAAAATGTAAATTTTTCTCGAGTGTTCGATCGTCGATGGGATATTTGAGCTTTGATTTTTAAAACAACATCGATAATGGCACTTCACTCGAGTTTGTTACCGTCTTACGTAAATATTGAGGAGTTTATTTAAAATAATAAGAACCTTTATATGTGAAAAAAGGGACATTCCGTGTTGTGGTGTTAGATTTTTAAGACTAATCTTTAGCAGTCTTATTAATAAAATTATTTACACCACGGATTAGCTAATCCAACATGGCTGTCTCTGTCAGATACTTTGGAACAGTCACTTGATAGACAAAGAGAGCGATTTGGATTTGCTTATCCATGGTGTAAATATTTTTATTAATAAGGGTGTAGAAGTTTTAATATCCTTTAAGATATTATCTAAATATATAAAAGGCAAATCTGACTGACTCATCTATTATACACAGAAGAACCTACTGAACGGATTTTGCTGATATTTGGGCATAAGTATCAGCAAATGCCTACGTCATTACATCTATCTGAGTTGTAATGATGTAGGCATCCGCTAAGAAATGATTTTTGAAAATTCGCTACCTAAGGGGGTTAAAAAGGGGTTAAAAATTTGTATGGAAACCGTACTCCACGCGGACGTAGTCGCAGCAAAAGCTAGTAATTTATAAAAAGCATTACGTACTACAATAATTACGAAACAGATAAACTCCTGAAGTTCTGAAAGTTACACTAAAATTCATATCTACTAAGCATGCTTCGAGTAATCACAATCGAGTTCGACTATCAATAATTTCCTGTAAACCAATAAAATGTTTCAAAATAAATAAAATAGAGAGCGAGCGCGGGGGAGAAAAAGGTCATCGACTCATGAGTGTACCCTCTCGAGTTTTATGAAGAAAACACTTCAAAACGCATATTACTATCCATAGTTTAATTACTAACACACACATACATACGTACGTAAATATAGACACGCACAAGCATAAGATAAACAGGGCTGCCAGACTCTGTTTGAAATATTTTTGGACTAATTGTACGATTAATTATGATAAGCTGTGTGTTATTAATAAGTATACCTAAGAGAGACCGACTGTCTGTTTAAAAAACAAGACGGTGTGATTTCCATTATTAATTTTCATCATAATATTATTAGTATTTTCATCATGATTAACCTAACGTCAACGAAGTTTTCCATACATGTCGTAGATTCCCCATAAAACAAAACAATGAAAATATAAAATTAATTGTGTATTCATTATTGTCATACGATAAACTAAAATACTGGCAGGCTACCGGCTTAACCAACTCGTTCCAAATTTAAATTGATATAAGAATTTGAATACGCGATTGTCATTGGTTGACAATCAATCATTATAGTTTTTGAAATTGGAATTCCATGGCATACGAGGTTTGATTATATCAGTGCGTGGCTTTTTTTACTCGTATAAGTATTAAGAAATGCTTAGACGTTGGGTAATATCCGTTAATCTATAACCATTTTTATTGAGCAAACGAGCATATAAGTTACCTGATAGTAGTGTGCTTTCTTAGTAAGTAACATATCCAGTTTACATAATACATGAACTACTGCTTTTCTGACAAATCACTACACTATAATTGAGTGAAGTACCTAGGTAACTATTTGTTACTTTGGTCTTATTTTTTTTAGAATTACTAAAAAACCGTCTTACAGCTCAATATTCAGTAAACAAAGAATACTAATAGTACCTTCTGGGTTGTAACATGTAGAAAGCCATGTTGTTTCACACCGATTTTATATGAGACCGCGGTGTCGCTAGCTACCTATTCGCTCTTCCACGTAATAAAGCGCAACTTTTGCTCGTACATAGTTACAAAATCCAATTACCTGGCAAATAATTTATTATCGCCCTAATTTACTCGAACAGCCATAAACGTGATTTAGATGGAAAAAAATTGTACGTTACAACGGAACCGGTAATTTTACGAATATTACGATATTTGACTGGAACGGGTCATTACACTTAGTTAAATAGGGTAACTACACGGTTGTTGGCACTTTGAGATGCTGACGAAGCTCTTGGATAACAAAATAAATATGATGAAGTTTTTTCAGGATCGCACTTTAACTCCTGTGGCTGTGCTACAATCATGAGGACGATACGGAAAAACGGTAGCAATAAATAGTACCTAAACAAAAACAGCGTATCCGCTAAAGCAGTAGGGTAGAGTGTAGGCTAATCCTTCTTACATTATGAAGAGATGCCAGCCTCAGAAGTGGGGACGTGAGTGGTAATCATGAAGTATTTTTAATGAAATGGACCAGAAAACAAGCAGTCAGATCAGCTGATAGAAGTGACTACTCCTTCCATGGAAGACTCTTCCTGGTCTTTAAAATCCTCAACCCCCTTTGGCCTCCGGTATACAACCATTCAACTTATATTTATACTTTTTACAATGGAAACAAACGCATAAATCACATAACATAATTTAATATTGTCAATACATAATATCATTATGTATTAATAATGCGGTATATGGTAATAAGTCCGTGGGCAAGTGAATTATTAAATTAATAATAAAATAACGACAAATACGGAGGTGTGAATCATGGTTTAATGATAATTAATGAAGAATCTCCATTTATATTATAACTTAATTAATAGCTTCATTTTATTTATGTTTTTTTTAATTATGGGCCTACAAAATATTAGGTATGTTAAAAATAACCTGCTTTCAGGACGTTTTACCCTATCGGTTAATATAAAAGGTTATTTTAAACTTATCTAACTCATCTATGACCTACGTTACCATAGACTAAAAGTCAGGGTGATTATAATTTAAAAGTGGAATAAACAAACTCAAGGTTTAGAAAAAAATGAGGACAAAAACTCGACTCACGACCACACAGTAATTGAAAATAATAATTGAATTCGAATTAACAATACGAAATCAGAATAGAATGCGTTCCATATTTGAAATTCGCGGCGACCTACGCCGTTCTTTTTTCATGAATTCGGAATATATTAATGCTCTATTGTACAGGCTGAATATATTACATTGTTACATTACGTAGTTCAAAATGAAACTATAATTGTAATGGTTTCATATTTGTAGAATATGATTACAGCATCCGGCCAAAAAGAAAGCGCCTCTGAATAACTACAACTTTTACACAAAACTAACCCGTTATCCGACTACGTAAATTAAAATATAGATTAAGTTACCCGCATCATTATTACGAATCTATTGACACCTCATTTATTAAAATCATACATACATAGCATGGTGGAAAAAACATACATACATACATACATATAATAAATCTATACTAATATAATAAAGAGAAACTGAAACTACTGGACCAATTTTGATGAAATTTAGCACAGATGTAGAGTAGATTACGGGGAAGGACATAGGCTGCTTTTTATTGTGGAAAAATGTACGGTTTCTGCTAAATTAGCTTTTGAGCGCACGAAGTCGCGGGCAACATCTAATAAATCAAAACCCTTCCGTTTGGTTTCGCCGTAGTCGGGTAAAAAAGAGTTCTACTAGTGTTAGCTTCATAGGATCTCTGTTAAATAAAGCCGAATATGTCCTTTCAAAGATCGATAAGCATTTTTTTTATCGAAAAGTACTTAAAAAAATAAGTTAAAAATCTATGCTAGAAATTAACCGGGAAAATTAAATGACACAAGTCGCAGCATTTATACTTTTTTATTTCAATACACGTAGTGGCAAAGGATGTAAGTACTTGGCCTAGAAAAAAAGTTATTTCAAGTCGCTAGGCAAATAAAATGTATGTCTGTAGGAATGTATGTGTGCGATCGGTCGAACGTGCAGCGCCTCACAATTGTATATCTAACACCGGAAATTTATGAATTTAAATGAGAAAAGTGTTAGGAATTTAATGACAGTTCGAAGTAAACTCCATGTCTTCCTGGTGCTCTATTACATAAATATTAATTCCTTGTTTATGGCGACACATAGACTTTAATTGTTACGATTTCCGCTACGCTGTTTTGTTGATAATAAAAGCTCTGTAAACTTCGAAAACTCCAGTTCGATATGATGAATCTGAAAAAACTTATATAATTATGTTGTTAAAACATAAGATCTTCAACTGCAAGTACAATCAGACATAGCCAAAAAGCTTGAGTGGTTCTTCTGGGAAAAAATGCTGCAACAGAAGACTTTGCCAACCATATGCGGCTTGATTATACTGCGGAAAGAATTAAGAAGAAATAAAGGTGACAAATCTCAAACTTCGACTGCCCCAAACAACTCCAAAGGTGGGGCACTTTCAGTGTGGACATTGTCTCGACATGCCTCGTCTATACTAATGTAATAAAAAAGAAAGATTTGTTTGTGTTTGTTTATTCACATTGAATAGATTCAGAAATGGATCGATTTTGATGAAATTTGCACAGATGTAGGGGCAACATAGGCTACTTTTATTGCGAAAAATGTACGGTTCCTGCGGGATTTCCATTTAAGCGCACCAAGTCGCGGGCAACATCTTGTCTATACTGTATAGATCTATGACTCTTGCGCTAAACACACCCAACTCTACATGCCAAACATTTTATGTCTAATTCTCGATTTTGTTACAATTTTAAGTTTAATAGCTGCCTAAGGCATACCTAATTAGGCTACATATGACAGCTACAAGGCGTGGCGTGTATAAGCAGTGACATACGGACGCGGCCGGTAATATTCCTTTGTATGCTAATAGAGAATTATCTAGCCCCTCGAAATTGTAATCTTAAAACTTGCTTGGAATTTCTTCATCCGTTGTTTAAGCGTTACACATATTGAGATAAGTTTTAAAATTTAAAATTAGTTTCTTTGACACTATTCTTAATAGAAATAAAAAAAGGATATTTATTTTTCTCAACTTAGAACATTTTTGTAAAAAGTTCTGTGTTTATTCGATAGACTCAATAAATATTAGAGACGGGGCATATCGAGGCTAAAAATGTCCTTACTTTGAGTGCCCCAATAATATTGATAAAAGAAGAATTATATATAAATTGTTATTATTAAAGTAAATAAGGTATTTCTTCATAGTTTCAACATAATTTAGCCTGTTACTGTCCTACTTTATGTATAAGTCTGGTGTATTCTAATTTTGAATAAATACTGCAAAAATAAATATATACCTAATACGTACTGAAAGCTTTACAAATTATTATTTTCTAATTACAAAAGTTCTTTAACGCCGTATTGTCAGCAGCCAGAAAAAATAGTCCTGTGAAGCTCTGGGCGTCAACTAGTAAGACATATCTACACCAAGAAAAAAGCGTATCCAAAACACGTAATTCTCATCGATCTAAAAATCTAGACACACCGTTAGCGCAGGAAGTCTATTTATATGTTTTATTAAATATGAATGAATATATTCAGTGACACAATTACAGCTTATTATTATACATAACACCTTGCTGTTGCGTCTGGCGATTTGTATTCATCGCGCAACAATAGATGCAATGGTCAGTCCTTCGGCGGCAGGAAAATGGCGATGATGGAAAAACATTGTTATATAAAACTAGCTCACAGCAAACGTTGTTTTCGTATATGTATATATGTCACCGTAAAATTGTAAAAACCGTTAGATTGTAAATTGTAAAATGTTTATATACTTCCGACGCGAATATTCTGTCTATAATTTAACACATTATTTATGTTAGATTATAAATTTATGGTTTTGAATCTTTTGACATATTTTACAATCTCGTTAGTTTTTTTGCAATCTAACCGTTTTTACAATTTTACGGTGACATATATATTATAGACAAAGCATGTTGGGGAAAAATATATCTAAATGGCCCCACTTTTGGGGTTGTTTAAGGCCATTTTGACATTCGAGGTATGATGAAATCAAGATGGCGGCCTTTTCTTGTATGAAGATATTATGTTCTGTCAAATGTACATCTTAGCCCATCATTAGTTTTGAAATCCTTGTTTGTTTTGGTACAAATTCTGAATAGGATCTTGATGTTTAAAATAGAACTTGTTCTCAGACTTAAAATATACCTAATACAATAAAATCAGAACATATTATTTTGTGTTTTTGAGTCCACTTGAAGCAGTAGAAAATGCGTCTGCCAACATAATTTGTTACGAGTATTTTTGATACGTAGATATTATAATTGTTTTAAAAATGAATGCAATATGTAATTCATTCATATATAGAACCTACAAGTACTGTAGAGTTCTGATTGATTACAATATAGAGAAGAATGTAAAGTTGTTTTTAATTCCTTATATCAAGGCACTCGATTCAAACCAAGTGCAATAATGATGATACCTCTATTTTGCTCGCCTCGGGCATACCCGAGGCGAGCAAAATAGAGGTAGAACATATTCTACTCTCTAAGGGCGGGTTGTGACAAGTTCACAACTGTTGAAATACCCGAAATTAAATAATAAACTTTATAATAATAGGTAATCTTTTAAAATTCATAACTAATTTAAATAACTAACATTTACCTATTTGCACATCATACATGTAGTAGAATATGTGGAAATGTAAAATGCTAACACCTTATTGTACCATATTCCTAGCAAATAAATTATTTTATTGATTGATGGATAGAACAATTACCTAACTTTAAATATAATAATTGTATGTAGTAAATGTAGCACACAAAATACTAATAATATGTCTATATACGAACAAATAACTCACGAACTTAACATGAACATAGTTTCAAAACATCAAGCAAAGCAATGACAAACGACTAGTGTTATCAATTAGCCGTGGGCCATAATAAATTATTTTAGAAAACTTGTAATTTCGACCACGAGCGCGGCCTACGCTGAACTAATTAAATTATCGATACCAACTCGATATAGTTGTCGAATAATCGATTATTCGGAAGCATTTGCATAATTTATCATATTATTATCAAAATAAAAAAATAAGTAGTCCCCGAATTGTCAACCAGTTAGTGACCAGGGCCTCTAGTCAAGATGAATTTGATAAATTCGACGGCAAACTTCGAAATCAAAAATGTATGGGATTTGACATAAGTCATCGCTAAGTGACATGTCGCTTGCGATTCCTTATAGACCAGGGTAGAAGCCTTTAAAAATAATAAAAAGTGAAAAAAATAATAGTAGGATGAAACCCATTAGAAAAGGAGGGGAATATTATAAAAATAAAAGGAAAAATAATTTACGGGCGATCTGATCTGTATTCTCGATATTAATTCAAAATAAGGTGAAAAAAATAAATATTTTTAATCAAATAAATTACAGCGTATTTGGGACATAAAAAGGTAAGTTTTCACCAAATTTCGTTAAAAATAAAAAAAAATTGTAAAAGATAAAAATAAAAAACCAAAAACTTGGTTTTTTGAATTTTTCACATAAATTTTGAGGTTATGTGAAAAAAGTCTAAACACAAAAGCTTTAGATCTTTTTATTACCTACAACTTTGCCATTTGACTTTTTTCGATAGGACTTTTAGTTTTGCCGGAAATCGAGAAAAACCGTTTTTTACCCTTAAAAACTCACCCCCACCCCCTTCCCGACCTCAGATCGCCCGTAAATTATTTTTCCTTTTATTTTTATAATATTCCCCTCCTTTTCTAATGGGTTTCATCTATACTATTTTTTTTTTTGTTTTAAAAATTATCGACCCTGGTCTATTATGTCAAATGCCATACATTTTATTTTCGAACTTTGCCGTCCAAATTAACGAATGCATCTTGACTAGAGGCCCTGACGATGATGAAATCATAGCTATAAGAACACTCTCGATCATGTCAGCCGTTTGGGACCTACGTCGACAGGTCAAACTTAAACTTACCTATTATAACACCTCTTTTTTTGTTCGGGGATAAAAAATATTGGAATAAGACCGGTAAACAACGAATATTCTGATGGAATGCGCTTTCCATGAACAATACGTCACCTGGGTCACTCACTAGTTGAAGCAACGAAAGCGTTATTTTGCGCCGGTTTCCTGTAAGGCCGTTTTGTCAGTCAGCCGGCACATTTTTGCCGAAGCATAGCAGTCCTAAGGTACTTCGGAGCAACAAATCTGCTATATTCAAACGAATCAATGTATACTATTTAATCAAATCCATTGATTTTATGGTTTTATTTGTTAACTTTTGAAGCTAATAAAATCAAGAAGCCGAACGCCCATAAAAGTGTAAAATTCAAATCGCTGTATCCAATTTTATTTGATTTTAAACGCCGTAACGATTCGAATATCGAATACCGCCATTTTTGGTAACCATAGACTTAACATTAATGCACGTACGCACTAGACGACGTAGAGTATTTTATTTTTATTTTTAAAATTTAGGAGCAAAAAGTATGTTATACAGGGTGTAGCGAAACTATGCATCAATTGATACATTGTTCATAAAGTGTCTTTTTACTTCTCTATGCTTCTCTATTGGGTAGTCATTAACATACAAAATACTGTGATTTTGAGCGCGTGATTTGAAAACGTGTATGTGTCATGGCGCTATAAAATAACTCAGAGATCGACAAGTGATCATTATAGGCCGTAAACCGCCGATAAAACAGATTAACACAACACTTACGATTTCAGGGTTGACAGCTCCTACTTATAAAGTAACTAAGGGATTCTTTGAAGTTTTTCAGAAAAATTGTAACTTTATTTAAAATCAATAATCCACAAGATTCTTTCTACGTTCATTTGTAAACGCAAACGGTACAAGTACATTTTGTGCTACTGCGACTAGGAAAAGGAAAAATAAATCTCGAATATGACGTCATATTTATAAGTACAATTTATCCGAATTGTCAAGCAGTGGGCAAGCTGCTGATAATTAATTATAGCTAAAAGCACTCTCGATTATGTCAGTTTTCAAATAATAAAAAAAACTAGATCCAAATCGGTTCATCCGTTTGGAAGCTACGATGCCACAGACAGACAGACAGACACACGTCAAATTTATATCACCCCTTTTTTGCGTCGGAGAGTAAAACAATTTTATATGAAACTGAAAAAGATATTTACTGGAATACCGAAATGTTGTAGTACCTAAACGGCGAAAATGCGTGTGCGCAAAAGATGATCTACGAAGCTACGATGCGCGTAGCTCTTCTACGACATTTTTTTTATTTGATTTTAAAACTTTCATAATGCATTTTCTTAGAACACTGATAGTATATTGAATACCTTTATTATTCTACAGAATTAACATACTATAATAAACGCTTTTTAATATTATGTTATAGGGTAATTTTTGATAAAATGTTATTGTTCTAAAAACTTAAACGCGTCTACAACACAAAAATGATTGTTATTAAAAGTCAATGTTCTAAATTTAAGGCGTTCGAATTATGATTTAAAACGTGTTCCGGAGAAACTCGAGGTTTCTAAAAACGAACATCTAGCGGCCGCCATACACACGGGTAATGAGTGGTACACACGATGGAAACGGACATATTTTTTAAACTCCTTTACGCACGCTTGACTTAAGGGATTAAGCTGGTGAATGCGTGATGACACCGTTACGAAAAGTGTGATCGCGCGAGGCAAATGTAAGTTGAGAGGATGATATAAGTCACTGAAGATAGAAAGAGAGAGAGTTACGTTTCATTAGTGTAGGGGCGAGAGAGAGGTGCGAGCACACATTTTTTTCTCTCTTTCTCTCGTAGCCAGTTACGTTTTATATATCTAAGACACAGTGTAGGCCTATTATCTGTATCATATTATAGGAGCAAGAGATGGCAGTGCGCGTGCATGGTTTCTTTCTCTCTTCGTCTCATAGCCAGTCGTGTAGTCTAAAGCACACTCGTTTTTTTTTCTATCAAACTTTTGACGGCCCATATTTTCTAGATATAGTATCTTTTACGAAGTATACCCTCTACGGGCTAGACTACAGTTCAAAACTACATATTTACAATTAATTTATCAAATCAATAAAAATTATCAGCCTGAAAGTTATTTAATCTTTTTTATATTAGTAGATATTTCGATTTTTATGATATTGTGAGTAATATATCAGACACAAAGCTTTAAAACACTTATGGGTAAAGGTTATTTTGACACAAATATCAATAAAACTATTTTTAATGTAAACAAATCAAAATACCAGATGCGAGCAATAAAGAAATCGTTATCGAGCTTTTACACAAAACATTTGAATGGCCGGAGCGCCCGTGTGTGTTGAAGATAGTGTACTTTATAATATAATGTTTCAAATATTTCAAGGCTAACCGTTCTCAGCTGTCAATCATAATAAGCTATCTGTCTCTGTCCGATTTACATATTTCGTTAGTCTCCGCTCTCGCTCTGGCACCCGATCGCCGCCTCGCCTTTATTTGAAAATTTTATTTTAAATGTGGAATGAATAAGCATTATCTTACGAAATCCATTCTTTTATTTTTTTAATTCCTTCTGCTGCTTGTTTTTTTTTTTAATTTGGTCGCGGCAAAGATTTATTAAAACGTGCTTAATATTGACTTGATTTAAAACGGTAAGTAAATGTTATCTTTCGTATGTTTTACTTCGCTAATGTTTATGAAATTTGATACATAATTCGCTCAATAATCCAAATGGAATTTGTCGCGGAATCTGCCGAGCTTGTTATTGTAAGATAATATTATGTATTTTGTCCGATGCTATGTCAGCTTCTATGTATCCATGTTAGGCATACACACATCACATCACATACACATCGAATCAAAATAAACCTTATTTGAAATCTTCCAAGTATCAAAGTCATTACGGCAATGTACAAACCATCTGTTAAGTGACAAGTCTCAAACTATTGCAAGCACTGTATAAAATTAGTTGGGGTGTTTTTTTTTTCTGCGTTTAAGTACTTATGATCAACTAAAGACAATGTACAAGATATATGACTATTACAATTTACATATTTATTGTCTATAATAATTATTAGGTATTCTTACCTTAAAAGTAATCCTTATCTAAATTAAAAGCTCCTTACTCAAATATTTTTGTCTACTTTGCCAAATAGCATTGACTTGCTCTGACGTTTTTCAGAAATAGACCACATTGATGAATATTATATTTCGTTCAAATATTCAGCTTCCAATAGGAAATTTTACTTAAAAAACATACAACGAAAAAAGAACACTATGTATAAGACACAATTATAAGTACAGGGCAATTAGTGCTTGAAACGTGTCTAGACCTACCGCGATAAGTCCTACGCATATCTGCGAATCCGAAACACAATACCTAACATATAAACAATACAAAAGTGTTATTGTTATAAACCTTAAGTTTCTTCTCAGAAGCGTTCTCCATATCAAAACATTATTTACCAAGTATCTTACTGTTAATTTAAGGTGTGAGACGATTTTAAACTTTAACACGACGGTATAAGAGTTAGTAATATAGTAACTATTACAAAGGAGTTGGTATAGGCATCTGAATTTAAGCCGAAATTCTAGAAACCGTTGACAAATGCCTATGTTTGGTTCCATGGTCCACTTAAAAGTATTAAAGTGCGAACGTAATATGAAGTTTGTATTTCATTGTTTATATTTTATACAATAATATAATAAAACTATAAACTTTGCCCCCTTACTAATAAAAATATTTACACAGCGGATAAGCCAATCAGTGGTACTTTGGTCTTTGCCTATAAAGTGACTTTTTCTACGTATCAGATCTATTCATAAAATAGTAAAATTATTAAAAAGTAAAAATCTTACTTAAACCATGCAGGTATGGCAGTAAAATTTGGTACCAAACTAGAAGACTTAGTGGCGAATTTTAAGGAAAATATTTTCAACTAAGTCATCAAATCCAGGAATTGTTTTTCATTGCATGAATGACGGTACATTCAGGAAAACTCATAGTAGTCTTCTCTGCGTCATACATTAGTATCGAAATCACATACCACAATAAAATTAATAGGCAAAACCGAAGGGCACAACCATACATGTTAACATGCCTTTTCAAGCTCGCCTTGATCGAAACAATATCCAATAATAACAATAAAACATCAATATGGCCGATCCAACATGGCGGACGGAGGAAGTGGTTTGAAATATTTTGTTAAAATTTTCATAAAAATTTCGATTACATGAATTTTACTGTCTTGTTTTTTTTTTTTTTGTAAGCGAAAATTATGTAATTAACATTATAAACCTACTTATTGGGTTCCGTTATCGAAGGTGGTTTAAAATGATCGCTATGATAAAAATAGTACCTATGTTGTTTTTGGAAAGTTTGAGAAAGATAGAGTTTGCTAATGATTAATTTACTTGAAACTTTAAAACACATTCTTCTTTTTGTATTCGCAATGAACTTTAATATTACACGAAGTGTTGAGGTCCGTCATGTATATCGTCATTCGGTTATAAAGACTATCGGCTATTACGTACATAATTTATCGATCCCTTCAATGTCGTTATAATCGGTTTTCACGAGTTGAAATATTTGGTTTTCACTGTATTTCATTCAACATTTATAAAGTTGCCACAGGTCTATCATTTTACTTTTTTCAATTCTACGAAAAATTTACATAAATAATAATTATTAAGGTATATACTATACCTACATATTATTTTCTTTTCGGGTCAAGAGGAACTTTTTAAAATGGCCCATAAACTTACTGAAAACGTAAAGCACGGAACCCTCTCACACACATCCTGTTTTATGTAAACATGACGGTAAAACAGCACGGTTTTTACGGCAACAGCTGTAACGTAAGGTGTTTTAATTCAATCAACCTGTATGGCTACTTACAGGGTATTCGCACGATCCTACAAAACATGGACGGAATGTCGGTAGCTGAAGTATGTGATAAATAAAAGGAAACATTATGGTTGTATTTAGAACTTCATTCTAGAATATTTTCTCCGTTGGGTATAATCTGAAAAATATTGTATCTTTATGAATCTTATGAAAAATTTTCGTAAATCCTCCAGTGTACAATTTTTCTAATTTCATAGTCTAGGCTAAGCATAAGAGCTAATTAGCCTAGACTATAAAAGAAATATAAGCATCATAAATTTTCATCTCAAACAAAACAAGAACTTAAAACAATTATAAATATTAAACTACCCACACTACACACAAAGTCTAATCAAATTACAAAAAAGTTTCGTCACATTATTACCGGTATTGCGACCTCTGCCATTTAGAACGAAAGCTTAAATCATTAAACTTTTAACATAGACAATATAGCGTTGATATTTAATAAAAGATATTTCAAAGTTTCTATGTACAAAACTTTTTGCCAGCGAAATTCGAAAAAAAAAAACTCTTGACTCTCGTAATGTATAAGTTATCTCATAATGTCTAACTTATACTCTTGAAAATGTATAAGTTAGAATGGTTTTGTCAAACCTATTTATTTAAACGTCCTGAACTTTTAATGTTACTCTCTAATTGCCAGTGTATATTATAGTAAACTAATACAATACATTAAATTGAAATTACGAAGAGAAATTCGTGTTTTACAATAAAATATATCATATGCTTTTTAACTAGTGTTTTCAAATCGTCAAAAAGTCCGTGCCTAACCAGCTTTTGTTAACTTATGCTTAACGTGTTAGCAAAACTACCGTAGAGTAAATATAAATAAAAGTAATTAAATATTTAATTATATTAACGAATCTACAATTTATATGCTATCAACGCGGCGACCGGTCGCTTTTTGTTCGTTTAACAATGGTTTCCGAACATTCTTGTGTATCCAAGGCTTTTGTACTGCCGATAGTATCGATAATAAAAAATATATTTTAGTTATTTTAATTAAGTTTTAAATTAGCTTCGCCAAATAACCTTCATGAGATGAAATTACTGAATTACCCAATTATTGACACTGACATTTAATGGCTCGGAAAATATCCAAGTGGTCTTAAAAGTGCGGTGGTCTTTGTTTACCACTAAAGGCTGAGACTATATGATCCGGAATCAGGCATTAAAAATTCAGAGCATTGAAAGTACAACTCTGCCCTATTACAATAGAGTTGAAAATCGAAGTTTCGAGTATCGAGCTGTCATTATGATGACATTAATGACATTTGAATCGACGCTTGTGTGTTCGATTTTCAGCTCTATTGTATAAGTCCAGAGTTTTATTTGTAGTGCTACATATTATAGTCCCAGCCTAATTTACTAGTCTTTAACACGACTTTGTCCAATGTCTTCCTATTTATATATCACTAGCTTTTGCGCGCTACTTCGTCTATCCGAACCATCGTTTTATTTTTTCACTGGCAATGATTTTATGCCGCCAGAAATAAAGAAAATCGGCTGAAGTCTTTATGAATATATGCAACGCAACTATTTCTATCGAATACTATAATAATATTATTATGTTCTCGAAGTCTCTATGGCTTTTTTTAATTCTTTAAACACCAAACAATAAATGTATAATTCACGGGAAATCTCAAGCGTCTAACGTTGAGGATACGTTTTTTACGTTTTTTGTTTCCAAGTTCTTTGAAATATGATTTAAGATATTACGCAATACGCAAAATATGATTCGAAACCGTATAATTGCAAGATAAGGAAAAACTACGTTTATGTGGTAATATAAGTACGTAACAACTAGTAATATTATTATAATAAAGTGTATCTGGGACTTACTATTAGTTACCGATGTACCTATATTTTTATAAACCAGCTACTGTCTGTAGTTTTCTGCTAATATATTACTGACTTTAATTGCTCGTGGCTTCACTCTCGTGAAATTAGATTTTGTACTTTCATCCCCATATTCTACACCATTGGGGGTTGAATTTTGAAAAATCCTTCCTCCCAAAAAAAATCATAGTGGATGCCAACTTCATATGAGGGCTTTGCCTTTTATATATCTAGATATAGATAGATACATAGATTATTATCTAATTGTACACGAGTTTACATAAATGCTCAAGGAACTTTTCTCAATTATTTTACAAATCAAGTATTTATAAAACACTTTTTAAATCAAGTATCATTAAATGTTAAGACATTTGGAGCAAACGCTTGCGGCTACATTCTAATAATTATTACACTTTACAATTTCGACATGTTTTTTACCAATTACCAAAGATTTCAACTCAAGATAGGCTATCTCGTACATTTAGCAGAAAAAAATTCATACAAGAAAAATTAACGCCAGCTTGCTTTTCACCATAACTCAAATGTCAGCCATCTTGTTTTCACCATACTTCGAATTTCAAAATGGCCCCAAAATTTAAAAATTGGGGCCATTTTATTGGAGACACTTTTTGCTCAACATGCCTCGTCTATAATATACGTCTATGCCTATTACTCTTAAAAAGATCATGCAGCTTTTTTGTTCCATATTCAAATTACGGTGTTACGTCATTTCGTTTAGTTTTTTTTTTTTATTTAATTTTGCCCGCATCGCCCGTTTTTATGCCATTTCATTAAACATAAGAGCAATCATTCGATTTAATGATATGGAATTAAGTAACCGGCTTAATTGTATACATTTTTTATGATTCGTGATTACAGAGAATCCATTATTATATTCAATTTTATTTGTTCCAGGATATTAAGACTGAAAATGCATCTGTCAAGCTAGGATGTGATTGGAACATTAAAACTTGGTAAGTTTTATTTTTTCATTACAGCTAATTGGCGTTTAAATCATTTAACTTCATCTTTTAATATTAAACTACAGAGAGGAGCACTTAAAAGTGAAATAGTTGCCACAGATTAAATAGTGCTTATTCGATACGTGCATCCTTTTCTTCAAAATCACACAATTTACACTTCAAGAATAAAAAAAAGCAATTGCCACGTTTTTGCGATAGAATTCCGATCCATAAAATAACTAGTTCTTAATTACGACATCTACATACTAGCAAAGATAAAAAGTACTAAAGTACCCGACCAATTAGCTATTATTCTTATTAATAATCCAGTTACCTCAATATTATAATTTATGACATGTTGAAACTTAATCTCCGTTTGTTAAATAGGTATGTTAAAATTTTATGTTTTCTACAAATCCCCCAAACCGCATCAGGTTCTCCTCGATGGTTCTTATTTTTCATAATCTCTAGTAATTAGCGATATTAGTCTAGAATGAACAGTTATTTCTGTAAAGATACGTGTATAATTTGGTGTGATTTTTTAAAATTTATCATTAACCTTTATTTAGTAAACGGTCGTTGGAACATAGTAATGAAATATAATGTAGTAGTCGAGAAGGATGTTTACGAGGTAGAACTGACCATTCATTGATAGAGGCCCATTCAATCGAGGACTGTTATTCGACACATATCCAAACACTCATTAAATTCGTTATATTATTTTTAAACAACGGCGAGAAAATTTTGAAATAAATTCAAAACACCGGCTCGTTCAGCTAATCTGCTGTCAACAAAAGACTATTGTTTCATCTCGATACATTGTCTTCGTTTAAATCGAAAATGAATCACTGTTATTATTGAACAAAAATGTGTTGAATTCGTTTTTTATTGTTTGTAATCGAAAACAATTATTGCAGGTTAGACTTGCACAAAGTCGTGGTAATCGGAGAGAGATGACTACTGCGATGGCGGCGCACCAGGAATCGATACACGAGAGACTACAGGCTGGCCCGGAGGAACCCTTGTATCTGCACCACGCGGCGTCCTGGAGCACCGAGAACTCCGACCATCAGGAGGAGCACAGCGCGGATATGTCCCCGTACTACAACCTACCAAAAAGAAACAAAAGGAAAAACTTCAAACCACGATGTGCTCCTAACGCTACCACGTTCTCTGATGACTCCAACGGTGCAAACGGTGATGCAGAAAGTCCCGTTAACGGTAACGACAGAACTACACCGGACCAAGCTGCAGAAGATGAAAACGAGGAAGGCTACGCAAAAATTGGAATCAAAAACTTTAGCCTGCTCAAGGCTGGTGCAGTCGATCTCAGTCGAAGATTGAGTGCGGATTCCAATGAAAATGTAGATGCAAATTATGAAAATAATGAACAGGAAAAAAAAGAAAGTTTTCAGCGTTCGTATATACACAGTTTACAAATGAACCAAGATGCTGAAAGAGAACGGACTGTTCTTAATTTTAGTAATTTACAAAATAAAAGTTTTTGTGCCAAAAATCCTTTTGCTATATCTCAGTTAATCAAAACAAATTCCCCACCTAGAAGAAGGGACTCTGATTCAGACGATGATAGCAAGAGCCAAGATATTAACGCTAATGAAAGAAGAGAAAGCCAGGAGGCTATGGACACTAGTGAGAATCAACAAAACGGTGACGCGTCTGGTGCAACTAATAAAATTTTAAGAGACTATGCTATGAACACTATGAAAGAACTTTTGGGTATTTATGGTTTATCATCAAATGAAGTAGCCGATGCTATTAGTGGTCAAATAAGAGCTTTGGAGGCTCTTCAAGGTACGTGACATTTTGCAATATTCAATAAGCTAAAGATGAGTTTTTTTTAATAAAAGCATACTTAATTAGACATCGTTTCATAATTTTTCTAAAAATATAAACAGCTAAATCATAGTTGTAAATAGTGCATTGCTTAACGAATCTTTTTTCTACAGGAAAACCGTTTACTCAACTACCTCTAAGCCTGAAGAGACGTCATGACTCAACTGACGGAGTTGATAGAAGCCTTCGGCGATCATCCTCGGCTACTGAAGATGAAGGCTCTACTAATATTACACCACCAAAAACACCAGATAACGACATTGAAGCTCAAAGGTAAATAATTTATTAAAATCGTTTAGAAAACTCTCCTATAACTTACAAAAGACATAAAAAAATGTTTAAGAGAGTAATTTACGAACGAAAGTCTAATTATAATAACTTTCTAAACAGGCAAAGAGCTCTACAAATTTTGAATCATCAGTCAATGAGGCTGTTTAACAGAAATCACGAGGAAGACGGCAGCGGGTCTGAAGAAGGAGACCAAACTCTTGACCTCAGCGTATCCAGAGAAGATGGCCAGGTAATTTACAATCAAATAGTAATTACTGATTATCAGATTCCAATTGTTTTTTTTTTTTTTTCAGAAAAAAGTACTTATAGGATATATTTTTACTATTGTTTCTGATTTTTTTTACATATTTTAAGGAGCTATCTACGACTTCAAGTGCTGCGAACAGTGTATCAGAATTCGAACAGCAAATTATGAGAAAGAATCTAGAAGATTTAGCGAATTTACAAATGCAGGTAAAATCACTTATTTTATAGTCACTCTGACCTTTGAAAATTGACTCTATTAATTCTCTAATTTAAACTCTTGTTTTAGAATTTCTTCCAAAAACAATCAATGATGGACGCAGAAGACTCACAAGAAAGAAAACTTCATGCTAGTGGTGAGTTTATTTTTAAATTATCTTAAAATAAGTAAGGATTTTCAGATTAGGGGTTTGTTCCGATACGCACTGCGAGCACTGCATAGGTGCACTGTGCTATCACTGTAGAAAAATTCGTTCCGTTATGTACCCTATGTCGTCATAAATCGCCCCATATTCTACTGTGAGCGCTGGTGTTTTCGAGGTAAGGTACTCGCAGTACTTTAATCACGTGATTAAAAAGTTCAAACGTCCAAATGAAGACCATTCCTAGTTGTCAGTTGAAGTCTATAAAATTAGGTAATAGGGCAGCAGTATAACTGGCTATAAAGGAACGGCTTCACAGTATACTGAATTGACGTCACACAGTACAGTGGTCGCAGTGCATATCGGAAAATACCCTCAGTGATGCTATATAAAGTATTGCAATTCTTATTTCAAGTTTTTTTTCATATCAAGTTTTACGTCTATTTACAAAGACGTATGAAATCGGCCCACGTTCAAAAAATTTCAAACGCAAACTGGATCAAACTTTAACAATCGTTGGTTTCACAATCGCCCAATAAATGACGAATAGCTTATCCGAAAGTACTGTCGCTGCTTACTTTATACTGAGCGACGAAGACAAAACTTCCGGATAAGCTATTCGTCACTTATTAGGAGATTGTGAAAGCCCTTAAAGAAGGTTAATTACCTCTACCATCAGTATGTGTTACATAAATTAGTGTTTAACTGAAAGTGCTACGTAGTGAAAATGATGTAAATCTGTGAGGCCGGGTTGTGGCAGGTCGCTAAACTATTTCACCGGGTTTCGCTAATCACCACGGTAACTACATTACCTACTTGTGTAATTCGGTTTCAGTTTTTAACCGACTTCCAAAATTGAGGATATAAAATGCTCGACTGCGGATATTTCTTTTGTTACGTCAGTCTTCGGAGACTTTAAACGTTACAAAACTTAGCGGTTTTTTTATTTATTTAATGACTTTTATGTACGTACTTTATATTGTATGCGTAGATCATTTTCTAAGGTCAGTGTTAAATTTTATGCTCCTACACATCGTCGAGTTAAAATCACAACAGGAACTAAAATGATTTTAGGTCCCCTACACGCGGTAATTGTGAATGCTGTAATCTGCCTCAATAGGGAATACCAATTGAGTCTACGAGATCATTTCGTAACACATGATTGTGGAATATTTTTGTACTCATGCGCAGGAGTTTTGTAGTAGTTTTTATTGAGCTAGTAGGTTTTAAATGTTAGTATGAGTTATACGATTTTTCTTCTTAACCGTTATTGACAAAGAAACTTTATTTGATAATTGAGAGCTTAAAAAATATGAAATTAATTAAGTTAGAGGAATATTCAAAATTTCCATATAACGGTTTGTAGGTATCGGCCGTTCACGTTTTCTCACCAGAAGTTCAACGAACAAATCCAAATATTTGTGAATCAATAATTAATAGAGAAACATCCGAAATAGAATAAATTAGTGGCATGTCACTTTTCACGGGTACACGTAAACCGCGGTTTTTGTGGAAATCATTTGGGCAGCGGTCGCAGTGGCGGCGCTTTGTGTGTTGCATCTCATTAGGTTATTGACAGGATCAGATACCGCTGATCCTCAACGATTAACAGTAGGCATAGACAACGACGTACCCCACACGAATCTATACTAATTTTATAAATGCGGAAGTGTGTCTATCTGTTACCTCTTCACGCTTTAACCGCTGAATCGATTTTTATGAAATTTGGTATAGACATACTCTGGGTCCCGGGAAAGGACATAGGAGATATTTTTTATCCCAAAAAAGTAGTGTTTCCGCGGGATAATGTATTTATACGGGCGGAGCCGCGGGGAAAACCTAGTGAAAAATATTTTTCATCACCACTTCACATGTATGGAGTATTCACACCTAAAACATAAAATTATTATTTTATGATGTTAAAACCGAGATCTATACACAATATAATATAGCTATACCAAATTTCATAAATTTATGTTCATAGTTACACGAGCCACGAGGTCAGACAGACAGACAGACGCACGGACGGACAGAAATAGAAACAATAAGGGTTCCTTGAGTATTACGGAATCCTAAAAAGATCATTAATCAAAATTTTATACAAAAAAGGTGTTAAGTCTGCCGATTTTCAATATTCAACATAAATTAAAAATAATATAATTTAAACCACTAAATCATATTTCCAGAATCGATATAGAATAAATTGTATAATAATATAAAACCATAAATATCTCGTTGAAATTAAAGCCGCTGTAACAAAGGTAACTTGTCAAGACACAATTTATACGATATCGGAAAGTTATTTAAAAAATTGAATTAGTTGAAGTAAATCCTGAACGAAATCTGGTTTTAGAGGAAATTGACATCAAAACATTGGAGTGTACGTAATTTATTATAAAGTTGTTAATTAATATTTTTTATATTATAATCAAAAGTTAGAAACTGTAATTCGACTACGTAATTTATATAATAGCCTATGTCACCTGGGCCATTATTACGAATCTATTAATACCTCATTAATTAAAATCGGATCAGTAGTTTAGGCCCTACGCCTAAACAACTATAATATTCAATGAAAATCTGTTAATTTAAAATTACAAACAGACACTTCAATTTGATTCATTTTACTATACTTTTTCGGGACAAAAAGTAGCGTATGTGTTAATCCTGAGCTTAAGCTACTACCTACTATACCAAATTTCATCAAAATCCGTTCAATAGTTTTTGAGTAAAAGGGTAACAAACCTCTATCCATCCATCCTCATATTTATAATGTAGTTGTATAGATTACTAGCTATTTCCCGCGGCTCTTCCCGCGTAAATATATTATCTAGCATCCCGAGGGAACACTGTACTTTTCCGGAATAAAAAGTGGCCTATATTTTAATCCAGAGTCTAAACTACCACCATACCAAATTTTTTGAAAATCCGTTCAGTAGTTTTTGCGTGAAAGAGTAACAAACACCCATCCATCTATATATCCATCCATGATCCTTCCTCACAAACTTTCCCATTTATAATATTAGTAGGATAGATAAAACATAGTATATGCTAAGTTCAGTAATTCACCACGAGGACGTGGGGCTAGCAAATAGGCAAATAGTACCCCATTTGCCGCATAATAGTGTGGTCCGTCCGGTGTGCGCCGATTTACTCTTATTGCCGTGAGACCAGCCATCTTTTTGTTTATGGAACACATTTTGAAATTGGAACTGATTTTTTTTTATTTACTGATTTATGTGATAGAAGAGGCATGTCAAGGCACACAAAAAGTGTCCATTAAACTTTTCTAGTTTTGGGATTGGGCAGTCGAGGTGTATTTACATGTTTTTCTTTTTTAGTCATATGTACGTAATAGCCCTTCATTACAAAAGATTATACGCATTTCATTAGAAGAGAGAATGTCAAGTTGCACCGTGCTCGCGCTGCATGCGCATGTGCAGTGTATGACTAATCTAAATATATGAAAGGCAAACCTGACTGACTCATTTATCAACGCACAGCCGAAACTACAGAATGGATTTTACTGAAATTTGGCATACAAATAGTTGTAATGACGTAGGCATCCGCTAAGAAAGGATTTTTGAAAATTCGCGCCCTAAGGATGTGAAAAAGGGGTTAAAACTTTGTATGGAAACCGAACTCCACGGGGACGAAGTCGCGGGCCAGTGTCAAATAAAACTTGTACTTTTTGTGAATTCAATATAGTCCAATTTTAAATAGCTATATTAAAAAGGTAGCGCCGCGTCGAGTTCCATGTCAACTAACCCTAACGACGCGATGTTTGTCCACCGTCAACGTCAACGGTACGTCAACGAGAAAAACATGACGTCGCCGAAGTCGCGATCATACATTTACTATAGCCGTCTGTCTGTCCACGCACGCCCTTCCCGTCCATCTAATCTCGAACAAAAATAATCTCGTTGACGTCCCGTTGACGTTTGCGGTGGACACACGGCCTTTGACCATAATTTTCTACTTCATTTAAATTCTCCAAGCTGTCTAACTGCAAAGTCATCCATATACCGTCATTAACACTATAATTAAACTTCCAGGGAATTGTACCATCCATACATATAAATCAGCCCGTCTATCCATATCAACATATTCCTGGATTGGGACCTCACTAATTAGTAAATAGCACACGTACCTACCAGACGTAGTCTGATGATCATAATGATTACACGCCGGATATACATAAACCTGTCATCAAAATAATTATATGCAATTTAATTATCTGTGCACCACTTGACAGGAATTTAAATCCATAGATAATGTCGAACTCAAATTTCAAAAACAGCTTCTATTTTCTCCTGGCCTTTTTCATTTCTAAGTCCGGGACTATATTTTCCGGAATCCGGAAAGCTGGAGAAAGTTCAGCGCATTGAAAATAGAACTCTGGACAAATATAATACAGTTAAAAATCTACCACATGAGTGTCAAGTTATCAGATTTGCCATTGACATTTAAGTTGACGCCACAGTATACTTAGGTAATAGTAGGTACATTGACGCTCGCATGTTCGATTTTCATATCTATTATAGTAGCGCAGAGTTTTATATTCAGTGCTCTGAATTTTCCCCGACCTTAGGAATTCCGGACAATAAGGTCCCGACAAAGCTGACAAAAAGACAAAAACTAAAGATAGGCTATGACGTACACTTGAGACAGCAAATATTCATACAAGAAAACAATACGCCATCTTGGTTTTAAGATGAAAACCAAGATGGCGTATTTTTTTCTTGTCTATTCAAATGTCAGCCATCTTGATTTCACCATACCTCAAATGTCAGAATGGCCCCAAAATCTCCAAAAGTGGGGCCATTTAAGTCACCTCACATGCCTCGTCTATAACATGTTCGTCTATTGGTCCCGGACTTAAAAAAAATATTGCCATACCTACTCAATGGTCCTCATTTAAAAAATTTAGAAATTTCAACAGGAAAAATCTCAGAAACCAATAAATTTTCATTAAGTTTCATATAATTCACCTCATAGACGTATAATTTTAATGGACTATATTATTTTTAAAGTAATAAATATTGTAAAAAAATCGATTCCATTTTTACCGATTACCATCTACGATTCCCACATATTAATACTTTATCGCCCGTCCCTCTCTGATGACGTTCAAATATCTTCCGTCTTTGTTTTACTTGGCACCGGGGGCGATAGAGTTATAATTTATTTAGTTAAGCCTTTTAATTGCTGTTATTAAAACAATATATCAGAGCTATATCGCTTTTGTAAATGGACACGGTTTTATTACAACTAGATATTGCCCGCGACTTCATGCGCGCAAAAAGAAATCCTACGTGAATCTAAATATATAAAAGGCAAACCTGACTGACAAATATATCAACGCACAGCCATACTACTGAACGGATTTTGCTGATATTTGGCATACAGTCTACAGATAGTTGTAATGACAGAGGCATCCGCTAAGAAAGGATTTTTGAAAATTCGTCTCCTAAGGGCGTGAAAAAGGGGTTAAAATTTTGAATGGAAACCGAACTTCATGCTGATGAAGTTGCGGGCAAAAGCTAGTCATAATATATTTTGTAGCAGTAAAAAGTAGCCTATGTCCTTCCCCGTGGTCTAATCTATATCTATGTCAAGTTTCATCAAAATCAGTGCAGTGGTGTCGGAGCTTATTCAATTGCAAACAACAAACATACAAACGAACATAACATTTCTCATAAGAATAATAGAATAGACAATCTAAATCAAACAATATTTAAATATCTTTGATGTTTACAATGTGAACCCTTAAAAAGATTATCCATATTTTAATATTATAAAGAGGAGAAGTTTGTACAAACAAAATGTTTTTGATGAAATTTGGTACATTAGACCACGCGGAAGTACATACGCTACTTTTTATAGTACAAAATGTACGGTTCCTCCAGGATTTCCTTTTGCGCGCACGAAGCCCCGGGCAACATCTAGTTTTATATATTATATAATATATAATATTAAAAATCAATAAATTTGTAATTAAAAAAATGAAATCGTTTCATAATGCCTAGATTAATCTTCATCCACAGAAACAAGTTTTTTTTTAAATACCATAAAATTATAATATAGGTAGAACCGTATTCTAAAACGTAAATAAAATATTGTAATCTCCTATTTAACAATTTCTAAAATCTCTAGAGAATCGAATAATCGATTAACCGATTAATTATCGCTTAGTATTATATCGATATTAACTCGTTAAACAATTTATAACTTTAAGGCTCAGACCAAATAAAATCCGAAGACAGTGCTTTGTCAAAAACACCAGGGTTAGTTTTAAAATAAGTATTTAGCGCGCGTGTGGCTACGTACTAGAAACATGCAAAAGCTTGCCTTACGGGGTAAGGCGTAGTTTCGTTACATGTGTGTGCGTGACTTTGTGTAATCACATGGCGAGGCGTAGTGTAGACCGGCATCAGTGTGTGGTTCTCACAACTCTGTCTTCATTTTTAGGGTTCCGTCCCCAAGGGGTAAGACGAGACCCCATCACTAAGACTCCACTGTCCGTTCCGTCTGTCTGTCCGTCTGTCACCAGGCTGTATCTCATAAACCGTGAATCCCGCGATAGATTAGAAATTTTCACAGATGATGTATTTCTGTTGCCACTATAAAAACAAATACTAAGAAACCGAATAAAATAAATATTGAAGGGGGCTCCCATACAAGTACGGAACCCTTCGTCCGTCTTGCACTTAGCTGATTTTTTATTTGGTCTGAGCTTTACGGTGTAATAAATCTTCGGAATTAGAAGATAAGTAGAGCGCTTCTCATTTCAGCTTTCGTCTCGAAACATCATCATCATCAACACGATTCATATTTTTTCTAGCAAGTAAAAAATTATTCTTGACCTGCTCTATACCATAGATTATATAGATATATTATACTAGTACTCTATACTGTAAAGTTATTAAAACAAATCCTTATTATCTTCTTTATGTATAAAAATGGATTTCAATTACAATATCTCGCTAACTCGAATACAGCTGGACCGATTTGGCTAATTTTGGATTTGGTGTTAAAATGATTGTGGTAGTACAGGGAAGATTTAAACGGTTAGAAATATTCGAAAAACTGTAGGGAAAATACTTAAAACCACGATTGAATTTTTTCATTACTTTCAGTGGGTTCAATTTGTCACTTGAATGTCAAATAATTAAAGGTGCATTCAATTTACCTGTTTGGTTATTTATTTATTCTAGTTCATAACTTTATAGTTAAGACAGAACAACAGGTGTCGAGTCAGATAGTTGTTAATAATTATTGAGATCCTCTTTCATTTCTTCCTGGACCTTAAAAGTAATTTAAGATATCACAATAAATATTTATTGAATTGTATTTTAGATTACCATAAAATATGAAAGGTCGAAAAAAAATTATTACTAAAGTATATTAAAGTCGTTCTACAACGAAAAAAGTTACATTCATATATTTCATACCTACATGAATTACCAACAAAAAAAACATCTTTCGTGAAACTCTACATGTAGATAAAATATATTGATAGATTTTAACGTCCTTATGTATGAAGATGTTGCCAGCGACTTCGTGCGCGCAGCAGATAATTACGAATGAACCGTACATTTTTCCATGACAGAAAGTTGCCTATGTCCTTCACCGTGGATTACTCTATATCTGTGCGTAGTAAGATTCAAATCGGCCCAGTAATTTCGGAGCCAATTCAATACAAACAAATACCCCTACATATGTATGAATGTATGTATGTTTGTATAAATGTATGTTTGAGAGGAAACAGTGCTCTCATTGAGCATCAACATGTGCACTCATAAACTTATTCTTTTGTTAATTAACCTCGGCTCTCACATCCTGACGGACATGGCGACTTTCTTTTACATTAATACCGAGAATATAGAAAAAAATATCGAGGAAATATAATATAAGTATGGTCTAAACGCCTTATTAGATTTATATATTTTGAGGGTTCCTCACGTCTCGGAACCCATACAGTCTTATTAATAAAATTATTTACACCACGGATTAGCTAATCCAACATGGCTGTCTCTGTCAGATACTTTGGAACAGTCACTTGATAGACAAAGAGAGCGATTTGGATTTGCTTATCCATGGTGTAAATATTTTTATTAATAAGGGTGTTATAGTTTAGTCATACGTCTTAAGTCCGTCTTCGGTCAAAGCTTAACGGCAGGCTCGAAAATATGAAAAAATCATGATGGTAGTCCGGGTGATGAATTTTGGAAGAAAACTATAATGGCTTAGTCAACTTTGTTAGTTTAGGAATTATAGAGGCCTAACTTGTATAATAACAAAATAATAATTTGACTACGAAACCCTATTGTCTGCGTGGCCTGACACGCACTTGACCAGTTTTTTTACTAAAATTGAATTCCCATAACTTTATTTCATTTTGTAACAATCGAGTTACTAAATCTGTTTTTACAAAAGAACGCTATTCTGCCGCATGTTGCCTTATTTCTTTGCCATCTTATTTATCGCCGATGTAAATCTGTTGCCGATAAATGATATCCATGAAAAAGTATAAATCGTTCTTTTTTCAAAAGGCCATCAGTTCCAGAATTTGCTAGTTATCATTTCGTATACGTGTGCATCGTGAAAAAGGAAAAAGGTAACACCTCCGTGGCTTTAATACGCGTATAATTTCTTTGTGGCACCGCGCAGAATGTGAGCAGACGTCATAAAATATGCATTTCTTCCGATGCGCACACATGCGCGTTGCACATCCATGCGCGTTCACACCCATGCGCGTACGCACTCATGCGCTTCCAAGGCTTTCCACATACAATGGGTATTGGTTTGTGATGCGAATTAAAATAAAGCTATTTTGACAAATTTTATTGTCTTTTATGCTGTACCTGCAGCTGTAGCTTATATCCTTCAGTATCCAGTAATGAATATCAACAGTTATGGTAGAAAAAAACAAAAACTTTCTAAATCAAAACTGCCAGTATACGCGGATATTAAAAATGGTACCTACGCCATGAGATGCCGATCGAAATTTAAAATTGTATGCTACGGAATACTCGTTTCGTGGTTTTTTCTCGAAGTTTTAGACACGTGATTATTATCATGACATTACTTTCAAATCAGTCGACAATTTAAGATCATGAGCTGTGCTTACAAAAATCACGTTCGTACTTTCTCTTCGTACCTATTATGTACACGTTTTAATAGAGCTTATGTTTACTGAACCAAATTTTGTATATTTCGTAACGCCTAATATATTAACATTAATTTTGTAACGTATAATTTTAGACAACTTAGTATGCAAAACTTTATTACTGAAAAGCCTTATTATCTTTATAGAAGACATATAATTATGAGCTTTAAACTTAATTTAGAGTGAGTATAAATAGACATTGTAAAAAATACTTTACATTGAAATAGAATTTTCGAAATATTGAAGTCGCAACAAACTTTAAAAACACGTGTAGGTTAATGTAGAGTACGTGTAAGTTCGGCGCAATTTTGTCCATCGATCTTAATCACGCGTGGGCAAATATTGTCCCCTCGTGTGAGTGGACCCTAACATAAGGCGCAGCGCACACACTCAATCGCAATACACGCGCATCGCTTTTGCATATTCATTTGGAGATCGCAGTTTGTATCTTTGTATAAAATTATAATGCATTATGTGACCCGGCGCGTCCCCATCGTGCTCGCTTTGTGACCTGTTCGCTAGTGGCCAGTGACTCGTGCCAAAGCATGTTCAAATTATAAAGATATAACATTTTGCTAGTAATATTTAATACTTCACTGCAATAAAGTTACAAAAGACTACATAATGCGTCTCTGAGGAATATTTTTGCCATAACTGTATACACCAGAGAATTGGTTTCCTTCTTAACAATTCAAATGGAGTATCGATGTGATAATACGGCATACGCTAATTAGATAAATATTATTATAAAATAAGATGTTAGGCTAGTTCAATAATAATAACCTCATAATCGTTATTATTATTGAATCATTAGAAAATATTTAAAAAAATATAACAATGTAGGACATAGGTGTATAAATTCTAAATTGCCAGTTTTAAAACTACACTAAAACAAATAAAGTGCTCGAAAACTTTACATATTGTATAAATAATTAGACTCTACTTAAATATTATTAAATGGTGTAATGAGCAAATTCTCAAGTCTTAAACACGCATTTTAATATACATTAAATATACTGGCTGCTGGCGCAAGTAGTTTGAAGGCAGCACGAAGGCATGACTTTATAAAAGCGCTAGAATTTAGTCCGTGAGCTCGTAACACTTGTGTTAAAATGAATGTGTGATACAATGAACGCCAGTGACGATGTAAATAGATAATGAAATGGTTTTATTATGTTTATAAACTCGCAAAGTATGAAAGTATGAAAGGTGAAAAATTAAACTACAATATGCAGTTACTTGATGTTGTCCCGCGACTTCGTGCACGCAAAAGTTAATTGCGTAGAAACAATACATTTTTTCGCGATAAAAAGTAGTCTATATCCTTTCCCGTGGTCTACCCTACATCTGTGCCAAATTTCATCAAAAACGGTCCAGTAGTTTCGGAGCCTATTCAAAGCAAACATACAAACAAACAAACTTTTCCTATTTATTATATTAGTATAGATTGTTGATTGGAAATTCACTGGAGATGTTGGGTTAATGGTCAGTATCTTTAATTATTTTTAATTCGTCTTCTAAAAATCTCGTCCAGCTTTTTAGCAGAACCTAATTCAGATAATTTCTCTCAAAAGCATTGGATTGTTTCAGCCTACAATTAAAGCCTCACTAATTAACAATACCCTGTCCTTTGCCATAAACAGTACACAATAAAAAAGTAAAAATGTCACTTTTGACACGTCGATCAAAAATCGATTCGGAACAAAAAGTTTTAAAAACCGCTTTCCGTTTCGTGCAATAACTTAAGGATTCCACGAAAACGCGAATTGTGCCCCGACTGGTAGTATATCAATATTTTTATTTATGCCCTTCTGTAATCGTATATTTGAAGAAGCATTGGTATAGAATTATAGATTAAAACGGTGTTTGATTTCATTTAACCGAGAGACTGTTTAAAAAATGTAGGTAATTTAGAAAAATATGTACTTACTTCATAGACGTATATTATAGACGAGGCATGTTGAGGCAAAAAGTGTCTCCAAAAAAATGGCCCCAATTTTTAAATTTTGGGGCCATTTTGACAGTTGAGGTTTGGCACTTGTGATCTTACCATTTCTACATTTGCTATATATGCAGTTTATCCAGTCCGCATATAATTCATAAAATGCCGAGTAGTTGCGTAATTAAAGGCTGTAAAAACTATGACAAACGTGTAAAAAAGATAGACGGGATATCTTATCACAGGTAATTATCACAATATTTTTTGTTACAATTAAAATACTTATGGAATTTTAAATAAATATTCAAAAAATGGCGGCCAACTATGAAATATAACACTGGTTATTGTATGCGCAACAGTGAAAAGGTAACTTTGTAGGGACGTCATTTTTATTATTGTAAATTACAGAAATAAGAGATTCAGTTTTTTTTTATTTCAGTACCTAACCAAACCTAACCTTACCCGTCAGTTTTCACATTTTTGATTAATTTAAATAAAATGAAACTAAGGCTTACTATTTATTTGATTTTTACATATTATATTTAAAAATATTATTTACTATCTGGCCTGACAGACGTTGTTCTGTGAATTATGAAATTGAATAAAAAATGCTCGGGAGAATTTTCTTTCTACGGGAGAACTACACTTGAAGGTTGTAAGCGTAGGTTGCTACACCCATAAGTCATACCCTACACCTACAACCTACATCTAGACCTACTACATACCTATAGTTGGTAGGTGATAGGTTGGTAGGTAAACAGTAGTTACCCCACTAAAAACCTACAAGCTACATCTACTAGATGTAGATCACCTACAACCTGCACCTACTGTCTATTCTACTCCTAAACAACCACCTACAATGTTCAGGGGCCAGCCGATTTAACATTATGCACTTTTGGAGAAAAAAAAGTAATATTTCTGAAATATTACTATGTTACTGGAAGCACCTTTATACCGAGTGATTTTTTAATCCGTTTCAAGAGAAACAGTGTATAATAGTTACACAAAATAGAGTACTTTGGCATACTTAGTTTATTATTTTTTTCTTTTGTCTAATTTAGTGAACATTTGTTGTAAACATCGCAGAAATTTATAGTATTTAAATTACAGATTTCCCAATAATCCAGAGCGCAAAGAGATTTGGACTCGCCTTATTCGAGAACAACGAAATGAGCCTAACAAAAAAGTTACTCATAGATCTAAACTCCCCTCCCGCTCGCGCCTTGGTGACACCCACTTCGCAACGGGCCGTGCAGCAGAAATCGTAATATTTTAATTTCGCCATAACTTCAAAACCAAACATCCAATTTGAATAATTCAAAGACCAAATATTATCTACATAAACTGTACTTAGTGATGAAATAATTTATTTTGATAAGGATTAATAGCATGAGTAAAATAAATGCGTTTAAATATAGTCCAAAAAGAAAATCAAAATTTCTAAATAAAAAAATGGTTGTTATGCCTCACTTGACATAGATAGGTATAGTGTGTCACGGACTTTTTTGTAGATATTTATAAGATCTACAATTAATTAGAACATTTTATGGTTCTATCTTTTATAGTATAGGCAGCGTACGCAAAATAAGTAACTTTTCTGGTTGATTTTTACACCTTGTGTCCGAAAAACCCAAATATCTTACGGAACCCTATTTTTTCCAAAATAAAATTTAGCCTATGTTCCTCGTGGATAATGTAGCTTTCGAAAGGTGAAAAAATTTTTCAAATCGGTCCAGTACTTTTTGAACCTATTCATTACAAACAAACAAACATACAAACAAAGTTTTCCTCTTTATAATATTAGTGTAGATGTAGATTATTACTTTCAAACTGAATTAGATTATGTATAAGTTTTTATAAATTATAATTCAATATTCTTTTTATGGTACTTAATATAATTAGTTTTGTTTTTAATGAGTCTTGTTTTATTTATCTAGGTAATAAGGAATATTAAGTGCTGTTGCGCTAGGATTTGTATGTAATTTTTGCTGCAGCGCTGGCTGTGAAACGTCACAGCTCCTACGGCTCCGCCCCTTCTGTGGCGCCGCTGGAGCTACGGCACATGTGTAAAAACAAATTTGTTGTCTGGTCTAGGTCCATACGCCGTATAGAAGAAAAAAATTGGTTTTCTTGTAAAATCCTTTAAAATATCTTGCTTAGGTTAAAATATCTAGTATCCATACACCATAATAGCCATTGCACTAATCTATTACACCGATATAATATCTGTATAATATTCTAGTATGTAATTATCGTCATCTATGGGTACTAATCACCAGAGGAGTTAAAAGTGCGTTCCTGATCTTTGGCATACATTTGACAAATAATGTAGGTATAAGAAAAAGTTACGCCATCTTGATTTCAGAAGATTTATTCAAATAAATGTGGACTGAAAAATCTGCGGAAAGCAAATGTCGAAATGTCAAGATGACAAAATATGAAACCTCGACTGCCCCAAAAAACCCCAAAAGTGGGGCAGTTTAAGTGTGGACACTTTTTGCCTCAACACGCCTCGTCTATGCTTTATGATAATGAGAGTAATGAAATATTTAAATTACATTACGTACCTTTTTTTTTTTTTTTATGTAATGAGCCAGGAAACGAGCAGACGGATCGCCTGATGGTAAGCGATTACCGCCGCCCATGGACACTCGCAACACCAGAGGAGTTACACTTGTAACTCCTCTGGTGTTGCGACTTGCGTTCCTGGTCCTTAAAATCCCCAATCCCCCCCATGGGCCTCCGGTAACCTCACTCACTCGGCGAAACACAACGCAAGCGTTATTTCAGGCCGGTTTTCTGTGAGGTCGTGGTATTTACCCGGTCGAGCCGGCCCATTCATGCCGAAGCGTGGCTCTCCCACAGTCAAAATTTATATTTGTTTGTAAGCCTTATTGATTTATTGTTGCTAATATTTTAGTAATTCCAGTATTAATGCGAGCTAAACTTATATTAAATACGCCGGACAATTTTATTAACATTTCTTTAGTCAAGATATGTATTTAAAAAAAATGTATGCGTTGTACGCCCTTACAAAGTTATATCATACGACTAGCGACTGTTCCATCGGAATGGTAAAATCGTAAAATCAAAGGAACATCGAAGTTCCGTTGATTTTACATAGATGGCGTAATTTTTTCTTGTATGAAAATTTTTTCGGCTAAATGTACGTGATAGCCTATCTTGAGTTGAAATCTTTGACTTACTTACTTAACTATGTTTTTTATGATTTCGGGAAACTCACCAACTATCTACATAATACTTAAACTGTCTTCAAAACTGTCCTATATAAATTTAAAAATACTATTTATATTGGAAAGCGGTCATATATTGATTTGAAGAAGATACAAAAATAATTATTCTCCTTGGTATTCTTATCCACTAAAACTTATTCAGAAGATTAGCAGGACTAACTTTCTATCACAATCTTGAATAATCTTATTTTGGTAGGCTGAAAGTGTTTCAATTGGTCTATTCCAGCATGATTCCAGCAAATTTTCCATAAGCGTTTTGAATAGGTGATAAAGCGTTACTCGTGGAGTTAGCACGTAGACGCGCTCCGAAACCTAATCATATATTATGCTGATTTTATATTGAAAACGTGTGCGATGCATGCACGTCGAATGTGCGTTCATAACGTTATACCATCGATCTTGTATCTAGATTTAGCTATTCTAAAATTATGTGTTTAAAACAAAAATGAAATTCTTACTATCCAAATGAAACGTTATATACAAGCTTTTTTCGGAATATCAACAGAAATAGTTATCACCGGTTCAACCACAACCGACCGAGATCGCGCGAAATAAATCTTGGTCGGGAACCACCTTTTAGCAAATTTTACGCCAGTTTCACCATATAGACTTTGTTTTTCTAGAAAACATTTAGAATACCTTTGACATGTACACCAAACTTTCTTGACGATCGTGCGGCAACTTGGTAAAAAAGACAAAACAATATTACATAAAATATCTTAAAATTATTTACTCTAAATTATGGTACTCTTTTACTGGGCCAAGAAGAACATACATTTTGTATGGCACTGCCCATAGACCATTTTGGCAATTTGTATTTGTAACATAATAAAATTAGCATGAAGTGTAATTTAAATATCAAAATTAACATCTTATTTTATGACTATGTTCACTCGTTTCATATTTGTTTGACCTCTTTTCGGATTTCTCGTAAAAGCCGTACTTGTCCAGAGGCGATGATTGTGTAAATAATCATTTAGTACGTGATAAATCATCGCTGATCGCGCATGATTACTGCCGTGATCAATATATTATCACTGTATTAATTTTTTAGTTTGACCATGATTTTGATATAGCCGTTACCGGCAACTTCGTCCAAGTAAGAGACAAAAATACCAGTAAACATACATTTCTGACAAAAGTTTTTTACTATTTACTTGAAAATTATCTGCCCATTAAAGTCTGTTCAGTAGCTTAGACATCAAAGCGTAGCAAACTAAAACAATTGCATACCAAGATTAATAAACCTAGAAAAGAAAAAGGTAGTAGGATATTATAAACAAGTAAGCAATTAAAGAACAAAAGTCCTAACTAAAGTTTAACGAAAAAAAGTAAAGTAACATTCACATTCACTAATTGACTACCGACTGAGAAAAACGACGACAGTACGACAGAGTAAACAGAGCAAAAACTAAACAAGATCATGTGGAATCATTTACTCCAATCACCGGGCCTGATGAACACTATTACATAGCTTGATAGAAAGCAAATTCTCGTGAGAGAGTGGCCCCCAAAAAAATTCATGTAATGAAGGATAGAATTTAGAACAATTTAAGTAATAATAGGAAATAAAAAATTTACAATGCGTGAAAGAGCTGCATATTTTCTTAAACATAGGAATACAGAAATTCAAGTACATAATATAAAAATAAAACAAAATAAGCTTATTGTTAAAAGCTGTTTGGCGTATGATAAGTGGTATGATAAGGTACCTTAACGTTGTTAAAAAAGTGACGCAAATTATTCCACCCACCTTTAGTAATTCTATTTATGAATTTGCATGTACCAACTACCCACTGCGAAATAGTTTCGCCACTTTGAATTTATGGGAAATCACAAACACTGGCTTATATTACGTATTAGAAAACGTAGGCTACTTTTTCTACTTTACTTGCTTTTTAAAACAATCTAACACCCATCATTTTTTTTACTTCTAACTTCAATTGCTATCTCTATCACGACACTGAATGACCCATGATCGGGAGCACCATATCTAGATCCTATCGATCGATGGCCCCCGATTTGATCTACGCATGCGTACGTTCATAATTATCAGCCCTTTCATCCGCCGACAGAGTTCGCCCGACTTCATATTGTAATTAATGACTACATACTTAATACGGATAATTAACTATAGCACAATACTAGTCCATCATTTTAACTTATGATCGGATATATCGAATTTACAGTCTTTTGTTTCATGTTCGTTCTTTTTTTGTTGTAACTATGTACATCGTATGCTTCATGTTACGTGTATTTAACTACAATATCATTATCTGTTAAGTTTCCGTCAATCATTTATTTAGGTCCCACTTTAGATTAATTTTTAATTTCACAAAAATGAGACGAGATATTATATTCCGGAAAATAAATAGTTTACAAAATGTATGAATATTTACTAAATATTTTAATTATCTTAAGGTGCGCTTATTTTAGACATTTTATGTCCAATTATGCCTTTGATTTTGAAGAAACTGTTAAATATAACAAGATTAGGCCAATTATCTTGAGGTATTCTTGTTTGTGGATCCTTAGTCTCTATTTCTTTTATAGCTCCTAATATCAAATGACTAATGAGCCAAATTTGTGAGCCTAATTTGTACGAAAATATTCGTTTTGTGTTAATAAAAGCTTAATGATCATCTCTTATAATATGTTTTTTTACAAATTATATAGTTTTAAGGTTCCGTACCCAAAGGGACCCTACATATAGCTAGACATTTCAAATTTTCACAGATGACGTATTTCTTATGTAGCTATAACAACAAATACGAAAACAGAATGAAATAAATATTAGAAGGGGGCTCCCAATTCCCATACAACAAACGTGATTTTTGTGCCCGAGTCCGACTCGCATTTGGCTGTTTTTTTTAACTTATTTTTTATATTTGCATAAAACTTATCATCGTCATCACTAACTAGTAACTCTAGGCTAAGTCTACACACTAGGATTTTTAGTACAAAGCAGAATCACAACCAGACAATCTTAATAGTAGGTACGTAAATTTTTAAATAATCAATACAATTTTTATGAAACGCTTAGCAAAAACCTCGTTGTTAAGCAAAAAATGAACCTAACAATGCTATACATATTTATATGCAAGAAAACATTAATCTTGAATCTATAAAGGAACTTATCGTTGATCAAAACCAACAATTTTAATATAACAATTCACAAACGTAATATTACACACTCCCATTTTTTATCGGAAATAAATATGACTCTTATGTTAATGGCATAAGGATTTGAATCCAAAATATTAACATTGTAATGTATTTTACTGTGGTGTTTCATATTGACGTAATCATGGACTCAAAGTATCTTAGCTGAAATGGGTATCGTTTGAGGTACCCGTTTTAGTTAACCGTTCCATCTCCCTCTTATCGTCATAGCTACCTTAAAAGCTTAAAATTAGATCTTGAGGCAATAAAATAAGGTTGAATATTATGATTTCGGTAGCGTTATTTACGTATTTCTATGTCACTGATTGTATTTATTAAAGTAATAGACAAGCATGATTCATCTTCAAATCGGTTATGATTCTAATTCAATTAATACTCAGGAACTTCCATATAGGTTTTGTACTTGGAATTATATTTAGTAAGCCCATCACGTGTTCATCTTGGATGTTTTACTCAGTTTGGTTTTGTATCTTTTGATATTTTGTTTTGATTTCAAGATCGCTCAGATACGCGCATGCATCCATTTACGATTTTATGTTGATTCAATAAATTCTGAATTATAATTAATCAAAGTAGCGAGACCATGTTCTGGTGTGTTTTCAATGTTGACTTCTAATTAGTAATGGCTTACGTCTTTTGCACATTTATAACACGCTCTTTTAATTTGTCATGTTTGGATTTTGCACTGTAAATTCTTATTTAGTTTTTGCTATGTTCGTGTCTCTCTTATTAGCTCACTCGTAACTCTGATGGTTATTATCATAATCATGACTAGTTTTGTACCATTTTTATCTCGTTTTTTATTAACATTCTTCATTTCAAATTCTCTCATGATTTAACATTAATCAATTAATTTTGACACTACAAAGTTGTTGCTCCAGTTTTTTTTAAGCTTAGTAATTCGTGATATTTTCCGCGTGTCAGTTCATCCACCTATAGCCCCGCCTTACCTCCTCCATATGAATTTTACAATAACAAAACACAAATACACATAGATCTCTCGCTTTAATAAACGATCTTAATAAGCCAATCGATAAAAAGACAGAAATCTTCGGCTGTCGGTATTCTGAAATGGCACTTACAGACCTTGAGATAGAGACGGTTTTCGTAGCAAACGATGTTGTAATACATCTGACTTTGGTTTGGTGCGTGTAACCGCATTTACATTTTAAAGATACTTGCAGGGAATAAATGTCAATTGAGATGGAAGAGGCACGGATGCGAGGAATTGATGATGCAGTTATTGAACTCGTTGATAATAATCAGAAGGCCATTATTAGATACATTATACGATGATAGTCAATTTTAAATTAGATCGGAGCACGTTTAATAACGACGTAATTTGATTCTTACCAGCACATGCTCTAAGTAATTAGACTTTGAAATAATATACTGAGGTTTTGTATGTTATCATTACCGATTTACAGGAAATTCTTTACGGTTTGATTAGAACAATTACGTACTATTAATGTATAAGAAAGCGTTGTTTTATTAACACCTACAGTAACCAGTATATTGTTAAACTCATTTACGACGGTACAAATCGCTAGGACTGGATTACTGACGTAGGAATTATTTTTTAATACACGCAACAGAGCTTAATATATTAAAATATAAAACTTACAAGTACATCCGCAATGAACAAAAAATTTTCACGTAAATAATCCTGGTTAGTAGTGTTATTATAGCAATCATAATCAATATACATAAATTAATCATCGATCGATCATTTACACTTTAATGATTTTAAGACAAAATATGATTGTGACACGTTAGTGATAAGAATAACTTTCAAATACATGAAATTATGATTAGATATTTAAGGCAAGGTAAAGCATGATGTAACAAATATTGTTGAAGACATTTTGCCTACATGTAGTCTTAGAATTTGAATTACGCAAACTTAAAACCAGTATGAGTATTAAACTTGTTGTTTAAGTAAGATTAAAAATTTAAAAGCTGGTTCGGACATTTGAAGGCCGATACATTGAAAAAAAATAGACTAAGATTAAATGGCGTAAACAACATCCATAACCATATATTAATTTATGTACGATAACTTTGTCAAAAACGAAGTACCTACGTGATCCAAAATTTTGTGGAAGAGCTTAAGATGACGTTTTATCTAAAACAGTAGTACTTAATCATTTTGTAAATAGACTAACTTATACAGCAACTTAAGGATGACTCATTTCAACATTGAATGGAATGATGAAAACGTAGAATACACAAATACACACCCTTTTGATAATTTTCTAAAAACTTTCGATCACAACGCATGGTTCCATTGAGTGAATTCAAAAAGCCATTATGAAGAACATTATGGAGATCCCATTGTCTCGGCTGAATGATCCAGCACAATATCTTACGAAATTTACTAAAAAAACCAACCTAAGTATTAATGTTTATTATGTTCTACATTGATGCGGTCGGGCTCATTGTCTTTTTGTCTTTCGATTCAAATCTGGAATTTATAAAATTATGCCCTCATTTTCAAAATGGCTTTGATTTTGTGGTGTTTTCAATCATCATTCTGTGATGGCGTATTTTTAAAATAACCTTTAAACATAATATTGTTATGAATAAATTTTTAAGAGAAGTTACATGTAGATTTGCATCAAATACTATGTTTATGGACATTGAAGGTGTTATAAAATATAGTAGCAGCACTTTTTTATAATTCAAAATTATACACCTATATCTTAGCTTATTAAATCAACGAGCAAAAAATCAATATATTCATACCAATTAGAAATACAGTTAACGAAAGCTCATAAACATGTTACGATAAAAAAAAACTAGATCGAAACGTCTATTACGAACGCAGAATTAAAAGTAATAAATATTGAATAAATATTTCAATTACATTTTCGCACAATCACTTACAATCGTGAGCCATTATGTCTATTCAAAACAAGAAACTTAAGAGTGGAATACCTCATATAAAAGCTCTCTCCATACAATCACTGGTATGCGTTATGTAACATACGAAATTATCAAACTGTATGTTAACATCTATTGTGTTCGCACTAATCTACATAAGTATAGGTATTAATCCGTCTTTCAAAACGTCTTAAAAATATATAGTTACGACACTACAGGTTTCGAACACGAAAAAGTTTAGGACAATGTAGACGGATTTAGCAATGTCAGTCAATACCTTTGTAATACTACGGCGGTGAATAAAGAAACATTGTTGCTTTTAGAACTACGATCTGGAATCGACAAGACTTTTTGATTTTAGGTTTGATTAATGTTATTCGTTTTAATCCCAGTTTGATTTGATTTGATGTCATTCGCAAATCTTTTATAAAAAAAAATTACATACTACAATATTTACATCCTACGTCATCAAAGTTTTGTTGATCTCTATACATATTTACTTTATAAGCATTGATAGATAAAAAACAACTAAAGTTAAAACTAAAAAAAATTAAAAACGCCTCTATACGCCGTATAAATGCCTCTAACTATTCACGTTTCTGTAACAAATACCTACCTAGATACATCAACTTGTACATCAAAAGAGTTGATTTACAAAAAACAGTTTCGTGATGTAATACACCAGCGATCACTCACAATGGCATAGCCCAGAGTGACTAGGAGAAAACATTGATTAATTACCATAATAATTTATTTGATACACCAAAACTTGATATGGGGAGGGGCCGGTTTCATGCGCTAGTTTAAGTTCCTTTTCGTCTAAAAACGATCGCCGGCATAAATGACTTGGAAGTTATTAAATATTTCCTACACGATGAAAACAGTACATTGTTCGTGGAGATGATGCATTGAGGTGATTTAGCTGTTCCGAACAATGATCCGAGCCGGCTATTTATTGTTTGGGTATTAGCATAAGTTAAATAACTTTTCTCATTTTAGGTCTGCTGTCCGCGTTGAATCATTTGGATCAAGCCCGGAAGAATTCTTTACAGACGACCGTCGATTATTCTAGATACGTGAAAAGGTAATTATAATACAAGTTATATCGTTGGCACTCCGCCAGATATTCGCACTTTAGAACGTTAAAAATGCAAACATATACTTTGATAACGTCGAGGTTATTGAAGACGCAAATAATAAAATTGGTGTTAATATTGCGTTAGATATGGAATATGGATGTATGTTTTCTAATGATTCAACAAAAGTTTAAAATTAAATTTACTATTGTACGAATAAATTAAACTAGATATATTATGATTAAGTACAATTAATTACTATCCAAAATCTTAGTTATCACCGTCGCAATATATCTTCTAGATTATTTATTGGACCGAATGTTTGTAATATATTGTTAAAACCAGTAATATATATTTCACTCATACGTATAATATTTTGGCGAACTTTGTTGTTTCCACTTTCGAGTTCTTTGAGTTAAGCCGAACTCGAATTTCTTTTGTTTCTCAGAATTTTGCGCATCGATACAGTATCCCATAAAAGAGCTTCCATAAAATTTTTATTGAAACCTTTGCTTTTTAGAACATTTAAGCGCTAATTTATGGTTTTAAATTGCAAGTTTTATATTTGTAGTAAAATTATTTAATTTACTAAAGACTTCATCATATTTTTCAAAACAGAAACTTCTTTCAGAAAATTTTGGTCATAATTTTCTAAATTGAGTCATTATATATTAGACGAATAAACTGTTCTACAGCTATTTTTCCTTTTTTATTTTAGATACAGTTCGACCCTAGAATGTGGTTCCTCGTACTGCAAAGATCTCGGCTACAGGGAGCATTTTCACTGCATGGACTGCACTGGCAGAGTTTTCTGCAAAAAGGAAGAGATGATACGGCACTTTAAGGTAAAACTTGATTTCTTTACAGTTTAAATAGTTACAAATTTATGTCCCGGTAAAATGTTCTCAGCCATTAATAAAATATTCATCGTCCTTATTGTCATATTTTCATTTATTAGCAGAAACTGTTTTTTTTTTCTTTTAACGTTCTTTTTAAATATAACCCTTTCAAACAAATAAGCTATCGAGTACTCAGTAGGTGATGTTTTCCCTTCCGCCGAATTTAACTCACCTGTCGAGTATTGGTCAGAGTTTAATTTATTAACTTATTAAGGGCTACCCTATTACAGTAACTTATCATCTGTCTGTCGATTGGTATTTTTGATTAATTACGTAGATTTTATCGCGGTTTAAACAATGGTCAATAATATTTTCCGGTGAAACTACAGTAACTAGTATACTGTAAATTGGACAGGTTTTAATTTTTTAAAGAGACATAATCATTACAAATAATTGAGATTAGCGAATTCATTATTTTAATTATCACCCATTTAATTAAGATCATGTATGTCCTAAATTTAACTTGCACGTAGGGTTCACAGTGGGCTAATTTTGTGGATTACTGTCGATTTTCTGTTACATTGTGCCGAGTAGTGTGAGGGTTCGTTGCTCGAAGATAATAATGATGATGTTTTTATGTTTTCAGTGGCACAAGAAACGTGATGAATCCCTAGCCCATGGATTTATGAGATATTCTCCTCTAGATGACTGCTCAGAACGTTTCAGTGACTGTCCTCACAACCGGAGTCAAACCCACTACCATTGTATCCAAGATGGTTGTGATAAGGTATGTTATATTATCATATTTAAGTAATATTTTAAAAAACGAATAATGCGTTTGTCTCTAGAAACCAGTTATCTCCAGAATACAGCTAAAACAATTTCTTTCATTTGTAGAATTTCGTTTCTTATTTTGAATATCATTAATTTATTTTTTATTATTGTTTAGAAAATCTACCTCTTTAAAGTTTTATAATTTATTTCAATCTTATTTAAGGTTTATATATCCACATCTGATGTCCAAATGCATGCGAACTATCACCGTAAAGACTCAGCTATCCTCCAAGAAGGGTTCCAAAGGTTCCGTGCGACTGAAAGTTGTGCAGCACCTCACTGTATTTTCGCTGGGCAAAGAACCACTCATTTCCACTGTCGCAGACCTGGATGCACTTATACTTTCAAAAATAAGGCTGATATGGGTAAGCATTTAAAATATTTCCAAAAACATTTGTACCAGTAGATTTAAGAGAAACAAATCCAAATATTACCATGTAGAATATTAGAGTACCGAAATTCTATATTATTGTTACCGTTGATTTTATATTACAAATTCGTTTTAACCTTTTCATTTCACAATGTTTATAAGTGTGCTGCCATCTGTGTAACATTAAGAATACTTAACTTTCAACACAATTCAAACAGATGGCACTTTAAAACGGTCCTTCTAAATTGAAAATATATTTTTCAGAAAAACACAAGACTTATCATATCAAAGACGAGGCTTTATCGAAAGACGGATTTAAGAAATACATGAAGAATGAAGCTTGTCCATACCGCGACTGTCGCTTCAGCAGAACATGTAACCATATTCACTGCATCAGACCACATTGCAACTATGTTCTACATTCGAGCAGTCAGATCTTCACTCACAAGAGAAAACATGAGAGGAAGGAACAGGAAATGAGTTTTGGGTTAGTATAATTACTTGTAATTTTAATCGTTCGGCTTTTTCATCAAATAAAAAAAAACTAGAGCGTTGGTTAAAAAAATTATCAACTGTTTTAAATAATTAATTTTACTACTACATGAATAGAATTTATTAGAATAGGCAAGCGGACTGATTTTTTTATTGCATAAATGAATCGTACTCTTAAATATGAGTAACTTCTCAGAAGAAATAGTATACCAAAAGTCAATATTTTCAAAGGTACAACGCAAAGTCGCAAACGCAAGTCTCGTAAAAACGCTCCATACTAAAGTCCGGTTACAAGACGTGACGTCACTCTTGTATTAAAGTATATGAAGTAGGTATGAAGTATACGGCCGCAGGAACATATTTGTAAATGTCTCCGATATTTATGCGTTTAAGTTCATACTTGCCATAATTAATATTTTTGTATATGATATAAGTAAACTAATGATGTAGGTTTTGTTTACCAATTTCGCAAAAAAAAAATATTATGGTACTTTTTAAATGTATTTAATTAGTAAACTAATATATTTAAACACATAAAATAATATATATTTTTTTACATTTACCAAGTAGTAATGCCTCAATATTTCTGAATATATTAATGAATATATTGATGTATAAATATTTCAGATGTAGTCCGATTGTATGAATTGATTGAATATTAGAGGATAATATTGATGGTATGAATTATTTTGGCAGGCTTCCAACATCCGTGATTCAGAGCGCACTGATGCAACAAGGTGCAGACCTCAGCCTGTACTCCCCTGGCAGCAACCTCCATGGAGACGACGATATGTCCAATTCCATGGGCGATGGGGACTATCCTTATCCATTTGTAAGTAAATATTTTTATTTTTTAGAATTTAAATCATTTTACTCGTTAAAAAATCAATTTCATATGGAGCATACTAGGATTTTTATTAATAATGACAATGGTCATTTTATTTCAGAACCCAGCCCTGGTGGAAGAAATCTCCAGGAAATATATCGAGACGTTCAACGGTAGCAAGGAGGCCGATGATAAATGCAATAAATGCAGCGCTTTGAATAAACACTACCACTGCCTAGCTGACAGCTGCAAAATGGCACATAGGTGAGAATTTAGGAACCTATGTCATAAGATCCTTTTACACTAATTGTAATTGAATAAATATATCAACATTTTCAATTATCATAATACTAGTATTTATTGTCAGCGGCTTCGCTCACGTGAAATGAGGTTTAAAACTTTCGTCCTCTAATTTAGCCCTTGGGAGTAGAATTTTGAAAAATCTTTCCGTAGTGGATGCCTACGCCATATTATGAGAAATACCTGTGCAAAATTTCAAATTTCTTGTTTTAAGGGTTTGGTCTGTTCGTTGATACATCAGTCTATCAGCTTTGCCTTTATACAAAGGCAAAGCTGATAGACTGATGTTACTCGCGACTTCGTATGCGCAAAAGTTAATTTCGCAGAAACATTTTTCCGCGATAAAAAGTAGTCCATGTCCTTCCTCGTAGTATACTCTACATTTGTGCCTAATTTTATCAAAATCGGTACAGTAGTTTCGGAGTCTATTTAATGCAAACAAACAAACGTTTCCTCTTTATTATTAGTATTTAAGATGTATAGATAGGTAGATTTCATGAGGTTTTTATTCTTTCAGCTGCCACAACACCATGGTCAAACATGTTTTGGAGCACGAGCAACAGAACCAAGTGACTGACGCATATTTCGCGACGTACACGAGGAACAATCCGTGTAGCAATTCAGCTTGTCAACACATTAGGGACATCACACATTATCACTGCACTTGGGTAAGTATATTATGAAAGAAGCTCTCTATCTCTTTCCTTGTCAGTTTTATCGATTAGAGAATTTGAATAAAGAATAGTTTATTAGATTTAGATATTGAGATATTTATCTCCTAATACTTTTTTAGGAAAATTGCGGTGCAGTAATACTTTCATCCGAGGAACATCCATTCAGACGTCTTGAACATCACCGTCAACACGCGATCTTGAGTCCTATGTCACCAAACTTAGCGGCTAGATTTGCACCCAACTTCACTCCGCAGCTATCAGCACAATTGCACCCGAATATGGCAGCGCAACTCGGACAAGTTACCAATTTGCCTAATCTGCCACCAAATCTCGCGCAATTGGCCCAAATGGCGCCAAATCTGACTTCTCAATTAGCACCTAATTTGCAAGCACAATTAAACATGGGCCCAAGTCCTGGCATTGTGCCACAACAAGTAAATCCATCGAGCTCGTTGGATGAAATGTTTAGTAGGAAGCGAGGAAGGCCTCCCAAAAACAGAGTTGTCGAAGTTTGGACTGACAACGTAAGTGTAAGCTCTTTTTTTTTAATGTTAAATCTCATTAAGTCAAATTACTTTGATATTCAATAATATTACATTATTATTTACAGGTTACCCCGCAGGCAATTTTCACGTCATTCAAACTGCCCAAGAGCAATCAAATTCCACAGATGCCACCAGTGATACCGTCACCTGTTATTCCTACTATTGAAGAGTTTCCAGTGAGTACTTATTACTAACTTTTCATATACTACAATAATTAACATAGTTGCATAGATAATGATTAACTTTTTTCTTTTCTTTCAGCGTATACGCTTCCAACACTTCGAAGTATTCACAACCCCAGATGCATGCAATCAATATTATTCGAACTGCAACTTAAGAGGGTCAAGACTTCATCTTCACTGCTTCTACTGCAGTTTTGCTGGTGAATCGCATGTGATGATGGAATCACATATGCGAGAATCTCACTCTATTAGTCCATTCTTGGAAGGGTTCGACTATTTTGTGTCGTTTGATCAGTGTGGTGGAAAGAGTTGCTTTAAAAATCAACTTCGCTCACATTTCCATTGCGCACAAGGAAATAACTGCCCAGCCATTCTTACTCAATACTCAGCACTTGCTACCCACAAACATGGCAGGGGCACTCCAATTATTAAAAGTGAAACTGAACAGGACAAATCTTTTGATGAAGCCAAAGATTATTCGATTAAGGAGAGAGCTTCGGCTGATAGCGTTAGTTCCATGAGAGAAAGTGCTGAAACATTTACTAATTTTTCGATCAAAAGTGAATTCGAAAAAGATCAAGATAATGTTTCCGGTAAGATTCTCTCCACCATCAATTTCTTAGTTAAATAATTGATTTTTACATACTGAAATTTTCGTATTGCAAGATATGTCTATAACATTGTTCTTAATTTCAGTAGTAAAAGCTACGGGAACATTTTATCCATCTTCTCATCTACGAAGCAATACATCTTCACCAAGAAGTATTTATGATGCGTCGCCATCTAAAGATATGAAGAGACTGGAATTTGATCAGAAGAAGCCATTTGAGTCTCCAAAAATGACTGGGCCTACTATACCACCATCCTGTTATGATAGGGCTTGTCCTTTGAACAAAAATACTGGTGGTATGAATCTACATTACCACTGCCCACACTGCAGCCAGGCTTATGTGGATTTGAAGCTATTATTCAGTCACATGGTCAAGAAGCATAGTAATGCAATGGAGCCTGGACCCGTCGGATTACAAGCCACAAAGGTGAGAATTAGTGTACGTACCCAATATTCAAAAGTATGACTGAATATTAATAATGTATTTTAATGCGTTTTTAATTTTTTTTTAATATACAATATTTTATTATTGCAGGAGACTTTAGAGAGGGAGTATCCAGAAATATCGATTTTGCCTTCAACGGCAACTTCGTCTACTGCTCAAACTCCTAATCCTGGTCAAAGACCTCCCAATCCAGCTGATCAGGTAAAAGTCTTATTATTTAAATAAAATTAACCCTCGTACTTTTTAAAAATAGTTGGAATCTATGCCTATAATTAAATGTTCAATTAAAATATGTGTAATTAAATAAATTTTAGGTGCAGGCAGTTCAAAGTCTTCTTCTACAACAATATTTGGCCGGTGGACGCAAAAATTCTCTTCAAGATCAAATAAAAATGCAGCAACAATACACCGCATCTCTTGCTGGCCTCCCTGGCTTAGCTCAAGTCGCTTTATTACAAGGGTAAATATTCTCTTATTAATTTATGTAAGTTACTGTTCGCGAAGTAAAACGTGTTAATAACGAAATGTTTATTTTCAGTGGCTCACCATTCTCGTTATATCCACCCATGCTGTATCCGCCTGAGCTTTTATTGGAACAAAGTCTCCTTCAAGGTCATGGTCTTCCACCAGGTCTCGATAAGGAAGCAGAAATGATTGCTAAATCGTAAGTGTAAATTTCTTCAAATATGTAGGTATTGTGTTATTGTTACACGAAGTATTTACTATAGTTTCTGATTATTCCTCAACTAGTTTTTCTATAATTAATTTGTTTAATTATCCTATCTCAATATTTTCTTTAGTAACATTATTAACGTTACAATATATTGCCAGCAGACGCACCGTAGCCAGAGGCCCTCACGTCCGCGCCTTGAAGGACGAACCCATCCCTGAAGGCTACCTTCGCTTCCGCTTCAACGAGGACTGCGCATATCAACAGTGTGGATACAGGTATATATCTAACTAGCTTTTCCCCGCGACTTCGTCCGCGTGGAATAGTTACTTTGGGATATCGCTAAAACTTACCCGCGACTTCATTTACGTAGAAGAAGCGCTTCCACCTCACGACTGCCCGCCCGCCCGCTCCGCGCGCCTTACTATAGCGCGCAAGATTATTTTATTACTGCGATATCTTCTAAAATACTCATTGAAATCAAATGATGTAAACGGCAAATTTCTTCTAGATTAAATGCTTGTAATGAATAACGTATTTACTTGGATAAGGATTAATATCATCTTTATGAAAACACCTTCACAAATAATGCTTACTTTTAGAACAAATTTGGTAAGTATAAAAAGGTTATAGTGAGCCAACCTTAAAAGATAGACATATACTGTCGCGGACTTTTTTTAGAACTTTTAAAGGGGAACAATTCTGCCATACATCATTTTAGCGAAACTTTAACCGTTTCCGCAGCGTACGTAGCGAAAGCTCTCAAAAGGAAAAAAAGACCCCCGATTTTGTAACATTCTTGATTGGTACTCCGCTCGTATTGAGTTTAGCATGATGCTATATAGCCTAAAGCCTTCCTCGATAAGTGGACTATCCAACACAAAAATAATTTTTCAATTCGTACCAGTAGTTCCTGAGATTAGCGCGTTCAAACAAACAAACAAACAAACTCTTCAGCTTTATAATATTAGTATAGATATGTTAAACTACATAATATTCTTTAGGTATAGGTTCAACATAATTTGCATCAAAAAATAGTTTGGTAATTCATTTGTGTGGTATCTTTACTAATATAATACTGTGCCTTATGATTAATGTGTTCAACTTGTTTTTCTTCGGATTTTCTTTTATTTTCACTTTTAATAATTGACTCCCTAAATTTCCAGGGAACACCAAACTCACTTCCATTGCACTCGTAAAGACTGCGGCTACTCCTTCTGTGATAAAACTAGATTCGTGCAGCACACGGCCAGACATGAGAGGTATGTAGTTTAGTATTTTCTGTAATCATTTGCACATAATATCTTCATTAACTAGTGGTTTATTTGTTATCATTTTCCATGAGTTTTACATCATCTCATTTTAATTACATTTTTTTTTACAAAACCTTTATTCGTTTCAGATTGGACACGCTTATGGGTGGTGACTTCCAGCAATATAGAGCGAATGTTTACTGTCAAAGATCGCAATGTCCTCATGCATCTACATTCGGTAAGTTAAACTCAAGTAAGTGATTTACATCTCCGTACATTATTTTCCGCTGTATGATTCTTCGCTATTATTATTGGATATCAATTTCCTTCACTAGATTAAAACTATTGCTTTCTTTTCAAAGTTTTTTTAATCAGTACTTTCAAAGCTCTTTATAATTCTAATCACATTTTACTCTCTATTCTTAGGTACTGGACAAAACAAGGCATCCCATTTCCACTGTCTGAAGTGTGACTTCGTGTGCACCGACACCAACAAAGTCGTGGCCCATCGCCGGCAGCATCAGAAGCTGGACTCTATTCAAGCGGCTGGCTTCAACAAGTTCCCGCCAAGTAAAGGTATGTAGCAGCTTTTACCTACTTTTATTACTTATTTTAGAAATGTTTATAATTTTTGTAATGGGAATTAGCCCTCCAACTATTTTGATCATTTCCTGTGCCACGATCGATGTCGGAACCACCCAAAGGTCCTTAGATAATGAGCTATGTAAAAGTTATTTATTTTGCCTGAGAAAAGTATGTTTTGTTTCAATAATTTTTACTAATGATATTTTATTCTTTACAGAATGCGGCTACGAGCCCCAATGTATCCATAGTAAGAAACAAACCCACTACCACTGCCTCATGTGCGGTTTCGCGGTGCTCGGCCTGTCGCAGATGACGTCACACAAGTACAAGCACCAGGAGCACCAGGAAGCGAACCTCGGACCCTCCACCAGCTCAACAAACTGACCCTGTACATAGCTAGCTATAGCATACTGAAGCTTACTACATATGTGATAATGTCTACAATTGTATATCACGACAACTGAAATGTGTTCAAAGACATATTGTATACGACAGATGTGAATAAGAATTAAGAATTCAATCAATGTGTAGTCCCTCAAAAATTGTGCCTTAGATGCAAAATAGTTTCAGAATATATTTTATCTAACGGCAACATTTGTGCCAAAATTCATAAAGATGACTTTGTAAATTGTTGATAATGAAGAATACGTATAGACACGATGAAAGTGTATATAAAATTATGTAACTTTCATAATGCATTTTATAATAAACATGAAAGTTTAAAGTTAGAAATGTGTTTTAAATGAATTATGTAAGTGCATGTTAAAGAGTGTATCCTAATCCTGACCAATTAAGGTGATAGTTTATTAAAAGTATTTATATTTATTAATTTCCCTTAAAAGACATTTTTACGAATAGTATTATTAATTAAGGATTCGTAAATTTATAAAGGCAAATCTGGGTTATGAACACCACTTTGTGCCTCTGAGGTAAAAATATGACAATATTATACTATACTTTGCAAATGGTTCCGATGCAAAGAGATTTTGAAAGTAAAAAAAAATATTAAAAAATGTATCACTATGAAAGTAATTTTTAATCATAAAAGTAATGTAAAAAAATGAAAAAGTCTTTTATCGGAATCATTTACAACAAAATAGATTTAAAATTTTAAATTATATGAATCAAAAGCGTATTTAATGAGAAATTTGTCAATTTTATAAATTGTAAATAAGATTAGATATATAAACAAATATGTTAAAAGTATTGTTGAACTGTATAAAAATCTCGATTGGATATTGTACATTTGTACCATGAGGTAGCCATTTTATGCCATAAAACGATTTAGTTGTAACATGATTTTCTAAATCAGTATTAGTGACGTCATCAACCTTAGCATTCCTGTAATATTCCCGGCTATGTCCATTCCCGTCTAGATTTAGTTTCAATATCCAGGTCCTAGCTTTTATCAGTATTCTAGTAGTTTAAGTCCTACTCTTGTTCCTATTCTATCTTTTGTTCTTTGAACCAAACTTATTCTGTAATAATTTTAATTTATAATTTTTTATTTTTAGATAAAGGCCGTGCCATACATATTTAGTCAAGATTCATTTTGCATACATTTTGTTTCATGTTCTGTTTTATATACTATTGCGTTTGTTTCGAATACACTTTAAATCATTTTTATAAAAAATAAATATTAAGATAAACGACACATTTTATGAAAGTCTTTCATTTTAGAAAAAAAATGATTTAAAATTTTTTAGTTAAACATTCGATATTTTTTTAATTTAAAAGTATCATATACTTAGACACATATGTTTGTGTTTATTTTGGTAAAATGGATAAAGACAAAAGAAGTGAAGCAATCACACAATATTATGATGTAGCAATTTATTAAACTGAAACCATTAATTGAAGTATCGGAAAATTTTAATTTAAATATTTAACGAATACATTGGGCTATGTAAAATTAATTTTCGGAACTTTGTAAAAATATCTTTAAATTTCCATTGGAAAATGTAACTTCTATCAGTTTCTTTTGTTAATATAATTAGCTGCTGTTCCGTTCCGTTCTGCACAAAAGTATTAACCGCCGACATTTTACATTGCTAAATTTACTGTCATCTCTTTGACTAGGTTCTTGTATGACTTATTGAAAAGCATTCATTTAATTCAATTTTCATAGCTCTGTGTATGTTTCGAGATTTTATTTTATTGCAATTTTGTACTGGTCCTGCAGTCTTTGAGATTCAGTTATTTGATATTATTGGTTGTTATATTGTTATGTTATTTAATTTTACGTTCCGTTTTTTATTTCTTATCTACTTTCACATATTATTCAATTATTTATGTAATCTAGTTGTATTTAGTTATAAATTATTTGTAAATCCCATTTAGACGTTCGATAAGTGGAGTGTTTTGCCTAAATTGTCGAAATATCTAATGTAACGACTTGTGGATTGGTACGAGATCTAGCTTAGTGTTGTTTACCTCATGAGTTCTAGGAATTAAATGACAATATATACAAACTTTTTTCTTTTATCTTTCCTCCTCTACTAAATAATTTTGTCACAACAACCTGCCCCCCAGGTCCAAACAAAGAAATTACCTGGGCAAAATTTGAACCCGGTACCAGTGGCATAGCGTGATTTCGAATTATTCCATGGTCAATTCAAATCGAAACGAAACGATACGCGACATGGCGCGGCATTTTTTAAGATAGCTATTCAAAATTGAACTTTATTAGTTATAGAGGTTGCGCGCGACTTTGTGCGCAACAAAAGGAAATCCCGCTGTAACCATACATTATGCCGCGATAAAAAGTTGCCTACGTCCTTCCCCGTGGTCTATTCTATATCTGCCAAATTTCATCAAAATCGGTCCATTAGTTTCGGAGCCTATTCGATGCAAACAAACAAACAAACAAACATACAAACAAATAAACTTTTCCTCTTTATTATATTAGTATAGATAATTACACAGCGAATAACGTAGCGAAGCGGCTCTCCATGGGCCACTTTTAGCCTCCGCGAGAACGAGACGTGTTGGGTGGCGAACCACATCGCCGCCATTTTGGATAATTAAATTATTTTATGATTATCCATTGCACTGAACGTTTTGGCGAATAGGGTAGGAATAGGGATAGGGAAGGATAGGTGGTGTGGAAAGGAAGATTGGTCAGTTAGAGTGGGAAATAGGAATGTAGGATATTACCGCCCAGGAGGGCAATGAATAGGACAGTAATAGCTAGGGAAGCCGGGACAGTAAGTTGGAATAAGTATCCCGTGACAACTAATCTACTGTTTAAATTACGTGATTAATCACCGTGGTTTGAAGATGTTTATTTAAATAGAATATTGCATTCAGACTTCGATCCGTTTCATATAATGTTGGAATGTGTCCGTAACGAAGACATTAGATTTCAGATTGTGAAAAATATTGAAGACTATAATATAGAACTTGTAACTGCATTCTAGCGTATCCCCTGTCTAAACAAGCTATAGAAGTGTAAAAAATGGTCAGTAACGCATTAAATCGACGTAAAATAGATTATGTTTAGTGATGAGGGCAGTAGTACTTATGTATTATATATTAAAAAATATAATTATTGTAATCGTTGGCCTAATGGAGTGGCATAGTCAATTACGGCTAATCTCTTAAATAAAGATTAAAAAACGTGATTTAAACTACAATATTTATTATGCCGGCTAAGCTATAACATTATTAGTTTCTAAAGGCCAAATACTACGCATTCCTGTGGGTTGTGCATATTATGTCGGTGTTGGTTGCGCACATATTTTGTTACGTCACAGATATATACTATTACTATACTATTACAATGATTACTATACTATTAAAAATGTGAAAGTTTATGAGGAATGGATGGATGGATGTATGGATGTTTTTTTCTGACACTTTCATCCAAAAAATACAGAACGTATTTTGATAAAATTTAGTATGGCGGTAGTTTAAGCACTGGATTAACACGAAGGTTACTTTTATCTCGAAAAAGTATAAAGTTCCCCTGGGATACTGTACCTATTTAGCGATCAAAAGCTAATCTTATAAGAATATAGATAATAATTTATAATAATCTATTTCCGTATAGTGACGTCTTATTTGTAGGGATTTTAATTTAGTTCTTGACCTTATAAAGTTATTGCGAGACTCGCCGCCTACGGCGGTCATTTTATGAACTTATGATCTTCATATTATGAACTTATAGTAAATTATCAATAAAATGACCGATAGATGTGAGAAAATCATGAATCGATAGCCAGCATATTTCCAATTTACATTTACACTGGAATGGCAAGATTTAAAGCCTTGGCATGGCTTTTCTTCGCCCAACTCCTTAAATAGTAATTCTAATACTATACGAAGTTTCAAATTGCCTCAAACAAATTTTTGGGATAAAAACACTTTTCAACATAGATGTATAATCATAGATATATAATATGTTATCACTGTGTAATGTGTATAATATAAAAAAGAGGCTTTTCAATAATTTCTATATTGACTAAGTTCCGCCTCTGACCAGCCTTCAGTGTCGTCTTGAGGTACAATAGGAGAAGTATAAGGCCAAGGTTTAGCTCTTTGAGTATTTGGTTCAGCTTGACTAAAACCATAGATGAATATTTGGTAGAGCGCCCAGCGAGACAATCATTAGTCTATGACTAAAACAACCTGCTCTAAATTTCCTAGTAGCTCTTGAAGCTCTAGCTTTGTGTTTTGATATGTAACAAAAATGTTTTAAATAACAAAACAGTATTTAAGACATTTTTGTAGTTACAAATTATGACGGAAATATGAAAAAACAAATCTGACATAGGTCGTCATAGTGCAGGCGCTATAGGTAGTTGAGTATACAAAATAAAGTAAATAATAAAGTACAAGCTAATCAAATCTAATCTAATCAAAATAAAAAAGTATTATTAGCAACCCTAAATGGACTCAGAAAAAACTTATCCAAACCAAAGGTTAAGGGCACCTGTAACCTGCGAATATCGGACAAGCCACGAGTGCCCCACTCGGGCCGGGGGCACTCGGGGCCTCAATTACCGAACCCATTAGGCCCCGTCAATCCAAGTCACGGTAAGGGCCAAATTACTTCTAATCCCTATATCACGGTATTACAAGAGAGTTAATTGACTATTTCGTTGAAGCGGGAATGTTGTTTTTTGTCTCTTTTTATCATCAGCAGTATGTAATGTTATAAAAGCCATAATAAAGTTATCGGTACAGTATTTAAATCATAGACATACTCGTACACTTTGAGTATCCAACCAACCATACCATACCATACCATACCATCGTTGGTTGGATACTCAAAGCTCGTACATATTATAGACGAGGCATGTCGAGCCAAAGACTGTTCTGTCTTTTGGGGCCATTTTAACATTTGACATAATTATGGTGAAATGAAGATGGTGTAACATTTTCTTTTATAGGACGGTGTGACGAAAAACCCGCACTTTACGCACGCTTCGTGCGTAAAGTGCGGGTTTATGTCTCACTTGCTATAAAATAGTATTCCATACCTACTTGTGGCCTAAGTTGTCTATTACTGCACGGCGTTTAGCACCCTCGCTCCGCTCGGGCGCTAACTTCACGCCGTGCAGTAATAGACAACTTAGGTCACGTGTATCGTAATGTACTATTATGAATATTAATTGTACTGTCAAATGTACGTCACATTACATCCATAGTTTTGAAATAATGGCTGGTTTCATTGAAATCAGACCAGCTACGCAGGAGCAATTTTATGTTGCCCATGTGTGTGCGCACTACACAATACACAAGAGCACTGTCTCTTCCTTTACTCTCCTTACCTAGAGGGATGGATAAGTAACACGATTGGCTGAAGATCAGGCGCACTGAATTCTTTACATGCAAATCCGACGCATGGATCATTTTTATTGTCAGAAAATCGGGTGATCAGCCTACATTGTCCTAATCAGACTTGAAAACAATATTTTTTATTGTTCCAATGCGGAGATCGGAACCCACGAACTCCGGAGTCAAAAGCCAAGCACTACCTATACCACTGAACCTCGGAGGCGTCGTTAAATAACAAAACTCTAAAAGTTGTAGATCTATTCGATCCCTTCGTAAACTTAATTGAAGATGACTTTTCCCATTAGAGGTAGAAATATTAAAAATCTCAGTGCAAATATCAAAATTGACTAATGACGCCTAACGTCATTTTACATTCACCAATAGAAGTAACCCATTGTAACATTGACACTGATGACTTTCTGCAATATTTAATACTTGATGTTTATTTATTTATTTTATAAGAGTAACATATCCATCCATCCTCACAAACTTGCACATTTATAATATTAGTAGGATAGTAATAATAAGTAACGAAGTCGCTGCCGTAACCTAGTATCCGACACAGAATAGACGGGTGAGCGATGTAATAGATCTTCAAGAGACCCTTTTACTGACATTATGGTCGCATAATAGTCTTTATATCGAATTCGGGTCAGGTCGAGACATTTCATTCTAGATATTTCTGAAGGATCTTTTTATCGAATAGGAAATACTTAGAATTTGTTTATTTGCTCCGTAATTCAAGTACCTACTCTTCTAAAAATTATTTTCACATATATTTTTCGTTTTAAGATGTCTATTATGTAACTTACATAGTCACTTAGTTAAATTAGCTAGCCAATTCGCCGCCTGGACTGTTCACTAAACGCCAGCATCCAATGTGTAGATGAATAAAATAACTAGCCAATTCATTGAGCACAATGTTTATCCAGATAGCAAAACGAATGGTCATTTAGCTATATTAGATATTCTAGACGTCTAATTAGTTAGGTGGCTTATTTAACCAGACATCGATAGAGTTTTCGACATTACCATAAAAGAGATGTTTGATTTTGGGCCAGCTCTATGTATAATACACAGGTAAATATGGAAAAAATATGCAAATTTCATAAAAATACAAAAAAAAATATTTGAAGAGTTTTTTATTTCGAGAACACTATATTTAGGGCGGCCGTGACATATTATGTTTTGACTTGACTTCTAAAGTAGTTGACAGTCATACGTCTTTTTTTGTCAAAAATCATGACATTATCAAAATAACATTCTTTGGTTAATTCTGATCCGTATTGTTTTATTTTACGTTGTGTTGCTCTTCTTGACGAAGTTATTTGTACATTGAAACGAAGTAAAATTAAATAAAATAATGAATAGGAAACAGTTACTATAATATTATGTAGCTATAATTACATAATATAGTGTATATAGTGCTGGCCCACGCCTCATACATTTCTAGAACATCTCTTTTCACGATGATTTAAAATATGTAGTGTAAAATAAAACTGTAGCTGAAATATTTCCATTAAAAGATTTTTTATTGAACAATGAAGCTATTTTTATCCTTTCAAGCCTTTCAGAGATTTATGCTGTTAGTATTTTCTAATTGCCAGTCAACACCCACGTTGTAATTCACTCATTCGTAATGTTTGTAATACCTGCCTCACGCCTGTTATCGGATAGAAATTTCAGGGAGCATTGAATCAGAAAAATATACACCTACTACTACATTAAATACCCTTTATTATATCTATATGTAATAGTATACAATAGAAATAAATAAAATTGAGGTGTATGTTTGTAAATTCAAATTTATAGCTTTGCAATAAATGCAAATTATGATATGGTATCGGTACCATAATATCATAATTTGCATTTATTGCAAAGCTATAAATTGACAGTAGGTAAAAAACAACGGGTTGTACTCCGGGAGTGCCGGCAAAAGTGAAGAATCGCCATCTAGGTACGATACGAACTAAAATAGTTTCATGCTCGCTTAAGAGAACTAAGAAAAACCGCCATCTAGGTTAAAAGATACGAACTAAAATAGTTTCATGCTAAGCTCTTACGCTCGCGTAAAGGAACTAAAACAGTTGCAAGTTGCATCTTACGCGAGTTAAACATTTTCTACCCATCCCAAGAAAAGTGCACAACGCCGCTAAAGAGGTTTTCACTTAAAAAGTTTAAATTTTTTTATCTGTTTGTCCGTCTGTTTGTTCCAGCTAAATTAAAAATGCACTTAAAAGTATGAAATAAATATTATTTTGTAAATAATTCCCCGTTTTAAATCGGTTAACATTTTTTATTATTTCTCTACTTAATTTTCATAATTTTGAAGTGTAACCAGGACTAGCTTGTTTGTTTCGGCTGGCCAAACAATATCCTGATAAAACAATATTTTGTAGAACTCACGTTCAATTTAGCTGGCACCGACTTCAAAATTATGAAGATTGAGTAGAGAAATAATGAAAATTTTAGCCGAACTTAAAACGGGAGTTATTTAAAAAAATAAGATCCCACCAAAAACATTTTCATGTCAAGTGTTGCCAAGACGATACCATATGACTCGCACTGTCAAAAAGCAAATTTTTAACTCTACAAGAATAACTTCACAAACTCTACACCTTAATCAAAATATGTGGCCTGACCATTTCACTAAGGGTGAAAAATTTACGGACTGTTTTTCTGTAATACTATTATTGTAGGAATGAAATATAATCGCCTCTTTTTTTCGGAAGTCGGTTAAAATACCGTACCCATTAGCCTAGCTCGTAAATTCGTCTTAAGTCTAAGATATTTTCTTTTAAATTCATTACATTAACGATGGACGTAAATCTTCAGAGGCAACGGATTATTCTGAGGGATTTTAAGTGTAATATTTCGCAAACAAATCCCTAAATCAAATATAGCTCCGCAAACAATAATTTTAAGAGACTAGGCGACACCTTTTTAATTTTATTAAGAAAATGTAGGAGTGAAAAGTTTTCACTCATATATTTTATTCTAAAGCTGTTATTAAGGTGATAGGTTTGACTGCACACAATCATTTTAGGCAAGCTTGAGCTGAGTATTATGGAAACCTACGCAGTTGAGCATCATATGTTGCTCAACTGCGTAGGCTTCCAAACCTGATAATTTTGGCTGTTCAGCTGTACAACAACTAAAATTGTCAGGTAAACCCTTACGTGTATGGAAAGCATCACACTTCAAGATTATGTACTTTATAGTAAGACAAAACAGCACTTAATAATTATTTATTTAGGATAAATAAATATAAAATGATGTTATTTCGAATTGAAAGAATACGTCTTGAAAAATTATCGGAAGTAGCTTTCGAAAGTATGAGACATTATCATTGAATGTTGGAGACAAGTTAAAAATCCAATATTTACGAGCCATAAATTGGGTATATGTAGGCATGAGTGGATGAAGGCTGTGGATACCTACTGTAGTATATAGTATACTAGATCCGAGACCGTAACATTCCGCGGAGAGGGGATGTGCCATAGTCGGCGACACGTGTCGACATTCATATTTCGTTGTTTTCGAAAGGGCATTAAATAAAATTTTGATTCTGAATATAATAATAATTAACGCTAAAAGTCTTAAATACAAATGTAGCAAAATGTCAAAAAGTTATAGCTGTGCATAATTTTTTGTGTGAGACGATAGAGAATATGCTCTTATAGTACAATTCTAATGTCTCGCTAAAACTCGAGAACGACTGGACCGATTTGACAAATTTTAGTCTTGAAATAATTATGGAAGTGCAGGGAAGATTAAAACGATTTTTCCGTACTCGCCGGGTTCAATTTGTTACTTGCGACTTGACTGTCAAGTGTTTATATTCATAGGTAAGACAGAACAACGCCAGGACAGCTGGTCTGGTAATATTTTTATTTAAAATCATAAAATCATATTTTTTATTTCAAAAATTAAAACCGTTTAATTAAATAAGACAAGTTTCGGTAGTTGGACTTGATACAATATGTTTGCTAATTTTTACATGGCATTGAATTTTAATAAACAAAAATAAATTGTTAAGCAGTGACCGAACTTGATGAATGTAATGTAATGATGAATTTTAGCTAAATACAGTCTCGCTCATGTCAGTTTTAAAAAAAAACTAGATCAAAAAATGCCATGGAGAGACACACAGACAGACATGATAAACTTATAACACCCCTCTTTTTGCGTCGGGGGTTAAAATGCTTTTAAAGTAGAAAAAATATATAATAGAATACAACGAAAAGTCGCTTTCATTGATGAAAACAGTGTGAGTTATTATTTTGTTTGTAAGTGGTATGTGTCGTCGCCTAAGAAAACAGTTTCCACAAGGTCTTATCAGGGCCTCTACTCAAGATGCATTCGATAATTACGTCAGCGAAGTTCGAAAACAAAATGTACGGGATTTGACATAACGTATCGCAAGCGACATGTCACATAACGATTACTTACGTCAAATCCCATACATTTTTCTATCGAACTTCGCCGTAGACATTATCGAATGCATCTTGACTAGAGGCCCAGTTATCTGTCGACTGTCGACATCAGCGGTCGACACATCCCTTGTCGACACAGTGGAAATCCCGCCGCATTCCCCAGCCGGCGGCCGATCGATGCGGCGCCTGCGCTGTCCTCCCCACAGTATTGAATGGACCATTCATGGAGCAACCGGTGCCTTAAGAATGAACGTTATAAAACGTATAAAAACGTAGGCGTTCGGCCCAAATATATTAAATTGCTTTGTGGACACTCCTTCGCCCTGATTGACTTGGGACTCATATCCGTCTTTCTTGTCGGTTTATTTGATTTATTTATGCCATGTTTTTTCTGTTTCATACCTGAATATATTTATGTTGATAGGTATTTGCTTAAATTACGAGTATGATAGAAACGTTGTAAAATTAACGAAATACGATTGTTAACACATACATATTACATACACAATATATTTTCTATTTCCTACACCTAACCACCACCTGTCCACATAGGTAAGGCCCTAATTTAACAGACGCCTCAGAGCAAATCTTTTAGGGGTTCCGTACCCATACAGTAAAAATGGGGCCATCACTAATACTCCTCTCTCCGTTCGCCCGTCTGTCCGTCTGTCTGTCATCTCATGAACCGTGATAGCTAGACAGGTGAAATTTTCACAGATGATGTATTCCAGTTGCCGCTATAACAACAAATACTAAAAAACAGAATAAGAGAAATATGTAAGCGGGACTCTTATAAAACAAACTTATTTTTTGCTGTTTTGTACGGAACCCTTTATGCACAAGTCCGACTCGCACTTGGCCGGTGTATTTACAATTTTAAGATAAAATGTAGTATGTGTAGGTAGTAGTTTAATACCGACAATATCTTGTCGGTATTAAACTACTATATTGTTTTATCAAACAATTGTCTTTTCGAAATGTGGCTTCGAGACAAGATTCATCTCGTGAATCCAAACAAATTGTTGTTTCGATTTAAAAGAAAAGCGTTTAAATTATGAGATAAAACTCTTCTATTGTTCTCAGTTCCTAGTATTAATTTTACTTTTATAATAATAACTCCCCACACCGATTTCGGTGACGGTGGCCGGTTTCGTTGAAACCAGACCAGTTACGCAGGCGACAGGAGTAATTTTATAGTGCCCAAGTATGTGCGCACTACACAAGAGCGCTCTCTCCTCCTTTACTCTCGAAACCTAGTGGGACGAATAACTGACACGACTGGTAAGAGATCAGGCGCAGGTCCGACTATTTACATGCCCATCCGACGCATGGATCATCTTTCTTGTCAGACAATCAAGTGATCAGCCTGCATTGTCCTAATCAAACTTGGAAACAACATTTTTTGTTGTTCTATTGCGGGAATCGAATCCACGACCTCCGAGTCCAGAGCCAAGGTCTAACCACTAGACCACGGAGGCTGTTAGTTTAATTTTACTTTAATTCGTTTTGGCGTGATTATGGCTATAAAATTGTTTCCGTGATGGAAAGGAAGTAAAAAAACCGGCCAAGTGCGAGTCGGACACGCTCACGAAGTGTTCCGTGTTAAACGGCAAAAAATCGCGTTTGTTACATGGGAGTAATATTTATTTTATTCTGATTTTTATATTTGTCGTAACAGAAATGCATAATCTGCCTACCTATCACGGTTATGATAACGAATACGAATGATAAGAAAATCGAGAAAACTAATTTTGTGCTGTTCTAGGTAAATAACTATTATGTTTAAACACAAACATTTAAAACACTAGATAGCTATAAAGGATCAAATAAATCGTTACGTAAATCGCTAAGTAAGGAGTCGCCACTTTTTGAGGTCAATTTGATGACCTCTGTGGCTCAGTAGTTAGCGCATTGGCGCTCAAACCGGTCGCAGATTCTACTTAAACAAAACAAAAAGTTTATGTGTTCCTAGATCATGGATGTATATTAAATATATTTTCATTGTCTGGTACTCATAACAAGTTCTTCGAGAACTTGCTATGGGACCAGATTGACGTAGTGTGAAAGCATTTATGGATATTATTAAACCACTATTCAGAAATGAGTAACTTAAGTTAAAACATCAAATTAAAATAACTATGTAAGTAAGTATGTTATTTTAGAAGCGTAGGTTTAAAGTAATATAAATAGCGAAGTTTTAGTGTTTCGCATTCGTAAACGTCTGTTGAGGGTAACAAATGAAATTATAATGGAGTCTTAAACGGTTTTAAAATAGCTTTGCGTTTTACAAAATTGTGGGTAGATAGCTGATATATAACTAGTTTGGTAAAATAGCAAACACTAAAATCCTACTTCCTGCTCCTACAATAAATGTGAAAGTTTGTGAGGATGGATGGATGGAAAAAGTACTGAACGGATTTCGATGAAATTTGGTATGTAGTACAGTGTCCATGTGGGATACTGTAAAACCTAGTGTATAATGAAGCCTAATATTTCCAATCACTGCTTATAAATACAGCGCCGTGTCGTGTATCGTCGCGGTACAGTGTGAACCGACCCTTACTTCATTTCAATAGAAAATTTATCCTCAGAGGGGCAAGACGGTCTATGAGTAGTGATGGCCAGTACATAAAGTATGTTCCTCTTAACACGAGAAAAACTATGTTGGCCTCTTGTTCCATTTTAAGGGTTTCGTAGATTACATCTGGGAACCCTTATTGGTTCTTCATGTCCAACCGTCCGTATTCGGCTTACCGTCCAAACGGTATTTACAGCGTCGACGAAACTTAGGCCTTTCCATCCGTTAATGGATGATTTATACAGTATTCCCCGAGCGAAGTAACCGCTCTTGAAATACTGTAGTGCCTGGGATAGTTGGTTTTTAAATGTTGTATGATTGCCCAAGCACATACGGCATTCTTACAATATAGTCAGCCTAGTCCAGAGGAATGACTGATCAATACGTCTGGGGCCAACCATGTGCGGGTTTCCTCATGATGTTTTCCTTCACCGTTAGAGCGTCCATATAATGTACTTGAGATCTGTAAAAGTCTCATTGGTACACGCCACAACCTGGAATTCGAACCTGCACTCTCTCGAGTGCAAACTAAACGGTCTATCCACTAGGCCACGAAGCTCATACCGTGTCGACAAAATGCTATTAAAATAAAAACATGAAACATATATTTTTTGGGAACCTCCCCTGCACGTACAGTGAGGATGATTTTTTTTTCTCCCGTATACCCCATAGTGTGGGGTGTCAGTAGATAGGTCGTTAAAAAAATGTAATGTAAAGTGAGGCCAAGATATGCCATTAAGTTATCAGATCTCATGTAAAACCAAGCTTCTGACTCTACCAAACTTTTAACACTACACGCCTTAACTCTACAAGCCTAACTTAACAAACACTATACCTTATACTCATGTTATGTGGCTTGGCCGTTTTGTTCCTACAAGAATAGTGTAACAAAACAGTCCGTAAATTGTTCACCTAATGTCCAAACGAATGTAGCGACATTTTGCTTGGCCATTGCCAGGCCACATATTTTGAATAAGGTGTAGATTTTGTGTAGTTAGGCTTGTAGAGTTAAGGCGTGTAGAGTTAGAAGTTTGGTAGAGTCCGAATCTTGGTTTTACATGTGACCTGATAGCTTTTTGATAGTGCGAGTTTAATGGTATCGTCTTGGCCTCACTTTACATGAAAATTGTAATTTTTTTTTTATTTGTTGGGTAACTATTTGTTAAACACGTCAAATTTGTATCACAAAACCCGACAAATAATAGGCAATCGGACTATTTTTTTATTTTTTATTGCATAAATGAATAGTACTCTTAAATATGAGTAACTTTTCAGAAGAAACCGTATATCAAAAGTCAATATTTTCAAAGGTACAGCGATTTGTATAAAAAAATTCGCGAGCCTCCTAAAAACGCTCCATACTAAAGTCGACCTACAAATGACGTCACTTGTAGGTTATAGTATATGAAGTATATGGCCGCCGGAATATATTTGTAAATATCTCCCATATTTGTGCGTTTAAGTTCATACTTACCATAATGAATGTTTTTGTATATGATGCGAGTAAACTAATGATGTAGGTTTTGTTTACCAATTTCGCAAAAAAAATATATTTTTTTTGGTACTTTTTAAATGTATTTTATTAGTAAACTACACATAATTATAATAATATATTTTTTTACATTTACCAAGTAATAATGCTTCAATATTTCTGAATATATTAATGAAACTAAATATTTCAGATGTAGTCCGATCCCCTATTGAATGACGACGTTTTTAGGGTTCCGTAATACTTAAGGAACCCTTATAGTTTCGCTCTGTCCGTCTGTCTGTCTGTCTGTCTGTCTGTCTGTCTGTCCGCGCCTCTAGCTCCTGTAATTATGAATATAAATTGATGAAATTTGGTGCAGTCATAGATTGGGTATAGATCACGGTTTCGGGATCATAAAATAATAATAATTTTATATGTTAGGGGTGGCTCTCCATACATGTGAAGTGGGGATGAAAAATATTTTTTCACTCTACCCCATCGTATGGGGTATCGTAGAATAGGTCTTTTAAAATAAAGGCAAGGTTTCATACGTAACTTTTTTATAAAGTTGACCATTTTCGAGTAATCGGCCTCCAAAGTAGTTTGTAAGTTGGTCCCCCCCCTAGCATTTTTAAACTATAGGAGATAGAAACTTGCAAATTTCCATGCTGATAGATCATGCTAAAAACTCTTTAGGAAAACTATTTTGAACGAAATCGCATCATAATTTCTATTTCTAGAGCAATTATAGAAAAACAAATCAAAATAATTATACATAATGTGAAATGATTATTTAAAATAATGATTCAAAATTGGTTGCATAATTAAAAAAAAAAACAAATTAATAATTAATAAAAAAAACTTAATAATAACTAAAACACGCTGTCGGGTTTGAACCTACATTCGAGGACAAACACTGTGATTAACTGAGCTGCAATAATCGTATCGATTGTTGCGAATTTATGTTTCTTTACCAGAATTAGAGCTAAGTTTTGAAACGCGTGTAAAATTAATAATTAATTTTACGAATATGTGCCTCTTTTACCAATTATTACAATAATTTAATAACACTGAAAACACATTAATATGTGTTATTAATTACCATAGTATTATTGTTATTTATTATAATTTAATACCTACTTTTAATATTAAAAGCTTCAATTTGCTAGTAGCTTTACGAAAATTTTATATGGCGCTAGTCTCCCGTTTAAATCGTGGATTGTTTTTGAAAAATAATACTAGATGTCGCTGTGTTATTGGATTTAAATTCTGTATCACGCTATCGAAAACCTCGCTGATATGTTTAAGTATCTGGTAACTGGTTGTATTCTTCTTACATTGAGATAGACGATCAGACGATATCGTAATACACTAAAATATAATCAAATGTTTAAGTGATTAGCGAATTTTAGAATTAATAAAAGCTGACCTAGAGCACGTCGTCGGTTGTAAAGAACAGGGCCTCTAGTCAAGTTGCATTCGATAATTTTTGACAGCGAACTTCGAAAACAAAATGTATGGGATTTGACATAAAGCATCGCAAGCTATTATGTCACTTAGCGAAGACTTATGTCAAATCCCATACATTTTTGATTTCGAAGTTCGTCGTCGAAATTATCGAAAGCATCTTGACTAGAGGCCCAGAGATAGACGTATTGCTCGTGCCGAGTCGTCGAGCCCCGCGTCCGTCCGTCGATCGTGTCGTCGCGTCGCTACGAACGGTCTCTGTCGCACGCACCGTTCCGGCATATGGCAACCGTTCACGCATAGACTAGTTTATCAGTAGACGCTAAACTAGTTTACCCGTTCATGACAAATAAACAGTTTAATAAAACAGTTCGTTCATTCAACGCCCATCCCTAAAAACTGTCTAAAATGTCATGAATCATCAAAATCGAATAAAAATTAATCTTGATTTTTATTAGTCAACATTCAACATAATAAAGGAATAATACATAATTGATAATATTATTACATAATAATATTATTATTAATTTATCACACGTTTATTCTATAGTGTACTATAGTATATAGTATATACTATATAGTAAAGTTAATAGTTTACGGAACCCACCTTAGACATGTCCTGACATGCTCTTGGTTAGGCTTTAACAAAATATAGTTATTGGTAGATTATAGTTTATTGAATCGGACCGTTATACATTAACCAATTTTCTAAAATGTTTGAATTTCCTAATTAATTTAATTACATGTTATAAAAAATAACTACGGTATTAATTGCGAGAGCAGAAGTAATTTATTGCGAAAACGATATAATGAGTTTATTTATTATTATCAACTGCCTGATGTCTCACATCTCCGTCGACAGATTATTTACAGTGCCATGGGATACTCATCCCAACTTACCTGTCCGATAGTTGCGGTATAGTATACGGGTATGCGACCCCGGCTTCCCTAGCTATTACTGTCCTATCCCTTGCCCTCCTGGACGGTAATATCCTACATTCCTATTTCCCACTCTAACATACCAATCTTCCTTTCCACACCATCTATCAAGGCCCTTTCCCTATTCCTACCCTCTCCACCAATCCGTGGAAACGCAATGGATAATCATAAAAATAATTTAATTATCCAAAATGGCGGCGATGTGGTTCGCCACCCATCACGTCTCGTTCTCGCGGAGGCAAAAAGTGGCCCATGGAGAGCCGCATCGCTACGTTGAATGTAAGAGGAGGAATGGATGGTAAGAATGAAAGTGGATGAAGCGAAACAAGTATATAAGGATCGTAGCAAGTGGAAAGAAGTGGACTCTGCCTACCCCTACGGTAAAGAGGCGGTCTCTGCCTACCCCTATGGGAAAGAGGCGTGATTATATGTTATGTTATGTTTAGTTTTTGTGTGATAGAGTAACAAGCATCCATCCATCTATCCATCCATTCTCACAAACTTATACATTTATAATAGTAGGATAGGATGATGCGAAAAATTATTCTAGAAACTCATAATATAATATTAGTAATAGGTACTTTATTTTTCATTACACGTGTAACTAAAGTGCGGTCGTGGAGCACGTATAATTTTGTACATTTACTCATCGCTACTTGTCTCTTTCACTTGCACACGAATTTATTGCTATGGAGCTCCTTTTTTAAGAAATGAACCAGGAAACGAGCAAACGGATCGCCTGACAGTAAGCGATTACCTATATACTTAGTTTCACACAAAAAGTGGGTTAGTTAGTAGTTAGTAGATAGTAAGTTAAGCTCTATATTAACATTTGATCCCTAGTGTTCCCGTGTGATAGTGTATTTATGCGAGTGGAGCTGCTGCCAGCTAATTATAAAACTTTTAACATAAGTGAAGTTTTGATGGAGGCATAAACAGTGGTCCAACAAACTACAATTTGTCCAAAGTTTACAGGAGTTGTAGGAGTGGGCGAGTCAGGTTTTCTCAAGAACCAAACTTGTACAAGCTCTAACAAATTGTATATTAACTTTTAACGAAAATAATAACTGGCTAGTTTTGGTGAAGCATAAACGTATAAGCACCGAAACGAGGTAGGGACTAATATCATAACATCATAGGATGTCCGGTACAACTAATAGACATTAGGGCGAAATTATTGAGTGGATACCTTGACTCGATAAATCCAATAGAAAATTGGGGAGACGACTACATGCCGAATATTTAGTTTAATTTAGGTATTTGCTCAGAAATATTGAGGTATTACTACTTGATAAGCGTAAAAATATAATATTTTATGTGTAGTTTAGTATTAGGATACATATAAAAATACAAACAAGTTTAGAATTTTGTTGCTAGATTCGAAAAAATACACTCTACTAAAACTACATCATTGATTTACTTACATTATATAATACAAAATATTTTTGTATAATATGATGTAAGTAAACTAACGATGTAGGTTTTGTTTACTAATTTAGCAAAAAAACATTTTTTTTGCACTTTTTAGATTTATTTAATTAATAAACTACACATAAAATATATTTTTTTACATTTACCAAGTAGTAATGCCTCAATATATCTGCGTATATTAATGAAACTAAATATTTTTGATGTAGTCCGATCCCCTATTGCTGTACATATGAAAATATTGATTTGTTTACTGTTTCTTCTGAGAAGCAATATTATGCAATAAATATTCAGTCGTCTAGCCTATTCTGCAGGCATGATAGGCATGACGTCGAAAGGGTCAAACGGGACTCTACCCTCCGTAGTGCCTCTAGTCTCGTATGTCGTAACGTTGACTGTTATTATGTCGCGCCAAAAATCTATGTTGCAATCCATTTTTAGTTTTCCGTACCCAAATGGCAAAAAATGGAACCCTTGTGGATTCGTCATGTCTGTCTGTCTGTCCGTCCGTTTGTCACAGCCACTTTTTTCCGAAACTATAAGAAATATACTGTTGAAACTTGGTAAGTAGATATTATATTCTGTGAACCGCATAAAGATTTTCACAAAAAAAAGCAATAAATTTGGGGGGTTACTTAGAAGTTAGAACTAAAACTCAAATAATTTTTTTTTCATCAAACCCGCGTGGGATATCTATGGATAGGTCTTCAAAAATGACATTGAGGTTACTAATATCATTTTTATCTAAACTGAATAATTTGCGCAAGAAACACATCCAAAGTGGTAAATTATGTGTAACTTCTAAAATAAGAGAATGATAAAACTAAAACTAAACATAAACCTTATGCATAAACCATGAACCATTATTTTTTGTTATGAGTTTGTACGGAACCCTCGGTGCGCGAGTCTGACTCGCGCTTCGCCGGTTTTATTATATACATATTACATAACATCACATTTTATGTCTTGTCCCTCCGCCCCCGGGATCGGGATAAAAAGTATCCTATGTCCGTCTGCTGCTTCTAAGCTCAAATTTTAGCCAAATCCGTTCAGCCGTTCTTGAGTTTAAAATAATGTAACTAACATGACTTTCTTTCCTATACCTATAATATAATTATAGATTTATTATAACTATAAACTTTCACAATTACATACATACATAATATAATCACGCCTTTTTCCCGTAGGGGTAGGCAGAGACCACATCTTTCCACTTGCTACGATCCTTACATACTTATTTCGCTTCGTCCGCTTTCATTCTTACCATCCATTCCTCCTCTTACATTCAACGTAGCCAAGCGTCTCTCCATGGTCCGCTTTTCGCCTCCGCGAGAAACGAGACGTGATGGGTGGCGAACCACATCGCCGCCATTTTGGATAGTTAAATTATTTTTGATTATCCTTTGCGTTTCCACGGATTGATGGAGAGGGTAGGAATAGGGAAAGGGAAGGATAGGTGGTGTGGAAAGGAAGATTGGTAAGTTAGAGTGGGAAAAAGGGAATGTAGGATATTACCGCCCAGGAGGGTAAGGGATAGGACAGTAATAGCTAGGGAAGCCGGGGTCGCATACCCGTATACTATACCACAACTACCGGACAGGTAAGTTGGGAAGAGTATCCCATGACACATATAACACAATTACCACAAAGAATATACTCGTATTTGGTCTTAGCGTCATAATAAGTCATAAGATCTTTATTAAATCTCTTGTGTGATGGAAAAATAAATATTAGATCATCGTAAATAGAATTCCATCATATACTGCGATAAATTACACGAAATGGATCAGCTAATGCCGGAGTGAGCGCTATAGAATATTGATGAGGGATTTCAATTTTATCTTCCAGACTTTTTGAAGACATTAAGCTAGTAAGTATGTAAATATTGAATAAGTAGATTTTATTTACTTAATTCAATTTTAAGTAGGTATTATTAAAAGTAAAACCTCCTAAGTGCGAGTCGGTCTCGCGTACACAGGGTTTCGTACAAAACGGCAAAAAATCATATTTTTGTATGAGAACCTACTTAAATATTTATTTAACATCTTTAACTATCACGGTTAAGAAGATACACCCTGGTGACAGACAGACAGACAACTAAATCTCAGTAATAGGGACTAAGTTACATACATAGACGCCTCATTCCCGTAGGGGTAGGCAGAGACCACTTCTTTCCACTTGCTACGATCCTTACATACTTGTTTCGCTTCGTCCACTTTCATTATTCCCTTCATATATGCTCTTCGGTTTAGGGTAGGGTTCGGTTCCGTTAGGTTTTGACCTGGCCTTTTTTCAAGACATCCCTAATTTCGTCTCGAAACGTCCGCCTCGGTCTACCCCTTCCAACACTTTCATTCACCTCGCCTTATACACTTTTTTCGTCAATCGTTCTTCATTCATTTTCTCGATATGGCCAAACCATCTCAGCACACCTTTCTCAATTTTTGTCACTACATCTTATTTCAGACTACAACGTTTCCTTATCTCACTATTTCTTATCCTGTCACTCAGTTTAACTCCTATCATACTTTTTAACGCTCTCATCTCAACTGCATTTATTCTGCTTTCATGTTTCTTCTGCCATACCCAACTTTTACTTCCGTACATGAGTGTCGGAACCAACACCCCCTCATGCACAGCCAAACGAGCCTTGTTAGACAACTTTCAACTGTTCAAAAAAGAGTGCAAAGCTCCATTCACCATGTTTCCTGCATTCACTCTTATTTCAATATCACTCTCACACTTTTCATCTCTTGTAACCTGCGAACCCAGATGCACAAACTCATTCACCCGTTCAATTTGTTCATCTCCAAACACGATATTGCAGTATGTCACTGCCTCAAACACCATCACTTTCGTCTTCTTTACATTCATCTTCATCCCCTTTCTAACAAAAGGTCCACTCATAGCAGTTACCATCTTCTGCAACTCTTCGGCCGAAAACGCAAGTAATACTTGGTCATCAGCATAGAGAAAACATTTGACGAGTAACTAATTCATTCTCAACCCACTTTCATTCTCTTTTAAATCTGTCAAGTAATTGTTCATGAACAGATTAAATAGCCACGGTGACAGTACGCATCCCTGTCTAACACCTTTTTCCATATTAAACCATTCAGGGTTTGCCTCATTTATCCTTACACAAGCATTAGAATCCGTACAAAGAGATTGCAATGCTCGTATGAGGATACTGCTCACACCGTTCACGGACAATGCTGACCACAATTCATTTCTCACCACTCTATCATAGGCCTTTTCTAGATCCACGAACGCGCAGTAGACCTTGTTTTTATCCAAACACTTTTCGGCTTTGCACCGTAAGGAAAAGACCTGACCCGTACATTCCATTCCCTTTCTAAATCCCACTTGTGCATCCCATACTTTTTCATCTTTTTCATTCACAACCCTTTCAATCAACAATTTCGCATACAATTTACCGACGACGTGGAGAAGGCTTATACCGTGGTAATTTTTGCAGTTCTGCCGTGACCCTTTTCCCTTATATAATAGCACGATTACGGCTTTGCACCAGTCTCCCGGTACTTGCCCATTTCGCCAGCACAAATTGAAAAAGCGGTACAGCTGGCTAGCCACTATGCTTTGTCCAGCCCTCAGAATCTAAGGTATTTATGTAGTCGATATATAAATATTTATTTATTTATGGGCTTAGTTGTTATTAATCAATCAAAAAATCAAATCAAAAAAGTTTTATTTCCATATTGGTTACAAAGTAACGCTTAAAGAATTGTCCCTATTTGATGCCTACCACCGGTTCATTATGTTTATGGATGGATGATACAGGATGTAAGTGTATTTGTCGTTAATTTCTTATATTTTATGTTCGGTTTTCCTAGCTCTCATAATTATAATATATAAGCAATTATTTTTGTGATTTGTGACCAATAAAGCGTTTTATTATTATTACTAGATATTGCCGCGACTTCGTGCACGCTAAAGGAAATCTCGCGGAAACCGTGCACTTCGCCGCAATAAAAAGTAGCATAAGTCCTTCCCCGTGCTCTACTCTATATCTGTGCCAAATTTCATCAAAATCGGAACAGTAATTTCGGAGCCTATGATGCAAACAAACAAACGAACAAACTTTTCATCTTTATTATATTTATTTATATTTTTGACGACCTCTGTGGCTCAGTTGGTTGAGCGTGTTGGTGCTCAAGCCGGGGGTCGCGGGTTCAAATCCCACCGAAGGAACAAAAAAAAGTTTTTCTGTGTGCCTGGGTCATGGATGTGTATTAAATATATTTATAGTATAATAAAAATCTTAAATATGTGTATAGTATAAAAATATTAAATATATTTCCGTTGTCTGATACCCGTAACACAAGTTCTTCGAGAACTTACCACGGGATCAGATTGACATGGTGTGAAGCGTCCATAGATATTATTTTTATATTGTATAGAAGTATAGATATAGATACCTACTCACTCTAGTCAAAGAATATATATAATGCTCCAGTGCCTACTAAAATTATAATGAGAGACATTTTACGGCAACTATTTGCTTTTTCCAAAACGGATGTTAAATTAAACCCTCAGAATATTAAATTAATTCACATTTGAGACCGCAGCTTCATTTGATATTAAATTTAAACTTTTATCCCGACCACAATGAATATCTCCCTCGACTTTATTACGATCTGGTGGTGAGCGTCTGTTATTTTAAGAAGCTTTCAAACATTTCAATGCCGTTTAATATTTTATCACTTTTCATGGTACTCGATGAAATCTTCAAATTGAGCTTTTTAGGCTATTGGCTAGGAGCATTTTAATCCTCGGATCAATATTAAAATTCGAAATTCGGTGCAAAAATATTACTTACTAGCTGGTGCCCAGAAACTTCGTTTGCGTGGAATTATTATTGGAAACGGAAACCTATTTTTGAAGTGTAAACTCCTTTAACGGCGTTATGCACTTTTCTTGGGATGGGTAAAAATTTTTAAACCGGCGTCAGGACACGTGAGCTGATTGAAAATTCGTAAGATGCAACTTGCAACTGTTTGCTGTGTTAGTTCCCTTATGCGGGCATAGCATGAAACTATTTTAGTTCGTATTTTTTAACCTAGGTGGCGTTTTGTTCAAGTTTTCACTTCTACGGCACTCCCGTTGTTTTTTTTTTTTTAACAAAAGTAACACTAAGATAAAAGTACTCCTTATAACATCAGCTAGCTAGTAGTCCTTTAAACAGGAATAAATTATTTATTTGGTTCCAAATTATATGCAGTATAGGGAAAAGACGATAAATAACCGCCCATTATCCCATCTATCAATATTTGCTAGAAACATCAATTTGGTATCGCAAAAAACCGTTAAATTATACCAAATATGATGTTTTTAACAAATAGTTATTAGCAGATAGGTTATTGAAACCGACCGTAAGTTATTTTGATACGAATTCATAAATATTGTTGATATTAGCAAATAAACATCACCTAAAGATTTTAATAAGTACCTATATTTTTAATTTTCGCTAAGAAAATCTAAGATTTTCAAAAATCGGATTCTCATCAGACCTCTCGACGTCCTGAGGTCACAGGAAGCTTCCCTGACTACCTCCGTGAGGGTGTCACTATGCCTGTATGTATGTATGTGTGTATGTGTGTGTAAGTATATAAATCTCTTATAACTTTTGAACTGTTTGACCGATTTTATTGCGACTGACGCCATTCGAAAGGGCTTGGCCAAACTTAGATTTTGAATACAATTTGGACCGATTCGGACAGATACATTTGAAGAAAAACTTTTAAACGGTTTTATCGATCAACTCCAAAAACAAATCAGCTCTTAACCTTGAAAAACCACGTCGATCGCCGCTAATCGTGCAGGAAAGAAAACTGAAAAAAGTGTTTTTTGGAGTTACTCTGAAAATTGTCATCGAAAATTTTTTTGTTGTCGATTCTTTCAAAGGACATGAAAAACGGCATTGCTATCAATTGTGTGAAAATCGGTTGATTCATTCCAAAGTTATGACAAATTTAAATTTCAAAAAATATTGTAGAAAATTATCATTGATAATTTTTAGCACTTTTATTTTTGTGCTCGATAAGCTCGATATGCATTAGATATAAAATATAAGCGCTTGGCGGGAAGTTGCACGGATGGACTTTAGGTTAACCGTTTTCCTATTTTTTTTTTTCATGTTAACATCTATTTTTTGTGGCTTTAAAATAAAAGTTAGATATAATATGGCTATCAAACTACATTTTTTCCAGAACTCTCTCATCGTCAAGGCTTCGCCATATATATTCGTGTTACTCAAAAACCACGGAAGTCTTGAAATTTCGGGTTAGTATAATAAAGCATAAAATACTCACTAAAAAAGTGGCCTTCTATTGGTAAAATAATTTTAAAAATCGGTTCAGTATTTCCAGAGATTACTCCTTACAACCTTAGTAAGTCACAAACTCACAAAGACCTTCATGTTTTTCTGCGACTTTGTGCGCGCAAAAAGAAATCAAAGGGAACCGTACTTTCGGCTACAATTAAAACTACTTGTAAAAAACTTTTTATAAGTACAGTTTTACAAAAATTGTACTTGTAAAAAGTATTAGCAATAGAATTTTTTTTTCTTTGTTTCAGTAATTACGGCAAGACTAGGTATATAAAAATGAATTGTTGTTCGTTAGTCTCGCTAAAACTCGTGAACGGCTTGACCGATTTGGCTAATTTGGATCTTAAAATAATCGTATCAGTTCAGGGAAGGTTTTTAACGTTGATAAATTTCAGTTCATAGTTAAGGCAGAACAATATTTGTCGGGACAACTAGTAATATTATAATATCACTAAAACGTGAAAAATATTTAATTATTTTGTTCTGGGCAGCGGCGCCAAAGTACCAACTTCTACCTGTGGATCGTATCCAACGAAGGGCCGCTCGAATTGTCGACTGCCATAGTGTTTCAAACAGGCTAGACTCCGGCTTAGAGCTACGTAGAGTTGTATCCTCTATCGGTTATATTACGTTATATTACGGAGAGTGCTCTGAGGAATTGTTCGGACTTATACCTGCTGCAACTTTTCGCCACCGTTCCGAGCGATAAAATACTTATCATCCTCATCACCTTGATGAGTGGCAGTCCTCCACCGTGCGCTTTACCCGAAGGTTTCTGCCGTGCACAGTAAAACTCTGGAATGAACTGTTACGACCTGCAAACCTTTAAAAAGGGAGCGTTAACTCCTCTGATGTAGTGGGTGTATATAGGCGACGGTAATCGCTTCCCACCAGATGGTCAGTTTGCTCGTTTGCCCCCTAATTAAAAAAAATACAAAAATATTAACCAACTTTCAAAGTCAAAAGGTCCAAAGGGGGTAGAAAATTTTAAGGACCAGGAACGCAAGTGCTCAACACCAATGTAACTCTTCTGGTGTTGCGAGTGTCAATGGGCAGCGGTAATTGCTTACCATCAGGCGATAATATTATATATGTACTCGTATTACTAGCTTCTGCCCGCGGCTCCACCCGCGTAAATACATTATCCCGCAGAAACACTGTACTTTTTCGGGATAAAAAAATTCCTATGTCCTTTTCTAGGACCCAAAGTATATGTCTCAGTCTATGTCACCGTTAAATTGTAAAAACCGATAGATTGTAATATTACTAGAGATATAAAATTTTCATCTTACAATTTACACGTTATTTTGCGTTATATTGTAATATTTACCGTGCCGATTGGTTAAACGGCAAGTGCCCGCGCCGCCATATTTGTTTTCTTTTTCATAATAATAATTATACTTAACGAAAAATAATTCGTACAATTGTAAGGAGAATTTTTTATTTGACAATCTGTCAACATATTAAAATAATATCTCTAGTAATATTACAATCTATCGATTTTTACAATTTTACGGTGACATCTACATAAAATTTCATAAAAATCGGTTCAGTGGTTAAAGCGTGAAGAGGTAACAGACACACAGACGGACACACTTTCGCATGTATAATATTAATATAGATGTATTTTGCACAGGCGATGCGTGCATACAAGCCGGCTTCCCTAATGAATATATTACTTTAAATCTATTATTTGATATAGGGTGACACACCCATGTGCTGGCACAGTACCTAATTATCAGCCCCCCGAACAAATAGTAGAATTATAAGCTTCTCTGTAATTAATTTTTGATTCCACTTAATAAAAACAAAACTTTAATGTTTTAATCTACTGCCGGCGACACCATACTTTAAACTATAAAGTATTTTCCTCTGTAATAATCGAGGTTATAATTGGACCATTTTTTTAAAGTACTGATAATTGGTAGTTTCACCCTATATTAATTTTTAAAATACGGAATTGGTTCGTCACATAGTTTTAGTACAATTTTCTGGGTGTATTGGACGCAAAATATTGTTCAAGTTTAGTACCGTATCTAAAAAAAATAGTTTATATAATATATTATGTTTAACCCGACGGCCTAGAAGGGTATAATTAGATATGGAATTATAAAAATAAAACTTTACCTAATTAATCCGCAAGGCCTAAGCTAATTAGGAGTGGGTGTTATGAACAATAAATTTTTGCTGAAAAATATTCGAAGCGTGAGCCGCTGAGTTGTATAATTAAAATTCTATAGAACTCCCCAAAGTTGTGTGACGCATAACTTAGATTTAGAATTATCGGATTCTATAAATATATTCAGTCTCGATCGATTGTAATTTCGACATCAGGCCACGATTTTCAATAAACGAATTTTGAAAAGTTGTCTTGATTAATCTATTTTTGACAAAATATTATCTATATTATTATCAGGTAGGAGTTAGGACAAGTCTTTGGGTACTAATTTACCAGAGCCTAGAGTCAAGATGCATTTGATAATTTCGACGGCGAACTTCGAAATCAAAAATGTATGGGATTTGACATAAGTCATCGCTAAGTGACATGTCACTTAGCGATAACTTACGTCAAATCCCATACATTTTTGCTTTCGAACTTCGCTTCGCTTCGAAATTATCGAATGCATCTTGACTAAAGGCCCTGCAGTGCCGTTAGAATTTAGGTATACGATTCTCTCTTAACTATGAACTGGAACACATATAATATAACTACCTACATACCTACAGTATACACAATTACACATGCAGTTTCTACACCAATAATAATCTTATTACTATCTATTAATATACTATCGAACAGCTCCGTGGCCTAGTGGGTAGACCGTTTGATTTGCACTCGAGAGAGTGCAGGTTCGAATTCCAGGTTGTGGCGTGTACCAATGAGACTTTTTCAGATCTCAAGTACATTATACGGACGCTCTAACGGTGAAGGAAAACATCGTGAAGAAACCCGCACATGGTTGGCCCCAGACGTATTGACCAGTTCATTCCTCTGGACTAGGCTGACTGTGTTGTGAGAATGCCGTATGTGCTTGGGCAACCATACGACATACGACATTTAAAAACCGACTGTCCCAGGCACTACAGTATTTCAAGAGTGGTTACTTCGCTCGGAGAATACTGTATAAACCATCCATTAACGGATGAAAAGGGCTGCTTTTTTTATAACTATCCTTTTTCACATATCACCAGGTTCACGCCAGGTTTTTGTGAGGTCGTGTTACCACTCCGGTCAAGCCAGCCTTATAGGTGTCGAAACATGTCTCTCAGGTACCTGGCGAAACGAGTGTTGGTCTGTCATTTCCAATAGTGAACATGCTAACTTTCATGACGTCAAGTCGTTGAACGTTGAGTGATTCAAGTTTAAACAACTCATTTCACTGGATGCCGGCGTTTAATGAACGGCCAAGGCGTATCAATAGCAGGCAAATTTTACTGGATGGCTGCGACATCTATACATATAATATTATTTTTTTCTGTACTCTGTAAAAGTGGCCCATGGAGAGCCGCTTCGCTACGTTGAATGTAAGAGGAGGAATGGATGGTAAGAATGAAAGTGGATGAAGCGAAACATACATAACGTAGCAAGTGGAAAGAAGTGGTCTCTGCCTACCCCTGCGGGAAAGAGGCATGATTATATGTAATGTATGTATGTAATGTATGTCAAGAGAAACATACATAATATGAGTGGCAATTTATAGTTTATACCCACATGCTATCTTGCCCCATCTGATGTCAATATTTAACTAGCTTTTGCCTGCGGCCTCGCTCGTGTAAATACAGTATTCCACGGGAACACTGTACTTCTTCAAAATAAAAAGCAGCCTATGCGTTAATCCAAAGCTCAAGCTACTATCTTACAAGACTTCATCAGTAATTCTTGCATGAAAGAGTAACTTATATCCATCCATACATCTATCCGTCCATCCTCACAAACTTTTACATTTATAATGGTTTATATTTCACATTTATAGTCTTTCTTGGCAAAATCTCCGTATTTATTCTTACTATAAAATGTAGTTCTGCTGTTTTATCAACATAAAATATGATTTTTGTATTCAATTCAGTGCCGTAGATAGCAGCTGTTTGAATGAAAAACCGTTTGAGCGATAAGCTAAATTATTCAGTCGTTCATTCCTTCAACGTCCCATTCAGGTCTATTCGGTCTTCCTGGCTGAATTCTATAATGAATGATTTCGTCGTTCTTTCATACCGACCATTGAGTGCTTAATTGTATAAGTATGTGTGGAGAAATTGCATTGAAAATGAATTATTGCTGAATGGCATGACGCCAACGAGTACCACAAGAAGGGGAATGGGCTTTGGCACGTTTTTGTTCTAAATTTTAAATCTAGAACAAAAACTAAAGTTCTAAATAAAGAGTCACTAGAAAATACTGAAAAGTTTCTCCCGCTGTAATTAGATAATCAATTCACAACCAGTTTCTAATTCATTAATCAAGCCTACGACGTGGCCAAAATTCTGCTGTATATATTATAGGCTTGAAATAGCGTATGCGGTATATCTAGTAACAAGATCGGCCCTACCGTATAGCCCAGTTTTTTTAGTTCTATTGATCTGATTTTCGTGATCATTTGACCTTTATAATTTTTTTAGCTGGTACGATATCAATGTCGATTTTTCACATGTTCATTACAACGTCGTAATAAAGATGCATACAAAAATTCAGCTCACTAGGAACTTTCCGTAGATAAAACCTAAACTCACTGGAGTACGTAGTGGACCTACTTGTTACTAGATAGTTACAATATTGCATTTCTAATTACCTAAGTTTTAGAGATTAGCCGATATTAAAGCATAGAAAGACGGATAAATACGAAAAATTTTAAAATTGCTTTTTCGGTGTACATAGTTAATGTACGTATATATGCATTAAGTGTAAGTTATTAATTTGAAATTACAGACATCTATTTTGTAGTAAATATAGTATCCCTCGGGAACATTGTAATTTTTCAGCCTACTTTTTTCTTGTTTTTTTTTTTGTATTTATTTAATTATTTATTTTTCTTTAATCCAGAACTTAAACTACCATACCAAATTTCATCGAAATCCGTTCAGTGGTTCAGCGTGAAAGAGTAACAAACATCCATCCATCCATCTTCACAAACTTCCACATTTATAACTAGCTATTGCCCGCGGCGCCGCCCGCGTAAATATAGTATCCCTCGGGAACACTATTTTTTCGGGATAAAAAGTTGCCTGTGTTTTAATCCAAGGCCTTAACTACTACCATACCAATTGTCATCGAAATCCGTTTAGTAGTTTTTGCGTGAAAGAGGAACAAACATCCATCCTCACAAACTTGCACATTTATAATATTAGAAGAATAGTAGAATTAATAGGATTAGTAGGATTTGTATAGATTGTGGAACAGGTCCTAAGTAAATTTATCAATAGTTTTCTCTTAATAGTTAAACGCTAGGAAAATGCTCGGCTCGCTAATAATGAATATGCTCGCAATATTGGATATTCGTGCACTTAGTAAAGGGTAGATCACATGTCGTAGCTAATTGTGTATTTGCCTACATATACAGCAGAATTTTGGCCACGTCGTAGGCTTGATTAATGAATTAGAAACTGGTTTTGAATTGATTATCTAATTACAGCGAGTGAAACTTTTCAGTATTTTCTAGTGACTCTTTATTTAGAACTTTAGTTTTTGTTCTAGATTTAAAATTTAGAACAAAAACGTGCCAAAGCCCATTCCCCTTCTTGTGGTACTCGTTGGCGTCATGCCATTCAGCAATAATTCCTTTTCAATGCAATTTCTCCACACATACTTATACAATTAAGCACTCAATGGTCGGTATGAAAGAACGACGAAATCATTCATTATAGAATTCAGCCAGGAAGACCGAATAGACCTGAATGGGACGTTGAAGGAATGAACGACTGAATAATTTAGCTTATCGCTCAAACGGTTTTTCATTCAAACAGCTGCTATCTACGGCACTGAATTGAATACAAAAATCATATTTTATGTTGATAAAACAGCAGAACTACATTTTATAGTAAGAATAAATACGGAGATTTTGCCAAGAAAGACTATAAATGTGAAATATAAACCATTATAAATGTAAAAGTTTATGAGGATGGACGGATAGATGTATGGATGGATATAAGTTACTCTTTCATGCAAGAATTACTGATGAAGTTTTGTAAGATAGTAGCTTGAGCTTTGGATTAACACATAGGCTGCTTTTTATCCTGAAGAAGTACAGTGTTCCCGTGGAATACTGTATTTACACGGGCGGGCCGCGGGCAAAAGCTAGTTAAATATTGACATCAGATGGGGTAAGATAGCATGTGGGTATAAACTATAGATTGCCATTCATATTATGTATGTTTCTCTTGACATACATTACATACATACATTACATATAATCACGCCTCTTTCCCGCAGGTGTAGGCAGAGACCACTTCTTTCCACTTGCTACGTTATGTATGTTTCGCTTCATCCACTTTCATTCTTACCATCCATTCCTCCTCTTACATTCAACGTAGCGAAGCGGCTCTCCATGGGCCACTTTTACAGAGTACAGAAAAAAATTATATTATATGTATAGATGTCGCAGCCATCCAGTAAAATTTGCCTGCTATTGATACGCCTTGGCCGTTCATTAAGCGCCGGCATCCAGTGAAATGAGTTGTTTAAACTTGAATCACCCAACGTTCAACGACTTGACGTCATGAAAGTTAGCATGTTCACTATTGGAAATGACAGACCAACACTCGTTTCGCCAGGTACCTGAGAGACATGTTTCGACACCTATAAGGCTGGCTTGACCGGAGTGGTAACACGACCTCACAAAAACCTGGCGTGCAACCTGGTGATGTGTGAAAAAGGATAGTTATAAAAAAAACTTAGCCCTTTTCATCCGTTAATGGATGGTTTATACAGTATTCTCCGATCGAAGTAACCACTCTTGAAATACTGTAGTGCCTGGGACAGTCGGTTTTTAAATGTCGTATGTCGTATGGTTGCCCAAGCACATACGGCATTCTCACAACACAGTTAGCCTAGTCCAGAGGAATGAACTGGTCAATACGTCTGGGGCCAACCATGTGCGGGTTTTCTTCACGATGTTTTCCTTCACCGTTAGAGCGTCCGTATAATATACTTGAGATCTGAAAAAGTCTCATTGGTACACGCCACAACCTGGAATTCGAACCTGCACTCTCTCGAGTGCAAATCAAACGGTCTACCCACTAGGCCACGGAGCTCTTCGATAGTATATTAATAGATAGTAATAAGATTATTATTGGTGTAGAAACTGCATGTGTAATTGTGTATACTGTAGGTATGTAGGTAGTTATATTATATGTGTTCCAGTTCATAGTTAAGAGAGAATCGTATACCTAAATTCTAACGGCACTGCAGGGCCTTTAGTCAAGATGCATTCGATAATTTCGAAGCGAAGCGAAGTTCGAAAACAAAAATGTATGGGATTTGACATAAGTTATCGCTAAGTGACATGTCACTTAACGATGACTTATGTCAAATCCCATACATTTTTGATTTCGAAGTTCGCCGTCGAAATTATCGAATGCATCTTGACTAGAGGCTTTGGTAAATTAGTACCCAAAGACTTGTCCTAACTCCTACCTGATAATAATATAGATAATATTTTGTCAAAAATAGATTAATCAAGACAACTTTTCAAAACTCGTTTATTGAAAATCGTGGCCTGATGTCGAAATTACAATCGATCGAGACTGAATATATTTATAGAATCCGATAATTCTAAATCTAAGTTATGCGTCACACAACTTTGGGGAGTTCTATAGAATTTTAATTATACAACTCAGCGGCTCACGCTTCGAATATTTTTCAGCAAAAATTTATTGTTCATAACACCCACTCCTAATTAGCTTAGGCCTTGCGGATTAATTATGTAAAGCTTTATTTTTATAATTCCATATCTAATTATACCCTTCTAGGCCGTCGGGTTAAACATAATATATTATATAAACAATTTTTTTTAGATACGGTACTAAACTTGAACAATATTTTGCGTCCATTGCACCCAGAAAATTGTACTAAAAGTATGTGACGAACCAATTCCGTATTTTAAAAATTAATATATAAGGTTTGGTAAAATCAATTACGAATACTTTGGGCACATGATCTACTGCTTATGTAAAGACGTTTAAGCAGAAAAATAATTTTCATACTCGAAAAAAATTGTTTTTTCTTTATATGGGCGAGTTTGCGTTTTGCAGCGAGTCACCCATACATGAGATGATTTTTTAGTTTGAGTATGACAATTATTTTTCTGGTCAAACGTCTTTATATAAGCAGTAGATCATGTGCCCGAAGTAATCGTAATTGATTTTACCAAACCTTATATATATCAAATAATAGACATACAATGTTTTTTCTCCTTCTATCGAATTAAAAGTGTCACTTGTGTGACGGGAACAAAACACTGTATAACTATTCAAAGTTTATACAACGTTTATTAGTAAGGGGGTTAAAGTATTAAAATAGATTTATTAATTAGGGAAGCCGGCTTGTATGCACGCATCGCCTGTACAAAATACATCTATACTAATATTATAAATGCGAAAGTTTGTCTGTCTGTCTGTTACCTCTTCACGCTTTAACTGCTGAACCGATTTTTATGAAATTTGGTGTAGACATACTTTGGGTCCCGGAAAAGGACATAGGAAATTTTTTATCCCGAAAAAGTACAGTGTTCCCGCGGGATAATGTATTTACGCGGGCGGTGCCGCGGCCAAAAGCTAGTATTACTCGTATATAATACTATCACCTGATGGTAAGCGATTACCGCTGCCCATGGACACTCGCAACACCAGAAGAGTTACACTAGTGTTGAGCAATTGCGTTCCTGGTCCTTAAAATTTTCTACCCCTTTTGGACTTTGGAAGTTGGTTAATGTTTTTGTTATTTTTTTTTAATTAGGGAGCAAACGTTTGCGTGAAAGAGGAACAAACATCCATCCTCACAAACTTGCACATTTATAATATTAGAAGAATAGTAGAATTAATAGGATTAGTAGGATTTGTATAGATTGTGGAACAGGTCCTAAGTAAATTTATCAATAGTTTTCTCTTAATAGTTAAACGCTAGGAAAATGCTCGGCTCGCTAATAATGAATATGCTCGCAATATTGGATATTCGTGCACTTAGTAAAGGGTAGATCACATGTCGTAGCTAATTGTGTATTTGCCTACCTCCACTGAAATGGCCCAACTTTTGAGGTCTTTGGGGTCATTTTGACATTAATTGAGGTACGGTAAGATGGCGTAACTTGGGAACACTGTACTTTTTCAGGATAAAAAGTAGCCTATGTTTTAACCCAGAGCCTAAACTACTACCATATCAATTTTCATCAAAATCCATTCAGTAGTTTTTGCGTGAAAGAGGAACTAACATCCATCCATTTATCCATCCATACATCCTCACATTTATAATAGTAGGATTTCTATGGTATATTCGCTCTGTCAAAGGTACGTCCATAGCTCATTCTTAGTTTTGAAATCATTTATTAATAGACGATTGTGATACACGCCCTAAATAATCTGGCTAAATGCAAATTGTTAGATAACTTGAAAATTTAAATTAAGTCCAACTCAAACAGCCTTTATAACGAGTAACGATCACTAACGACTCATAAAATTCTGAGCGGTGCGGTGCCGGTGGTGTATTAATACTGGTACTCCAAATGACATCAAAGTCAAATAGCTAAGCATAAAATTAAATGTTTATACGTACCTAATAATAAAATACTTATACTTGTACCGAAATAATTAGGTATGTATTTGATAAATGATAAATAAACGTTTCTCTGTTGTAATAAAGTTCAATTTTAAATAACTATCTTTAAAATGCAGTGCCATATCACTTATCATTTCGTTTCTATGTGAATTGACTACACCCATATCATTAGTTGTTACCTCGAGATTTCCTCCACTCGACTCAACCTCAATCCACGAAAGTTGTATCATTAGTTCAACAAAATTCCCTCGACTTGAGGAATTTCCTTACGCGAGTCGAGGAATCAGCTGTCAAACTTAAGGTACGCCAGGACGTACCTTGAGGCTCCCTCGAGCGTCTATTTCCGACATTTATATCAATTATTCTTACAAACAGAGTGGAATTATTTGAAGCAATTACGAAATTATAGAGGGATTATTTAAAGATAAGCATGGTGGATTTTTTGGATGACCTTTACGAAAATCCGCCACTGCCTTTACGAAAATCGAGTTTTAATGGTTACTATTGGTGTTAACATAAAAAAAAAATATTTTTCCATGATTATTTAAGATGTCATACCCTCTCTCAACCTTACTGGAGGAGCAAACAGCTGAGGTAGAAATTATGTTTAAGAATACCAAACTCGAGGAACTTTTCAAGGATACCTCAGATGAGGTTGAGTCGAGGCGGATCTGAGGAAACAACTAATGATACGGGTGTTATTGTCATTTCATATCGAGACGCGGCGCTATAGAGAGATAGGGATTCAAAATTGAACTTTATTCACTAATAAAGAAGTTCCATTGCAAAAGCGGCGCCGCAATACGCAACTCGGTGTACTTCAAAATTTGAACTCTAGAAATTAAATAGGTATGTAACAGTGGCGTGGGGTTCCTAAAACTCTATTCCTATCGGCTTCACTTTCCACGTGCTTACCACATACCTTTTGAAGATCCACATCCAAATCCCTACCTTTTAATAGGCTAGGGCTTCCCTATGAAGGAGAAGGAGCCTTCGCCACTGGTTTGTAACTAGGTATTTGTATAATGAATAAAGTTTAATATTGAATTGCTATCTTAAAAATTCAGTGCCGCGTCGCGTCGTGTCTTTTCTCGGTGTGAACTCACGCTTAATGTTAGCACAATATTTCGCTACATTTGTCTTGCTGCGGTTTTTTGTGCACATTAACCATTCCCGCTGGTTCTGGAAAACTTAATAACTGGTTTAACTAAAACATTGCCGACGCTAAGTGTTTTGTGAAATGAATTTAAGTCTCTCACGTTTTCAGTCTGAAACTAGCTTTTAACCGTGACGTTGTAAAACTTTTAGGCTTATGTATCCAAAATCTAAATTACTAAAACTCCGCTATCCGTCCAGGCTGTATTATATCATGAACCGTAATAGCTAGACAACAGAAACTTTTTTTTAAATTATTTGTTATTGCAGATGGTATTAGCGTAAAACTATTTACTTTCACACGAAAGGTTTTTGGAGTATCATTTTGTATATTAACTTTTCGAGTGAAAAATATTTAAAAGTTAAAATATTTTTCTTCAATTTAATCATCGACGTCCACTTAAAAACAACCGGCACTGTTACTAACTACCTAATTGGGGTATTTTATTCTCTATTCATTTTTTAACAAGTGACCAATATTTTTTTATAAATGTATAATTACATATTTTTTATTTATTTATACTTAAAATGCCCTAAATATATCACAATCATTACACAATCATAAAAAATGTTGTAACAATGTCATATTTTGGTAAGAAAGTATTTTAGGACATGAAGTCTTTGTTTTCAAGAGTGGGTAGTTCTTTGACGCTTAACTCTATATTAATCTGGGTTAATTGCATTTTTAATATCGAATAATGAAATGACTTCGTGTAAAATATTAAGTTTCGTTTATATATTCAAAAATATTGAACTTTATAAACGTAAAAAATATAACATTTTATATGATACAAATAAGTTTCAATTTTTTTTTTTGCAAAGTAAAAAAAACTTAGATCATATTACAAAAACATACATTGAGTAAAATTCGAAAATATTTATAAATATGTTCCTGCGGCTTAACATTTCATACACTTTTACCTAATGGCGAGGTCCTGTGACGCATTATCTGTATAACTGTGGGAGAGAATTATAATATTTGCGAGCGAATAACGCTTCGGCAAGAATGGGCCGGCTCGACCGGGTAAATAGCACGACCTCACAGAAAACCGGCGTGAAATAACCCTTGCGTCGTAATTCGCCGAGTGAGTGAGGTTACCGGAGGCCCATGTTTGGGGATTGGGGATTTTACGGACCAGGAATGCAAATCGCAACACCAGAGGTGTTACAAGTGTAACTCCTCTGGTGTTGCGAGTGTCCATGGGCGGCGGTAATCGCTTACCATCAGGCGATCCGTCTGCTCTTTCCTGGTTTATTACATTTAAAAAAATGCGACTTTTGTATAGACGTTTTCACGAGACTTGCAAAATTATGTAAACAATTCGCCTGTACCTTTGAAAATATTGATTTTTTATAAGTACACTGTTTATTCTGAGAACTTATAAACGTTAAACGCTGTCATCAGTCATGATTTTCATATAATATTCATCGTGCGTGAGCTTCAGAACCATTTTAATTTGCAAGATATATTCAACTATTTTTTTCCTCGGATAGAACCTAGATAGAGCATTAAACCAACGATAGAACAGGAAAATCTATATTTAACTATTTTATGTATTATACGTAAAATATCGAATATTTAAAAAATATTCGATAAAACTTTACCCAGTGAACAATTATAAAAAATTACTTCCGACTGATTCGCTTCGATCCCGTATTCAATAAATCAGAAATGTGATGATGTCTGGCATTCGTAGATAAAGGTGGTGACGCTCGAAAACGTTTCGATCAAAAAATATTATTTCTTTTTATTTTATTTACACAATTTTTAAAATCGTTAGCAAGGGGGTTTTAATTGACTTTTATTGTTTTACGACAAATATGCAACCGCAGTAATATATTATTTTACCGAGAAGTTTTGATTGTTTGTTTGTTTGATACCTACTGCCGAAACATCTACACCTACAATTTACACATACATCCACAGCTACACCTACACATAATAGTATTAGAACAATATTAGGAAAAATCTAGTAAAAAGATAAGAAACGTTACGTGTACTCCAAAATATTATATTTCATGAGTTTATTTAGCCAAGGAATTTGTAAGTTTTTATAATTAATTCCTTGATTTTAGCAGTTTGTCGACTGGTAAATACACGTCATATCCATACAAAGTTTTAGTTTTGCTTTCTAGCACTAACCGTTTAAAAGGATGGACGGACGGAATAAGAAATATCGGTTTAATATGAATTTACTAGGTTTTACCCGCCCGTCCACGTAAATACAGCATCCCACGCTAAAATTGCACTTTTTCGGGATAAAAAGTAGCTATATGTTTTAATTCATATGAGCCTAGACTGCTACCGTACAACATTTTAAAAAATCTGTACAGTAGTTTTTGCGTGAAAGAGTAACAAACATCCATCCATCCATCTATAGCCTAAGATGCTACCATACAATTTTTTTTTAAATCAGTTTAGTAGTTTTTGCATGAAAGAGTAACAAACATCCATCTGTAGTAGGATATCTAGGAGCATTGAACAAATCCCGCGATAGTGTCGGGCGACCGGTGCGCGGATATTCAAAAGTATTGAGCAATAATCGTCGTCTGTCGCACTTTAAAACTTAAGACTAACCTCGTACTGTCTGTTTTTTATTATTCGAATAGTGCCCTTAAAAATCGAATATCTAAATTTTCGAATATTTGCAAGCTCTACCTCTTACCCTTTACAAAAATACAAAATACTCTTCAGTGCCTAAAAATATATTTAAACTCTTGGAACAAGACATTGAAGGAGCAAGCTCATCTCAGAATCATGCTGATTTTGAAGGTATGTCAAATGAGCCAAAATGATTTTCTCAAAATGAGTTAGATGATCATGTAAGAGATTCAAATCTTTCTAAAATAGCTTCAGAATGATAGCATAAAAACAAAAAAAAAATTTGCTGAAAGCTGAAAGAAAAAAAAAATATATTCAACTTGTAGAAGCTACACATGTCTGTTCTGTGTTGATGGATCGCTGCCGTATAAACTTACTCCAGTTCCTGCTGCAGTGTGATCTTGCCGTTGCCGAGCGTGGGGCTCATGATGTAGGCGCTGGGGTCGTTACCCTTTTTGACAGTCGAGTAAAAAAATTGATAGTAAATTTTCCTAAGGCTAGAATTATATGATCGGATATCTGGAAGGCCGTAGAAAATTCTAAGTATTGAGAATAGAATTCTATCTGTTCACCCTACCAAAAATACGGCCACTTTCTGTTCAAAGCCTTAATTCAACATCGAAGGTTGTTTACGCCCTCACAATTAAAATTTGAGTATAACTTACGATCTTGGTCGTTAAAGACCCCTAGAGTAATTAAAATGTGTTTGTTTTTAATTACGAAAAGCTCGGGAGTTGTCCTTCACCCTTATTTCGCGGTCACTAATTTACAACATAAGCTTGATCAGTAAAACTAATTTGCTTCGTATAATAGATATCTAAGGCTATGTCTAAGATTTAGGGGTTTTCATTAGCACCTGGGGTCAATCTCAGACCAATTAAAAAGGGAAGACAGAGAGTAAACAAAAACTGAGGCTAGTTTTTTATGCGTGGAGTGCGGGTGTTTGGTGAGGTTACGCACTACATACACAAAAACCTACACACCGCGACAGCTTGCCTTACAAGGGGGTCAACACTAACACGCTTACCACTGAGCCACAGAGGTCGTCAAATTATATACTATATTTTGAAGAGTGAAAATTTCTATCAGAAAATATCTGAATCTGTTCACTGAACAGAGTGTACTGATTTGGAAATCATAGGTCTAATTAAGAAATTGTACAGAACACTGGCAGTGTTCTTTACAAGTCCTACATTTCCTTTATAAAATACCGAAGAGACTGTCCGTATTATGTCCACGTCACAACGTCGTCAACGACGCGGTGTCGTGACGTCGTGACTATTCATGAAACGGCAACGTCAAGTTATGTCACATTAGATTAAAGAAACAACGAATATACAAAGAGCTACATAGTTAGCTTTCGATTTCATTACACTATTACAAGCATATTATCACAGCCTATGGAACTTACCTACAGTCGTCCAACGGACACGTCTAGACAGAGCAATCGTGCGGGGCGTGCGGGGTGAGAGAGGGGCGGTAGCGAGCCCAAGCTGCCATACACTCGCTTGGGACACGTCAGCCGGGGTTGACGCTTTTTAATTTGATTGTTTTAAGAGGTTTGCGACAGTGTTTCGTTTGAGTTGTATGTAGGTACTTAATTACAATGGTCAATTATATGAACAGCTATAGAAGCTTAATTTTAATACAATACCACGCCCCTGTTTCCCGTCAGAATTTTTAATAAAATTGTATCTACGTATGAGAATTTACTAACTACATCGTCAAATTCAACAATCGCAATCTAAAAACTAGTAAATCCAAATGTCGAAAATAGTTTCAGTTTCGCATTTGTAGCTTTTGCAGGGTTCGTAAATATCCGATATTTATAATAAATATCAAAATGTCAGATATCTTTGATATATATCCGATATTTTTGATTTTTTGATATTTTCGATATTTTCAAAATTACATACAAATTTCATACTCTGATATGTTTTTTCGTAATAGTTGTATCGAAATAATTTGTAAGTATCTCTGATAATTTGAAGATAGGGAAGTAAAATTAAACTCATTTATTTATTATTGATATTCAAAGTTTTTAAATAAATTAAAAATCAACGATAGATACTTTTGAGTATCAATTTAAGTCTTAAATCCATAAAATAACTTTTGTTTATAACCAGAAGAAAAAAAAAGTGTATTAATTTTATCGTCGAATTAATTTGACACATGGTATAAATGGTATAACAATGGTATAATAACAAACAAGGAATTTTCTTCCGAAAAACAGGCGGTCACGTGGGTGTCATAAGCCTAATGATTAGTTAATGTCGTGTCAAATACAAGTTTCAATGTAGCAAGTTTTTGATGACCTAGGCTTGTGAAACTCTCGGAAAATAAGACCTGTGTATTTAGACTATGACTTGATGTATGATTTTTTACATTTAAAACATTATTTTACATTTTTAAACATAAATATCAATTTTGATATATATCAAGCATAAATATCAATTGATATAATATATCATGATATATATCCGATATATATATCAATTGATATATATCATTCGAACCCTGAGCTTTTGTATTTTTTATAATAAAACTCTTCATTAATACTTCTATATATATTTTTTTGTTTTATTCCTAGTACTCTACATACACATACTACGAATACACAAAATGTAGAACAGTTTATAATAAAACACATTATTGTGACAACCCTGCAGCAATGACGAATACCTACACAAAAGAGGCATTTCGCGCGACTTCAAACGCGTTGGACCACTGTATCTCTTTATTACACTGTGATATAATGGTGTAACTACGACATATGGAAAACTTGTGGGCCGTTGAAGAGGACGACACAATTTTCAAATATGGATCGTTCTATGAAAGCTGTTTCTCTGTACGTAAGTATATATTATGTTTTCTACTCGGTGGTAACGTCATAATCATTTATTTATTGCGAATTTGGGTGTATACAGATGTTATTAAATTACATTCTGCGGTGACGCAGAACGGATCTAAATGTACCGGCTTTTCACATGGCACGGCGATCCGGCGTCGTGACGTGCATAATCGGCGACGTGAATTTGCACGCAATGCACCGTACTACGACGCCGCACCTTACATGACTGCGTCGTGCAGTGGACATGTGCACATGCCGTGACTCAATTTAACTCAAAGGCCTACTTTTTATTTGCTTAATGATCGAGAATTTCGTGAATGAAATCATTTTAATCACAAGGTATTTCAGTTAAGTTGTGTAACAAAGGAGTTTCGATACCTTTGAACAGCTGTCTCTTAAACGCGTCACGCTTTGTCTCTTGAACTTTAAGTTTAATTAATTACTACGCTGTGATGTTTTAACTATAAAATATTTATAAGCACTGTTGAAATACTATAGTGCCTGAGTTTTTTTTAATGTCGAATGATTGCCCAAGCGCATACGGCATTCTCACAGCCTAGTCCAGTGGAATGACTGGTCAATACGACTGGGGCCAACCATATGCAGCTTTCCTTACGATGTTTTCCTTCACCGTTAGAGCGTCCGTATAATGTACTTGAGATCTGAAAAATCTGGGCATCAAACCTGCAATGTCTTGAGTGCGAATCAAACGGTCTACCCACTCGGTCATCTAGTCTACTAATCGTATTGTAACGTAGCTTATTATTCTGTAGTTTCTAGTCTATCTATCTAGTCTACTAATCGTATTGTAACGTAGCTTATTATTCATCTCATCATTAGCAACATTATGTGTCGAAAAACATCATAATATAACGCAAAGTACGAAGTTTGGAAGAATATGAAAATATCGTAATGAGGTACACCTCGTTACGATATTTTTATATTATATTTATATAATTTAATTCTAATATAATACGTTTATATAATTTGTATAATATAATACGTTTCTACGCGCTACGGATTGTAACCCGTAGCGCGTAGCAACGTAGAGGCCTTCGTAGCACTACGTCGTAGCACAAGCATTAATAGCATCTTTTTAATATTATTATAATATATCAATGATTAATAGTAATTATTATTACTAAAATTCGACGTAATTCGCCCATAGTAAATTTTAAGGTTCCTCTTTTTAATATTATATATCTATGTTAAGGTTCATTTTCATAAAGGTTATTTTGTCTCTTTGATAGAAAAAAATGTTAATTGCTGTGACAGATTGACACACGTTAATGTGTAACAAAATTATGTCAAGGTCAGGAGCTTGTCAGGAGCTTTAAGAATGTATTGGTCGGGTTTGCCGGAGATATTAATGTGACGTTTTGTATTTCTTTCATGAAGGAGAAGGGGCAAAACGTCCCCACCCTAGTAGCATTACAAGACATAATATATCATATGAAAGGGCTTAAAAAGTGTGTTATTTTATTGCATGACGAAAAATCTCTAAACCATGGGAAAAAAAGTTACTGAGGATTAAAGGTTAAATAAAGTTTAAAAAAATCATACTATATTATTGCACGTTTCATAGTGTTGCTAACAAAGATGTATAATTTTAAAAAGAGGGTTGCTAAACGAACAATTTTTGGGAAGTAATGGTACACAGCAAACTTCAGGAAAGTGTTATATTTTGATGAACTGCCTCATTCAGCGTCGCAAGTAAGAAACAATTTCTAGGAAGTAATTATGAGGATAGAGCTTATTTTAGCATTTTATTATTATTCTTTTTCGTCATACAATAAAATTACACACTTATTATATCCTTTTATTTCATATGTATGTCTTGTAGTGGTAGTGCTACAGTAGTGGAGACGGGCTCCATACAAAAATTCCCCTTCTTCTTTGTATTATACGGCGTAATATTATTATTGGTTATCTTAAGGCTGTCAAATAATACACTCTGCAAACGCATGTTTGCAGAGTGTATTGTTTAATAGCGGCCGAATGCAGACTGACAACTTTTTAAACAAACAAAATAAGCTAGAGCAGAAAAATTATCATATTGCACGACCTTTTTTGTACATTTTGAGTGAAAAGGTTCTGAAAAATTGTTTTTGTTCTACTAAAAGTTATATTTGTATTGTTTAATCATTTTATACTACTACTTTATTTGTCATAATTTTATTATTTTTGTAGGATTTAGTTTCGCAAGATGTATTTTTTACTTACGGCCCGTTTCAATAACCTATCTACCAATAGATATTATATTAATATATAGCTACCAATAACTTTTTCGTTAAAAACGTCACATTTTGTATCGCTGCGCTGTCAGCAATCTAGTTGTCACAGAAGATTTCTTTTATCTAAGTAAGCTTATTGAAATGCAAAAAACCGGCAAATGATACCAAAAGTGCAGTTTTTAACAAATATTTATTGGTAGTTGGGTTATTGAAACCGGCTGTTAAACGCTAGATTACTTTCTTATCGAGGATTTTTAAACCTGATTATGAATTACACTCCTGATAGTACATCATCTCATTCATAAGTAGGTTAAGTGTAGAGTACGAACCAATTATATTAACACTGGTCAACCTGCTTATGAATTAGATTCCGTGATTGTACTTATTCTACGCAACGATGTTAGAAATAGCCAAATTTTTCGTTACACGAAAGTAGTTCGACGTAGAAAGGACTTCGTAACGCGGAGCTATAAATTTCGTTGTTTAAAGGCGACACGGCCCGCCCACAGAATATCGGTGGTTATTTTTTGCGACGTAAACCGAACTAATAGATTGCGACATTGTAACGCGTACAATATGTAACTGTACCAAAGTATAGTATATAGCTCTACCAGAATCTGATGGCATTTTAAAAAAAATAAAAAATGTGATTTTCATATGGCAATGTCAAGTATGACCCGTCAAATCAAAGTACGTGATCTGTCAACCGCTGCTAAAATTTTGTGATTATGTTCTTGGAATTTGTTGTTTTTGTGAAAATATCCAAAAAGGCAATTCGATCTCAAGCGAGAAATATTGTTTTCTATGTCTATAGTAAAATACAGAAAGAAGAAGGTGTAAATCGAACTCAATCTTATAATTTAAAGTTCGTGGTCGAGTTGACCGGTAAGTTAGAGTGAGTTGTTTTGATACTTTTAGTTTTTTTATATTTTCTTAGGTAATTATTGTGACTTCTTTAAATGTGTTTCCAGTACTACTTAAGGTGAATCGTAGCTGATGGCACATCGAATGATGGTTTGTTTTCCATGCCTGGTAAAAGGAGGAGAGGAGGAAAAAAGAAAATCAACATAAGACAGTTTCGATTTATAGTTGATTAGGAATAAAGTAAACGAGTTCTATACAGTTCGGAAGGAAATTCCAACATTAAATAAACTGTTGCCAATTTAATTGTATGTTATTCGTAATAAATAAGTATATAAAGTAATTCACGATTGATTTATTTTTCATGAAATATCATTATATTAAATTAAATTAATTAAATTAAATTTCATTTATTTCGGGCGGCATAGGCCCATATTATAAATACCTTACAGACTAACATACATATTATATACTTAAAAACTACACTTTGTCACGTGTTGTCGGCGACGTGATCCGCGCTTCGTTCCGGAGTCTCCCCCGGAACCTCCGGTAGACCACACCCGTCGGCCAGAACTCCTCCACCTCGAAGGTCGACAAAAGATGCGTCGGCACTCTCACCACAAAGGAACTGAAATTGACCTTGTGGCGAGACTCCAGACGTTCGACCCTTAAGGCGATGGAAGTCTTCTGGCGGATGTAGTCCACGACGTCCTCGACCTGCATAGACCAGTGCAGGCGGGATACGTACAACGGCGTCGCGGGTACTTCGCTCCGCAGGCGCAGTTCAGGTACGTAAGGTGCGGTGCCGCGGTGGTTGCGGGCGGCGGGCTTCTTCTTCTTTCTTCTCTCCAAAAGTATGAAGCCCTCCTCATCGCACCTCCTGCTCTCGTCCTTGCCAGGTCGAAGAGGCTCAGCCTTGCGGCTCTCCACAGCCTTACGGCTCTCCTTCACCCCCTTTGTCTTCGCCCGCGGGGGTGGTGCGGGGCGACCGGCGACAGTCGCAAAAGTTTTCTGCTGAGTTGGTTGACTCGGCGTCTGCACGACCCGGAGGGGAGTGCGGGCGGGGGCGGCGGCGATCGCCGACTCGTCGGAATCCGCTGACACGCAAAACGATGTGTCAGCGCGCGCGCCGCCACGACGTGTGTTGACAAAGGCGGTTGAATGATCGGGTGACCTACTTACTGAATTATTACATTTTAATTGTAGTAATTCACTACGTAAGTCACGGATGGTAGATTCCGATGCATCCAACCTACCTCGCATCTCGTCCAGCTCTGCCTTCATACTGTTGAAGTTCTTCAGCAGGCTGGAGACGTCGACGTGGTCCATCGTTACTACCGGCAGCTTGTGGAGATCTTTCGCCACAAAGGCCGGCACGTCGTCTGGATCCGTCTGCTTCAGCAGGGAGATGATGTCCTGCACGCTTCGTTCGCCGCCATCTCGCCTCCGTGATGGCATGTTCGCGCTCTGGCCGAGCGTTTCATAAAGCAGCTGCTTACCCATGCAAATCTCCTCGCTTGAGAAAGAAGATTTGCAGATCTGCATGATGCTGACCTCGTCCATAGTGTCGATGGCGTGCTGGATGAACGCCAGCAACTCGTTGGCCACCAACGCCATGGTGTACGTGCAGCGACGTAACCGCGCGACTCGCAAACAATTAAATTTGCTTCGTGTGTAATACGGAGCGCTACCGTTTCATAGAACTCAACGCACGACACTGCATAGTATAAAACAAAGTCCCTTTTTTGTCTGTCCCTATGTATGCTTAAATCTTTAAAACTACGCAACGGATTTTGATGCGAGTTTTTAAAATAATAGTCTTTAAGTATTTAATAGTCTTTAAGATATTATAAGATTATGGTAAAATTTATATTCAAGTACTTATTATGTAAGTATATTATCAAGTGGTCGCGCATGTCGTATCGAGGTGATAGGGTCCCATTTTTAACAATTTGCATTGGGCAAACCTAAAAACATGTTCAATATTGTATCAGTAGTATATTGCTGTAAGTAGGTAGAGAATTATTCGCCGAAGTAGTTTTTTCTCCAAGAACACTATTCCACGCAGGCGAAGCCGCGGGCAAAAGCTAGTTTTCTATATTATACACCGAACATTCTTCATACAGTCTTATTATAATTCATGTTCAATAATACTAAAGACATAATTAAATATTAACCAGTATCAAGATCGTTTAATCCAATTTCCCCAGTATTGCACACTACAAAATTTTATTTCCCTATTTGCCATGAGATTCTGGTACACCTATACCTATGTAAATATAATAATAACCCAGGCTTTTAGTATAGTTTTTATGGTATTAATGGTCAAAAAATATCGAGAGTTATTGACACTAGTATGATAATAATCAGCATCAAAATTAGAACTTTAAAGGCTAGAAATTATGGCACATATAATATGTATCTTCTATCTATAATTTTATTTACAGTATATAAAAGGCAAACATGATTGACTGGTGTATCAAAGCACAGGCCAAACCCTTAAAACTAGGCACACATATTTCTCAAATGGCATCCACTAAGGAAGGATTTTTCAAAATTCAACCCCCAAAGGGGTAAAATAGGGAATAAGGAAATGAAAGTTTAAAACCTAATTTCATGCTTGTTCATTAATATTTTTTGTATTACTGATAATCCAAAATTTTACATTAATAGGTTGTGAATATTTAAAATAATGTTTCTACCAACGTACCAACTTTTTAGCTATTTATTTCATTAATTAAATCAAGTTAATATTTAAGGGTCTATAAATAATAATAATGGGTTTGCCATTTAATTTTAATGACCTAAATACGCGATGATAGGATATAAAAAGGCCACATAAGAGCTTCATAAGCATAAAACCCATAAAATCATTCACAACCACTCACCCTAAATTTGGTACAGTTAACAGATTTCGGTCAAACGTATCTACTATCTGTCTATCTGTACTGACGTCAGTTTACAACGAGGTACAAATCCAGGCCTACCCAAATCTTTCCTAGAGGCTACGCAGGCTGTGTGCTCCATCTCTTTTGCTCTTGTGTAAAAACTATGTCCACCTCTGTCTAAAAACTCCCACTTGCTAGCTCACACCTACGTTCTCAGCCCTGCCGAAGCCCACATTCAGTGTAACTCTACGCGGCGTGGCGAGCGGACGCGTCGCCACAAGTCCCGGTATTCACTGATAGCATTATCATATCGGCTATAATGACATTTTGATGTCCACATGAATTAAATATTGTACCGTCAAACACACCGAGCGACCAGGTTGAAATACGCGAGAGACAAAACAACATGTGAGTGTCCATTCATGTATGGTATATATCTTTGTATATTATGTTATTGCAATATTTGAGTTCTGATATTTTATTAAACTCAAGAAAATAATGAACTGATTGACACATTTAAATGGATTATTACAGGGTGTTTATTTTTCGACTTTTTTGTTTTTCAATTTATAAAATTTTCATAATTAAAAAATAATAAAAGGTACTAAAAAGACTATCAACAAAAATTAAATAATACATTTTAATACAGATAATACTTTTAACTTTTTTCTGCTCAATAGAGCAAGCGAGTTTCTTTTCCATGCAGGAAATGGAAAAATAAAAAATAAAATTTTACAAACAAAATTAATTAATTTATATAATGGCACGTGTTGTATTTTTTTATAATTTAATTTATATAAATATTTTTTCGTCTTTCTACTAAATACCACTTAATTTTAACCTAGATTATGGTTATATTTTAACCAAATTAAGGAAAACATGCATTAGAAATCACGTACCTAATATTTTTTTATCTCGAAATAAAATCGATATATTAATTTATAAAACCCGTAATATATAAAAAACGTAAATAAGTCATTTATAAAAAGCGAACGTTTCACTGTTTAGGATATTTAAGATTATTTCTTCGTGTTTAAAATAATAAATAACTTTTATTTGCATTAATAAAAACACCTGTAAAAAAAAATAGTTTTGCACTTACTAAGTTTTGAAATAGGACAGTGAAAAAGAAGCAACAAAGGAAACATTTTATTCCAACGTTTCGCAAGATAATAACTTGATAACTTGGCTAAAAGCTCTGGTTTAAGAGCAGGGTGCTCTTAAACCAGAACTCTTAGCCAAGTTGCAATCGCTAATTACGACAACGAAGTTCAAAAACATAAATGTATGGGATTAGACTTAAGCATCGCTAAGTGACATAAACATTGCTATGTCGCAATTAGCTTTGCCAATTACTTGGCTAGAGCCTCAGGGGCTTTAGACAAGATCTTAAAATGTTGGTATAAACCACGTGGTTTACCAAACAAATATGTCAGTCTCATATAATGGTTTTCGAACATCGTCATTGGAACTAAAGAAGGCATGTGACAAAAGCCACTGTTTTCAGCGTGAAAGTTTTATGTCTAGATTGTATATAGGGATTTAATCGTTGAATAGCAATTTCTTGAAAGAGAAAAATAAAGGTACTGAGATTTGTTGAGATATATTTTATTAATAAAGAACTAAACTGCTTTTTCAGTTAAAATGTTAATCTACTAACGACCCGTTTCAATAACATATCTACCAATAACTATTTGTTAAAAACGTCAAATTTGTATCGCAAGAAACCGGCAAATTATTGAATGACAACGTTTTATTAATAAATAATTATTGGTAAATAGGTTATTGAAACGGGCCGTAACTGAAAGATAAAGTAAAAATATCTAATTTGATGCATTACACCACATAAATCTGGCCCCATGTTAAGTACTAGAAGAACTTGTGTTACAGGTACCAGGCAACGAGAAGTATTTTAATACTTTTATATTACAAAATATATATTTTAGATTTTTATTGTATTAGGTACACACATATTTAATACATATCTATGACCCATGAACACGGAAAATACTTTTTGTTTCTTCGGCAGTATTCGAACCCTGGCTTAAGCACCAACGCGCTCTACCACTGAGCCACATAGGTCGTCCGTCGTTAAATTACATAAAATATAATGCGTACATAATATTATGTCAAAATCGCCTACTATAATTGGTCAACGTGAATACGACTGATACGTTGTACCTAGGATAGTTTTGATATTTTTTTTACATTTAACGCGAATAAACTAAATTACTAAATAGATTTCCTATTTTAATCAAAATATTAAAAAAAAATCCTTAAACTTATTAATTATATATTTTAATTTCCGTTGCTAATTAAACAACGCAGAATTATTACGTGAACAAAGGTAGATACTTCAACATTTTCCAATTTCAAACAGTATTAGTGTAGGTTCGCATTTGACGGTGAAATATGTGAAACTCACCGCACTTCTCGAAGTTTCTGCCGGAAATGGAGCCTGAACTCTGACAGTTACATGACTAATGCTCACGGTTTTATTAAACCAGCTTTTGTTGGTGACTTTGTCTTAGATACAACGATACCTTTAGAGCAGGTACGCATTGGGCGTTTTGAAACGCGCGCTTTGCTAACGCGCGCTTTGAGAACCAGGAGTTCTATTGAAGTGCACACGCAAGCACGCTGCTTATGTGTACACTTCAATAGAACTCCTGGTTCTCAAAGCGCGCGTTTCAAAACGCCCAATGTGTACCTGCTCTTAAACTAACCTACCTTAACATTAAGATAAGATAGTTACTTGAATAAAATTTCTAATTTTAAAAAAAATCGGTTGTCTGTAAAGTCGGTTTACTGACGATAGTTGAACATAACAACGTCATATGGAACGCCTCAGAGCGAGGTAACGCCGCGTACGTCATGTTTTTCGTGCGTGCAGCCGGCTCCATCGAATTATAAGACGTTGTCACGTCAAAAAACACACTCGACAGCAATGAAATGTTAGCTAATGGATTCACTTGAAATTATATTCTCACTCAGTTTCTCATTTACCTACTATCTAAGATATTGCCAATGGGGACAAGCAAATTTAATTTAATTAAAGCGTTCGTCGTTTATATTATCCTTTGCCATGGTTTCAGAATGTCTCTGACAACATAATTTAAAGATGATGAATTTGAGGCAAATTCTGCGAAAATGTACAAATATTTTCGTATATTAAAAAAACCGGCCAAGTGCGAGTCGGACTCGTGCACCGAGGGTTCCGTACAAACCTGTAGTGATTTTGTTACAGCTTAAAGGTATTATAGATTAAAAAGCTTAAAGGTAGTATTTGATATGAATTTCAAATTAACACTACGCGTTCATGAGGAAAGGGGTAATAAGTTTAAAATTATTAAAAATATTGTTAGTATATGATGATGTAAGCGTAACACAAAATTTACGGATTTCGCAATTTTTCCTTTATCTGTGCTACATGACGTTGCTTCGTACCAAATTTCAAGAATCTGAAGTATCCTGTAGGTTTTGAGTTTTTGAGGAAATTTGCGGCATAAACGGATGTATCTTTTGATTTCATCGGCTTAGAAGTTTGATTTTTTCACAGCTCTAAAGGACAGTAAACCTGAGTATTTGATATAAATTTTAGCTTGATACCTCCACGCGTTCCTGAGAAAAAGGGACTTGGCAGACAGACGGACGGAAAACAAAGTGATCCTATAAGGTTATCGTTTTTTCCTTTCGAGATATGGAACCCTAAAAACCTTCAGAAATTGTAATCACTTACATCTTTTTAATTTATAAGTCTTAGCCCAAGAGTAATATGGTTATAATGTTTTATATTATAACTAGAATTAATTGCCCGCGGATTCACCCGTGTGAAATTAGGTTTTAAACGTTCATCCCCTATTTTACTTACCTAGAAGCTGAATTTTAGAAAACTCTGAAATATGTAACTCATTATTTTTTCCATACTCAATTCATTCGAATTATCATGCAAATATGGCCAAGGAATAAAAAGTTTCATACAATTTGATGAAAATGACCTATTTTACCCCCTTGGAGGTTGAATTTTCAAAAATCCTTTCTTAGTGGATGCCTACGTCATATGAGAAATACGTTTACAAAATTACAAAATTCTAGCCTTACGGGTTTGACCTGTGCGTTGATATATATCAATCAATGAGCTTCGCCTCTTACATAACCTACTTATCTTTCCCGTGAAAATACTAAAAATTGGGTAAGTGAAATTTTACAAAATAAACGGCGTAAAATACAAATACTTTACGCTTTAGTCAACCCGATGGCGTTTCGGATTTTGAAGACGCTGAGCTAAACTCTAACTTTTATCAGCTGCAGCCCACGCCTACGTCTTACTTCAGCCGGCTTATCATAATATCTGTTAAAATTAACTACTTACAGTCAAACTATGTTACTAATGGCCATCGGTAATCTTTATTTTTCTATAAAAGGGTTATGAAAAAAAACAGGCAAGTGAGAGTCGGAGTGGCACACGAAAGGATGCGTGCAAAATGGTACTTGTTCCACCGTAGCGCCTAAACTACTGGTCCGATTTTCATATTATAAATGAGGTGTCAGTAGATTTAAATAATAATAGTTCGGGTAACATAGGCTATTTATAATTTACGTAGTCGGGTTATAGATTTTCATAAAAAATTATAGTTATCTACATAGTGACAACCCTAATCCATATAAAAGTTATAAATCCAAATATAGCAACTAGTGGTAATATTCTTAACGGTAAACAACAAAATAAGCTCAAACTAGTGCCAAACTCCCACAAAGCCCACCAAACTGTGGATATGGAAAGATATTTCGAAATTAGGGATGTAGCAAAGTTTTCATCTTGTATCGCACCTGTTACATACGCTAGGGCTGCTACTCGCGAGTTTTTATGACACATAAAAGTGTGTTTCTTAGGAATATAACCAAGAAAATAAATAAACTAAGTAACGTTTGTTTGTTATTTTTATTTTTTTCAACGCAATAATTACACTTCTGAATTTTAATACAGATAACAGATTTAGCTAAAATTTAGATTAAAAAATAAATATTTTAAAAAGTTCGTGATTTCCTATGGATGACAAGTTATATCTGCCTTCACAGTAAACATCTAATCCTCCAGGTTAAAAGTTAACCTGAATGCTTTCCAGTTAGCTAACAAGCTATCTATGTAAAAAATTAATTCATATATATTTAGCGTCTGTCCCAACAAACTTTCTCATTTCTAATAGTTCACGCGAAAGTAAATATGTCTGTCCTTTTTTTTTTTTTTGTTTCCGGAGGGGAAAATGCATTACGCATACCACCCAGGCGCAGGGGGCACCCGAGTGGTGATGTGGGACTCCCGTATAGGCTAATGAGACCCACGGTATACCCACTAAAAACCACCCCCCACCTTCCTCCACGCCGCCCTGTGACGGGGCCACGGGAACAATTAACACATCCGCGACCCCGCTGACGGCAGCCAACAAGCGGCTCCATCCTAGGTCCGAAGGCCCCAGGCGCACCAGATGGTAGGGTGCGCCTCCCTCCTTGGCCTCCACCAGTACTGTAGCAGACTCCCCCCGAGTCTGCTACTTGGAAGCCACGGATACCAGCCACCATAACCGGTACCCGGTGGCAGATCTGAGCTATGGTTCTGCCACCGACCACACCTCGGCCGCAGAGGATAGGGCAAGCGGCGCACCGTAATACCAACTTGCCTCTTCCTCTGCGGCCCCACCAATGCCGTTAACCATACGGAACGGCCCCGCCAGCTCGCAGGGGGGTAGGGAAAGTGGCACAACACCACCACGCCTCTCCCCCTGCGATCCCTCCACGGCCGCAGAAGATAGGGAGTACGGCGCACCGTAATACCGGCACTCCTCTTCTTCTGCGGTCCCACCTCTAAGCGCGTCCGCAGCGGACTCCTCCAGTCCGCTGGGAGCGCCCTCCTCGGGCCAGCCGTTGGCAAACAAGCCGGCCCTGGTTGCCTCTTCGCTTCACCGTGGGTGTCCAGTCCACGGTTACTAAGCCCCACCGCCACGACAAGGCGTGCAACCATCGGGGGGAAATATGTCTGTCCTACAGTAACCGTACATATCTCCGTATTAAAAAGTATCCTGTGTTAATCCAGGCTGCAAACTACGTGTATGCCCATTGAATTTGTTGTAAATGATTGCTTGTTATCGCATATCGCATTATCGCATAGATGTATATATTTTAGACGAGGCATGTTGAAGCAAAAATGGTCTGTTGTTAAATGGCCCCACTTTTGATATTTTTGGGGCCATTTTGACATTTGAAGCATAATGAAAATAAGATGACTGACATTTGAAGCATTTCTGACATTTGAAGTATGGTGGAAACCAAGATGGCATAACTTTTTCTTGTATGAAGATTTGTTGTAGTGTATGTTCTTGTACATATCGCCTATAGGTTGTAGGGGTAGTTGTAGGTGTAAGTTGTAAGTAGGTGGTAGGTAGTAGGTGTAGTTATTATTTTTTCCTGTTATAGTAAAAACCGAACGTCAGCGGTCAGCTAGTCATATCTTTACATCTATTCTATACATTCTATACAGCAAAATTAATTTGAAGTGTCTATTTGTAATTTCAAATTAACAGCTTTTCACTTCATGCTTAAGATATTATATTCGGTACTTATAATAAAATAACAATTTTTAAAATGTTTGTCTGTCCGTTTGTTCCGGCTGGCTGGTTCTCTGAAACGGCTGGTCCGATTTTCACGGGATTTTTACTGGCAGATAGCTGATGTTAAAATATGTAACGAAGGCTCCTTTTATTTTAGGGTTCTGTTTAAAAAAAGTGTTCCGTTTCCGTTAGTTCTATACAAAAAAAGTTGCGGGTATCAGCTAGTTTATAATATAATATAATTTGAATACATCTGTCGTGTTTACGAAATCTCTGACGTGCGTCGTATCCAATAATACCGTGCCGTGTCGTCACACGCGTACGTCAGCACTTTTACTACTACTAGATCTTTCTGCAGATTTGGTCTTTCTCTCCCAACAAATTTTGAAAGTTCACGATAAAAAGTAGCCTATGTCTCTCAGATCTCAGATCATGATCTCAGATCATGTTGAGAGCTAGCTTTTCATAGAAATTGAACAGCACTCACCATTTTTGGTTGTTTTGTTTTTTGCATGTTATTTCAATTTAAAATAATTATTATTAACGTAAGAAAAGTTTTCTCGCAACGCTCATATTAATTATTATTAAATAATTATTAAAATTATTTTTAATCTCATTTATGTTTGCAAATCTTACCTGAAGAACTATTCTACAATATTGTAGAATATTTAAAAGTACATTAGAAAAATAATTTATGAGGTACTTTTTGTTTGTAATAGAAAATAAAAGTCCATGCTTTACTTTTTACTTTTAACATCACGACGACGTTCTCTGAAGATTTAACTCATTTATCAAGTGTGACAACGCCAAGTGGAAATTGCAGTCGAGTCACAATGAAAAATGACGTAAATATTATGAAAGACTTCTATTTTGCAGTGTATTTACACACAATTCCAACAAAAAGCAATGGTAGTTCCAGGATTTCTAGCGGGGATTGAGTGATATGACCCTGGGGAGTTTAAATTTACATTTAATTTATCAGGAACATAACAATAATAATAATTTTATTCAATTAATGAAACATTATTTAGTGTTTAGCTCCGTGGCCTAGTGGGTAGACCGTTTTTTTTTTTTTTTTTTTATGAAATATGGGGGCAAACGAGCAAACGGGTCACCTGATGCAACGGGTCAAATGATGCAGTTGAAAGCAACTTCCGTCGCTCATGGACACTCGCAGCATCAGAAGAGCTGCAAGTGCGTTGCCGGCCTTTTAAGAGGGAATAGGGTAATAGGGGAGGATAGGGAAGGGAATAGGGTAGGGGGTTGGGCCTCCGGTAAACTCACTCACTCGGCGAAACACAGCGCAAACGCTGTTTCACGCCGGTTTTCTGTGAGCCCGTGGTATTTCTCCGGTCGAGCCGGCCCATTCGTGCCGAAGCATGGCTCTACCACGTAAAAAATAAGTTTGGTTCGCACTCGAGAGAGTGCAGGTTCGAATCCCAGGTTGTGTCACGTACCAATGAGACTTTTTCAGATCGCAAGTACATTATACGGACGCTCTAACGGTGAAGGAAAACATGGTGAGGAAACCCGCACATGGTTGACCCCAGCCGTATTGACCAGTCATTCCTCTGGACTAGGCTCACTATGTTGTGAGACGCCGTTGTGATTGGGCAACCATACGACATTTAAAAACCGACTGTCCCAGGCACTACAGTATTTCAAAAGTAGTTACTTTGCTCGGAGAATACTGCATACATCATCCAATAACGGATAAAAAGGCTTAAGTATTTAGTGTAAAATAATGCTTGGCAGTAATCTCGATCTCATAATTTGTTGGTATTTTATTGATGCGGTATTTATCTTCGGTCGCCTATACCAGGGAAATGGTAAAATGGCCAAATTAAGATGTATCTGAATCTGCTAAAATTTTGAATTTCCTCGATGTCGAATAAAGCGCTTAGCGTAAAACATATCCCACCAAAAACATTCTGTAAAAAACTAGCCAAGTCTCGATGGAGCTGCTTGTTTATCTCTAAAAAGTAATGAAATCTAGACAAAGTCGTGCCAAGTCTAAGGATCCTTACTGCGATTTATTTATTATTATAGTTAATGTTGTGTGACTTGGCCGTTGAAAATTCTTTACACGTTACAAGTCAAATTTGTTTACACGTAATGTTATATCAGATTCTGTTGTAACTACATATGTTTGTTAAGCGAGATAATAGCCCATACTGGTAATTGGACGCTAGTGTCTTATTTTAGGCTGTTATTGATTGTATAACACATGTATTGGAGCAATGGTGTCATGGAGCCCCTTTTGTACCCTTGTGTACTCTTCAACGGCCAAGTCACACAACATTAACTATAATAATAAATAAATCGCAGTAAGGATCCTTAGACTTGGCATGACTTTGTCTAGATTTCATTACTTTTTAGAGATAAACAAGCAGCTCCATCGAGACTTGGCTAGTTTTTTACAGAATGTTTTTGGTGGGATTTCACTTCTTTTTGTAGAAACGTAGGAATATTGATTTATTTTACTAGATTTTAGTGTAATTTGTTTATTTAATTTGTGTAATGTTCGAGTAGAATAAAGTTAATTGTTCGACTATTTCTTCTTGTAAACTTGTAAGTATAAGTATAAAAGCCAGTCTAGTCTTATCCAGAGTTTTCCTTTAATTTTATTTATATGCGTATTAAAAGCAGAAGGGAGGCATTCGCCCAGCATACGGAACGATACGGGCTAGATTAAATTAGAAGATGTGTCCCACTTCACTGGATTTTTGCAATGACAGTCGATTTTTTTATGTACCAATAGTAGAAGGGGGCATTACCATATCTCTAATCAGCTGAGACCAGCTGAGGGTTCTTCATCAGATACTTCAGACCTTCGATTTTTGACATCAAATGAAGTGGCCCACCAAGTTGAATATTTTTTGTAAAGGCAGTATGTCGATCTCTAATAGTTTGGTTGGGCTCTTGTGTTTTCTAATAAGGGTCACCAGGTACTCTAGGTCTTCGATTATCCTAGTTTTTATAGTTTTCCCTTTATGTGGCCATTAAACCCTACCTCTGTACCAAATTTCAGCTCTCTGAGTTTATGGGAAGTACTAGTTCTATTCTGATGATCATGAGTGAGTGACTGGGTGAGTGACATATATGCGAAACTTTGCTTTCGCTTAACTTCGGAACTAAATGACCTACAGACTTAAAATTTTGGATTTTACGTATGTGATTATACTTTACTGAATGACGAAAATTTCTACGTTCTGGTCTTATCCAGAGGTTCTCAAATAAGAGCCTGAAAATGCGGCGAAATGGTTCCAGTAAATAATGGTACGGCAGTGTTTGCTTCGCGCTCGACTTGGCGGGGGCACTGCCGTGCCCCCAGATCGATTATCCTAGTTTTTATAGTTTTCCCTTTATGTGGCCATTAAACCCTAACTCTGTACCAAATTTCAGCTCTCTGAGTTTATGGGAAGTACTAGTTCTATTTTGATGATCATGAGTGAGTGAGTGAGTGAGTGTCGTAAATGCGAAACTTTGCTTTCGCTTAACTTTGGAACTAAATGACCTACAGACTTGAAATTTTGGATTTTAAGTATGTGATTATAGCTTACTGGATGACGAAAATTTCTGCGTTCTGGTCTTATCCAGAGGTTCTCAAATAGGGGCCTGAAAATGCGGCGAAATGGTTCCAGTAAAGGATGGTACGGCAGTGTTTGCTTCGCGCTCGACTTGGCGGGTGCACTGCCGTGCCCCCAGATTATATCTGCTACACAAACTCGACTTATAACGAAACGACGCAATGCAACACGGCGCAGTAACTATTTATAATTTGACGGAGCTACACTTTAAGATAACGATTCAAAATTGAACTTTATTCACTGCATAGGAAGATACATGTTCCATTGCACTTTTGTTGTGAATAAAGTTGCATTTTGAATAGCTATCTAAAAATGCATTGCAACGTAACGCATCGCGGTGTGTGAACTAACGCTTAATTGCAACTTTAGCGCTCGTCACTAAATTCTGACGTCGTAAATGATTCAGTAACTAAATTTAGTCAAGTGAAATTGTATTTAGGAAGTTAGGATCCTAATTAGCATCCTAAATCGGAAGAAGTGTGATTCCTGACTCACTATAAATTCTAATTAGCTTTATTTTAATAAGGATCTTAATTAGGATGTCTAAATTATTATCTTAATATTAGTAAGGTGGAATACGCTTATTATATTATAAACTCTTTTTCCGTTTCAGATTTTAGAATAATTACTTGTCTGTCACTCGTAAACGGCCACAAATATAAGAACAAAACACACCCACAATTTTATTCACATCACAAACAAGGGTAAAAGATAGCAATCTTTTTGTAAAAACCCAGTCGGATAAGGGTTACAAGTTAACACTTAGGTGAGCACACAAAGGCTCTTAATTATTTCATTAACAAGACAATGGAACGTAAAAATAAAGGCAAAGTAACGTCATCTTCAGATAGGGTTGCCAAAGGACAAAGTCATAGGATTTTGTTTAAAAGAACAGACAGATCACGGAAGGAAGAAAATATATCCGCTGCAGACTGACACCTGAAATACTAGAGGAGTTAGTTATCTTTTTAAATCCCCACCCACCTTTCAGTATCCTCACTCACTTAGTGAAACAACACAAGATTTTTTACGCCATTTCCTGGAAAGCCGTCGTATATGTCTGGTTGAGCTGGAACAGCAGACTTCTAAAGACAGATATGACTTCTAAAGACCTTCAGAATTAGACGAGGCCTAAAATAAAATAATATATCGATAGCGAAGTTCGCAAATTATTAAATGTATGGGACCATGTAACCACATGATTTAGCGACGAAATATGTCGTAGAATATATATTCTAAGTACTTTTTCGAATTTGGTTATAGTTTTCATGTTCTTACTTTGTCTATGAGCCCTGGTCTGTCCGGTTTTTTATATTTTTGGCAACCCTATTAAGAGGTAATGAGTCGACGAAATTATGAACCATTTTCGGGAACCATTAAAACGAAACGAAAGTTGACATTAGATTTAACGTCTTTTATCATTAAAAGATTTTTGCAGACCTATTAATTTTAATTACCTTTTTTAAAAAAAATGTTATGAGTATCTTTAATACTACGTTATTATTCTATAATTTGTATAGAAATGTTGTACCATAGTAAGAATACCTACTGAAACTAAAATGTCATTTCCTCAAAAGAACCGTACATTTTTTACGGTTAAATTCACATAACTTGATTAAATTTTTCATTCAAAGACTTATAAACTTTTTAAATCACAGTGGCATTCACATAATATTAAAAATTCGCAAAACCTAATTAGGTTTTGACAGAAAACGTACCTAATTAAAACAAGCAGAACACGTTCGTGCATAATATGAAATTATGCTCTTACGGATAACGGGGACGACGTCTTTCATTCTGAATAATTCCTGAATAAATGAATGCTAAATGTTGAATTAGAGGATTTTGGAATCATATATCTTGTCCGCACATGAGATGAATTTAATTTCAGTTCTGCCGTCGGAAATGAACATGTAGCTCACATTCACTATGGTGAATGAAGTGTGTGAATGAATTAATGAATGAACTAAATGTTGATTTCGTTCGCACGGAATGAATACCTATGTATGTCACCGTAAGATTGTGAAAACCGTTAGATTGTAATACTTTAAATACCCCCTTGCTAATAAAAATATTTATCTAGTATATAAGTAATGCAATGTTTTGTCCTTGTCTTATACGTTTGAAAAGTCGTTTGACAGACAAGGACAAAACATTGTATTACTTTTCTACTGGATAAATATTTTATTAGTAAGGGAGTTTGACTAGAGCAGCCTTTGAAAATGGTATAAAGTGAAAAAAATAGTAGGATGAAATCCATTAGAAAAGGAAGAGAATATAACAAAAATAAAAGGAAAAATAATTTACGGGCGATTTGAGGTCAGGAAGTGTAAGGGGTTGAGTTTTTAAGGGTGAAAAATGGTTTATCTTGATTTCCGGCTACTACAACTACAAGTTTTATGGAAAAAAGTCAAACAACTTTTTATTTGCAACTTTTTTCACATAACCTCAAAATTTATGTGAAAAATTCAAATAACCAAGTTTTTATTTTTATCTTATACAAAAAAAACTACCACGAAATTTGGAGATAACTTACCTTTTAATGTCCCAAATACAGTGTAATATTTTTGTTTTAAAAGATTTTTTTTTCACCTTATTTTCACCTTATATCGAAAAATTGACCCTAATTTTCAAACGAAAATTTTCACGTCATAATATCAGCTTTTTTTTTAATTAGGTGGACTTTTTGTTCGTTGAAATCTATTATTTCTGATAATCATAGCTGGGCATTAACTCGTTAATCCGTTAATCGTTAATTAACGAAGTTAACATTTTGATTAACGGATTAACTTTTAAGTTAACTTTTAAAAATGTTAACGGATACGTTAACTTCCGTTAATACGAACAGAAGTCCGTTAATCGTTAATCCAATGCCTACTTTTTACCGCACGGCACCGCGGCGCGGCTCGAAATACAGGTTCAGACGGGCGGCGCGTGGCAGTGAGTGAAACAAAAAAAAACTAGATAATATTTATATATATTTTGCCGGCGCGTTCGAGTGAGAGAACTGCGAAGAGATTTATTTCGTTTGATAATTTCATTATTTAGCGCCGGTGCTTAGAGTGACGAGTGTTATGTTTGTTGTTATTATCTAGACACGCGGTAGCGTGTCAAGCCTAGTTCAAGTAACAGAACTGGCGAGCAGCACGATGTGTAATATTACACGAACCATATGGAGCCACTTTAGAATGTTCAAATTTGGCATGCAGATAGGTAATTTGGTGAATACACAGGAATAAATCATAAACTGGTAAATTTTTATAATTTCATTATAATTTTTCACTTAACTTTGGTATTAATTTTGTTATAAATAAGTACCTACTAATAATTTATGTACAAAAAGTAATGATATTCTATTAAAAACATAAATGTTTAATGAGAGCCAAGTTCAATAATATGATATAATATGCCTTGGTTGTTGACTCCCAACGACAAAAGAAGTGAGATCTAAATGGGTACTAAGTTCAATGGCCAGTCCTGAAATTTATTTATAACAATATAAAATATCATTTCTTCTTATAAATTAGGAAACTATATTGTAAGCTAAGGTCTGACTTGGCTAGTTTTCATATACGAATTATATTATAGCCTTCGGGAGTTCTTAACCTGTTACTTGTCGTTTTTTATTTTATTATTCCGAGGCTTGCTGGTAGAAACTAGCCATCGAACACAATAATTCGTATATGAGAATTATTAAGAACTAGCCAAGTCAGACCTTAAGCTACAATATATTATTACCTAAGTTATGAGAAGAAATGATATTTTATGTTGTTATAAATAAATTTCAGGACTGACCATTGCACTTGGCACCCATTTAGATATCACTTCTTTTGTCGTTGGAGTCAACAACCAAGGCATATTATATCATATTATTGAACTTGGCTCTCATTTCACATTTATGTTTTTGATAGGATAAATTACTGTCAGTGAACAATGATCATTTGCGTGTTAATAAAGAAGAGTGCAGTGTAATATTTTAGTTACATAGAAAAAGTGTACTGTGCAGTGTAGTAATTAAAACTATATAGATTCCAGCGGTCCTGATGAGAATTGTGACGGACCAATCAGCGCACAGTCCTGAATCGCGCTATCGAAGTTTCTGAGCTCGGAAAGTATATATACGACAGCTGAAATGATTACAAGTGGGCTTCGGCCTGACCGAGCATACCACCTCTCCGGTCGGAGATCTCCCTTTGGGGCCCCCACATATTCCCACATTGGTGATCCTCAACAGAACACGCCTCCTTCTGAAGGACATCATCATCATCACTCCCTACCCCTCCGCACCACGCCAGCCAGCACTCAGCCTCATCGGGTACCTCGACCACCAGCCTCAACGCACCGCGGCCTGGTCGAACCCTCATCGGCTTCAACGGGCACTCTCACTACAACGACCGGTCAGCAAGCAGAGCACATCTCTCCTGGTCAGCACGTAGCATCGGCCCCGCACGGCAGCACTCCGACTCACTGGAGCCCGTGCAGCAGCAGCAGCACAGTTCCGACTCACTGGGACTCTCTCCACTGGCACTGGCGACTCAAGCACAAAGACTCATCAAAATGGTTCGACCTCCGGTCTTAGGGGGGAGTGATGTGGCGGACCAATCAGCGCACAGTCCTGAATCGCGCTATTGAAGTTTCTGAGCTCGGAAAGTATATATCCCACCAAAAACATTCTGTAAAAAACTAGCCAAGTCTCGATGGAGCTGCTTGTTTATCTCTAAAAAGTAATGAAATCTAGACAAAGTCGTGCCAAGTCTAAGGTTCCTTACTGCGATTTCTTTATTATTTTAGTTAATGTTGTGTGATTCGGCCGTTGAACATTCTTTATACGTTAGCGGGTACAAGTCAATTTTGTTTACACGTAATGTATATCTGTTGTAACTACCTATGTTTGTTAAGCGAGATAATAGCCCATACTGGTATTGGTAATTGGACGCTAGTGTCTCATTTTAGGCTGTTGTTGATTGTACAACACATGTATTGGAGCAATGGTGTCATGGAGCCCCTTTTGTACCCTCGTGTACCCTTCAACGGCCAAGTCACACAACATTAACTATAATAATAAAGAAATCGCAGTAAGGAACCTTAGACTTGGCACGACTTTGTCTAGATTTCATTACTTTTTAGAGATAAACAAGCAGCTCCATCGAGACTTGGCTAGTTTTTTACAGAATGTTTTTGGTGGGATTTCACTTCTTTTTGTAGAAACGTGGGCATATTGATTAATTTTACTAGATTTTAGTGTAATTTGTTTATTTAAGTAATTTGTGTAATGTTCGAGTAGAATATAGTTAATTGTTCGACTATTTCTTCTTGTAAACTTGTAAGTTTAAACTAATGTAAGTATACTAATAGTTTGGTTAGGCTCTTGTGTTTTCTAATCAGGGTCACCAGGTACTCCAGGTCTTCGATTATCCTAGTTTTTATAGTTTTTCCTTCATGTGGCCATTAAACCCTAACTCTGTACCAAATTTCAGCTCTCTAAGTTTATGGGAAGTACTAGTTCTATTCTGATGATCATGAGTAAGTGACTGAGTGAGTGAGTGTCATAAATGCGAAACATTGCTTTCGCTTAACTTCGGAACTAAATGACCTACAGACTTAAAATTTTGGATTTTAAGTATGTGATTATAGCTTACTGGATGACGAAAATTTCTGCGTTCTGGTCTTATCCAGAGGTTCTCAAATAGGGGCCTGAAAATGCGGCGAAATGGTTCCAGTAAGGAATGGTACGGCAGTGTTTGCTTCGCGCTCGACTTGGTGGGAGCACGGTAACGTTCTGGTCTTATCCAGAGGTTCTCAAATAGGGGCCTGAAAATGCGGCGAAATGGTTCCAGTAAAGAATGGTACGGCAGTGTTTGCTTCGCGCTCGACTTGGCAGGGGCATTGCCGTGCCCCCAGATCGATTATCCTAGTGTTTATAGTTTTCCCTTTATGTGGCCATTAAACCCTAGCTCTGTACCAAATTTCAGCTCTCTAAGTTTATGGGAAGTACTAGTTCTATTTTGATGATCATGAGTGAGTGAGTGAGTGAGTGAGTGAGTGAGTGTCGTAAATGCGAAACTTTGCTTTCGCTTAACTTTGGAACTAAATGACCTAAAGACTTGAAATTTTGGATTTTAAGTACGTGATTATAGCTTACTGGATGACGAAAATTTCTGTGTTCTGGTCTTATCCAGAGGTTCTCAAATAGGGGCCTGAAAATGCGGCGAAATGGTTCCAGTAAAGGATGGTACGGCAGTGTTTGCTTCGCGCTCGACTTGGCGGGGCCACTGCCGTGCCCCCAGATACGACAGCTGAAATGATTACAAGTGGGCTTCGGCCTGACCGAGCATACCACCTCGCTCGGTCGGAGATCTCCCTTTGGGGCCCCCACATATTCCCACAGAATCCATGGCCACATTTGACTACAACATGTTAATGTTCATGAACGGGAATATGCACCTTATGTCTGACAATTAAATTTCACATTTGAATTATACAAGTATTTTGTTTTGTTCCTAACCTGTTAACTTCCAGAACCTAAACCAACAGGTTTTATAAGTTCACTCACTAACACAACGATACAAAAATGCAATTTTACACATATTAACGGATTAACGATTAACGTTAACTTGCGTTAATTCTTCCGAAATGTAACGCTTTAACGTTTAACGAAGGTAACTTTTTTTGTAGCGGATTAACGATTAACATATATTTAAAATTTGACATTAGATTTAACGTCTTTTATCATTAAAAGATTTTTGCAGACCTATTAATTTTAATTACCTTTTTTAAAAAAAATGTTATGAGTATCTTTAATACTACGTTATTATTCTATAATTTGTATAGAAATGTTGTACCATAGTAAGAATACCTACTGAAACTAAAATGTCATTTCCTCAAAAGAACCGTACATTTTTTACGGTTAAATTCACATAACTTGATTAAATTTTTCATTCAAAGACTTATAAACTTTTTAAATCACAGTGGCATTCACATAATATTAAAAATTCGCAAAACCTAATTAGGTTTTGACAGAAAACGTACCTAATTAAAACAAGCAGAACACGTTCGTGCATAATATGAAATTATGCTCTTACGGATAACGGGGACGACGTCTTTCATTCTGAATAATTCCTGAATAAATGAATGCTAAATGTTGAATTAGAGGATTTTGGAATCATATATCTTGTCCGCACATGAGATGAATTTAATTTCAGTTCTGCCGTCGGAAATGAACATGTAGCTCACATTCACTATGGTGAATGAAGTGTGTGAATGAATTAATGAATGAACTAAATGTTGATTTCGTTCGCACGGAATGAATACCTATGTATGTCACCGTAAGATTGTGAAAACCGTTAGATTGTAATACTTTAAATACCCCCTTGCTAATAAAAATATTTATCTAGTATATAAGTAATGCAATGTTTTGTCCTTGTCTTATACGTTGGAAAAGTCTTTTGACAGACAAGGACAAAACATTGTTTAACTTTTCTACTGGATATATATTTTTATTAGTAAGGGGGTTTGACTTGCAGCCTTTGAAGATTGTATAAAGTGAAAAAAAATTATAGTATGATGAAACCCATTGGAAAAGGAAGAGAAGATAACAAAAATAAAAGGAAAAATAATTTACGGGCGATTTGAGGTCGGGAAGTGTAAGGGGTTGAGTTTTTAAGGGTGAAAAATGGTTTATCTTGATTTCCGGCTACTACAACTACAGGTTTTATGGAAAAAAGTCAAACAACTTTTTATTTGCAACTTTTTTCACATAACCTCAAAATTTATGTGAAAAATTCAAATAACCAAGTTTTTATTTTTATCTTATACAAAAAAAACTACCACGAAATTTGGAGATAACTTACCTTTTAATGTCCCGAATACAGTGTAATATTTTTGTTTTAAAAGATTTTTTTTTTCACCTTATTTTCACCTTATATCGAAAAATTGACCCTAATTTTCAAACGAAAATTCTCACGTCATAATATCAGCTTTTTTTTTAATTAGGTGGACTTTTTGTTCGTTGAAATTTATTATTTCTGATAATGTAAAAAATATACATTACTTTAGTACATGTTCTCATAAAATGCAAAGAAGAGAACAGGTAGTAAGGCCCAGACCCGCCTAGCCTTTTCACAACTTCTCTATGAAATACCTTTTGATGAGCTAAATTATCCGTTGGTCACACAGGTATATAATATCATCTTAAAATAGCAATAATAAGGCATCTATGCATATAATTTAAGAAGATTCGACAACTTACTCAAAATATTATAGATGTCTTATTGGGTTTGACTTAGTTGCCCATAGAGAGCCGCTTCGCTACGTTGAATGTAAGAGCAGGAATGGACGGTAATAATGAAAGTGGATGAAGCGAAACAAGTATGTAAGGATCGTAGCAAGTGGAAAGAAGTGGTCTTTGCCTACCCCCACGGGAAAGAGGCGTGATTATATGTATGTATGTATGTATGTATGTATGTATGTATGTTTTGTTGGGGCTAGGCGGGTGCCAGTACGATAAAACGCCAATTTCATATATTATAAGGACTTAGGTCCTTATTTCCGTTGTCTAGTACCCGTAACACAATTTGTCATTTTAGTCGATTATACAAAATAATGTGTTCCGTTTTTCAACTTAAAACTCAGAATTACTGAACGAAGCACGATACCTATCATGTGAGATTTAATAAAAAACAGATTACACCACACCCCGGCTTAATAAAAGTGAGTAGTCCGACGGAAGTCTATATTTAGCGAGCATCCTTGCAAATCGGATTTCATGACGACGTATTCCCATGTCTTTTTTACGACGCAAAAGGTATTTAGGGTTTTATGTTAATGAAAACGAGTTTCAATCAGCCTTTCCGTGGTTAGTATTTTTTAACCTCCGATCAAAAAGACATGTGGCCTATAGAGAGCCGCTTCGTTACGTTGAATGTAAGAGGAGGAATGGATGGTAAGAATGAAAGTGGACGAAGCGAAACAAGTATGTAAGTGGAAAGAAGTGGTGTCTGCCTACCCCTACGGGAAAGAGGCGTGATTATATGTATGTATTATTATATGTATGAAAAAACGAGTGTTATAAGCTTGAAGTGTCAGTCTGTCCGTCATGGCATCGTATCTTCCAATCGAATGAAATAAATGTTTGAAACCTGACATGATCGAGTGTGTTCTTAGCCATAATTTATCATTATCAGCTCACTCACTGCATGACTATTATGAGTTACTTCATTATTATTTTTTTCAAACATGCGTTTGAGATCCATTCAATCGAATTATTAAAATCTGCGTTATAAATCCAAAAAATCAATCAGTATTAAGATATGTTATAGTAAAAGTTTGTTTTGTTATTGACTAGCTTTTTCTCGCGGCTCCGGCCTCGTAGGTAAATACAATATAAATAACAAAAATAAACGAGAATATATAAATATACTTTAATATAAATGTACTTTTTCCGGATAAAAAGTAGCCCGTGTTTTAAACCGGAACTTAAACTACTACCATTTAAAATTTCATCGAAATTCGTCGAGTAGTTTTTTCGTGAAAAAACATCCTTACATCCTCACAAACTTTCACATTTATAATAGTAAGTAGGATTATCTAAACTTTTTTTCATAATTCATAATTCACAAGAATGCAGTACAAAGGATAGTATTTAAACATTACAAAGGATCTGTACATTCTACCATAACAAAATGGTGTGTGAAATTTTTTAAACATGCAATTGATTAAAATTAATACATGAGAATAATAATAATAATATGAAGATAAGATTTACAAATTCATATTGTTTTCAATGTCGAAGTTTCAGTCAAATAATAATCATAACATAACATAATAATCAATAGGTGTAAAATCAATAACACATTACACATTAAACAAATTATTTATCCATCGTCTCTTAATTCTAACCTACTTAATATTATAATTAAATAATAAAATTTTACTTCTTAATAACTATTTTTGTGCGTAAATTATTCATTTATTTTCAAATTGAAATACAAATTGAGATCTCACCATTTTCAATTCTAGTACACCGCGTGTTTTCGCGTAGATAAAAAACTTCAAGTCGTTTCTGTATATGAAACTAATTTCATTTAAAAACGAGGACTGGAAGCTAACATCCGAACAGAAATCCGAAGAAGCAAATGGTTCGATAAAAATTTATTGGCTTTCATTATCCTGCTGTAAGTAAAGCATTCCTCGTCAGAGCCGGAATTTTAACATCCTATTTATTACAGTTTAAAAGAAAAACTTAGATTTGTTCAGAGGAATACGCTTTAAATCTATGTTTAGCGTAGTCCTTTTGGAGTTATTCATGAGAAATATTTACCCTACTTAAACGTAAACTCCTTTGCATTTTCGTTTTACATAAAACCCAATGAAAAGAACTTGAGGCATAAGGTGTATAGAGTAAAAATAAGTCACTTTTCATTTTATATAAATACTACATGTTTCCAGCGACTTTGCGCAAAAGAATATCACGTGGGTACCGTACATTTTCGCGATAAAAAGTAGCTTATGACCATCCCCATGATCTACACTATTTTTACTCAAAATTTCATCAAAATCAGTCTAGTAATGTCAGAGCCTATTAAATGCAAATGAACAAAAAATATTTCCCGTTTATAATATTAAGTTCTCGTATAGAACCACCGACTGTACAATTTATATGGACGAATATAAATTGTACAGTCGGTGGTTCTATACGAGAACTTAATATTATAAACGGGAAATATTTTTTGTTCATTTGCATTTAATAGGCTCTGACATTACTAGACTGATTTTGATGAAATTTTGAGTAAAAATAGTGTAGATCACGGGGATGGTCATAAGCTACTTTTTATCGCGAAAATGTACGGTACCCACGTGATATTCTTTTGCGCAAAGTCGCTGGAAACATGTAGTATTTATATTCATTGAATAATTCATTCATTTACGTGCACTTAAACCCATTCACAAAGGTTTTACACAGAAATAAAGCAGTCCTATCCAAATAAAATAATACCTACGCTAAAAGCTTCGATCAAATCCGTTTTTGGAACTATTCACGCCCGAATTCGGTTCAGTTGAAATTCTAAATTTAGCCTTGCATTGAAGTGTTGTACTTTATATAAACTAGCCGTTGCGCGTGACATCGCTTGCGTGGGCTCCCATTGCACCCCAGTGGGTGATAAATTTAGTAAAATCCTTTAAATAACGAATATCTACGTCATAAAAGCTGTCTGCGTACCTAAATCCAAAGCAATACATCCAGTTGTTGAGATTTCAAAATACAAACATTTGACCCCATTTCATATTTTAGCTAACGAATTAAAAAAAAAACTATACAATAATTTTTATATTATTACCTCAGACATTAAATCAGATTTTAAAATATTTCATTCAAACTTTCAACCCTTATTTTTACACCCTCGAGAGGGTATAATAAAGCCTGAAATGCGTATTTTATAAAATGTTTCAACAAAAATGTTTTGAAATTTAACCGATTTTTCATACAACATTTAAACCCCTATTGCACTCCTTTATAAGTAATTTTCTTAAATCCTTTCTTAGTATGCGTATAATGTTATGAATTAAAACAACTGTACAATTTTTACATTACGGCTGTGCCTGCGTCTATGTTACCTCAATAAGTTAGTGGGGACATCTTCCTTTTATTTTTGCGATTTCTTGTACTTGTTACTTGTGTGCAGCGAAGTATAAAGGACCGACATGGTCCAGTTACATTAGTGTAAATAAATTAAGTGACAAGTGATCAAGGCAAGATCAATTGCAGTATGTCCTTTTGACGTGCTCCTCCTCTATTCCAATTTGACTAGATGTTGCCTTCAACTTCATTTGCGTAGAAGGGAACAAAATGGATCCCGAGCTTTTTAAACAAAACCCTAAAGATATGTAACTGTTGATATCAGCTAACTACCACTGAAAGTCCCGTCTGAAGCGGTCCAGTTTCTGAGATTAGCAAAGTGAAAATAGACTACTCTTAGGCCTTTTCATCCTTATTGGACGATTTATACAGTATTCTCCGAGCAAAGTAACCACTCTTGAAATACTGTAGTGCCTGGGACAGTCGGTTTTTAAATGTCGTATGGTTGCTCAAGCACATACGGCATTCTCACAACATAGTCAGCCTAGTCCAGAGGAATGACTGGTCAATACGTCTGGAGCCAACCGTATGCGGGTTTCCTCACGATGTTTTCCTTCACCGTTAGAGCGTCCGTATATTGTACTTGAGATCTGAAAAAGTCTTATTGGTACACGCTACAACCCGGGATTCGAACCTGCACTCTTTCGAGTGCGAATCAAACGGTCTCTATCCAGTAGGCCACGGAGCTCTCTAGACTACTACTACCAGACTACACTACATCATACTTAAATACACATAGAAGTAACTTGTGTAAATAGTTATACTTTTTTAAATATCATTGGCTGTGTGGTTATTTTTGGTAACTCTACGCCAAAATTCGTGGGCCGAAATAATCGAATATGCGCATGAATGTAGCTTGTTACTGAGTCATCCCACAGTTTGAAATATTTCAGCACTGAAAGCAGTCGGTCGTGAAATCGCCAACTTTGCACGAATAATTTTCGTGCATAGTTAGTTGGGAACCGCTCTGCTATTTGCAAGAATAATGATGTTAACTTTTTGTTATAATAAGTGACTTAAGACTTAAGCCCATAATCTATACATCTATACAGATAAACAAAATTAAAGTGTCTGTTTGTAATTTCAAATTAACAGCTTTTCACTTAATGCATATTATGAAAGTATATTTGGTACTTACGATAAAATATAAATTTTTAAATTTTTTGTCTGTTCGTCTGTCTGTCTGTCTGTCTGTTTGTTCCGGCTAATATCTGAAATAGTTGGACCGATTTTCATGGTTTTAATTTTAGAGTTCCGTTTCCATTAGTTCTGGTTCCATACAAACGAAGTTGCGGGCATTAATTTTTTTGTCTGTTCGCCTGTCTGGCTGTCTGTCTGCTAATATCTGAAACGGCTGGACTGAGTTTCATGGGTTTCATTTTAAGGTTCCGTTTCCATTAGTTCTATGCAAACCACGTTTTTTTTTTCTTCATTACTTTTAATAAATTATTAGTATTTTGCATCTCACGAACCTTTATTGAGGTGGTCTAAGGTTTTGGAAACCCTTCTGCGCTTATAAATTAATACGTGAAGTAAAAATTTTCAGTATAGCTTAAATAGAATTGTGCGAATCGAGAAGTATGAGTTTTGGCGTATTTAAAATTTATGTTTAGGAGGGTACGGTAATATATTTTAAATAATGCTTAGAAATACATACAATTAAAACTAACAACAACACACACTACCTCAGATTATTAACCCACACTAACGCGACCATGCGTTCGATACAATTTTGTTACACGTTGACATTTTTCAATCTGTCTCGACATTTACAATTTTATCTTTTCTATCTAGAGGCGAAAGAACAAACTTAAAAACTATCAGAATTAGTAAAGGTAACTATATACATAAAATTCTCATGTCACTGTGTATGTATTATTTATGACCAATCTCCTAAGAAACGGCTTGACTGATTTTCATTTTAAATATTTGGTAGGTCTAAGAATTAATAATAATAATAATATCTATGGACGTTTCACAACACGTCAATCTGGCCCCATGCTAAGTATCCGAAGAACTTGTGTTACAGGTACCAGAAAACGGGAAGTATATTTAATACTTTTATACTATACATATATTTAAGATTTTTATTATATTATACACATATTTAATACACATCCATAACCCAGGAACCCAGAAAAACTTTTTGGTCCTTCGGCATGATTCGAAACTGCGACCCCTGGCTTGAGCACCATAGCACTGAACCACTGAGTCACAGAGGTCGTCAATTTTTCGTACAAGTGATAATTTAGATGGCAGAACAACGTTTGCTAGATCAGCTAGTAATAATATAGTATTATTGAATATTATTATTACTTAATAATAACATAAACTTAACAGATTAACCTCTGTTGAACTTAACGCAAATGAAATTCGGTTTTTTTGTAAATTGAAATCCAGTTTATATTATATCTAATAATATAATAAAACCTTGAAATTGAGAAAATTATAGAATACCTTGAAATAATCTCGTGAATTAAATCTATATTCAATAGGCGTCTTTCAGTAATTCCAACGACCTTTGATTAGAACAAGCTGATTTTGAGTCATTCCTCTTTCAATGTGGCTATTGTAAGATTTAATTTTCGTTCTAACGTAACTAAAAACGTATTAGTGAAAATGGTTTATTGAATTAGACTCCTTATAGATTAGACCTATTCAGAGCTTTTTAATACAAACTTAAGTTCACTCAATACCGTGTAGGTACTTAGATAATACGAGCACTTAGGTAACAATATAATATGTAACGGTTACACTAAAGCCTGGACTATAATGTCCGGAATCCGGAAGGCCGGAGAAAATTCAGAGCGCTGAAAATAGAACTCTGCGATAATACAATAGAGTTGAAAATAGAACAGTCGAGTGTCCAGTTGTCAAATTTGATATTGACGTTTGAGTCGACGCTGATGTACTTGGTTTTCAACTTAAATGTATTATCGCAGAGTCTCATTTTCAATAAAAATTATCCTGTGTTCTTCCCCGTGGTCTACTCTACATCAGTGCTAAATTTCATCAAAATCGATTCGGTAGTTTTGGATCCAATTTAATGCAAACAAACAAACTTTTCCTCCTTATTATATTAAGTACAGAAGTTAAGATATATTATAGAGAATGTTGTACAAAATCAAAAATCTTATGTCCACGTTTCTAGAAATGTATGTGAGATAGTTATAAACTCTTGTACTTATATATAGGTGTAGGCTGTATACAGGTTGTTGTATATAGTAATCAACGATATCGTGTCTACGTTGTAGAGCACCATGTATCGGGAACGAACACAATTACTCAAAACATAATGCACTCACGGCAGGTAAATTGCCCGACAATGTACTAACTGTGTTATATTGTCGTCATACGATGTATAATCATAATAATATATTCTAAAATAGAACTAGTAGGATAGAGCGCCTAACGCGATGCTTATACTGCACCTATGCTTTAGCCCCCTTACTAATAAACTCTGTATTTTTTTTTTTTATAAAATAAGGGGGCAAACGAGCAAACGGGTCACCTGATGGAAAGCAACTACCGTCGCCCATGGACACTCGCATCATCAGAAGAGCTGCAGGTGCGTTGCCGGCCTAAATAAGCTTTGAATAGTTATACAGTGTTTTGTCTTCTTCAATCGAATTAAAAATGTCACTTGTGTGACGGGAAAAAAACACTGTATAACTATTCAAACCTTATACAGCGTTTATTAATAAGGGGGTTAAAGCATAGCGCGGTTATTTTATAAAATAAAGATAAAAAACACGTGTTAAATTTACTATACTGAAAAAATGCCACGTGCATTTTAAAAACACGAATAACAAAGTTTGCCTGCCTTTTACGCTGAAACGGCTGAACATCTTACTAATCAAATTTACTTTGGTAGTAGATTAGATCATTAGACCCTAAATTAACATATAGGCTACTTTTTATTCCTTTAATTTTGGGAAGTCGCGCGTAACATTGACTAATTGCGCTCATGTTATTCGCCTTAGTTTCTATTAACAAAGGAGACTCCTAGATATTAATTCAATTTATGTTAGATGAAAGGGCTGGAAGGAATCCCTGTGTACTCAAATACTTTAACTAAATGTTATTGTTAGTTGTAATTTTTGTAACATTCCAAACTATTTACAACTATGTGTGTATCTTACATCAAAGTATAAGGAGTTTGCTTTAGTGGAAATTGTGGAACTTACTGATAAAATACCTTAAATTTGGTTTGGACTAAAATAAACTAAAGTAGTAATAATAATATCATTATAAGTTTCCATTACAATACTTTTTATGGAATTATCAATGTTGGCCGTGATCAACTGCTACACCAAGTTCCATGTTATAAGCCTCAAGACCCAACTCTTGGGATTCCGATATCCTCCCTCACTCATAACTCGGTAAAGAATTACGTATAATCGCTATTGGCCGTGGTCAACTGCTACACCAAGTTCCATGTCTTATAAGACTCAAATCCCAACTCTTGGGATTCCGATATCCTCCCTCACTCATGACTCGGTAAAGAACAGTAGTATATCACAACATATTTCAATTTTTATAAAAAGCTGTATCCTTTGTAATGTAGCAGGTACTAAAAGTGTTGCCGTTCGTGGTTGTAGTGTTCCTGACCTCTCATGTAAGTTTCCTTGAATAATTACTCCCCATACCGATCTCGGTGACGGTGGCCGGTTTAATTGAAACCAGACCAGTTACGCAGGAGTAATTTTTTAGAGCCCAAATGTGTGTGCAATACACAAGTGCACTCTCTCTTCCTTTACTCACATAATCTAGTGAGACGGATAACCGACACGACTGACAAGAGATCAGGCGCAGGTTCGACTTTTTACATGCCTATCCGACGCATGGATCATCTTTCTTGTCAGACAATCAGGTGATCAGCCTGCATTGTCCTAACCAAACTTGGAAACAACATTTTTTGTTGTTCCAATGCGGAAATCAAACCCACGACCTCCGAGTCGCGAGCCAATGCTCTAACCACTTGACCACGGAGGCTGTTATATACGGTTTCTGTTAATATAGAAATAGCAGTCCAATCTGGCATGTCCTTTAAAGAAATAACCCAATGATGCCAGCGCACTTTCCTCAGTTTAAACTACGTTTTGTACCGCGTTCTATGACGTATTATGTATTGTGTTTGATCTCTCGTCCGTCGTATCGGTTATCCGTCCCACTGGATTATGAGAGTAAAGGAAGATAGAGTGCTTTTGTGTACTGCGCACACATTTGGGCACTATAAAATTACTCCTGCGTAGCTGGCCTGGTTTTAATGATACCGCCGTCACCGAGATCGGTGTGGGGAGTTATATGTAAGACGCGGATAGTCCAATGCCATAACGCATTTTTATTCGCAATTAGCACGACAGTTCGATCCACCGCACAGATTGTACGATTGTGTTACGAAGTCCGACCGGCAATCCGATTTGAGCGGACGTTATTTCTTTAAAGATCGTAATTAATACTAGCCTCATAATCCAAATATAAAGTACTAAAACCTAATTATTCGTTTTACAGCTGTATATCAAAATAAACTTCAAAGGACAAAGTGTAGTGAAGTATTTGATTTTATCATTAAACTAAACAGCCATTAATTACATTGCGTAATTCGATATCGCCCCATAATCTATTAAATCAAATTTGTCAGCTAAAATTAATGAATCACATCTCGAGACCCTCGAATAACTTGTACAAATGAGATGGCGGCCATTCTTAGGGTTCCGTACCTCAAAAAAATTAAAGTCTTATAAAATTACTTTGTTGCCTGTCTGTCAGTGTGTCAGACTGTCAAGACCTTTTATTTCGGGAACAATGGCGAAAAAAATTATAGGTTTGGAAGTTATAGGAAGTTGCATTTCTTCAAGCTGGAAAAAAAATCGAGACGCGATTCCTGAACTATTTATAATGGTTTCTACTTTATACGGAACCCTCGGTGGTCTGCCCTTGATGGTGTTTAATATTCTTTGCTATTTCATTTTCAAATTCAAATTTTGAACTCGGCTCTCGATATTTTCATTTCTATTTCTGCGCTGCGAGCGACGCGTTGTTGAGGAATGTTTTTGTATGGTTGCGTGAATATTTATCGATATATCTCACTTTGTGGATATATTTGTAGTTTTAAAAGGAAAAGGAAATGTTTTCTTATAATAACAGTAGGAACTGTGATATGCACTTTGAAAGGCGAAGATTTTATCAATAACGTATTTAGTGCGAAATAGTTTATTCAAAGGAAAAAGATATTCAATTCTCTCACACTGCAGTACTACGAAACTCTTCGTTTATGTTTTTACTATCTAACCATTTAATGTTCAAGAATCTAATCTATTTTCTGACCGCAAGGAAATAAAATGCTTATAAATAAAATAAATCTATTTTCAAGCACGGCTGAACGAGCATGATATTAAGACTAAGAAAATAGACAATACTTATCTCAACGTTCACGGGGAAGGACATCCCGTGGAATACTGTATTAACATCTAGTTATTTATATATTTTATGATGTCACTCGCGACTTTGTACGTACAAAAAGAAATCCAGTAGGAACCATACATTTTGCCGCGAAAAAGCTTCTATGTCTAGCCTATATCCTTTCCCGTGGTCTACTCTATGTCTGTGCCAAATTTCAGCAACATCGGTCCAGTAGTTTTCGGAGTCTATTCATTGCAAACAATCAAACAAGTATTTTCTCTTTTTTTAATATTAGTGGAGATTTATTTTAAGGCATTTTAGTAGCGTAAACAAAATTAATATATTTGATAGAATTTAATTAAAAGCATTAAACACTAGTCTTTACGAAATGAATAAAACAGAATTAATTACTGATAGATAGCTGATAATGATAACAACACGTTGCGAGAGCTATCAATTAAAAGCCTTGTGCTAGGGCTACGAGGTCTAAGGTGTCTCGCGGGATATTTTAGTACTTTGACACAATTACTATCTAGGGTTGTCATAATTAAGTTTTTAATAAAACCTATTGCGTTAAATTATCTAGTTACTTTATAAATAAATCTTAAATCTATAACCTAAAACCTTTAAACAATAATTATTTATAAACTTTGATGTTGACTTCCATTATAAAATAATATAATGTAAATTCAGTTAGGTCTTGCCAAAATTCTGGATGACTTTATAATAACTTCAATAAGTCATAACTTAGGGCTTATAGAAGTTTAATATTGCGAAGGTCTGCAGTGTCCTTCAACCACAAATAATTTAAATCAAAGATAATATAAGTTTGCTCCCGCTTAATTTAACTTTGATAATAGCGATTGCTCTCTAAGAGGGATTGGCTGGGTATCATTGATTACCCTGAGGAATAAAACTTTTCTCTTCGTGGAAATTAAAATATATTAATCTGTTTTTATTATATTATGTCTTCCTAATTATTGAATAAAACGTTTAAATATTCTTAAGAATCTTCATTTCTCATTACTGTTACGTTGGGTTGGTGTAGAAATCACACTAACGCACGGTTGGAGCTTACTCTAAAAAGTAAAATTTTGTATGCAATGCAAAGCGATCGACGCATCTTCGGCTAACATGGTAACATCGTACCGTGTGACCGTGTAACATCGTGAATTCGATTTTACTCTCATAGATTTTCATACCCCGGGCTTATATTATATGAAAATCATTTCATATGGAGTAACCAATAAAAAAACTTTTGTAGCAGCCCTATAGTTGTAGCGTTAGCAGATTAAAGTCTGCATAACGAAGATATAAGCGGGGCCGCGACCCACGACACGTCTCACCTTCCTACTAGATTGACGCAAGTATTTGTTTCACATTCTTCACATAAACTATAAGATGTTTGTGCCATCCCTACAGTTATAGCGTTAGCAGATTAAAGCCTGCATAACGAAGATATAAGCGGGGCCGCGACCCACGACACGTCTCACCTTCCTACTAGATTGACGCAAGTATTTGTGTCACATTCTTCACATAAACTATAAGATGTTTGTGCCATCCCTACAGTTGTAGCGTTAGCAGATTAAAGTCTGCATAACGAAAATATAAGCGGGGCTACGACCCACGACACGTCTCACCTTCCTACTAGATTGACGCAAGTATTTGTGTCACATTCTTCATATAAACTATAAGATGTTTGTGCCATCCCTACAGTTGTAGCAATAGCAGATTAAAGCCTGCATAACGAAGATATAAGCGGGGCTGCGACCCACGACACGTCTCACCTTCCTACTAGATTGACGCAAGTATTTGTGTCACATTCTTCACATAAACTATAAGATGTTTGTGCCATCCCTACAGTTGTAGCGTTAGCAGATTAAAGCCTGCATAACGAAGATATAAGCGGGGCCGCGACCCACGACACGTCTCACCTTCCTACTAGATTGACGCAAGTATTTGTGTCACATTCTTCACATAAACTATAAGATGTTTGTGCCATCCCTACAGTTGTAGCGTAAGCAGATTAAAGTCTGCATAACGAAGATATAAGCGGGGCCGCGACCCACGACACGACTCACCTTCCTACTAGATTGACGCAAGTATTTGTGTCACATTCTTCACATAAACTATAAGATGTTTGTGCCATCCCTACAGTTGTAGCGTTAGCAGATTAAAGCCTGCATAACGAAGATATAAGCGGGGCCGCGACCCACGACACGTCTCACCTTCCTACTAGATTGACACAAGTATTTGTGTCACATTCTTCACATAAACTATAAGATGTTTGTGCCATCCCTACAGTTGTAGCGTTAGCAGATTAAAGCCTGCATACCGAAGATATAAGCGGGGCCGCGACCCACGACACGTCTCACCTTCCTACTAGATTGACGCAAGTATTTGTGTCACATTCTTCACATAAACTATAAGATGTTTGTGCCATCCCTACAGTTGTAGCGTTAAAGCCTGCATAACGAAGATATAAGCGGGGTCGCGACCCACGACACGTCTCACCTTCCTACGCTACTACCGACGCAAATATTTGTGTCACATTCTTCACATAAACTATAAGATGTTTGTGCCAGCCCTACGGATGTAGCGTTTGCAGATTAAAGCCTGCATAATGGAGATAGCTGTAAGACCTTTTCATCTTTTCTACCATAATGTCGCGAATATTGAACATTTAGTAAACACCGGAGTTACTATAGCCAATATACCTATTCCTATACATAACACAATTGTAATTTTGCCTTTTCACAAAATGTTGTCCGCAACTTTGTTCGCGCAAAAATTCGGAAACCATATACGTTGCCTCGATAAAATTAGCCTGTCTTTCCAATGTTTAATCTATCGCTGTACCAAAATTTCATCAAAATCAGCTAAGTGGTTTAGACATAATTGCGTAACCGACTGACAGAACTACTTTCGCATTAAAAATATGAATAAAGATTTAGTAAGTACCCTCACACGCACCGCAGATCCCGCGCCATCTCTGCTTTAGAATTTGTATGTAATTTTTTACCGCACTGGTGGTGAACGCCGCAGCTCCGGCGGGGGCAAAAATCATACAAATTCTGGAAGCGCGTGTGTATCGACGCTACACATCGATGAATGAATGAATATTCTTTATTGCGTTCATACTGTATAACAAAGAAACTTTCAATTACGAATAACAACTACGAACTTAGTACAAACACAAAGAGCTTTATTGCTATGCAGCAATTTCTTCCAAGCAACCCACAAGCAGCAAAAACTATTTATATTGAATATGTTACACACGTTTGCCAAAATAATAATATGTTTGCCATTATCTTCTTTACATATCAGACATTGTATAGATTTTTACACCGCAGGCGCTACGGCGCGTGTATAAGCGCGGTTAACATGTTGTTATTAAATTAATTTTAAAATTATTGTACATCAATCATTTTACAAAACATTTATTTATAGATCGCATGAAAATATGTTTTGAAAATTAATTACAAATTTAATATAGGCTTTGAAAAACAAATATTACAATTTTAAAAACACAATATTAGTTACGATGGAAACACTCACTACATTAGTGTTAGATGTTTAACCGGAAGCGGACACCTGTTGACACGGGTCGATAAGGACGCAGACGACCTGACCATAATACTACAGTATATAACAACTTAACCTTTGGTTAAATATACTTAACAAACAAATTATAGTATTTTAACTAAACTTTTGGGACTTCGTAGGCTTTTTCGTAGCTTCGTAGCGTCGTAGAGGCTTCGTAGCTTATTTCCGATTAAATTATTACGAACAAAATTTATCGCTTTTAGATAGTATATATCTATACTTATCTATACTCATATTATAAATGCGAAAGTGTGTCTGTCTGTCTGTCTGTCTGTCTGTCTGTCTGTCTGTCTGTCTGTCTGTCTGTCTGTTACCTCTTCACGCTTTAACCACTGAACCAATTTTGATGAAATTTAGTACAGACATACTTTGAGTCCTGGGAAAGGGCATAGGATACTTTTTATCCCGAAAAAGTACAGTGTTAAATAATAGTTTAAAAGAACATTATTTTTTTATTGCTACCTACATATCGCCAATTTAATAAGGACCAGTGTCACAATCCTCTAATAAGTGTCTGATTGCTTATTCGGAAGTTTTGTCGCTGCTTACTCTATATCGAGCGACAGAGACAAAACATGCAAATAAGCTATATGACACTTATCCGTAGATTGCAAAACAGGCCCTTAATATTTTTGTAATTTTTTCTACATAGTTAAATTGGTAGCATTTAGTGTTTATTTAGTGTTACGGTGTCTTTTTGTTCATAAAAGATTAAATTGGATTGGAAAGAGAATAAGATAGTTACGGAGTTTTCCGGACATTTTCTCTCATCAATCTAAATCTTTCTGTTTGTCCGTTATTATTTTCAACTGTCTGTGAACGAACCTTAACGTATTTTTTTTGTCTTTGAACCTTTCTTTATTTAATTACTAGCTATCGGGACACACGTTGTTCTTTGTCAACTATGAGCTAGAATAAATAAATAACTACACCTATTCCTACACTTACAACCTACACTTATACCTTTGCCAAAATTTCTCACCTTTTAAACCTTCCCTGAACTTTCATTTTCAAGACCAAAATTAGCGAAATCGGTCCAGCTGTTCTCGATTTTTTTTTCGTTTTATTTCTTCGAGTTTGAGAATTGCAATCCATTTTATATATAAAAAGATTATTTATAATGTAAAATGAATGGGGACTCATTTATAATTATTCTAATTATTACTTTTTCCATTGTAGGTACTGATTTACTTCGTTAAATGAGCTTTGCTAAGCGTTTCCTAAATATAAAATTAATATATTAAAATTTATTTTGTTTTCTTGTAACTTAACGTTTATGTATACTTAAAGATACAGCATAAGAGGGCCATTTATTGCTCAGTTTGTGCTATACCTATTTGAGGAAAAAATAAAAATTGAAAGAATTTTTTTAATAAAATAAAATATTCTAAGATTCGAAATTGTGATTCATACTTGCATAAAACTTTTAAACCTTTAGTTATTATTAATTTGATATTAGTATCAAAAAACTTTCTCCAAATTTAGTTACCTAAAACTTACTTTGATATACTAATATAGCCAAATAGTTACGTAAAAGGAGCGTAACTTTTCCAATGATTAGAAACTTGTATCTACGCAACAAATACGCCTATAATGATGTTCTATAAATAGAAAACTAATCATAAAAGAAAAGAAATACTGAAATTGAACAGAAAGATCAATAAAGTAAATTAATTTGACGTAAACTTGCCGACAACACCACATTTCGACCTTACCACTATAGCAATAAGGTTCAAACGTGGTACCTACACCGCGGTTGTACAACACGCGACATCATCCATCATGGAAATCATGATAAGGTTTATTTGGCGTCATAGAAATTGATTACTTTCAGGGCTTTTTCGGCTTTTATGTTTTGTTTGAGATATATCGTATCTTAAACAAACACTATACTAAGTTGCTTCAATAGATTTAACCTACTATAATTATGATCTAGATTTTGTCCGTATTCCGGTTGCGTAGAACGAAATCCACCTCATGTAACAACACCACCAACTTTTCTACGCTTGACTGAAGGGATACGGATAACGTTTGCACGAAATCACTCTCAAAGTTTGTAAAAAGCGACAAGAAACACCGTTTCACGATAATAATTAATCGGCCATATTTAATTTAAAGACAATAAAAAAATATTACTTTGACTCGCAATAATGTTATAATATTTGCTATTTATAGAGGTTATTTCAGGTAAATAGTTAATTTGAGAGATTATGATAAGCCGGTTAAAACTTGGCAGACGTAGGCGTCGGCTTATAGGACTACAGAATATAATATACCACAGCTTAATACCTTATCATACTTACACCTCCAGGCAAAATATATAAATAAATATTTTATTTGAATTTTTGGGAGTTTTACGAGGCTAATTACTAGAAGTGAATCTATTATCAATCTTTTATAATATTTTTAATAACAATAATAAATAATAATATCTATGAACGCTTTTACACCACGTCAATCTGAGGGCCAATTCTCTTAATTGACTGACTTTCAACTTACCATCAATTCATTATAAATTTATCATCCTGTTATCATAAATTGACCGAAAGTCGGTATTCTACTACACTATTTTCGTAAATTTAAAATCCCAAGAATGTCATTTTGCAATGATATTGACTACAATTTATAAATAAAGCGAGCACAAAGCATGTACAAAGACAGCTGTTGCTTGACGTTTGTACGACCCAGTGTTGCCAATTATTGTCAGTTAAGGCGCGTTTCCTGCTCGTGTTTTTTGAAACATTACACAAAATCATCGAATTTGGGGCATGGCTATGCACATTTGTGTACGCATACACGATTTTATCCTCTTCTGAGACGGACGGAAAATTATTTCCCGCGTGGTTAGAGAGGGGAAGGCAAAAAAAGAGATTTTTGCGTAAAACAAATATTTTTATGTCATGGCATCCCCATATGTCAAAGTGAAAAAAATATCCGGCTGACGGATCGGTTCGAGTCAAATTGGAGTTAAGTTTATAAACATACGAGAATACCATTTTCAATGGATAAGTGGTTCGCTCAATCTATAATCAAGCTGTGATACAATGATAATCGCATCGCGGTGTAATTCGTCGTTTGACGTTTGTCTGAAGTTTAGTTGAATACCATTTTGGTGTTTGATAGGTTCCGGACTGTATCGAAACAGGAACGAAGTTGCATTATTGTTGGATTAAAATAGCAGAATCGACCTTCTGGCCCGTGGTAAGTTCTTGAAGAACTTGTGTTACGGGTACCAGACAACGAAAATATATTTAATACTTTTTATAGTATACGTATATTTAAGATTTTTATAATATAATACACATATTAAATAATATTTGAATTGTAAAAATAAGCTATATAACTAATTAAGTTCTTAGTACGGACACGTATGAGTATTTCGCATTCTAAGTTATACATGCAAAGTCTAAGTTATGTTGACTTAAGTTCTCGTACGATTGCAGTATTAGTTGTACTTGTGTACGGGGATGTTGCCTGTGGTATACTCATAAAGTATTCCATAGCCCCTCTAGATATTCTACATTTAAACGCTGTCTATTTCTATTTAAAGTGAAAAACAAGACAAGTTATTTACAACACTCTGTATAAAAAATCCATTCAGATTTTCATCTAAAATTGAACTTTGTAATGAACTGAATTCTATTAATTTGTATGTTTGTGGAAATAAAATTTTATTGTATTCGAGGTATATTGTGTTTTGGGGCATTTTAATCGTTTCTAAATCGGGGTCACGAAATTGGGTTTACTGCTAAAAAATACAGGGTGTTGGAAAAGGTCCTTTATTACAGCCATAGAATTAAAAAAATATTGGTCATCTTCAAGCGATGAACGTACAAAAAAGGCATTTCCTTCGTAATTGCATGTTAACTTTAATAATACTACTACGTAAGTAACTATTTATTAATATGTGCTATAATAGTCTATTAACGTCATAGACCAGTATCGATAATAATATTTGAAAAAAAAATGTAGGATGAAACCCATTGGAAAAGTAAAAGAATATGACAAAAATAATAAATAGAGTAGCAATCAAAGACTGTAGCAATAATAATACAATTGATAGAGCTGAAAATCGTATGGAGTTGTCGAATCTGACATTTGACACTTGACACTTTGACTTTCAGCTCTATTTTAGTAGCGCAAAGTTTTATTTACCGTGCGGTTTTTTGTGCGATACAAATCATTACAAAATGCTCGTGGGTACGAGGTCTGTGTGGTCAAGCATCTTGAAACACATAAGATTTAGTACAAAACTTTAGTCTAGTAACGTACCAGCTACTGACCTCCACGATCCACATACGCAAAATTGCAGAGGTCAAGTCAATTTGTAGTGGAAGTAGGAAATTGGACAAGGTCTACTTAATTTTATTGTCTCGACAGTGTAACACTAGTGCAATAAACAAACACTTTCAATGCAATGAAGATTGGAGGATGGATAGTGATTTTTGTAGTGAAAGTGAAATAAGAAACATTTATTGAATAGTATTTTAGGGTTTAAGTGTTCAAAACTATAAAAGTTATAGATGTTCAATAAAAAAACTTTTAAGGAAAAAAATATCGGCTTTCTACTAGTTTCAGGACGTTGATAATTTTTATTTTTATTTTAAATCTCTAACCTCTATAGTTTTTTTTTCTTAAAATTTAAAAGTGATGTTCTTTCTCTTGCTGGCCAGTGTAGTTTAAAACTTTGATTGTTCTTATTATTCTCTACAGCAGGAGTTCTCTAGGGGGCGTAGAGAGATATTAAGGGGGGCAAACCACACATTTTATCAAAAATATTAATCGACGCCTCGTCAGTCCATATTAGACAAGTTTCTAAGTCCGTATCTAGGTAGATATACAAACTCATACCAAAAGAGATTTGTTTGGAATTAAATAAAATGGTATCGATAATAGAAAGGCCGTTCCTCCAATAAAAATGTCACAGGGAGTATCATTTATAATCCTAGGGGGAGGGATGGCTATGAAAAGGAAAAGATTGGGAAACCTTGCTCCATAATGACAAGTATCATTGACTTATTAATTTTATCTTGTATAGAATTAAATATATAGATATCGATAAAAGGCCTTTTTCCAATAAAAATGTCCCAAAGGAGCATGAAAGTATTATTTATAATCCCATGCTGTGAAAAAAAGATTGGGAACACCTTACACCTATTATTATTTTATTAATTTTATCTTGCACATTTTTATGATCTAATTGTACCTGTTAAAAATATTGTGAATTGCAAACACAGCATAGCCGTGAATAGGGGATCGGACTACATCTGAAATATGTAGTTTCGTTGATATATTCAGAAATATTGAGGCTACTACCTACTACTTGGTAAATGTAAAAAAATATATTATTTTATATGTAGTTTACTAATTAAATACATTTAAAAAGTACCAAAAAAAAATTATTTTTTTTTGCGTAATTGGTAATCAAAACCTACATCATTAGTTTACTCACATCATATACAAAAACATTCATTATGGTAAGTATGAACTTAAGCGCACAAATATGGGAGATATTTACAAATATATTCCGGCGGCCATATACTTCATATACTATAACCATATACTATATACTATAACACAAGTTCTTCGGATACTTACCACGGGGCCAGACTGACGTGGTGTGAAGCGTCCATAGATATTATTATTATTATTATAACCTACAAGTGACGTCATTTGTAGGTCGACTTTAGTATGGAGCGTTTTTAGGAGGCTCGCGAAATTTTTTATACAAATCGCTGTACCTTTGAAAATATTGACTTTTGATATACGGTTTCTTCTGAGAAGTTACTCATATTTAAGAGTAATATTCATTTATGCATTAAAAAAAAATGTCCGATTGCCTATTATACGATTACGCTGCTTGCGTATGAATATAAATTCTACGATTCCTGCGTTGGAACAATAAAGTGTTCAAGTTTGGCTGATCGCCTGATTCATACGACACGCGACTCTTCGATTTTCAACTCTTTTTTATTTAATTTAATTAGTTTTTATTTAATGTAATTTTTTATTTAATTTAATTAATTTTAAATTAGAATTAGAGCAGAGTTCAATTTTCCCGGACCTGCCGAATTCCTGATCATATAGTCCCAGCCTTATTACTAATATTCTTTTAGTAATGATACATTCTAAACAAACAACAGTACACGTGGAACTACTTAGGCAATTTTCTGAGTAGGCGGCTGGGACGTCACTGTTCATTGGATTGCATCATTACCTATATTATACCTACTACCGTCGTAAGGACAGGACCTGTATAAGCGATAAAATGTCTCTTATGCTAGCCATACGCGTAACGATACCTTTTTTTTTAAATCTTATATATATTTTATAGGGACGAAAACCCTATAAAATAATACAAGACATGACAACCCCATCGTATCCACCGTTTCGGTGTGAACTGACTCTTACATGTTAGCTTAACGTGACCTGATTGGGATTTGGGGCCAACATAACATGTCACCTACGGTACGAGTCGCGATTCGATACCGCTGCGCCCGCATCATCACAAAATAAGCAAAATCAGTTCAGTTGTGACATAGGTACTGTGTTCTGGGCAAAGATTTCAAAACTCAAGGTAGGCTATGACGTACATTTGTCAGAACAAATCTTCATACAAGAAAAAGCTACACCATCTTGGTTTTCATCATACTTCAAATGTCAGCCATCTTGTTTTCACCATACATCAAATGTTAAAATGGCCCCAAAAATCGCAAAAGTGGAGACATTTAACTGGAGACACTTTTTGCCACAACATGGCCCGTCTATAATATCTACGTCTATGGTTCAGGCATACCTAATTTAATATTTTTTGAATCAATAATATTAAATTAGAGCCAAAATATATCATTGTATAAATTACACAGTAAATAAGTAGGTGCCATTTCAATTGGTTGCCATAAAGACGTCTTTTTGGTATCAAAAACTATTAATTTGATTGGAACAGATTGAAATATTATATTGTACTAGCTTTTGCCCGCAGCTTCGCTCGCGTGAAATTGGGTTTTAGGTACGTCAGAGGGAAAGCTTGTTCGGGAAAATACCAATACGAAAATTGAATACATAATGGTGTAGTCACTGCACCACCATCATCAGTTGTATTTTATTTTAATGTTTCCTGCGACTTCGTAGGTACACTCAAGAAATCTACCGGGAACTGTTCCATAAATAAAATTTAATAAGCTGCAAAAAGTATTCTGTGTTAATTCTGGATAAACTACTACCATACCAAATTTCATCAAAATTCTTTACGTGTTTTCTTTACTTTACTTTATTGCATGAAAAACTGAACATTATTATGTACATACAAACTTTCGCGTTTAGGTATAATATTAAGTAAGGATTTCTTTGTAGCCGATAATTAGTATTTTAACGATTTCGAAAATCTTTTGAATGGGAAGACGTTGTGGACTTTGAACTTAAAAAAAAATATTTGGATTGTGATCGCCCATCCTAGTTGGGACCACGACAGAGTTTGAGAGAGAGATGAGTATATATATATATAATAGCAGTACGACCACGAAGCTCCCTCTAGCTTCTCACTTATTCCTCATATAATAATCATACACATTAATGATTAGGTAATACCTAGGTAAAATTTTTACCAATTCAAATATCTGGTTATTTTATAGCATTTTATTAAGTTATTCTTTAGATTGACAAAACTTTTTGTAGGTATGAACCCCTTGAATTGAAATACCCACACAAAATTATAAGCAGAGCTATCCTAATTCCTAACCGCGTGGAACCCGTAGGTAGTTAGGTACCCAAAAATGTTTCGCGATAAAAAGTGAGTCCTATGTGTTTATCCAAGGACTTAACTACTACGGTAACAAATTTTATAAAAAAATCCGTTCCGTAGTTTATGGGATTAGCGCGCACAAACGTACAGGTCAAAAATCTTTTTAAAAAATCTTAAAAGTCATTGTTTTGGGTTAAAAACTAAAAATCTACTTTAAATATAAGTACATTAAATTTAAATTTAAATAATTGGGTTAAAACACTGATAAATCAAGCACAAGTAAATTAAATATTACATATAACAACAAAAGAGAAAGAAATTTAACTATCCCTACACTCAAAATATTCTACTGAATGGGCTCCTATGGGCTCCTATGGGCTCCCCGAGAAATTATGCAAGTGGGTCACGAGTTTCTTAGCAGACAGAAGCATAAGGGTCGTAGTCGACGGTGAATGCTCGAATACTCTGTCTGTTGAAGCTGGTGTCCCACAAGGCTGTGTGCTATCACCTACCCTGTTCATACTGCATATCAATGATATGTTACAAACCAATGGCATTCATTGCTATGCAGGTGACAGCACGGGTGATGCCTTATATACCGGCCACGCGAACATCTCTCGGCAAAATGTCATTGAGAGTCGCAACAAACTTGTCTCTCAAATTGAAAATTCATTGGAGAAGGTCTCTGAATGGGGTAGACTTAACTTAGTCCAATTCAACCCCTCTACGACACAAGTTTGCGCGTTCACCGCTAAAAAGTTGACAATGGTCGTATGTCCTCGTTTTGAAAGCATACCCATAACTGTCTCCTCCAACATTGGAATACTTGGTGTTAACATATCGAGCGAGGTCCAGTTCCGATATCATCTGGAGGGCAAGGCCAAGTTAGCCTCCAAGAAGCTTGGTGTTCTGAATAGGTCAAAGCAGTATTTCAGTCTGGTCCAACGCCTACAACTCTATAAGGCGCAGGTTCGGCCTCACATGGAATACTGTTCTCATCTCTGGGCAGGGGCACCAAGGGGCTTCTCCCTCTGGATCGTATCCAACGTAGGGCCGCTCGAATTGTCGACTGCCATAGTGTTTCAAACAGGCTTGACTCCTTAGAGCTACGTAGAGATGTAGCATTGCTCTGCATCCTCTATCGATTATATTACGGGGAGTGCTCCGAAGAATTATTCGGACTTATACCTGCTGCAACTTTTCGCCACCGCTCCATGCGACAAAATATTTATCATCCTCTTCACCTTGATGAGTGGCAGTCCTCCATCGTGCGCTTTACCCGAAGCTTTCTGCCACGCACTGTAAAACTATGGAATGAACTGTCGCCAGCAGTATTTCCGGACCATTATGACCTGCAAACCTTCAAGAAGGGAGCGTATTCCCTCCTAAAAGGCCGGCAACGCACTTGCAACTTCTCTGATGTTGCGGGTGTCCATGGGCGACGGTAATCGCTTTCCATCAGGTGATCCGTTTGCTCGTTTGCCCCCTAGTTTTATAAAAAAAAAATTGTATGTAATATAATAAGTATTATGAATATAATTAATGCAGCAATCGCAAATATTTGGGTGCCTAGTTTTTCAAAGAGATTTTCATCAAATTTAACTTTCGCATTCTTGTCAGATTTATTTTTCAACATGATGACAATATATTATGTCAAAATAAAAATAAAGCTCCCCACTCACGGGCTATCGATTGCTTCGATCAAATTGGAAATTAATTCGTATTTGAAAGTAAATTGCTAACGACAAACTATTACACAAAATGATTAGTGTAAGACCTACCAGCTAGTTTTTGCGGTGAGGGTCAAAAGTTGGAACAAAATTTACGCGTATATATACGAGTTTCATATAAAAAGTATAGTATATGGTCCTAGGATCTCAGACTATATTTAATTTTTATATAAACCAATTTACTTGCAACTACGAATCCAGTAAATGTTTAAATTGTAAAGACTAAATCGATCGATCGCTTGTGAGTGGGAGCTTTAAATCAAAAGCACTAAGGAGTATTTATATCAACTTTAAAGCAAGTCGCTCCCAAACAACTTTCTTTCCCTTTTTATTCCCGTTAGGGGACGAATTTTAATAAACTATGATACACGAATTCCATCAATTCTGTTACATAATGTTTGTGCAAAATATGAAGTAGATTGAACCAAGGAATCACGTTGCCCCATACAAACTGTTTTCCCCCTTTTCACCCCCTTAGGAGTCGAATTTCGAAAAATCCCTTCTTATCGGATCCCTACGCATTACAAAGAGCAAGCCCTGCAAGTTTCAGGTCTCTACGATCAGCGGTTTAGGCTGTGCGTTGATCCGTCAGTCATTCAGGACAAAGGATTTTATATGTATAGATTATGAAAAAAAGATAATGTAAAATATTTCTAGGTGCTCATCCTTACTTTCGAATATATTGGATTGCATATGTAGTTACAAAATGTGCATTACGCGGGGGCTTTGAGTATATAACCACTAGAAGTCTTTGCGCGGGGGTGTACTGACGTCACCAATTCGCCCACGATGAATAGCTTCATCAAGTATTTGAATCCAGGGCAAAGGGTAAAGACAATAAGTTATTGATTTCTGATGAACAAATATGTTTTAATGAATACATTAAAACTTTTAACTGTCTGTCGCCTATGCTGGTCATGATGAATGGTAAGAATAATTTAACTTAATATCTTTAGAATAATTTTATGTGTATCCTACTTAATATTATAAAGAATTCACAAAATGGATGTATGTTTGTTACTCTTTCACTCAAAAAACACTGAACGGATTTTGATGGAATTTGGTATTGGTTACTACCATACCAAAATTCTTTAAGTCTTAAGTTTAGGGTCTGGATTAAAATACAAGCTACTTTTTATCCCTAAAAAGTACAGTGTTCGTGGGATACAGTATTTACGCGGGCGAAGCCGCAGGTAACTACTTTTAATATTATTAATGTGAAAGTTGTTGAGGAAGGATGGTAGTCATTTAGGGTATGGATTAAAATATGGGCTACTTTTTATCCCGAAAAAGTACATGTTCCCGTCGGATACAATATTTACGCGGGTGGAGCTGCGGGCAACAGCTAGTTGTATATAATTGCTTTCATGATTCTGGATGATGTGTATAATATCTATCTAAATATATAAAAGGCAAACCTGACTGACTCATCGCTGAAATTTGGTATACAGATAATTGTAATGACGTAGGCATCCGCTAATAAAGCATTTTTGAAAATTCGCCCCTTAAGGTGGTGAAAAGGGGGTTAAAAATTTGTATGGAAACCGAACTCCACGCGGATGAAGTCGCGGGGCAAAAGCTAGTATGAATATATAAGATTTACTTCGATTTGCTTGATTAAAAGTGTTGACCGAGAAAGTGTAATCAAATGGTTTGTGCTAATTATTACGCTAGCGCCTTGTTCGCCGCCGCGAGAGTTACGACTCGTGTGTCGCGTACTTACGCATATATTTTTTTTGCACCGACTTCATTTTTCGCTTTTTTAATTGCATTGCATAATATTACTATATCTGTTTTATAAACCACGTTAAGGTAATTTTTTCTTTATTCACTTTGAACACGATGGGAAGCACGCGTTAGAATAAATTTTACAGGTAATTATTTTACAGTATGGAATTTCATACGAAGAACAGGGCCTCTAGTCAAGATGCATTCGATAATTGCGACGGCGGACTTCGAAATCAAGAATATATATAGAATTTGACATAAGTCATCGTTAAGTAACATGTCCGTTGCCCCGTGCGAGTTTCTTACGCCGGTTCTTCTCGCCGGGCTAGTTTCCGAACCGGTGGTAGGCATCATGTAGGACAATTCTATAAGCGTTATATTATAACCTACATGGAAATAAAAATTTTGAGTTTATGTTTTGAGTTTGAGTTTGTCGCTTGCGATGCGTTATGTTAAATCCCATACATTTTGTTTTCAAACTTCTCCGTCGTAATTATCGAATGCATCTTGACTAGAGGCCCAGATCGACTCCAGTTACTACGATGTCGATCGGTTTTCAAGCTGATACGTGTTATACGTGCTATGGATAAAATCTCAATCAAACAAGCACTTATCGTCCCAAACATAATATATCTAAAGCGCTCGAAAAACGCTCCTCTGTTCGGAGCTTAAACTTCGTTAATCTGAGTGCTGGGGCGATTTCACGGGCCGTTTGCCGCGGGCCTAACTCCAGTGGGCCGAGTGGACCGCCCGGGCCGATTTGGCCGAGTAGACCGAGTGGGCCGAAACCGACCGATTACATTATTCTGTTATATTTTATGTCCGCCACATGTTTTTTGATATAGGACCTTAAAATATTGAGATAATATGCCAAAAATAAATTACTTTTGTAAAGATTTATTTTCTCGAAATAATCGAAAGGTTGTTGTTTATTTTTAGGCTGGGCCTATAACGTCCGGAATCAGACATTTGACTTCACACAAGTGTGTGCGATTTTGAGCTCTATTATTTTACGCATTCCAGATAATATAGTACAGACTTAGCCAGAAAATAAATTATTGACGATCTACCTACAACTAATTTTTTTATAAAATATTAAATGTTGCCCGCGACTTCGTGCGCGCAAAAGGAAATCCCGAAGGGAACCGTACATTTTGCAGCAATTAAAAGTAGCCTCCTCTATATCTGTGCTTTCCCTCTATATCTGTGCCAAATCTCATCAAAATCGGTCCAGTAGTTTCCGATCCAATTCGATGCAAACAAACAAACCTTTCCTCTTTATTATATTAGTATAGATAATAACTGTAGCTGACCCAGCAAATATTGTTGATATATTATTATGCTATCTAGGAATGTAAACCTATGTGGTTCAGTGGTTCAGCGCGTTGGTTCTCAATCCGGGGGTCGCGGGTTCGAATCCCGCCGAAGAAACAAAAAGTCTTTCCGTGTTCCTGCATCATGGATGTGTATTAAATATGTATAAATATTTATATAAAAATTAATGTTTGTCTGTATGTCCTTTATAGAATCGTAAACTATGCATTTGATCATGTGATGATCTTTAGCTGTTGTGCATGAGCCAAAGAAGGTTTCTGAGGTCTTAGATTTACAATTGGACTCGGTAGGTGGCGCTGCTGTCAGTGCGTCAACAAATTTAATTCTAACTTCTAAGGCGGTACGAAGTTTACCGGGACAGCTAGTAAGATAATAAAAATCTTAAATATATATATATATATACGAGTATAGTATAAAAGTATTAAAATATATTATACTTCCCGTTGTCTGGTACCTGTAACACAAGTTGTTCGGATACTTAGCATGGGGCCAGATTGACGTGGTGTGAAGCGTCCATTGATATTATTATTCTATATGTGTCTACTAGAATCTAGATTATAGGTAGTAGGTGTGGTTATTATTAATTATTCCTGTTTATAATAGTTAAAAACAGAACAACGCAGTTGAGACCAGCTAGTACTTGTATGTTACTATTAATACTTTTTTAAATCCTCTTTAGTTGTTTTTGTATGGAATATTTAATCTCTGTTTGCCTCTGAATAACTGGAAGAAAATTCTCAATGGTAATGCCATTGGGAATTTTCTATCTGTCATTGTATATTGGGAAAAAACTGTAAAATATATAAAAAAATATTTTTTTTTTAATGAAATAAGGGGGCAAACGAGCAAACGGGTCACCTGATGGAAAGCAACTTCCGTCGCCCATGGACACTCGCAGCATCAGAAGAGCTGCAAGTGCGTTGCCGGCCTTTTAAGAGGGAATAGGGTAATAGGGGAGGGTAGGGAAGGGAATAGGGTAGGGGATTGGGCCTCCGGTAAACTCACTCACTCGGCGAAACACAGCGCAAACGCTGTTTCACGCCGGTTTTCTGTGAGCCCGTGGTATTTCTCCGGTCGAGCCGGCCCATTCGTGCCGAAGCATGGCTCTACCACGTATATATTCTCAGATTTACTAATTACCCACAATAAATCATTAAAAACTTAAATCAATTAAGCCGTCACGAAGAAGTTCGGTTACCAACACTGTAACACCAGTGTTCGGAACCGTACGATAATTATCGTACACATACGATAATTTTGTGCCTACGTTCGATGTACGATAGCATATTATTATCCATGTACGATAATTTTTCGTGATTTTTCGCCCCTAGTAGGTACGATAGTCAGTCGGCTTCAGGTTGCTAACACTTCATAATGTACGATAATTTTATGTGATTTTATGCCCCTAGTACGATAGTCGGTCCGGTTCAGGTTGCTAACACTGTGTAACACTGGTTTGAAAATAATGGTATTTTATATAAAATAAGAAGATTAATTTATCTTTTCTCTCTCCATTCTCATTTGCAATTTGAAAAGAGGGCAGTGGCGAAGGGTTCCTATAACTCCATTCCTATCGGCTTCCCTTGTCACTTACCTTTTGCAAACCTTCATAGAAATCCCTACCTATTATACAGGCTCCGGCTTCCCTATGAAGGAGAAGCAGCCTTCGCCACTGAAAGAGGGCACTAAGTATTTTCAAATTTCAGCCAAATTCTAAAACTTATAGAGCTTACTGTAAGCTGCACAGCAAGTCCTAGCTCAGTATGGAGCTTATGTAAACAATTACACGCGAGAAAGCTCTTTTACGTTGTGTTCGATTTTTCAATAGAATTTCTGTTCACACACTTATGTATGCTCACATCTTTGAAGTAGGTATATAAAGGAAATTATTATACATTAGCTTGTTGCCCTCCACTTCGTGCGCGCAAAAATTTGATAAATTTTTGCGCGCACGAAGATAAAAAATTGCCTTTATCTTTCCTCGTAGTCTACGAGGAAAGATAGAAATAAAAATTTCATCAAAATCGGTCCAATACTTTCGGAACCTATTCAATGCAAACAAACCAACATTTCATCTTTATAATATAATATTATAAACAAGTCTTATGTGATACACGAGTAGGTAGTAAAACAAATATAAGTAACGTATACGGTATATAGTTCAGTTAAATTGTATTTTTGCTAGGAAAGTTTTGGGGTAGTTCTGATTTTTTCATTCCATATGTGTTTTGGGGTGCTAAATCCGAATCTGAGGTTTGCGGACAATATTTCGTGACGCAACATTAAAAAAAACAGAAAAAACCGTTTTTTTTTTTTGCTTTTTTCCGGTTTTTTGCTTAAAACTCGAAAACTATTAACTTTTGGTAAATGGTCTGTTTACAGAAATTAAAGTACTTGAAATTCTTTACAAATAGCAGTAATTAGTTTTTTTTTCAGACGAATCGTTCGGTTTCTAGTGCGAGTTGAAAATTGTAAATTTTTAGCAGTTTATGCAAAACCCACTTTTTACATTTCAATATTTAATTTTTATGGATGCTGTCATTTGATAAATATCACCTGGTTTTCCACACAAGTAATTAAAAAGAAAAAAGGCAAAAATTATGCAAATTCAGTAGCTATCAAAAAAAGGTAGAACTCGTAACAAAATAAAACTTAAAATCTCGTTACTTATGATCATATATTATTATGATTATAAATTATAATATGCAAAATTTATATGAGCCGTTGTCTTTTGGAACGCCCTGGCTGAGGTTCTTCGATAACGATGAGTCCTGGTTCTGCTTGTTCTGGAAAATAAAAGTTTAAAGTTAAGTCATTTATCAAGAAGAGATGAAGATTGCAAAATAGATTGTGAGATTAAACATACCTTCCGCATCGTACTGAGGTTCTTCGATGGCATCGGGTCCTGGCTCAGGGTCTAACTGCTCCATCGTCAGCGTCGGGAGTCGTTCTCCTGGAAAATAAAAAGAGGTGAGACACCTTCATATATCAAGGAGAGATGAATGACTTCAAAATAACTTGTGAGATTCAACATACCTCTCTCTCTTTCTTCAGTTTCTTCTACGTCTATGTCAGAGCTGATTTTTACTGATTTAAACTTTTATTTTCCAGAACAAGCAGAACCAGGACTCATCGTTATCGAAGAACCTCAGCCAGGGCGTTCCAAAAGACAACGGCTCATATAAATTTTGCATATTATAATTTATAATCATAATAATATATGATTATAAATAACGAGATTTTAAGTTTTATTTTGTTACGAGTTCTACCTTTTTTTGATACCTACTGAATTTGCATAATTTTTGCCTTTTTTCTTTTTAATTACTTGTGTGGAAAACCAGGTGACATTTATCAAATGACAGCATCCATAAAAATTAAATATTGAAATGTAAAAAGTGGGTTTTGTATAAACTGCTAAAAATTTACAATTTTCAACTCGCACTAGAAACCGAACGATTCGTCTGAAAAAAAAACTAAATACTGCTATTTGTAGAGAATTTCAAGTACTTTAATTTCTGTAAACAGACCATTTACCAAAAGTTAATAGTTTTCGAGTTTTAAGCAAAAAACCGGAAAAAAGCAAAAAAAAAACGTTTTTTTTCTGGTTTTTTTAATGTTGCGTCACGAAATTTTGTCCGCAAACCTCAGATTCGGATTTAGCACCCCAAAACACATATGGAATGAAAAAATCAGAACTACCCCAAAACTTTCCTACTAGGGTCACTTTACAGTACAAATTTACTGAATTAATATTCCATGACAAATATTAATAAAATCTAAAGCTCCTTGCAAACTGAAGCGACGCAATCTCATGCGAAACAGTATTTCTTCGAGAAAAGTTCTTATTGAAATAAAGCAATAAATTCTAGGCTCACATTGTTATTTATTATTGCCATCTTTCACCAAGATATCCGCCATCTTGGAATTTCAAAAATAGAATGTGATTTTAAAAATGGGTTTGTGGTTGGAATTTTAGCTTTCCCACTCGTGACTGATGCCTTTCAAATCTTTTCCGCTTCAACCATGTTTCATCTACCTATTTGTACAAGTGATTTCTACGTTTAGATGGATCAAAATGCATAATATTATGATTGATGGTAACACATTAAAATGATTGCGGTCTGGAAACATTTTTCATTTGTATGTCATTCTTTCCTCATCTTTTTTAACGTTCGGAAATTAATAATAAGTACGTGAGCAAAAACTTTCAGTACCTACAGTTTAACGAGAATTTAAATATGTGTGGAGGAAGGAATTTTTAATATGCTTAGAAATACATAACAGTAATAAAAATAAAATATAATAAAATAATAATATAATAATAATAATAATAAGCCCGCAGGGCAGCGAGCTGTTGGGGAGTAGCGACCCCACGCACCCGAGTGCTCCAAGGGGAAGCCTCCATCTCCGGCTTGCCTTCACCGGCCGACCGGAGTGAACACTGACGGAGAACAGCCCCTACCTCTGACTTGCCTTAACTGGCCGGTCGGAGTGGAGTCGCAAGAGCTTGGGCTCGGAGGGAGGATGTGAAGCGTAAGTGGCGAGTGGGCGACGTGATGGGACCCTCTAAGGGTGCAAATGATCGTCGATTAAAGTCCAGCGACACCTCTCCTGCCACTTTGTAAATGTTGCCGCCTTGGTGCACCGTGCGTGCGACCATTTTAAGAAGCCCATTTCAATGAGTTGGCGAGTCACCGTCTGCCAACTTTATGATACATGTTACCACATCGTATCGGCAGACGCCATAGTCCTCCCATAGTTCCCGGTAACCAGTCCACTAGCATCTCACCACCATAGCCCGGTATCATTTCTATTATCCATTTCCTGCAATAGTCCTACACTATCCGGTGACTCTCCTTGGGCGCACTCTCATAGTGCGTACACGGAGAGTCGCCGGCTAGTGTCACATTATATTTAGATTAAAATTGTGTAATAGGGCCTCTGCGTGTTGGCTTCGGCCCCACGCATGGCTTCCAAAGGTCCGGGATTTAATTGCCCGTGAGCAAGGAATGCATTGCACGAACATAATAATAATAACAATAATATCGTGCGTTTGATAGATACTTTTGTTACACGTTGACGTTTAACAATTTCCCTAAAATTTAGGTACTTAAATCTTTACGTTACTACTATTATATTATGATAGTTTCAGAGGATGGATGGATGTATGGATGGATAGCTGGATGGACGTTACTTACTGTTTCACGCAAAACCTACTGAACGGATTTGGATGAAATTTGTTATCTATACTATATTATATTATAAAGAGGAAAGGTTTGTTTGTTTGTTTGCATTGAATAGGCTCCAAAACTACTGGACCAATTTTGATGAAATTTTTCACAGATATAGAGAAGACCAAGGAGAAGGACATAGGCTACTATTTATCGCCGTAATTTACGGTTTCCGCGAGAATATATTATACGCTTTTATAATAATAATATGTAGTATATTAATAAAACCAATTTCAAAATTGAAAGATTCTACTGCCGCGACTATACATACGTTCTGCTTCCTACAACTCTCCACAAATATCCCTGTATTATTCATAATACACCCAGTTCATAATCTTTATCCTCAATTCATCAAGTTTTTGAATAAATAAATAAACCTTTATTTCATACTAAAAGTTTTACCTAAGTTTTACCTATGTTATTGCGATTTCACATGGCAATTACTTATGAGTATTATAATAATTGTATTCAACATTTTATATGCACGAAACGGCGTTTAATAATAACACCCTCAACATTTATTATTTTATAAAACAAATGACAAAACGGCGAACAAAGCATTCTATTCATCGGAGACGTTGATGCGAATTTGTTCGCGCAAAAAAAAACTATTTCGCTGGATCCGTATATATTTTCCTTACCCACGATTTAAAGTCACCTTTAGGCCGTACTTTAAGAGCTAACCTAACCTAAGCTTATATAACGATCTGTGTGCCCAATTCCATTAAAATCAGCTCAGCTATTTTTGCGTAAAAAATAGCAAATTATGCATAAGTAATTAAGTACCTATATGCTTATACTAACTTACACATTTTTAAAACATTTATTACAGTCGTACGATCAATCGTAAAATTAAAAAAGAAGCTTATTTATTTATTTATAATATGAAAATGAAATATGAATAGCTCATCAGTTCGGCAAGGAAACGGAAATTAACTTTTATCGATATTTATTATTTTCTTTTATGTAACGCATGAACTTTTGTTTTGGCATTCTAAAAATATAACTTGAATACTTATTATGAGAATTGAGAATCATTTTATTCTTATTTAAATGAATAATAGGTGTCTCCTAATGCAGAAGTATGTTCCTAATTTAGTGACTTCAAAGAGTGAATTAAATTGAGGAAAATTGTTTTGCATGCATTATCGTTTTTGTTTTTTTTGTTTTTTTTTTTTAAGTACTTTATCCTATTATACAAAAATCATGATTTCCAGTGACAACGTCCTATTTTGTGAACATGAATTATTACAAAAAAACCTTTCAGTGTTACGTTGTCATTTCATTGAAAATGCGATGTGTATCCATTCTAATGCTCGTGTTCAATTCAGATTAACGTTATGAAAAGCAGAGATAAACCTTTTTAAACGAAATATTTACGTAAAGTAAATATTTACGTAAAGTAAATATTTTCGTCGCGTTTAGCCGAGGGTCGCAAAGAGCTCTTGGCTCGAGAGCTTAGAATGAGATTGAAAATACGAGTGCGAAGCTATACCTAGGGGAAAACGAGGATAGTTACCCCACTTTTTTAATATATCTTAGTAAATAGAGTGAAATACTTTATTTATTTGACTACTTGGTATTCTTCTTTCTAGTCTCATTTATAAAAAGTAAGAAAAACTTACATATTTACAGGGTATTAGACAAATTTTACTACAATATGTGTATAGTGTAAAATCCCATTTCCATTAAAATTTTAATGTAAACCTCACTTTGCTACGATAATATTTGTAGCTGTTTGTATAAACATGAATTACTCCCTAACTAGAATTTAACGTTTAAAAATTCAACCATAATTCATATTCATTTCTGTAATAATAGTTACTGCTCCGAAGACGTTTAGAACGCGATAAAAAAGTTCTGACCTAACCAAACCCAAAACTACACAAACGTTATTTTACACCGGGTTTTGTAAGGCCGTGTTCCCACTCCAACGATGTTTTGAACGTAATTAAAAAGTTCGAATCTAACTAAACCCGAATCTACACAAAAATTATTTCACGTGGGGTTTATGCGAGGCCGTGTAACCACTTCGAAGACGTTTTGAAAGCGATAATAAAGTTCTAACCTGACCCAAAACTACACAAATGTTATTTATCGTCTGGTTTTTTGTAAGGCCGTGTTACCACTCCAAAAATGTTTTTAACGTGATAAAAAAATTCTAACCTAACTTAACCCAAATCTACACAAAGGTTATTAGACGCCGGGTTTTGTGAGGCCGTGCTACTACTCTGAGAACGTTTTGAACGTGATAAAAAAGTTCTACCCAAATCTACACAAACGTTATTTCACGCCAGGTTTTTGTGAGGCCGTGTTACCACTAAGAAGACATTTTAAACGTGAAAAAAAAGTTCTAACCTAACCCATAACATTCACAAACGTTATTTCACGCCGGGTTTTTTTTTGAGTTTGACGTGTTTCTTACCTACATTTAATTTATTTTATATATTATATAATATTTACACATAAAACCAAATTTATATAATTATATTAAGAAACCAGTAGTAATATATACATTTTAGTGATAAAATAGATTTACATAAGTAATGTGCGTGAGTAACGTGAAAAAAGTATTAAAATTTTAATTACTAAAATTGCTATAAAAAGTAAAATACTCATTTCCTCGCCCATCAAATCTCAACCATCAAAATATATAAATTCAGGCTACCCCTATTCTAAAACCCACCCCCGTTCCGTCACGGGTAAAAAAAAAAAAATACATTCGTTGTGATACTTTATGACACGTTGTGTTATTTACATCTGTTTGAAAATTTTACGTTTAGCGATGTAGATTGTAGGTATTCCGTAGCTGTACTTTACAATTCTGTTTAGCCTAAGTCTTTTTCTTCGGCCTAACGACCAGCAGCTGCCGCTAATGGGCATACTAATTACCTGGCAGATTTACTGGAAACTAATAAATCAGTGCTGGAAACGGTGAAAACCTTGTAAAAACTTCGCATTGTACCTTCACGCTGACTTTAAATAATAATAAACCGATGGATAATAAATAATCTAGCAACCTGTGTGAATTTGGCACTGCGAATTATACTTGTTCTTGTTTGCGTAAAATTCTGTCTGTAAAAAAGTGGGAGTTTTACCTGGTAAAATAGTAAAAATATGAGTTAAGTCGGAATGCAAATTATCTGTATGGCTTATAGTTTTAATTTTTATACATGGTTTAGGCAACTATCACACTGTAAACCCACCCTGATGCGGGCTTTTTGAGATATTTTGAGCGTAAAAGACTACAATAACTTTAATAACAATATTTTATAACAAACTAGATTGTGCCCGCGGATCAGCCCGCATAAATACAGTATCCCACGGGAACAATGTACTTTTACAAGATAAAACGTATATACGTATATACATTAATCCAGAACTACTACCATACCAAGTTTCGTCAAAATCTGTTTAGTGGTTTTTGCGTGAAAGAGTAGCATACTCACAAACTTACTCATTTCTAATAGTAGTAATAAGTATTTCATTTAAAACATTGTTATGTAAATATGTATAACTGACCTAATAATACTCGTTTTTACAAACACATTGCCTAGAATGGCGTGTTAGAGAACATTAATGGCGAAAAACGTAGGATGAAACTATGTTGTACCTACAATCGAAGTTCAAAAGGGTCGAGCTATTTTCTTTTATGTGACGTCTTCGAGCAATTGGTACAGTCAACAAAAATTGAGGATCAATAGAACACTCTTGATTGAAATCAACAGAACACGCTTGATTGAAAATAAAAGTAAAATTCGCGGGAATAACATTGTAAGTAAATAATTCTTATTTTTTTAACTCTTTATTATATTTACTGTAGGTAGAATCATCTAGAATTAACTAAACAAAAAAATGTGAAATACTTTTTCGCTGATTGTACTTCCTTTATATTTATAATAATAATCAATGAAGAAATATTTGTCGCTATAGACTTTTTCGGCGTTATACACAATTAAGTGTGACTGACTACTACTACTGACTTCTATAAATATACAGACCGGATAGCTATTTTTAGAATTTACTTACTTTACTTTACTTATTGAAATTGAAACCGGATATCTAAGTGCTTGTTTTTTTCTTTTCAGTTATAATTATGTACCTACTTAGTTTGGTTCACTTTTTACGCAGTCGGGTTTTTAAATTTTTTAAATTATTATTTTTTATTTTATACTTTTAGTTATGAGTACCTAGCTAGCTATTTACCAGACTGGATTTCCTATCAGCATCAGTCCTACATCACAATTGCGCTGGAATGTGAGAATGGTTGTTACGCAACTTTAAATCGATATAGATCCTAAACGGTCAGTCGAATCTAAAAATGTTGAGAGAAAACTTACAATGATTTTTAAATACCTATTCAACGATACCCCACTTGATATAGTTTGTTGACTTTCATTTTTTTCATTTTCACAATATGGCGTCCAGTAGTCGCCATATTGAATTTTCACTAACGTCATGTCTTTAGTGACACTCGCCGGACTAAGAAGAATCGATTGACGTGTGAATCATAAAAATCGGCCCAGGCGTTTGGTCTGTATAGTGCTTCAAAGGAACATACATACATACATACATACATACATACATACATACATAGGCTGATAAACACATTACCACTCCTTTGCGTCGCGCAGTCGGGTAAAAATTAAAAAGAGCGGGCGGGGCGCTATTTCGCCATGGTTTTGGACACAGTGCGCTGCATACAAATGTGATCGAACACTCATTCTGCATGTTCTGTATTCTGTGTATCCAATAAGCTAACTATTCTGATAGATCATACGGTATACCTACTACTTATAAAAATGTGAAAGTTTTTGCGAATGGATAAATGTTTGTGTTTCCATCACGAAAAAACTATTGAACGGATTCAGATTAGAAATGGTACATAGTAGTTTAGACGCTAGATTAACATATACGGTACTTTATATCGTGGCAAAATGTACGGTTCTCGCGGTGGTGGTAGGCCTCGAATCAAGTACTATATAGGAAAGCCCGGTAGAGGAAAGCGTCCACCACTGAGCCCCGTAGAGGTCGGCCTCGTCCACTGAGCCCCGAAGAGGAAGGCCTCAACCACAAAGCCACGTAGAGGTAGACCTCGACCAATGAGCACCGTAGAGGTAGGCCTCGACCACCGAGCCACGTAGAGGTAGGCCTCGAATCGAGTCTCGTAGAGGTAGGCCTCGAGCACTGAGTACTGTAGAGGTAGGCATCGACCACCATGCCCCGTTGAGGTAGGCCTCGCCCACAAAGCTCCGTAGAGGTAGGCCTCGACCAACAAGCCTCGTATGGTAGGTCTCTAATCTGAAATCGCATTAAACATATTACATTAAAAAGCAATATAAAACTAGTAGTAGTAGTATTCAATGTAATCTCAGGCTGGCCTGGAAAGCGTTATTGCTTTTCACAAATAGACAGGGACAAGTTTAATTCGACTGAACTTAATACAAAGGCACTGAATAACTTTATAGGAGAGTTTTCATTGTTACGTTTATACAAGCTTTTGTTTATGTTGCTTTCATCTTCATAATGTAAGACAATTCTTGACGATTGGTCTTAATTTTTACTGTAATTCTACTTCTATTATAAATGTGAAAATTCGTGAGGATGGATAGATGATTTGATTTTATTCTTTCACGCAAAAACTACTGAACGAATTTTGAATAAATTTAGTATAGTAGCAGTTTAAGCTCTGGATAAGGCTCCAGTGTTCCCGTGGGATACTCTATTTCAAGTAGGCGGAGCCCGGATAAAGCAAGTAAAAATGTATTATCACCGTTGTTTCTTGAACGACCGCATATCTTATATTAGGTTGGGGAAAAAGTTTCTTCGCATTTTATATAAAAATTCAAAAGGTTTTTTTATAAAGTTTATTTACAAGTGACTAAAGTATATAGGTGCCATTTTGTTCGATAACTTTTTGCCATCTTGTTGGTAGGTACATGATCCCATTGCTATAAAATTTTTGGGGCTTCTGATGAAAAAACTGCGACAAGTGGTTTTGGCAGTCCTCTTGTGATGTCAACCTGACACTGCCTAAGGAATTCTGCAGCGACCGAAACAGGTGGAAATCTGAAGGTGCAAGGTCAGGACTATACGGCGGATGCATTAACACCTCCCAGCCAAACTCCCGTAATTTTTTCTGAGTGGCTAAAGATGTGTGAGGTCTAGCGTTATCATGGTGAAAAACCACACCCCTTCTGTTGATTAATTCCGGCCGCTTTCTCTCAACTTCTTGCTTTAATCTCATCAGTTGTTCGCAGTACAGTTCAGAATTGATGGTCCTGCCTGGCGGTAACAGCTCATAATGAATAATGCCCTTCCAATCCCACCACACACACAGCATCACCTTGTTGCGAGTTAACCCGGGTTTCGCCACAGTCTGTGAAGCCTGACCGCCCTTTGACCACGATCTTTTTCGCACGTTCTTGTCGTACGTGATCCACTTTTCATCACCAGTTATCAGCTTCTTCAAAAATGGTTCGGTTTCATTACGTCGTAATAAAGAATCACAAATGAGTACACGGTTCATTAGGTTTCTTTCAGTGAGCTCATGAGGCACCCAAATATCGAGCTTTTTTGTGTACCCAGCTTTTTTCAAATGCGCCAAAACCGTTTTGTTGTCAATCCAAAACAAATATGCCGATCTTGCTCCACTTTTTCAAAAATGGCAACAGTTTTGTCCGTAACAGGGCGACCAGAGCGACGTGCATCTTTGATATCAAAATTTCCGGATTGAAAACGCTTAAACCAAATTTGCGCTACTCTCACAGATACTGCATTAGGTCCATAAACATCACAAATTTTTTTCGCGGCTTGTGTTGCATTTTTACCTTTTTTGTAATAAAATTTTAAAATGTATCTAAATTCTTCATAAGAATCACTCATTTTAACAATAAGAAAAACAAATGAAAATCTCAAATTTACCTAATTTGAATTTGGAATTGTCTTCTGTAAAATTAAAACTTTTTAATGATACCAAAATCAGCCACATACAATTGGTATAGCCCAAGATATTTTATGACAAGTTCATACATACTATAATGCGAAAAGACTTTTTCCCCAACCTATTATATAAAACTAGCTATTGCTGTTGTGGTAACACTGTACTTTTTCGGGATAAAAAGTATCCTATGTCCTTTCCCAGGACTCAAAGTATGTCTGTAACGAATTTTATCAAAATTGGTTCAGCGGTTAAAGCGTGAAGAGGTAACAGACAGACAGACAGACACACTTTCACATTTATAATATTAGTATAGAAGTATAGATTCTCATGTAAACTTCTCCGAAACGGCTTGACCGATTTATAAGAAAAATTGTTTGCACGTTCGGTAGGTCTGAGAATCGGTCGTTATCTATTTTTTATTGGCAAAACAAGGGTCAGCTATCACTGAAACTGTATAAAACCTGCTCAAAGTGAGACTACCTTAACTCATAGAAAAAACAGCTAGAAATTAAATTTTGGGAGCCTTGAATTTTGAAGTTACGTGTTCGGATAAAAGACTGACAAAATATGTGCACAAAAGTTTAATTAGTTTCATAAAATATATTTATTATTATTTTATTGTCTATATAATTAAAAAACACAGCCTATCATATTATAATAATATTTTCTATATTGTGAAGGCGTATAAAACGAGATACCGTCGTTTCCAAGACATGATAAACCTTTTCAGAGCGACCTTATTATTATGCGGTCCGGACCAGTTTCGTTACAAAATGAATCACAAAAATATCTAATTCAACGTGAAAAAAGTAATTTTAATTTTGGCCAAGAGGCTAGAAGTTGGTCATATCAAAAAGGGGGCAGCTTTAAGAAGATAATATTTTATATACGTTTATCGAGTGAAATAAAAAAATATATATTATGTCTGCGTCTATTTTTTTTTTATGTAATAGGTGTTGTTGCCCGCGGCTCCGCCCACGTAAGTACAGTATTCTACGGTCGAGCACTGTACTTTTATGGGATAAAAACTAGCCTAGATTAAATGAAATGAATAACTCTCTTTCCCTGTAGTCAAATCAATATCTGTGCTAATTATTGTTATTAACATAATATCAATCCTACTATCCTACTAATATTATAAATGTGAAAGTTTGTGAGGATGTATGGATGGATGTTTGTTACTCCTTCACGCAAAAACTACTGAACGGATTTTGATGAAATTTAGTATTTAATTTTTAATAATTTGAGGCTCAAGATTGAAACATAGGCTACTTTTATCCCGAAAAAGTACAGTGTTCCCGTGGGATACCGTATTTACGCGGGTGGAGCCGCGGGCAACAGCTAGTACGTAATAATTCACAAGACTTCTGACACTATTTCCACTTTAATAAGTATTTTACATTAAATTTAATATTACACCAATGGTTTCGACCAAGTCATCATATCAATAAAAAACAATACCTACCTATTTAATTACGTAAAGGTATTGCCGTAATCAAAATAAATTTAAGTGTGTTTCTAAAACAACACTTCACCGTAAATATATTTATTATGCTTTTTCCATCAAAGAAAAGCTGTAAATGCCATAAAAAGGATAACATTCAAATGAATGAAAACCGAACAACGCAAAGGTATGAAACGTGAAAGTGAACATAAGCGAAGAATGAGCGAAGTAATGTGCACAAACGATAACCTATCGGGTGACCGGATCGCATTTTCCGGTCTGCGTGGTGGGAGATTGATCGTTTTCGTTCATTCATTCATTTGCAGACGATATACAATATACGTAATATGCCGAAGATATAGATATAGATAGATGACTCAATTTTTTTATGTTTCGTGTAGGTAATTTGTAATGAATGATATTTACTAAATATAACAATACCGCTAGAAATAAAAAGTTTCAAATTGTTTGTCGCAAATGAAGGAAAAGTTTTTCGGCTACCAAAATATAATAATAATTTAAGAAGTTTTTGGCGTAGGTAGTCTGTATAGAATTTGGATATTAAGGATTACTTTTTTAAATCCGTTAATATTTTCATTGTTATATTTTGAACATCCTTGTACAAATATTATGTATCATAATAAGTCCATCAAAGATCCATTATATTAAATTAGACCAGCTCTTACTAAAAACAATAAGAAGAACTAGATAAATGTGTTTCAAATTTTTTTTTTTAAGGAATACTTTTTTAAAAGTACACACGTTTATTAAAGGCTTATAATTAACAAAGCGTGGTGGAGTAATAACATGCCAAGATAACTAAATTTAAAAAATTAAGTAACTCCGAATCGTCAAGGAATAGGCGAGTGTAAATTTTCATCTGAAGATGATGATGAATTATAGCTAATAACCCTCTCGATCATGTCAGCTTTCAAACAAACTACTTAGATCAAATTCGGGTCATTTGTTTCGGAGCTACGATGGCACATACACACAGAGAGACATATGAAACTTACTAGCTGTTGCCGGCGGCTCCGCCCGCGTAAATACAGTATACCTCGGGAACACTGTATTTTTCGAGATAAAAAGTAGCCTATGTTTTAATCCAGAGCCTACACTACTTCCATACCAAATTTCATCAAAATCCATTTAGTAGTTTTTGCGTTAAGAAGTAACAAACATCCATCCATACATGCTCACAAACTTTCACTTTATAATGTATAATAATACTAGCTGTTGCCCGCGGCTCCACTCGCGTAAATATAGTATCCCTCGGGAACACTGTACTTATTCGGGATAAAAAGTAGCCTATGTTTTAATCCAGATCCTAAACTACTACGATACGAAATTTTATCAAAATCCGTTCCGTAGTTTTTGCGTGAAAGAGTATCCATCCGTACATCCTCACAAACTTTTACCTTTATAATATTAGTTGGATCTAATATAAATAGTATAATAATAGTACGATAACACAATATTTTCGTATGGGGTTAAAATCAGAACCTGTACCTCAATTCTCGTATTTAATGTAGACTTTCATATTACTTTGATTGTATTATAAGTAAAGCGACTTGTTATTATCCAAACTTCACAAAATCACTCTTGATTTTGTGAAGTTTGGACCAATAAAAACGCGTTTCACGTTGCTTTGACATTTACGAGAGTACTGTTTGACAGTTTTAGCGTATCGAGACATGATTGTAATTGTATTAATGCAGGTTTCATTTAGCAGAATTTACCATCTGGTTGAAACGTATATTTACGAAGAAAAAATATTATTTTTATGGGTCTTGTACGAGTTTGAAAAGGGTAGGAGCGGTCCTTTCCACAGTCCCACACGTCCGGCTCTTTCGTTAGATAAGAAATAAAATATGATAATATTTCTTCATAACATGGTTTCACGCTGACATTTTTTGGGAGTATATTACTCTGGGAGTTTTTTTTTTTTGGGAGTTTCACGTTGGCTGGGAGTATATTATGATCCGGAATTCAGCGGGCCAGGAAAATTCAGAGCACTGAAAATAGGACTCTGCGCTAATTATAATAGATAAAATCGAAGTTATGAGCTGTGATGTTGACATTTGACTCAAGATTCGTGTGTCGATTTTCAGCTCTATTGTATTAGCGCAGAGTTCTATTTCGAATGCTCTAAATTATTCCCGGACTATCGGATTCCGGATCATATACTTCCAGGCCCCCCAGCCTAAAATTAAATTAAATTTCTTTTATTTCGGGCGGCATAGGCCCATATTATAAATACCTTACAGACTAACATACATATTATATACTTAAAAACTATACTTTGTCACGTGTTGACGGCGACGTGACGCGCGCTTCGTTCCGGAGTCTCCCCCGGAACCTCCGGTAGACCACACCCGTGGGCCAGAACTCCTCCACCTCGAAGGTCGACAAAAGATGCGTCGGCACTCTCACCACAAAGGAACTGAAATTGACCTTGTGGCGAGACTCCAGACGTTCGACCCTCAAGGCGATGGACGTCTTCTGGCGGATGTAGTCCACGACGTCCTCGACCTGCATAGACCAGTGTAGGCGGGATACGTACAACGGCGTCGCGGGTACCTCGCACCGCAGGCGCAGTTCCGGTACGTAGGGTGCGGTGCCGCGGTGGTTGCGGGCGGCGGGCTTCTTTTTCTTTCTTCTCTCCACCAATATGAAGCCCTCCTCATCGCACCTCCTGCTCTCGTCCTTGCCAGGTCGAGGAGGCTCGGCCTTGCGGCTCTCCACAGCCTTACGGCTCTCCTTCACCCCCTTTATCTTCGCCCGCGGGGGAGGTGCGGGGCGACCGGCGACAGTCGCAAAAGTTTTCTGCTGAGTTGGTTGACTCGGCGTCTGCACGACCCGGAGGGGAAGGCGGGCGGGGGCGGCGGCGATCGCCGACTCGTCGGAATCCGCTGACACGCAAAACGATGTGTCAGCGCGCGCGCCGCCACGACGTGTGTTGACAAAGGCGGTTGAATGATCGGGTGACCTACTTACTGAATTATTACATTTTAATTGTAGTAATTCACTACGTAAGTCACGGATGGTAGATTCCGATGCATCCAACCTACCTCGCATCTCGTCCAGCTCTGCCTTCATCCTGTTGAAGTTCTTCAGCAGGCTGGAGACGTCGACGTGGTCCATCGTTACTACCGGCAGCTTGTGGAGATCTTTCGGCACAAAGGCCGGCACGTCGTCTGGATCCGTCTGCTTCAGCAGGGAGATGATGTCCTGCACGCTTCGTTCGCCGCCATCTCGCCTCCGTGATGGCATATTCGCGCTCTGGCCGAGCGTTTCGTACAGCAGCTGCTTGCCCGTGCAAATCTCCTCGCTTGTGAAAGAAGATTTGCAGATCTGCATGATGCTGACCTCGTCCATAGTGTCGATGGCGTGCTGGATGAACGCCAGCAACTCGTTGGCCACCAACGCCATGGTGTACGTGCAGCAGCGTAACCGCGCGACTCGCAAACAATTAAATTTGCTTCGTGTGTAATGCGGAACGCGACCGTTTCATAGCGCTCAACGCACGACACTGAGGGTCGAAATTCACCGCGATGCTGTCACTGACGTTTTGTATGACCGGTGTCGAATTAGTGGCGACATTTGGTAATATGTATTTATAATGGGCTCTATAAGGTATTTATAATATGGGCCTATACAGCCTGAAATAAACGGTATTTAATTTAATATAGGTGCATAAGGGCATTACTGTCGGCGCAATCGATGTCCCAATGGAGTCTGAGCTAACTGATTGAGCGGGATTAGCAGGAATAATTGACAACTATGTATTCATAACTACCCTTTTAACATGAACCCCCATCGTTTTTTAGCGATATTAGTACCTACTACCTCAGCCATTACAGTTAATAAATTAACAATATTCAACTCTCAGTTATAGATAACTCTTTCACACATCACTGGTAGGTTAAAGGGGTACGTAGTAGGTGTAGATGTAGACATAGATGTAGTAGGTGTAGGATTATTTGTTGGTAGTTATTTATTTACTCCAGTTCATAGTTAAGACTTAACATTTATTTTTTAACATTTACATTAAAGGTAAGCGTCCACAGTTCGGCATCGGACTCATCGGACGCATCGTACGCAACGGATTATGGTTTGCCTTGTAAGAAGCTCATACAACAGCGTCCACTGGATCGGCATTCCGTATGACGTCATTCCGTGTTCCGTGGATGCACCTCGAGCTCGCTCCGTCCGCGTCGTCGGCCATTTGCATTTATTTTTGCAGCATGGACGCGTCACAACTAATTGCAAGTGTGCAAGTGTATGAAGAAATATATAATCTAAATAACCCTAACTATGAGAATGGAGGAAAGCGATGTTCTTCATCGTTTTCCTCTATTCTCACAAACGCATTCCATACGTACGATCACTACGAAAATCCGAACGAAGTGGCATCGGCAATTCGATTGCTGGTACTTGCGTTGGCAAATCCGATCGCTGCCGATACAGTCGACGCACTATGCCAAATTTATCCGTTTGATGCGATCCGTCCGCTACGTGCGATGCGAGACTGTGGACGCTTACCTTAACACGAAAACCGACTAATGTTCCTTTTGCCGATTACTCTACGCAATCCTAAAGCGCTTGCTCAGAACTATGTATAACAATACTTACCAATGTTCCTGCGAAACGTTTTAAGCTATTCCAACTTTCCCATTTCGCTGAACGCTGAGGGCGATAAGTACTTATTTAGAGTATTCCCAAGTTTCTTGAATTAAAGAAAACTTTGCATTCAATTTCAACGCGTAGGTTTTTCATTTGCAATTTCCAGTTACGTTTTTATTTTATTGTAGGAATATAAGAATTTTATTGGATTTGCCCTAAGCCATCGTTTTCAACTGGTGGGTCGCGACCCTTGGCTCGAGTTTGTTTTTAAAGGGGGTCGCAGTATGTTGAAAAATATTAAATACAAACTACATATAGGTACAAAATATTCGTTTGTCGAACGAATCTTTTGTATCGAACGTCGAAAAAATCGTGACAGACGTCGCAAGACTTTTACTTAACTTTTTGGCTTTTTCGACCCACGAAAAAGCCAAAAAGTTAAGTAAAGTGTAAGTGTATGTAAAGTAAAAGTAAAAAAAAGTGAAATTTTACAAGACGGCGATGTTAGTTCTGATTTTATCCACGTGCCAAAAGGTAAGTATCGCAACTACAAAACAATACATAATACTAAAAGTGACATTTTACAAGACGGCGATGTTAGTTCTGATTTTATCCACGTGCCAAAAGGTAAGTGTCGCAACTACAAAACAATACATAATACTAAAAGTGACATTTTACAAGACGGCGATGTTAGTTCTGATTTTATCCACGTGCCAAAAGGTAAGTATCGCAACTACAAAACAATACATAATACTAAAAGTGACATTTTACAAGACGGCGATGTTAGTTCTGATTTTATCCACGTGCCAAAAGGTAAGTGTCGCAACTACAAAACAATACATAATACTAAAAGTGACATTTTACAAGACGGCGATGTTAGTTCTGATTTTATCCACGTGCCAAAAGGTAAGTGTCGTAACTACAAAACAATACATAATACTAAAAGTGACATTTTACAAGACGGCGATGTTAGTTCTGATTTTATCCACGTGCCAAAAGGTAAGTATCGCAACTACAAAACAATACATAATACTAAAAGTGACATTTTACAAGACGGCGATGTTAGTTCTGATTTTATCCACGTGCCAAAAAGTAAGTATCGCAACTACAAAACAATACATAATACTAAAAGTGACATTTTACAAGACGGCGATGTTAGTTCTGATTTTATCCACGTGCCAAAAAGTAAGTATCGCAACTACAAAACAATACATAATACTAAAAGTGACATTTTACAAGACGGCGATGTTAGTTCTGATTTTGTCCACGTGCCAAAAGATCCTTGTACGACTGTATATTGCATTCATTTGTCATTTGTTTTTGTGAATCGGCGGCAAATCTAAAACTCTTGTTTCAGTTGAAAATGAACCTAACGCGAGAAAATTTTCGGTCAATGGTTTATTATGACTTTCGTTGAGGGCTTATTCAACAACAAAGCTATGATAGGCTGCGATTAGCATTTCTTAATGAAACCCCATCTCATGCAACTATTTACAATTGATTTAACGAGTTTAAGCGTGGACGTAGCAATCTCAATGATGATCCGCGTGAGGGACGCATGATAGAGGAAGATAAGAGAGTGATATCAGCAGATACGGGCAAGACTAGGCATTGGTATGAGTATAGTTAAAAAAATATTACATGAACATTAAGGCGTCAGGAAGCTTTGTACCAGATGGATTCCCTTTACTTTAACCGACGACCAGAAACACCTTCGCATGGACTGGTGTCGCCAAATGTTAGATAAGTTCAACGGCGGTGAGTCAAATGTTGTATTTGACATCGTCACAGGTGATGAAAGCTGGATATATTGCTACGAACCCGAAACCAAAAGATAATCAGCTCAGTGGATTTTTCCTTTCGAGGATCGACTGAGGTAAAGAAAAGAAGAAGTCAAGGAAAAAAGATCATTGCCTCATTCTTTGGTCGGAAAAGTAATTTCGCGACAGTTGTGCTAGAAGATGGAAGGACAGTTACTGCAGACTGGTATGTTACGCTGTTTGCCTGTTGTCTTGGAAAAAAATTCGACAGCGACCTCGAAGCAGGATCCTCCTTCACCACGACAATGCTTCAGCGCACTCCGCAAAACGGACTGTTGAATATTTGACTATGGCAGGTGTCGAGATAATGAGTCAACCGCCATACAGTCCAGACCTGGCACCCAACGACATTCATTTATTCCCAAGAACTAAAGATAAAATTCGAGGTATTCGCTTTACGAGCCGTGAAGTTGCGGTGAAAGCGTACGAAAATGCCATAGAAGAGACCCCTAAGGAAGAATGGGCCCACTGCTTTTCTCAGGGGTTCCATCGAATGCGACGATGTGTAGAGAGGAACGGAGATTACTTCGAAAAACAATAAAAGTATTGGCAACTTCCTACATTAAGTTGTTTTTCATTTTCTAAAGATTTTCAGTGTTATCTAGGTATATTGAGTATTTTATTAGTTTACTCGTGATCGAACACAGACTCTTTATCATTGGCACCCAGAGAAAGAGACATCGTAGGTTTATTAAATTACTCGTCTAGACACGTGCTACGTGAGTATCTGAACGTGACTCCCGCGACTATTGATTCCAATACTCAGAATTAAAAAAAATTGAATTGAGGAGCAAAACTCTTTATAACTTTTTGATAAAGGGAAACCCACGCCCATTCGAGTAGCACTCAAATAAAAAAACATATTATATTACACTTCAATATTAAGCGATAGGTATTTTCAGCTGTACTCATGAAAATCTTATGAATTTCCACTCAAATTTTAAAAGTCGGCATACAAAATTTGAAACGATGGAACAATATAAGTCAATAATATTTAAAGGAATATTATTTTCTACGGGCCTGTTTCAGAATTTTCTAACAAGTGTAAGAGTGACAGAGACAAAATATTCATGATGCAAATAAGCTATCTGACACTTATCAGAAGATTGTGCAACTCTTAAAAGAGATGTTTTAATTTGGGCCAACTCTATGTACACTTCATAGGTGAATAGGAATAAAATATGGGAATTTCATAAAAATATGCTATGACAGTAGTTTTGACTTGACTTATGACTTACTTGACAGTTTAGGAAGAGACGTCTTCTTGAATGTCATACGTCTTTCTTTGTCAAAAGTTCTTTGGATAATTCTAATCTGATCCGCCATGTTTTATTTTATGTTGTGTTGTTCTCCTTAACGAAGTTATTTTAAATGTACATTGAAACGAAGTGAAATAAAATAAAGAATAGCTTATTTACATGTTTTGTCTCTGTCGCTCTATAAAAAGTAAGCAGTGACAAAACTTCCGAATAAGCTATACATATACACTTATTAGACGATTGTGAAACTGGCCCTTAAACCAAAGTTATATTCGGATAATGCAAAAAGGGTAAGGATCAAAGCTATGACTTCTTACTATCAGTTCAATGAGATTAAGTTCTAAATAACTTTAATAATCTTCTATATAATATGTAAAGGAGCTAAAGTAAAAATAGGCATAGGTTTTAGTAGATGCGGTTTGTTAAATATCAAAAACAAAGTTTAAAAAAAAATATACAGCCGAACGTATAACCGCCTCCTTTTTTGGAAGTCGGTTAATAAAAGTTACCATCAATATTTGATTCATTATTAATACACCTACTAAGCTTTCTCCCGTGGCTCCATCCGCATAAATATAGGGAATATGCTACGGGAGTACCGTACTAGAGCCTAAACCACTAATATACCAAATCCATTCAGTAGATAGTTGTAGCGTGAAAGAGTAACAAACATCTTTCCGTCCATCCATCCTTACAAACTTTCACATTTGTAACATTAGTAGGATAGGTAACCCTACTAATATTATAAATGTGATAGTTTGTGAGGAAATTTGGTATGGTAGAAGTTTATGCTCTGGAATAAAACATAGGCTACTTTTTATCCCGGAAAAGTACAGTGTTCCCGCGGGATACGCTATAGTATATTTACGCGGGTGGAGCCGCAGGAAATAGCTAGTCAATTATAAATAAGAACCATCTTGTTGAAAACGTGTAATAATAATAAAATCAAATTCTGTCAATTCGCTTATGCTATCTACAGACACACGAATTTGGTACGGAGCGTACAACGAACCATATCCGGAGACCAAATCTGGTGTCGCTACACACGCACGGATTTGGTACGGTGCAGTGGAGCGAAACACTCGATACTCGTGTGTTCGATTTTATGCTCTATTACATTAGCACAGAGTTCTATTTACAGTGCTGTTTTTAAACGACGACGATGACTACTGCAATTCATTGATAACGGGTAGTGAATAGTGATACCAACACTTAAAAAAATATTTCTCCCCAAATTTTACCCCTGATTACTTATACCATTGACAGGTCTAAGAGATAATAAGCTAGAAAGAAAGGTTATGTGTTTAACATAAAGAGTTACGCGTGAATAACATAAAACTAACTTGTCTTAATCTGATTTCACTCCCAATACATTTTCATATCCCTGGCTATATACACACATTAAAATAATTTTTAGTATTACTTACAAATTGATTCATAAGGAGTAAACTCTAAACATCCTGTCCCCTAATAAACCCCCGTAGATATTTTCCCTAATTTTGGGGGGTACGTCCCCTAAGTTGGCAACACAGATACCGTTGTACGGCCTAACCGCCGCTGCTCTACACACGCACGAATTTGGTACGGAGCGGACCAGATCCGATGCGGACAGTGGCGAACTCTTCGCCTTCTTCTGGCGTACTCTTCGCCTTCTTCTTATGTTCGCCGGACTGCCCTACACACGCTCGGATCTGGTACCAGATCCGCTGTACGCTCCGTACCAAATTCGTGTGTCTGTAGACACCATTAGAAGCTATGATAACGTATATAGACACGCAGCTGCCTCTTTTTACGTCGGGGTTTAACTTCAATTAATTAAACTAGTGCGGTAAACAACTAACAATTAAACTATTCTATCAACACACAAAACAAGTGACGAGTAACAGACTAACAGTTGTATCGAGATATCGAGTCCGGAAGTTGCCGGATATTGCGTTGCCGGAATAGAACAGCAGCTTTGTTGCTTGAAAAATAAGCCAATACTAGACATTTTATCTGTGTACAGAATTGGCTAATGCCTCTCTGACAACAACAAATAAAAAAAAGCGGCCAAGTGCGAGTCGGACTCGCCCAAGAAGCAGCAAGTAACATAATATAAAAGTACTTGTAGTTCGTTGTAACTTTGATCGATGTTTTAATAATAGTGTATTTTTTTAATTAAGTTAATTAAAAAAACTACTTACTTTATCTCGTTCAAACCAATTTTCGGTAAAAGTTAGCATGGATTTGTACATCGTATATTGTTTTTTAGTTTTATCACAGGGGGGGGGACACACATTTTACCACTTTGGAAGTGTCTCTCGCGCAAACTATTCAGTTTAGAAAAAAAAATATATAACTCAATATCATTTTTGAAGACATAGGTAGGTCAAAAATGATATTGAATTTTTTTTTCATTAAACACATAATATCTATGAATAGCCATATTAGATATGGGTTTAATGAAAAAAAAATTGAGTTTCAGTTCTAAATATGGGGAACCCCCAAAATTTATTGTTTCTTTTTTTTGTGTGTGAAAATCTTAATGCGCTTCACAGATCAATCAAGTTTCAACAGTATAGTTCTTAAAGTTTCGGAAAAAAGTGGCTGTGACATACGGACGGATAGACAGACAGACATGACTAAATCATAAAGGTTCTGTTTCTTGTCATTTTGGCTACGGAACCATAAAAATTAAATAACACCCGAATTGTCAAGCAATAAGCGACCTGATGATGTTGACTTATTAGCTAAGAACAGTATCGATCATGTCAACTTTAAAACAAAAAAAATAGATCAAAATCGGTTCATGTATTTGGGAGCTACGATGCCACAGGTAGACACGCACAGACACGTCAAACTTCTAACACCGCTCTGTTTTCGTCGAGGGTTAAAAAATGTTTGAAATACGTCGTCTTAGGAAACGGAATTTCAAGTTATTCGGGGGCCGAATTTGATATAGTAAGTTATCATTACAACGTTATTGTGTCGTATATTTGCAAATAAAACTAGTTTATACAGATATTATGGCAGTTTTTTTCAGTTTAGTTTATCCCGTTTTCATTTATGTTTCGGCTGTTTTAAAGCAACCCTATTTTAAAGCTGCTTTAAAGCCCCTATTCAGTTTTTTAAATTACATAATAATTATACTTATGTACCGCAAATAATAATATTTTATTAACCCATTCTCTGTTAAATTTGATGCATTCAGTCTCTAGGTTAAGTGCGGCATTCAGTCTCTTAGCAAAATCATTACCCTTCCTTTTCGCTTCGCCGTAGTCGGATAATAAAAAACAAACTTCGATCCCCATCACCCAGTTAAGAAAGTTTGTCAGTTCTGCCATCAAAGACAGTCATGTCAAGAACTTGTCATAAAAGTTATGACGCCGGATTGTGGTGATCTCCACGTGTAAGGAAAGTTGTTATTGTTCTTTGTTCAACGTATAAGTGTATCTGACGTCATTTGTGCCCGCATAAAGAAGTTATCTGCAGGTCTAATAGCTTCATACTATGAAACATCAAATTTGTAGTAGAGTAACTTCTAATAATATGACAAATTTATTTGCCGCAGAAAGAAGTTATCTGCAGGTCTAAAATAGCCTCATAGGTACTTTATGTAACATCAACTTTTGTAGTACAGTAACTTCTAATAAAATAATATATATGACAAATTAATTTGATCGAATCTCATTTTTTTCTTAACATTAATTAAAATATGACATTGAATCGGCAAATTTATACAAATAACTCGACGTTTTCTAAGTTGCGTAAATGACGTGGCAAACAACCCAATAATAAAAAGAACCTAGAGATTTCCTAAACGGACTTACAAAGTTTTAATTAGACAGATTTGCTTCTGATTGATTGATTGAATCTCTCCGAAATTACATTGAGGATGTTAAATCGAATGCCACCTTTGTAACTTTAATCATTTTTTCGTAACTTTGATTAAACTTGCGAAGTTCAATCAAAGTTTCGAAAAGAACTGCAGCTGAATATTGAGCACTTATTAATCGATTGCTATTATGTAGGTAACCTTATACTTTAAACTAGCAATTATTTTATTGCGGAAACGGCTGCAAGTATTTCTGTGGAATTTTCACGTATGCAGAATGTTTTGAGGGAGAGAAATCGATCTACCTAGGCCTTGTTTCTGCGAAACTGCACATTTCTTAAGTTATGTAACATGTTTTTTCTTTCGTCGTGCATCAAATTGGTCCAGTAGTTTGTTTGTTGTTTGCATCGAATAGGCTCCGAAACTAGTGGTCTGATTTTGATAAAATTTGGGACAGATATAGAGTACACCACGGGGAAGGACATAGGTTACTTTTTATTGCGGCAAAATGTACGGTTCCACGAGATTTCCTTTTGTCGCGCACGGAGTCGCGCGCAACATCTAGTCTATACATATAATAAATCTGTAGAGGGGTCATGTCTGTACATTAAAGTTATCTAAGTGAAAATCAAAATGGGGGGTCTATAAATGCCACAGAACCTAAAAATAACGTTTTTGAAAAAAATGTCTGTCTGTCTGTCTGTCTGTCTGTCTGCCTGTCTGTCTGTGTGTTTGTTATCACATCACGCCGAAACCACTGGATGGAATAAAATGAAATTTGGCAGGTAGGTAGCTTAGGACCTGAAGGGTAAAATAGGATACTCTTTATCCCACAAAATTAAAGGGTTCCCATGGGATCTTCAAAAAACTGTACCTACCTGTTTGACGTTATTTCAGGCAATCTACTCGACGTATTTAAATAAAACTTGGCACAAAGGTAGATTGGAACATGAAATAACTAACAGTATTTTTTTTCTTGGAAACCAAAACGGTTTCCACGGGATCATGAAAAAACTGTATTTTTGAACTTGCTTCACAAACCGAAATAAATCATCATTTTTCGCATGTTTTCTCTTGAAATAAAACTATTAAATTAAAATTATAAAAATAAATCTATTTTTTATCCTACTCAACACAAATAATAAATAGCGAAGGAGTTAACCAATAGTACAAGATCTACTTAAACTAAGAATTTGCTTTGAGCGAGAGGTCAACTTATTTGGTAGTCTTTAATAAGTTACCTACTATTTTTTAGCCGGTAAAAATGTACCTTGATATTATTTCGTTCAGGCTCTTGAAATATTTGCGTTCGAAATTCAAAATTAAACCGCATACATAGGCTGTGTTCCGCGGAAAATAAAACGAAGGCAAACTGGCAACCGCTGGTATAAAATAAGCAAAATGGCGGATTATGTTAGCATTATTGAAGTTAGCAAAATATGTGCCCTGGCGGATAATCTGTTTTTTAGCGCTAGCAAGCGCTAACAAGCTCTATTTTCGGCGGAACACAGCCATAGTCTTTTTACCGTATTGATACTGACTGAGCAGAATAGAAGAATAACTGTTTTATAATTTCAAATACTATTCTATTCTGTGAAAAAATATTTTCAACTTTAATAACATTCGTCTTCTTTAATTTTAGTGAAATAAACTTTAAATTGATGTTATATCTTTGAGTATCCTACCATATTATAGGTACTAAGTAATTGTATATTAGGTTGAACTTGAAGCTTGGTAGGTATCTTATTACGAATAATGGTGTCTACAGACACACGAATTTGGTACGGAGCGTACAGCGGATCTGGTACGCTCCGTACCAAATCCGAGCGTGTGTAGGGCAGTCCGGCGAACATAAGAAGAAGGCGAAGAGTTCGCAGCTATCCGCATCGGATTTGATCCGCTCCGTACCAAATCCGTGCGTGTGTAGAGCAGTCCGGCGGTTAGGCCGTACAACGGTGTCAGTGTTGCCAACTTAGGGATTTACCACCCAAAATTAGGGAAAATATCTACGGGGGTTTACTAGGGGCCAGGATGTTTAGAGTTTACTCCTTATGAATCAATTTGTATGTAATAATAAAAATTATTTAAATGTGTGTATAAAGTCAGGGATATGAAAATATAATATTGGGAATGAAATCAGATTAAGACAAGTTAGTTTTATGTTATTCACGCGTAAGTCTTTATGTTAAACACATAACCTTTCTTTCTAGCTTATTATCTCTTAGACCTGTCAATGGTATAATTATCAGGGGTAAAGTTTGGGGAGAAATATTTTTGAGAGTTGATATCACTGCCTGTTATCAATGAATTTCGGGAATCATCGCGTCGTCGAAAAAAAGCACTGTAAATAGAACTCTGTGTTAATGCAATAGAACTGAAAATCGAACACACGAGTGTCGAGCTTTTCGATCCACTGCATCATACCAAATCCGTGCGTGTATAGCGACACCGGATTCGGTCTGCGGATATGGTCCGCTGTACGCTCCGTACCAAATTCGTGTGTCTATAGATGCCTACTCTGCAGCAAACCGCAAAAGTTTTTACAATACCTATACTAATATTATAAATGCGAAAGTGTGTCTGTCTATCTGTCTGTTACGTTTACTGTTAATTATCTTCACGCTTTAACCGCTAAACTGATTTTGATGAAATTTGGTATAGACATACTTTGAGTCCTAGGAAAGGACACCGTAATTTTTCGGCATAAAAAGTATCCTATTACTTTTTATGCCGAAAAAGTACGGTGTTTCTGAGGGATAACGTATTATTCTGTGTATATTTGACTGTCTTTCACTGCTAAAAGGTTGATCTGATTTGAATGAAAGTTGGTATGGTAGTGGTTTATGCTTTGGACAAACGCGCAGTCCACTTTTTTCCCAAAAAGATACAGTGTTCCCGAGGGATAATATATTATTTTGTGGATATTTGACTGTTTTTCACTGCTAAAAGGTTGAACCGATTTGAATGAAAGTTGGTATGGTAGTGGTTAATTCTTTGGACAAACGCGTAGTCTACTTTATTTTTATTCCAAATCTATACTTCTATACTAATATACTACTATTAATTTACTAATATATAATAATAATAATAATTATTATTATTATTATATACTTCTATACTTAATATTATAAATGCGAAAGTGTGTCTGTCTGTCTGTCTGTTACCTCTTCACGCTTTAACCGCTGAACCGATTTTTATGAAATTTGGTAATAGACATACTTTGGGTCCCGGGAAAGGACATAGGATTTTTTTTATCCCGAAAAAGTACAGTGTTCCCGCGGGATAATATTTTTACGCGAGCGGAGCTGCGGGCAAAAGCTAGTTACGTAAATAAATTGTAACGTCTTCTTCCAGAATGTGGCGAGTGTGGCGCATGCTGAGCGTGGCGGCGTGCTTGTCTTGCGCGCTGGCGCAGCGCATGGACCAGGACCCCATGCTGTCGGGCCGGCCGAGAGCGCGCGACCGGGACACCAAGCAGGACGAGCCCACGTGCGACCAGCTCAAGGCCATGTGGAGGTGAGATAGCATTAGTTCACCCACCACCACAGCACAAATAATGTACCTTTTTTTTTTTTGTTGTTTCCGGGGGGGGAAATGCATTACGCATACCACCGAGGCGCAGGGGGCACCCGAGTGGTGATGTGGGACTCCCGTATAGGCTAATGAAACCCACGGTATACCCACTAAAAACCACCCCCCACCTTTCTCCTCGCCGCCCTGTGACGGGGCCACGGGAACGGTAAACACATCCGTGACCCCGCCGGCGGCAGCCGCACACATGCGGCTCCATCCACGGCCCGAAGGCCCCAGGCGCACCAGATGGTAGGGTGCGCCTCCCTCCTCGGCCTCCACCAGTACTGTAGCAGACTCCCCCCGAGTCTGCCACTAGGAAGCCACGGATACCAGCCACCATAACCGGTACTCGGTGGCAGATCTGAGCTATGGTTCTGCTACCGACCACACCTCGGCCGCAGAGGATAGGGCAAGCGGCGCACCGTAATACCAACTTGCCTCTTCCTCTGCGGCCCCACCAATGCCGTTAACCATACGGCACGGCCCCGCCAGCTCGCAGAGGGGTAGGGAGAGTGGCACAACACCACCACGCCTCTCCCCCTGCGATCCCTCTACGGCCGCAGAAGATAGGGAGTACGGCGCATCGTAATACCGGCACTCCTCTTCTTCTGCGGTCCCACCTCTAAGCGCGTACGCAGTGGACTCCTCCAGTCCGCTGGGAGCGCCCTCCTCGGGCCAGCCGTTGGCAAACAAGCCGACCCTGGTTGCCTCTTCGCTTCACCGTGGGTGTCCAGTCCACGGTTACTAAGCCCCACCGCCACGACAAGGCGTGCAACCATGGGGGGGACAATTTTTTTTTTAAATTTTTAAATAACTCCCACACCGATCTCGGTGACGGTGGCCGGTTTCATTGAAACCAGGCCAGTTACGCAGGAGTGATTTTATAGTGCCCAAGTGTGTGCGCAGTACACAAGAGCACTCTCTCTTCCTTTTACTCTCGTAACCCAGTGGGACGGATGACCGACACGACTGGCGAGAGATCAGGCGCAAGACCGACTTTTTACATGCCCATCCGACACATGGATCATCTTTCTTGTCAGACAATCAGGTGATCAGCCTGCATTGTCCTAACCAAACTTGGAAACAACATTTTTTTTTTTGTTGTTCCCTTGTGGGAATCGAACTCACGACCTCCGAGTCGAGAGCCAATGCTCGAACCACTAGACCACGGAGGCGGTTAAAACAAACAACGGAGCGGGGGGACAAATAATGTACTTACAGTAGTGGAACTCAGCCGTGTGACGAGTGGCCGAGCGGATCGCTAGGCCGGGCTGGTACGTCTACAAAGAAGCCGTTGACAGTGTGCAAGCCAACTAAAACTCATAAGGCTGGGACTATATGATCCGGAATGCGGCGGGCCGGGAAAAATTCAGAGCATTGGAAATAGAAAATAGAACTGAAACTCGAACTCACAAGTGTCGAGTCAAATGTCAATGCTATATAAGACAGCTCTATTGACACTCGACACTTCGATTTTCAACTCTATTGTATTAGCGCAGAGTTCGATTTTCAATGCTCTGAATTTTCCAGAACCCACCGGTTTCTGGATAATATAGCTTAAATCGTGTGTACGACGAGGATCTTGCGCTTTGTTGAAGGTGCTATGTTTAGAGATATTACATGTTTAAATTTAATTAAAATTGTGCTTTATAATGGATGATATTAAGCGCATTTCTCGCGGTTTCTAAGATCTCGGGGCTACACTAATTGCTTTACATAATACATTGCTTCATTACAGGTTTCGCATAATTATCAATTATGTTCAAATAGTTCCTCGTGCGCTTAAGATTTTCTGAAAGCTCTATTTTATGTATCTATTTTTATCTCAGGAATGGAAATATATAGGTTTCGATACAGCCGGAATTGTCTTTTAGTGTTTCGGAACAGTTTATCGTGAAGTACGATACCCACTGACCCCTCAGCTTCACCCAAACCTATCGATTACAAGCCCCGCACACAAAAAGTGACCTTAACCTTTTCTGTTAGAGTAGAAAATTAGTTGTGTCGGGTGCTAGGGATTATCTACGTCACATACATCGTGGACAGGCCGCAAATCCGCGCTAATCCGTCAACATATTGGGGGTGATCTTGTTACCCGGTGCAAGTGATATCAATTAATTTGTTTACGTCATTTTTTAGGATTCTATCTATTGAATATTCTAAAACTAGCACCTTACGGCCCTTAACCACCGAGGCGACACTCGTCACTCTCTACAAATATTAGTTCGAGCACCGACGAATGTCAGCAATGTTGACGTAAGCCTAAGGTTGACATCAAAATATATCTTTCGCGTCGCATCAGACAATGTAATAAGAAATTATACTGTCAATTATGGCAAAGCCCGCATTCTAAGATTAAGAACCTCCCCGCATTCAATAATTTTGATGGCGAAGTTTAAAAAACAAAATGTATGGAATTTGACATGAGGCATCGCAAGCGACATGTCACTTAACGATGACTTATGTCACAAACCATACATTTTTGATGTCAAACTTCGTCGTCAAAATCAAGGACGTTGCGGATGCATATTTTTTCATGCAGAGCGGAGGCGGATATTTGAGGGCTCATATCCGCGGATGCGGATGCGGATCTTAAGGTATTTTATAAGAACTAACTTCTGCCTGCCTACGCCCCGCCCGCCTCCGCATTCGCCCAGCCACGCACACACAGCCGCGAGCTGTCATTCTTGTAAATCGGAGGAATGACGATTTACGTGAGTAAATATATTATAGGTAGTAACTTTGATTAATTATTACATAGATACGTTATATCCTTACAAAACTGACAATATTTCTGTGCCACGACACACATTGACATAGAACGCGTGTCAATGTGTCAACGTCGCATAGTAACACAAAACACGCTATTACTCGCGAAGCACACTATCCAAAATTGGCCTGACTTGGGCCAATTCGAGTCTTCATTTTTACGCGTTTATAACATATGTACCTCTTTTCAACCGACTTCCAAAACACAGGAGGAGGTTCTCAATTCGTGTGTATGTTTTTTTTTTTGTATGTATGTTACGCAATAACTCCGCCGTTTGTGGACTGATTTTCAAAATTCTTATTTTATTTTGAAGAGTTGACTCCCGGATTGGTCCCATTGCCACCAAATGGTAGTTCTGGTGATGGGATCCATGAGGAATCGAAAGAAGTCCTCAAAATGTATAGGAACACCTATAGTGATTTTGACTTTTGTTGAAGTAACTCTAGCATATGCTTCCAAAAAATGAAATGTTGTGCCAAGGTCTACCCTAGATCCAAAAGCATTGAACGGTACTCCTCAGTCTTTAAAGATACACGTTTGGGAATTTCAGGATAATTTATAAAACTTCAAGCATATGTCACTTCTAAATAATCATCATCACCACCACCACCATCATCACACCACACATTGTATGTTGATATACGTATTTCTAATTGTATTTTAGACCGGTATCGATTTCTTTGAACATTCACAGTTACCAAAAAGTAAAATTTTGTACCAAGGTGTTTCCTAGATCCAAAAGGACAGAACAGAACTCCTGAATATTTAAAGATACACATTTAGAATTTTCAGCATTCTTTAAAAAACTGCAAGCAAATGTCGCAATTAAATAATCATCATCACCACCATCATCACACCATACATCATGATATTTTAATACATGTATTTCTCGTAGCCTTTTACCCCTATTTAGATTTTTTGAACGTTCACAGTTACCAAAAAGTGAAATATTGTGCCGAGGTACCATGGATCCAAAAGGACTGAACAGAACTCCTCATTATTTACAGATACACGTTTCTAAATTTCGTCATTGTTTTAAGAACCGTAAGCATATTATTATGTTACTATTAAACAATCATCATCACCATCATTACACCATACATAGATAATAATAATAATATGATTAAATAGGTATTTCTCTTAGTTTTTTTATTCGATTTCTTTGAACATTGTGTGTCAACTGTTACATCATTTCCACCGACATCTTCATTTTTAGGTACCTAACCTAAGCATAATATGGTACCAAAAAGGGACATTATATCAAGGTATAACCCTGGTTTCAAAAGCAATGAATGGAACTCGTCAGTCCGTTTGTAAATTTTGGAATTGTTTAAAGAACTGTTGTAAAGATGTATGCGAAAGGTCTGCTATGTCAGAGAGTCTTCTTCCAAAGCTAGGTCTTATCCCTGATAAATCACACATTTTTAAGTTTTTATGTTTTTCTTTCTTTTTACAATAATACTTCATTCAATAATTTCGACATTATTAATGGCAGCTGGATGGTAAATTAGTAATTCGTTCGTTGTTTACGACGGGTTCGAATCCCCGTCAGATAAATATTTTTGTGATTTTTTTTTATTACTTTTCTTTCCTATTTTTCAATATTTACTCGTATCATCCTACTTAAACTCTGAGCAAAGCTCGATCTTCCACTAAAAAGAAAAAAATAAATTAATATTTAAAAAAATATATAAACCGACTTCCAAGTAAAAGCAATAATATTCGTAGAAATCACTTAAAAGTATAAAATAATTCTTATTGTCGAATAGTTCCCCTTTAAATTCTATTAAAATTTAACTATTTCTCTATCTACTCAATTTTCTTATTTTTGAAGTCGGTACCAGCCCAAACAATTGTACCTATAAACCCTTTAATCAAAAATATCATCAACTTTCACACAACTACGTCTATACTCCATATACATACAATCAATATTTTAAAGAACTTCCGTTCAAATTGGCTGGTACCGACTTCAAAAATAAGAAAATTGAGTAGATAGAGAAATAGTTAAATTTTAATAGAATTTAAAGGGGAACTATTCGACAATAAGAATTATTTTATACTTTTAAGTGATTTCTACGAACATTATTGCTTTTACTTGGAAGTCGGTTTATATATTTTTTTAAATATTAATTTATTAATATTATATATCTATGGCTAGTAATAATTATTCTTTGCCTTAGCACAATTGTCGAAGAAGTGACATAATAAAATTAGTTTGACGGGGGAAAGTTTTGTCATAAACGTGCAGTTCATACACGAGTTCTATCTCGCGTCGCGACGCGTCGCGGTGCTTCAGAAGTTTAAAATTGTTTTTTAATTTGTTCCCCCATTTACCCTGTTCTTGGGATTCTTGATTGATATTTAAGCAATAGCTTCTTCAATTTTATGGGCTTCGTAGCACTAGGTAGAAGGAACCTTTACAGCTCTATCCTTCCGTCCGTCTGTCTGTCCGCTCCTGCTAACTTCAGCAATTATAAATTGATAAAATTTAGTACACTTAAAGATTAGTTGTGAAATAAAAACTACCATGGTAGTAAAAAACTACTAAGGTAAAATGGTAGAAATAGCGCATCATACGTCTAGCAATCAATTATACGGTTACTTTTACTCGTGTTTTTTTGGTGCAACATACATTTACGAATTCGTAATAGTAACGGAATAGTATAAGTAAAACGTAAAACTGAATTTGTAAATACACAGCAATTTTGGTGCAACCGACTGTAAGTGTAGTTGTTATTTTTGTTAGAATTAAATTATTAAAAATATAATTTTAAGGGTGGCCCGCGATAGTTGCGAAGTGGGGGATGATTATTTTTTTCTCATTTTACCCCTTCGTGTGAGATATCCACGAATAGGTCTTTAAATAAAGACGAGGATACACGACTTTTTATTAAGTGAACCATTTCGGAGTTACCAACCTCAGAGTGGTTTACGTTGGCCCCTCCCTGGCATTTCTAAACTATAAGAGGTAGAAACTTGTAACTTACCATTCTGATAGGTCATGCTAAATATTATTTAGGAAATTTATTTTGAGCGAAATCGGACAAAAACGTTGATAGTCACGGAACCCTTTTTACATGTTCTTGGTTAGATTATTCACATTCTCACTGGTTTGCAGGTTCTCTAAGCGGCAAGCGCGCGCGCCGGAGATCATGAACGAGGTGAGCTCGTACCGGGACCCGCTAATGTACAACGAGTGGCCCGTTTACACCGCCATACCCCGCGCCGCGCCCAGGTGAGTTGGCTCACAGGCACACGTACTCATACAGACATATACACACACGCGCACACGCACACAAATTAAGACTGGCTACATGACTAGAGATGGCCGTTATAACGTAAAGCGTTTAAAATAGCGTGCTTTTATAAATAAGTTGTAAAGTCGTTTAAAAATTTAAGCGTTTATCACTTATAATTATCGTTCATATCGTTTATAGTCATAAAGCCATAAGTGTGGTATGAGCAAAGAAAAATAGTTCTTATGACAGCGCAATAAGAGTGAAAATTCTTTAATGTAGCTCATCACTTATTTAAACGGGTTATTTTTTGTACTTATAACTATTAAGCTTTTTCGTGTTTATTCACTTTTTGTTAGTTGCGCTTTGCGGGTTGACGAAAACACGTTATATTACGTTACGCAATAATTCGTATTTTAATCGTAATAGTGGTGCTTTGGTGGCTTACCGTGAAGTTTTAATGTAAATAATAAATATAATAATGGTCCATATGGACGTAATATAAACTTTTCGTGTAGTGTTTTAGTATTAAGTTTATTAAGTTTTTGTCGTAAGATGACGAATAAACGACGTGAATTGGAACAGTAATTTATGGAACTACTTTGAAAGAAATGAGGTGGAAAAAGTGGCGATGTTTGTTATCCTATAAATCAACTATTACTAATGATAAGCAACATTTAAGATTAATGCATATTATCAACATGTAAAAACATTTTTATGAGTTCATATTATTATATTAATAATTATTCAGATTTCAGACAGTCCTAAGCCTGCAAAGTACGAAGGAAAGTTAATTTAAATCAGTTTAAGCGATCGAAAAACGTAACATAAGCGCAAAAAATATTATAACTTATAAGTGGCAATAAGTAGATAATCAAATAAGCAACTAAGCAACTAAGCAGTTAAAAAAAGCTGCTATTGAATATTTAATAACGGATAAGTTAACTTTTCATTTTAAGCCGTTTATCACATCTCTATACATGACTACGAAAAATATCTGGAAAGAATGTTTTATATTAACAACGTATTAATTTTATAATGAAAGAACAATATCTGATGTTGTTATTTAAATAAGGGTACCTGGGTAACCGAGCTTTGCTCGGAGTTCTGATAAATTTAAATAAATAAAAAGAATCACAAAATTATTTATCTGACCGGGATTCGAACCCACTACATTCCGAATATTCGAATAAAGCAAAAATTATACATAGGAATACCAATAGACTGACTTAATAGAGTCTAAATTAATGATATCTTGTTGCACGATGAAATAAAAACATTAGTATGTAGCTTAAAAATGCGCAGTTTTCCAGGGATAAGACCCATCTGGATCGATTTTTATCCCCCAAAACTCCCTGCATTAATACAATTGCAGCCGGTTTCGAAATTACGATTTTTCAAGATATACAAGATTGTCTCGTTTAAAGTACGAGTATAAGATATAGAGGTCAAACCTATACTTACGTATAGGAATATATTGTACCTCGCGGCCAGTTATCTAGGTAGTCCTGGGGGTCTAAAAGGCCATTTTAGGTGTTTCATATATTTTGGACAGAAAACAATCATTTTGACAGTTTTCAATAAAAATGCGTAAAATACACAGATATATAATAATTAATAGCACAGCGTGACCTAAACCCACACTTTACGCACGCATGCGTGCGTAAAGTGCGGGTTTTTGTCACACCTGCTATAAAATAATATACGATACTTGTTGCCTAAGTTGTCTATTACTGCACGCCGTTTACTGCACCCTCGCTCAGCTCGGGCGCTAACTTCACGCCGTGCAGTAATAGGCAACTTAGGTCACGCGTATCGTAATGTACTATTATCTAATGTTCACCTAAAGTGGCCTTTTAGACCCCCTGAGCTTTTATTAAATCCTAATGCATAGGGTATTCGGTACGTCTCTACTCTCTACCGACCATCTTATATAGAGCCATTAAGCAAGTGTTTGTTTTTATCGACTTTTTGTAGATCTTTTTATTACTTACAACTTTGCCATTTGACAAAAAAAATCCATAGGACTTTTAGTTTTGCCGGAAATCGAGATAAACCGTTTTCAACCCTTAAAAACTCACACCCTTTACTCCCCGACCTCATATCACCCGTAAATTATTTTTCTTTTTATTTTTGTCATATTTTATTCCTTTTCCAATGGGTTTCATCCTACTATAAATTTATTTTGTTTCAAAACCTATTTGCACTGGTCTAACACCCAAATATCGCTATAACAATACAACCATAACCACTGTTTTCAATTTTGAAACTTTCACTTTTACTGCTAACCTTAGCCTATAAATTGACAAAATTTACTCGTAACATAAACTGGCTATACAATAGGTATTATATAAAATCTATCTTTATTCGTTCACCCAAAATATAACAAGAGTTTTATGTTTAGTAAAGTTTCTGAGAAAACAGAATTTATAAGCAGAGTTACGCTGGTTGTAAATATAGGAACGCTAATAAAACTGAAAACCTATTTCGCTCTGTCAATATACTTGGAATATTGTAGGTTATATATTCCATGTACCACTAGTTTGTTTAGCAAGATGGAAATTTCATCTTACTAAACAAACTAGTGGTATATGGAATATATAGCCTACAATATCTAAACATTGTTTAGACTTTATGTGAAAGTGTAGGTTATGTTTGAAGAGGAGATTTTAAGGTTAGTTCACATCTTGCAACCTTTGTAATTTCGTCATGTCCGTGACCGTCATTCCGTCTTCGGTTGACGGATGAAACTTTTCATGACCATGTGTATTGTGTAATGTGTGCTAAAATAAAATCCTGAAAAATATTTTGAAGATTTTTTTATCTCGCGTCTACCCCATTTTCTTAATTTAGTTAAAGAGGACTGAATGAAAAATTGCATGTTGGTTAGTCCAATATATATCTATATTTATATAATATATAGAGGTAAAGTTTGTGGGTTGTAGGGGGGGTAATCTCTGGATCTTCTGAACCGATTTTGAAAATATTAGAGAGACATAGTACGTTGAATCTTCATAAGAGTATATTTACTTTGGGATTTGGAGCATTTTAAAATATTTTTATTTTTAATTACGTAATCGTAAAATTCACAACATTCTCTAAAATAACCCTTATTTGTAATTCGGATTTAACATGTTCCGGCGTCATTAGTCCAAGTTTTACCACACAAAGAGAAAATTAATTCTACGTGGGCATTTGATGGTGGAATCGATGCAACGTATTGAAATAAAATGAAAAATGTGTATTTGTCTCAAATCGGGACATTTGGCGTCCCGCCAGTAATGTGATCGGGACCCAGGACAAGGGGGCCTGAAATCGGGACATCCCAATTAAATCGGGACAGTTGGCAAGCCTATTCATATTAAACGTGTATCATTTTGTGTAGTGTATAAACTTATTATGATTATCTATCTTAAAAAATGCAGGTTCGGTGTGAAATGACCATAATTGGACAATCAAAACTGTCATCCAAACGGCAACGTCCAACGTTTGCGCTGGTGTATTTATAGCCTTACAATAGAAGATATTTCTTCAGATTTTATTCGCGTCCCGCCTACACGATTTAGGCTTACAGTTACATCCCACGCGAATACCAATATAATATTATAATACTGCGTAATGTGACGTCACAAATCCCTTTTATCATGTTAAGTCAACAGTTCACGCTGTGATTAATTACGAAATGTTTATTTGTCGGTTTGTTAACCGATGTAAATCGTTTTAATTATTTACTTTGACGCAAACTAATGAAACTCCTGTGTTTAATATTATCGTAGGACTAGCTGAACCGTGCCCACTTAGTTGGGCGTTAAACATTTTTGGTGACGATGATGAGGATAAAAAGTATCCTAAGTTACGTCTTATAATATCAGCTATCTGACAGTGAAAATCCCGTGAAAATCGGTCCAGCCATTTCAGAGGTTAGCCGGAACATACAGAAACAGACAAAAATTGTAAAAATTAATTTTTATTGTTAATTCCGTATATATAACTTAGGCCTTTGCGTCCGTTAATGGATGATTTATACAGTATTTTCCGAGCGAAGTAACCACTCTTGAAATACTGTAGTGCCTGGGACAGTTGGTTTTTAAATGTCGTATGGTTGCCCAAGCACATACGGCATTCTCACAACATAGTCAGCCTAGTCCAGAGGAATGAACTAGTCAATACGTCTGGGGCCAACTATATGCGGGTTTCCTCACGATGTTTTCCTTCACCGTTAGAGCGTCCGTATAATGTACTTGAGATCTGAAAAAGTCTCCTTGGTACACGCCACAACCTGGGATTCGAACCTGCACTCTTTCGAGTGCGAACCAAACGCTCCGTAGCCTAGTGGGTAGACGTATATATAGATACTTTCATATATATTAAATGAAAAGCTGTTAATTTGAAATGACAAACAGACACTTCAATTTTGTTTATTTGTACAGAAATAGTCGTGCGAACAATTTCAACTTATTCCATTTCATAAAATGAAGTAGATATATAATGTAAAAAGACTTGCCATATACTTTCTCCAGAAAAATGCATGTGACGTCAACTGTTTGCGCGACGTTTGTATGGGTCGTTTTTACAAGACTCATAAAAAATCTTCAAACAATCCGCAGTTAAAAACATTTGGAAAACAGTTGCGTTCCCGCTAAGCGCTTAAATTTTATCTGATGCGTAAAAGTGGTTCTAAAAATTTTCACTGATAATTTTCTTTCTTCAGGCTTTTGAGCTCGGAGAGCTTTAAGTTTAATAAAACACTATTTTTTGAAATTTCAATCTGTCATAACTTTGGAATGAATCAACCGATTTCCACTCTATTGGCGGCAATTGATGCAGTTTTAATGTCCTTTGAAAGAATTGACAGCAAAAAAATTTTTGATGAAAACTTTCGGAGTAATTCCGAAAAAAAAACACTTTTTTCGGTTTTCTTTCCTTCACGATATCTCTCGAACGGATCAATTGATTTTGACCGGATTAGCGGCGATCAACGTGATTTTTAAGAGCTGATTTGTTTTTGGAGTTGATCCATAAAGAAATTTAAAAGATAGTCCAAAAAAAACACAAAATCACGGTTTTTTTAGATTTATTGAAATCTATCTGTCCGAATCGGTCCAAATTGTGTTCAAAATCTAAGCCCTTTCGAATGGCGCCAGCCGTAATAAAATCGGTCAAACCGTTCAAAAGTTATAAGAGGTTTACATACTTACACCCTCTTTTTAATATTATACATCTATGACTTACACATAAACACACACACACACACACACACACACACACACACACACACACATCTAATCAAAATTAGATTTGTATGTGGAGTTATGTTGGAAGATTTGATTGTAAGTTGTGTATGTGGAGGAAACTTTGCACAAAGCTAATAGTTTTCAAATGCTTAGAAATACATGAAATTAATACAAGTAACAACAAAACCCACTATCTCAGATTATTAACACATACCACCGTGCGTTAGATTGTGAACAATAGGGAATCGGACAAATTTTTTTTTATTGCATAAATCTTAAATATGAGTAACTTCTCAGAAGAAACCGTATATCAAAAGTCAATATTTTCAAAGGTACAGCGATTTTTTATACAAAATTTCGCGAGCCTCCTGAAAACGCTCCATACTAAAATCGCCACACAAATGACGTCACTATTGGATTAAAGTGTATTAAGTAGGTATAAAGGCCGCAGGAATATATTTGTAAATATCTCCGATATTTGTGCGTTTAAGTTCATACTTACCATAATGAATGTTTTTGTATATGATGTGAGTAAACTAATGATGTAGGTTTTGTTTACCAATTTCGCAAAAAAAAAATTTTTTTTTTTGGTATAGACTCGCGAAATTTTGTATACAAATCGCTGTGCCTTTGAAAATATTGACTTTTGATATACGGTTTCTTCTGAGAAGTTACTCATATTTAAGAGTACTATTCATTTATGCAATAAAAAAAAATCAGTCCGCTTGCCTATTATTTTGTTAGACTAGGGTTACACGGTCAGTCTGGCATCAGTTCAGTCCATCAGCCTGATCTAGACTGACGAAAGAATGATCGTGTAACCGTGGGATTGACGGACTAATATTTTTTTTATTATGTACTTTCCGGCCATCATTCTGGCGTCAGTCTGAGACTGATGGACTGAACTGATGCCAGACTAACCGTGTAACCCTCGTCTTACACGTTAACGTTTAATCAATCTGTCACAACATTAACATTTCTTTTTTTATTGAGGCAAAAGAACCCTTTCAAAGATCAACCTTAAAAATTATAATACGAAATCGTGGGCTAATTGGGATACTCAAAGGCTAATGTCGACCACAGGCGACCTCTAGTATAATAAAATTAATAATCATAAAATTAGAGGCATGATATTAAATTATCCTAAAAGCATCACATTATTCCACCAAATTACGAGTCCGTTATAAAGTTAAGGTCAAAAAATGACCTTTAAGACTCAGGTTAACATAAATTACATACGGGTATAAATATTGTCTACGTTTAATGACAACATAATACAATAGGCTAGTTGACAAAAAAAATATTTTTCGTCTATTCAATGCTAGACAACATGATAGTAAACAATTTAAAATCCAATTTTATAAATCTTAAAAACTAACGAGTATACAAACAATTTAAATTTACAATAAGAAAGAGAGCGATATATCGGCCTGTGACGTCACGCCTCGCCACCGCCATACAATTGTCTTTATGCAATGTATGGCGGTAGCACGGCGTGACGTCACAAATCGTTTTGCGAGAAAGAGATGGGTAAAACTTTTTATTTGCTTATAATTCTTTATCGCGTCAATCAAAATAATTTTTTCTTTTATATTTATGTATCGCTATTCAACAATTTTAAAATTTAATTGGTATGAATGTGATATTCGACTTTAGCACACAACCCAATTATTCGAGCAACTGACCTGCCGTGAGTGCATTGTTTTGAGTGGCAAGCGGACTGATTTTTTTTTTATTGCATAAATGAATAGTACTCTTAAATATGAGTAACTTCTCACAAGAAACCGTATGTCAAAAGTCAATATTTTCAAAGTTACAGCGATTTGTATACAAAATTTCGCGAGTCTCGTAAAAACGCTCGATACTAAACTTAACCTACAAGTGACGTCACTTGTAGGTTAAGGTGTATGAAGTATACTGCCGCAGGAATATATTTGTAAATATCTCCGATATTTGTGCGTTTAAGTTCATACTTACTATAATGAATGTTTTTGTATAAATGATGTAAGTAAACTAATGATGTAGGTTTTGTTTACCAATTTCGCAAAAAGAATTTTTTTTTGGTAGATACTTTTTAAATGTATTTAATTAATAAACTACACATAAAATAATATATTTTTTTACATTTACCAAGTAGTAATGCCTGAATATTTCTGAATATATTAATGAAACTAAATATTTCAGATGTTGTCCGATCCCCTATTGTGTTCATTCCCGATACATGGTGCTCTACGACGTAGACACGATATCGTTGATTACGAGTATGTCCAACATTCTGTATACAAAATGATTTTTTAACTGGGCATGGTAGGCGAAATCTGAAACTAAAAGGAATAGTGAAAAATGTTGTAAAGTAGTTTGTATGTTTTAACTTCCCGCTAAGAAAATTTAAGATTTTCAAAAATCGGAAGTTATTGGTTTTACCCCGTTTTGCAAAAATCGAATTCTCATCAGATCTCGACGTTCTGAGGTCACAGGAAGCTTCCCTGGCTACCCTCGCGGGGGTGTCACTATGTCTGTATGTATGTATGTGTGCGTGTGCGTGCGTGCGTGTGTGTAAGTATGTAAACTTCTTTTAACTTTTGAACGGTTTGACCGATTTTATTGCGGCTGGCGCCTAGATAACTTATATTTTGAATACAATTTAGACCAATTCGGTATATACTATATCAATAATATAATGACGTATTCAGTATTGTTACGTTAGTAATATATATTCTTTGGTGTTGTATAATACGGAGCGTTGATAATAATAATAATAGCTAAGATCTATTTGTAACGTACAATTCATAGAATTGTTACGCAAATATCGGCAAATTCTGACTAACAGATGAAACCAATTTTCTAGGAAATGAGCAGTGATGCCTATTTTTGAAGTGAAACTACTTTAGTGGCGTTAGGGGCGAAATTTCAAGATCGTGTCACGCCGCGATTTTGGATATAACGTCATATGTATCGGAAGCTACTTATACCTACTTACATAACAACTAAATACAAAAAAGTCATCCTCACTTTACGTTTAGGATAGGGGCCGTGCATTAATCACGTGATGTTTTTTACAACTGTTTAGACCCCTCCCCTCCCCCTGGTGATATGTGGTGAGGTTTTATACCACCCCCCCCCCCCCTCCCCCACCTAAGATCACGTGTATTTTTTTACATAGTAAGCAGGTCATGTTTAAAGAAAATCTTTAACTTAAAAATCAATTTAATCGAATAATATAAGCAATTATGAACTATATGAGTCATTTGTCTTGTAATATTTAAACAACACTACGAATCTACAACCGATAATAATTTCGGTATGCATAGACTAGTTTAGAAAATTAATACACGTGATGTCTCCTTATACCCCCTCCTCCCCTTGGTGATACTTGGTGATTTTTTTTGAGACCCCCCCTCCCCCTTTAGACATCACGTGATTAATGGACGACCCCATAGGTACCCAAAAAAATATTTTACTTGATTTTATTTTAGCACTGTTGGCGCGGTATATTAAATACACATACCTATCCATGAAAATTTTCGTGTTTCTTATCTAGTTCTAACGAGCCCAAAAAAGTAAAAAGAAAATGGTCCAATTTGGACCACTAGTCTACTCTAGTATTAATAATAATTATTAATCGGTAAGGCACTAGGCAAAATACAATTACGTCGGTTTTCAGTAAGACCCGTTAACTGGGCCATTTGTGACGAAGCATTACTTTCATGTGAGTTGTGAGTTGTGACACTGTAATTAAATTACTTATGAACTCTCATTTAAAAACCTAGCAAAAGTGTCAAAAGTAAAAACTGTTAAAAGTGCTTGCTATTTCACGACTCACACTAATGATGGTACTTTAATAATATTCGCGAAAGCAATTACTGAAGTGAAATGCTGCCAAGTTCTAGAAGTGATAGTTTGCAGTTTTGTTCTCCGTCAGTGTTCTCCATAATGTTGTTGGTGCAATGGTTAGAAGCACCAGAGGGTCAATTCTGCTAAATAAAACCTGCATTACTACAATTACATATCAAGTCCCGATACGCTTAAACTGTCAAACGGTATTCTTTTAAACCTTAAAACAACGTGATACGCGCTCTGATTGGTCGAAACTTCATAAAATCAGGTTCACTCTTACAATACAATCAAAGTAAAATTAAAGTCTACATTAAATACGAGAATTGTGGTTCTGGTTATACTCCCAAGTCCCGACAAAAACATAAATGCTAAGACCTTAAAACTATTTGTAAATCGTAATATTCGGTCTTAATTCAAGCGTTTTACGTTATATGAATAACGTTTGGTTTAATTTAGAGTGGTCCTTAAAAGGTGATGGTAAAAAAATGACCCAGAGTCGACAAGCAATGAAATAGTTGTCACTGTGTTCACTGTAAATAATAATATTTGATGTCACCAAAGGGGCAATTCCGTAGTACGCCGAGTACGAGCAAGAATAAAATGCAAAACGAATCAGTTTTTCAACGATGTATGAAAAACGACGATTCCCGAAAGACATCAAAAACGTGACTGTAATGTTTTATAATATAATACTATGTTGGTTGATGTAGTTTTTGGTGTTGAAATTGTAGGTGTCGTACCTCATATGTACACAATGTACTATCAACAAAGTCGCCGCTCGACCAGGCATACAATGCAAATCGCCTAATATCGCCGTTGAATCGTGCGCACGCAAACATATCTTCGTGTAAATATGTAGTTCAACCACGTCTGCAGTCAGTGCGGTCACTACCTTTATGTTTAATTCTTTTTAAACATCCTAGTGCAAGACAAAATTATGAAACTGGTCGAGCAGGAACTTTGTCGATGGTACATACCAACGATCTTTATATAGGTACACAGTACATACGTAGGCCTTGGATATCAATTATCAATGTACGGAAGAACGATTTTTTGCGGATTCCATTCTTGCTCATAACTTTTATACCCGGCATATATTTCAAATTGGTGACAATATGATTTAAAGTGAACCCATGTTGGCAGATATTTCATTGCTGTCGTCTCGGGGTTTTTTTGTATAGATTTTTGATCGAGTCCTTTTTAACTTGTACTACCTATAAGATAATAAAAAGGGCTCGACTTGTTGAATACCCGAAAAGAATATTGTAAGACTGTTGCATCTATAACATAATAATATCTATGGACGCTTCACACCACGTCAATCTGATCCCGTGGTAAGTTCTCGAAGAACTTGTGTTACGGGTACCAGACAACGGAAATATATTTAATACTTTTATACTATGTACATATTTAAGATTTTTATTAACTATTCACATATTTAATACACATCCATGACTCAGGAACACAGAAAATCTTTTTTGTTCCTTCGGCGGGATTTGAACCCGCGACCCCCGGCTTGAGCACTAACACAATCAACCAACTGAGCCACAGAGGTCGTCATAATACTTTAATACCTAAAATTTTACCGAAATATTGTAATACCTAGGCCTAATAATAAAGTAGTCAAGTTATACAAAATCACAAAAAGGCTAGAAACAATAAAATCCTTCATGAACCATTCAAATCACGTTAACATGGACCATTGAGTTGGAATATGTGCAATTGATCAGAATACAACCCACGCACGCAAGAATAGAACAACTTCTAAACTTTAACTAACCTTATAAGGCTTTGCATTGTTCTGCAGACAAAGCCCAGGCTATCTCGTGATTGTGTTATAACGCGTTTCAAATGAGAATAGGAACGTCAATGACCTTTTTCTGTCAAATGTCACTTGAAAAGTGCGATTTTCAGAAAAACTTATGTGCATATAAAATATAATGATTTAAAAAATAATAAAAACAGCGTCATGTGACTACTATTAAGTGCAGTTCGAATGTGAAATAAAAGTAATTTCGTCTTATTTTACCTTACGACTATGTTCTATGGGACCGTCGAAATATTAATAGTCTTGCATCGAATTTAAATAACAACATTAAATAGTAATCAATTATCTAAACATAAATTTAACTATCATAACAGTCTAAATTCAAAGCAATATGGCGCCGTCTCGATCCTATTCTCATTTGAATCGCACTATACAACAGGCATTTCTTAATTCTCTGTTATCTGTATCTGATAAGAACTAAGGAGGTTGAAATTAAAATTGAAGTTTACGTCGCGGGCTAAAACCTATAAAAACCGGCCAAGTGCGAGTCGGACACGCACACATAGGGTTCCGTTATAGCGGCAACAGAAATACATAATCAGTGTTAATGTCAACTGTCTAGCTATTATAGTTGACGAGATACAGCCAGACAGTGAAATCTCAGTAGGTTATAACGTTTTTACCCTTTGGGTACGGAACCTTAAAAAGATTTGCTCATAGTAATTTTCTTCTTCTTCTTCTTCTTTCAGTGCCTCTCCATTACTGGAGGTTGGCAGTCAACTCTGAGTACCCCTCTCTGTCTTTCGCCAGGCGGAACAGGTCTTCAACGCCGGCTATACTTACTGGTCCATTTTCTTATATTCGAGAGACTTCTCCTTCCGACGGCTCGTATCCCTTCAACCTTTTCCATCTTGACCACTTGAAGCAGTTGATATCGCTCGTGACGAAGCACATGTCCCAGATATGAAAATTTTTACCTATTGATGGTGGCCATGAGTTCTCGGGATTTACCAGCTCGTCTCAGGACTTCCTCATTCGTGACCCTATGGATCCAGCTGATCTTCAACATCCTCCGGTAGCACCACATCTCGAAGGCCTCTATTCTTTTGCGTGGGTTCTCCAAAATAGTCCATGATAGTAATAAGTAAATAGTAATTTTACATTTCAATAATAATACAATGAATCAACTATTCCTTTAATTAATACGATTAATATGTAAATTTATATCACGAAATATTTCATGTGAAAATCACAGCAGAGTAAAACACTAACCCCTTACTAATAAACGCTGTATAAGCTTTGAATAGTTATACGGTGTTTTGTCTCCTATCGAATTAAAAATGTCACTTGTGTGACGTGAACAAAACACTGTATAACTATTCAAAGCTTATACAGCGTTTATTACTAAGGGGTCTAGTACCTGCAAATTCCATTGAAGCGATACGGTCAACATTTCACGCTTTTGGTATGTAAAATATGTATATTGTTGACGTAGGCGGTGCATTCGGGGGCCTTGTTCGGGGGCCTTGTTCGAGAGCCCTGTTCGGAAGCCTCGTTGGGCCCTTTGTGTCGCTAATGACACGTGAAAACCATTGTTGCGGACTAATTACGTGGAAATTAGTCAACAACAGGCCCTAATGAATATCGTACGGTCGAATAATCAAGATGATTTTTTCAATATTACGCTGTCGAGATTATTGGTTTCATTGGTTTTTATGCATCGCTAGATGTTGCGCGCGACTTCGTGCGCGACAAAAGGAAATCTCGTGGAACCGTACATTTTGCCGCAATAAAATGTAGCCTATGTCCTCCCCCGTGGACCGTGGTCTATTCTATATATGTGCCAAATTTCATCAAAATCGGTCCGGTAGTTTCGGAGCCTTTTCAATGCAAACAAACAAATATTTCCTCTTGGCTCTTTATATTATTAGTATAGATTGGTAGTGGCCCAGTTATTTGGTCGAGAAAAACTACCAAATTACAGAGGTATAGTTTCGACAGTAACTATTGGTTTTTATTGGAAAATTTATTCCATGGATCTACTACTAGTTACGGCGGTCGTTGTGGCTTAGGTTACAACTTACGAGACAATAAAAACTGGCTTTTCTTTGAAGTATATTTTTCTTCTAGCACGTCATGAACTCATGACGTTTCAGACGGTATAGTTAGCTTTATAGTTAACTCTTCCCGTAAGTTGCGCGCGCATTTGCGTCTCGTGTTGTAGTAGCACTTATGTGATAACGCGAGACGCTAATTAATGCACGCGCGGGTAGGACGCATATTTCGATTCTCGAATGTGCGTATGTGAATATATATAATTATATTCGAAATTAATTATGATAAATACAATTACTTATTAGGTATACTGGGTATACACAATAATACGTATGACTAGTATTCTTCTAGCACTTTTCTTCATTATTATAGCGTTTTCTTCACTAACATAATAAAACATATCAGAAAAAACTTTAACACTTTAGGGTAGTACGTTTTAGAAAAAAAAACCCTCCAGGTCCTTTTAAAATAGATATACTTTTCTAAAGGCTAGGCACTTCTACTTTTATAAGGAAATATACTCCTCAACAATTTCCCCGTATATCAATATGAAGTAATCTTAAACGGATCTCGGAGGCTGGTCCGTGGGCTGAATATCAAGTGCCCTATGGTGGAGGGAATCGCCATATTTTCAGAAGGTTTATATCAATATTGGACTTTCGAACAACTATTGAAGTGATGTTATTTTAGTAAAAAAGTTTCTGATTATGCGCGTAAATCTTCAAACCCTTATTTATTTTTTTACGATTCGGACATATTTTAAATATTATTTATTTTTTAGCAACTGCATATAGATAAACAGAAGAGCTAAAACTCTTATTACGAATAGGCATACTTACCGTATTTACCTTGGTTTAGCATATTAAAACCTATGGAAAGATAGATTTCGTTCTGCGACACGTGAAGTAAAATTAAGATACTTTTATTTCATAATTTACGAAGATATTGCTATTGTTCCAGGTTCAGATATCAGTACCCGTCGGTACCTCGCGAGGCGTATGGGCGCGTGATCACCAAAGCGCCCCCTAACGTCGTGCGCACGCCTGACTACGAGGTGAGTTAGGGGTCTGTTCAGTGTTCAGCTCCATGGTTCGCACAGACCAGGAAATCAGTTCTAATAGACCCAGTTACTCAAACTATCTAGTATCTGGAGGTATTTGCGATCTCCTAAAATAAACCTGTAAGTTGTAGGCTGTAACTCATACTGCGAGTCTGCGACCTCTGAAAGTCCACCAAGCTAAGTAGCTTGGTGGACTTTCAGAGGACGGCGAGCGACAAGTTGCGCCAAATGAGCTCTACACATGTTAGCGCTGGGCTTCACTCGGTTCTCTCGGCTAAGCCTGGGCACAGACATGCTGAATTCCTTGCTGAATTTAGCAATCTTAATCCATAGGCAATATTCAGACACCATGTCAGCACATACTGAGCCTGGTCACAGACGTTCTTAATTTAACATTCTTAAAGTTCGAACGGAAATTTAAGAATCTGAAATATTAAGCACGTATGTGGGCTATGCGTGTTTTGTAGGGAAACTTTGCCTTCGACCTGAATTTGAGGTTCTTAAAGAATGTCAAATTAAGAACGTCTGTGGCCGGGCTAACTAGGCGAGCGACGCCGAGCGATGACAAGGCAAATCGGCCGTCTACACGTTGGCGTTGACCAACACTCGGCAACGCTGGAGTCTGGACCAACATGTATAGCCGCTAAAGAAGATAGGTGCCCTTGCTGATAGTGATGGAGTCTCCGATAAAACAATATTCACTAAGCTACATCCCGCACTTCTCAGTTCGGCATGTTGTATATTCCCGATACACGCCCCCGCTTCGGATAAGCTATTTGTGGAACAAATTTCTATTTCATTTTGTATATAAAACAATTTATTACATTGACCTAATAAAATATTGATTTTAAGTTATTAAGAGTTCTAAACAGGAACCGTCCGTTTGAAAGGAATAATACTTTTTTGCCTTGTCTAAGGTAGGAATTAGGATCATAGATGTACTATTTTAATGCAAGGTAACAAAACTTTCCTATTTCAATAAGCATACAGTCGAATTACATCCAACGCAATACGCAGTAACTAATGAACGGATTTTGATGAATGAAAAAAAAATCGTATGATAGTAATTTAAACTCTGGATTAACACACAGGCTACATTTTATTGCAGTTGAATGTACGGTTCCCGGGGTATTTCATTTTGCGCGTACGAAGTCGCGGGCAGCGTCTCGTTAAAACTTAAACGGTTATTCGAGTAAAATTCAAATTGTTCCTTCGTTCATAAAACTATTATGAATGTAGTTGAATCGTGCAACCATGCTTTCGCTTTGCATATATTTTCTGTGTTAAAGTAACGTATAAAATGCAAAGCATTTTATGTGTATAAACAACGGAAGCTGTGGTGTTGGAAAAAGGCAGTGAGTCTTTGAAATGCCTTGAATTGCGAACGATTTTCACCTACACTCGAACGCCCCGGACAAACGCCATTGTTACATTTGTTAGGATATGTTTTAAAAGCGTTTAATTATAGAGGGGGGTTGAAAAAAATGATAACGTCACCAGTCACCACTCGTTAAATGATTTTATATAAGTATATATAGCTAGCGTTTAAAAAAAAGGTAATAGACTCCTGCTTACTGCTATGCCTGTTATATGGAGCACAAACCTGGCCTTTTTAAGAAAAAACAAAAAAGAAAATTCGGACGTGTCAGCGCGCAATAGAAAGAAGCATACTGGGTATCAAACTTATCGACAAACAAAATAGCAATGTTATTCGTAAAAAGACAAAACTCATAGATGCAGAACGACACGCACAACAACTTAAATGGAGATGGGCTGGCCACGTAGCCCGTACGACAGACAAAGATGGACAAAGAGAGTCACAAAGTGGAAAGGCCCAGGTGGAAAGAGAAGCAAAGGAAGACCTAAGGATAGATGGGTCGACGAAATCATAAACATAACGGTCGAGGAATGGATGACTAAGGCCCACTTGCGCCAATCCGGGTTAAAGTTAACCCTGGGTTAAAAATCATGTTATCTCTCTCGTTCTTCGTATTTGTGAAAGAAAAAGCATGATATTTTAACCCAAGGTTAATTTTAACCCGGAATGGCGCAAGTGGGCCTAAGGCAACAGACCGAAAACAATGGGAAAAGTTGGAGGAGGCCTTTATCCGTAGAGGAGCCATGCCAAAAAATAAAAATAAACTAATACATAACAAACATTTTATATGTAATTCAATATGTAACTACTAATTTTAAAAATAAGTCTAAGTAATAAGTAAATCAGAAGCTTGTAAAAAATTTAAAAACTATGTAAAAAAAACTACGTAAAGCATGGAAATAAAGGGCTATATTATTATTATTATACTATAAAGCTAGCTGCTGCCCGCAGCGTTTTTTGCGTAGAACTAATATTTTTTTTTAACGGAAGCCTAAGATACATTATTAATTGAAGTGTCTGTTTGTAATTTCAAATTAAGAGTTTTGTACTCAACGCATATAATAATTGTTTATAATTATATTTATTTATATATCATTATATAAAATACGTACACCAAATATCAATTTATAATATTTTTGTCTGTCTGTCTGTGGAAACAAATTCAAGCTGTTTCGCAACGTAATAGGGTCCCGTTTTTACGCTTAGGGTACGGAACTTTAAAAAACATATAACATTATAGTTTAAGTGGCTTAACTTGTTAAAACAGTTGCCACGACCACTTTTCGATGGAATTTGTTGCTAAAAAAATGCTCAGATTGACTTCTTATGTAACTTACAATAATTTACATTTTTGTTGGCCGGCATTTTGATTTCTGGGCGCTTTAATGGTCTGCTTTACATTCATAATACTCTATTGAACTGGCAAAAAATCTTGAATGGGCCAGAAATAATAACAAAAGACAGTCCTATTGAGAAAACCTCTTTGATGTTTATGAAAAAAAAAATCCAAACATAGCTTTAAAAGCTATTATACCTACCTAGTACCTACCTATAACGGTTCGTATATTTAGATTCGTCGCCCGGTGGCCCTGTGGCGCAACGGATAACGCGTCTGACTACGGATCAGAAGATTCCAGGTTCGAATCCTGGCAGGGTCGAGAAATATATATTTTTTAAAATGTTTTTAAGGAACCGTCAAAATAAAAAATACGTTCATGATTTTTGCGTAAAGTTTCTAAACATCCATCCATCCGACCTCACAATACTTTCACATTTGTAATAGAAGTAGGAGTATTAGGATCTGCATTAGGTACTTAAAAAGGATTTTTTTAAATAGGACTACATAAACTTTCTACTAAGACGTTGCCGATTTTCATATTGCTACTTAAACTGAATACATCCTAAACTAAAAATAGTTCAAAATCACTGGTAGGTATGCATTTTATTACGGATAGATATTTAAAAATGAATGTCTGTCTGTCCATATTATGTCCTTTATAGAATCGTAAATATTTGATGATGATGATCTTTAGCAAACTTGTTGTGCATGAGCCAGAGAAGGTTTTGAGACTCTTTTACCCAACTGCGCGACGCAAAGGAGTGGTAATGTGTTTATTTACGTAGATGTAGGTGTAGGAATATGTGTAGGATTAGGCGTATGAGTTGGTATAGGAGTAGGTGTAGTCATTTATTACTTTCATTCATATTTAAGACAGAACAACGTCTATCGGGGTCAGGTAGTTTAAAATAAAATTACGTCGGGAAACACTAATCCCTGTTAAATCCAAACCCTTTTATTTTGTTGTGGAAAATGGCTGTATTTAAACTGTAGCTAGTAAAACTTTACTAGGGAAAGGTTAGAACCTTAATTTTATTTCTAGTTTTATTAGTCCCTTAGTTTTATTTCCTAAAGGCGAACAAATTAGTTCATAAAAGGACGTTAAACAATATGTGTCGGACCAATTAGCGTTACAATCCTGAACAACATCTGCAAACAACATATGCAAATAAATCTAACTATCTATAACATCAGCTGAAAACCACGACAGTGGGCTTCGATCGGAGATCTCCCTTTGGGGCTACCACCACTGTCCCCACATTTATAGTGACCCCGGCGCAACGTGATAATAATGATGACCCCGACTGGATAGTAACGATAATGCTGGAACTTCACATCGCTATTTGTATTTGAATTAATGATGAATTTGGCAAAAATTATGACGCTCAAGCATACAAAATACAAATAGCAGCAGCGGGATTTGCGTATTGGAACCTTTTGATTTGGTGGTAACGCGTATTTGGTATTGGCCTTAATTGTCAAAAAGGCAAATATGGCCAATGTTCTGTCAAATAAACTGTCCATTCATGGATTGGGAATTGGTTGCCATATACCTATGCCAAATATACAAATACAAACGAGCCATGTGAAGTGCCTGCATAATACATCAGTTTGCATACTGAATAGATAGGTAGGTACATTAAAGCCCGAAATTAATAATCAATGTTAATCTTATTTTAGCTATCTGAGATCAAGATTTCTATACCTACATTTCAACGATCCTAGGATTAACTTCACGTCAATTATTGTTTGAGAATTTAAGACTGAAGTCAATCTATATAGATACGTTATTAATTTCGGGCTTATGTAAATATCTTTTTTCCAGAAAAATTAATTTTAAAACTTAAAATTTTCCTCCTGAATAATGACTTATTTGTCCAGATGTTCGGCACGCTGAATGTGCCGCACGAGGCGGGCAAGCTCCTGCGGTACCCCGGGCCGTCCAGATCCCGCGCCGCTCCCTCCTTCATGGTGCCGCCGCAGAGGGACAGGTAATATCGAATAACTCTAAGAAGAGGTTGCACAAATATTACAATAAATACGTCTCCCTTTAGCTATCAGGTAAATAGACTAAAACTTTACAATAAGCTCTTTGACTGTATTGACTTTGAATACCATATATTTAATTTAGGGTTTCTCATAGTGGTACCTAGGTGTTCGCCTTTCGACGGTAGGGGTTCGCGACAAAATTTACGTAGCTACCTACTATGTGAAACCTGTGACTAGGCTTAACACCTGAACCTCAATTCTCGTATTTAAAGTAAACTTTCATTTTACATTGTATTAAAAGTGAAGCGACATGTTATCATAAACTGATTTTGTTTGGACTAATCAGAGCGCATTTAACGTTTACGAGAATACAGTTTGACAGTTTGAGCGTATTGGGACTTGATTGAAATTGTTTAAAGAAATATAAATATTTAGCTTTTTTTTTCAGAATTGACCCTCTGGTCAATTCTGAAAAAAAAATGATAGAAGTCGACTTGAACCTGAGATAGAATTTTAATTCATTTTCAAGTTATCATCAAAAAACTTTATGAAGGGTTTGTGGAGCCAAAACTTTGAGAAACCCTAATTGAATTTCATTTCTTGCGTTTTAGGTCGCTTTTCTGATGTCTGTAGCTCAATCCTCCATGTACTAACTAGCGAGTTGTGACAAAAATTCGTCGATGACGATTAGCTATATGTACTCAGAGTGCAGTAATCGAATTTAAGACGTACTCAATTTGTTTTTGCCAGGTTTGAAACGCTGAAGAACCTCATCCAACAGGAATACCGGCGTGAGCGGCAGCGCAAGTACGAGGCCGAGCAGAAACAGGAGTTGAAGGAGATCGCCGCGGGACGGGGGTAAGAGCTGAAATTATAATAATGTTGAGGATTTTTTTTATAACTTTTACATAGCAAGCGAATCAAAGGTTCGCGTGATGGAAATCGATTACAGTCGCACACCCGCAACGCCGGCTTTTTAAAAAAGAATACGCTCTTTTCTTAAATGTGTGGCGGACCAATTAGCGCCACAATCCTGAATCGCGCTATCGAAGTTTCTGTACCACCTTGCCCGGTTGGAGATCTCCCATTGGAGCTTCTACATTCCCACAGAGGTTTGAGGATCGTAGTGATCCGGTAATGCCGCTGGCAAGGAAAGTCTACGATAGACGACTGCAACACATCTTATGTGATGATGGAAATTTTGTCACGTGGGACGGTGGCAAAAAGTTGTAGCAGTCCGAACAATTCCTCGGAGCACTGCCAATTAGAAGTATATTATAATGTAGAAGACGCAGATTGAGATATAGCAGATGCAGAGATGTATATCTCTACAGATTTCACCTTCTCCTCGACTGTCAGAACAGAAATAGGTACCTTGGGCTGCACGAATACTCCACCACAGAGGAAATTCGTGGCACCACCATATCGTTCAGTTTATGAGCAGCATAGGCCTGGGGCAGGTACTATAACGCGAAGAAGTTACAATAGATCCACCTGGGTCGCAGTGACGTCAGGATCGATTTTGACCTGTCTTCGAAAGGAGAAAAAAAAATGTAAAAGATGCAGATTGAGATATAGCAGATGCAGAGATGTAGATCTCTACAGCTACGTAGTGCCCATAAGAACTCTTCGCCCGTTGGTGATTCGAGTCACTCTTCGTTGGATGCAATCCAAAGAGAAGAAGAAGAGATACTATGACGCCCATGCCCAGAGATAAGAACGATAGTCGATAAGTTATCCTCCAAGAAGGTTTTTCTTATCGGCTCGATATTTCGACACCAAGTATTCAAATTTTAGAAAACAAATAAATATAAATACCGTTAATAATAGAAATTTAATTTGACATCCATTTGAGAAATGAGGAAGATGGTAATTTCTCGCTTCGTAGCTCAAGACACCAAAAGATTGCATCGTAGCGTACCTGTGACGAAGGACTCAATCATAGTAGTGATTACAATTTACAAGTAATATGCAGTACTCTTTTGTCAGAGATTGATTATAGGTATACAAGTATAAATAAAGTAATGAATATATTTTATTCACAACTACTATGCCTTCAAGTTCAACGCCGGGCTTCCAAGAGTGTAGCAAAGCGTGATGCTCATGACTAATGTCACACGAAACTTTAATAACTTGACCAATTCTTATTCTTTCAGAAACGATGACTACGTTTACGGATCGTACAGTGAACCGGAGCAAAAGGCACAACCGGAATATACTGAAGAGCCAATCCCGCGTCCGCACAACAAGTGAGTATATTTCAGTGGCGAAGGCTGATCCTCCTTCATAGGGAAGCCCTGCCTATTCAATAGGTAGAGATTTGGATGAGAGTCTACAAAACGTTAGTGGTGAGTAAGCCGATAAGAACGGAGTTATAAGAACTCCATGCCACTGGTATATTTTGAAGCGAAACGTCTTTAGCGCCGTTGAGACTGAAATTTTAGTCGCGTCACGTCACGACACGATTTTGAATATAACGCCATCTGTGAACTACTTTTACTTCCTAACAACAGCTTAACTTTCTAAAGTGCGGCTCGATACACAAATGGGGCTAGAATTTAGGGCTGCCATACGTCCCGGTACACCGGGACATGTCCCGGTTTGAAGCGCTGTGTCCCGGTGTCCCGGTCATCAAGTCATTTGTCCCGGTATGCGCACAATTCGCAAGCTACCCCTGTGTAGGTAAGTACCACGTCTGTGATCGGCGAGTTATCGGAAGCGGAGGCGAGCGCGCGCGACTGCGACTGCCTAAAAGAGCCAGTATTATGCTAAAAAGTTATGCCAAAAGAAAGTTTTTGTTTTCTGACGATTATACTAAAGAGTGATCATTCATTAAAAGAGGAAGAAATTATTATGAAGCCTTGTGTTCCATTTGCCGTAATGTATCCTGATTCAAGTATCGCGGCAAAAAAATCAACTGCAAGAACAAAGGCTACTGCTATCATTAAACACATTTTGGCTCCACACTCGATCGCGCAAATTAAAACAGAAGTCGAAAAATTTCCTTTTTATGGTATTTCTACTGAATCTAGCAATCACAAAGCGGAAAAGTTATTTCCACTGCTGATACAATACTTTAAGGAAAAAGAAGGATTGAAAATCAAATTACTAGAATTAAACTCATTGCCGAATGAAACATCTGATACAATCACTTCATCTACATCTACACTAATATTATAAAGATCAAAACTTTGTTTGTATGTTTGTTTGTTTGTTTGTAATGAATAGGCTCAAAAAGTACTGGACCGATTTCAAAAATGCTTTCACCATTCGAAAGCTACATTATCCACGAGTAACATAGGCTAAATTTTATTTTGGAAAAAAATAGGGTTCCGTAAGATATTTGGGTTTTTCGGACACAAGGTGTAAAAAATCAACCAGAAAAGTTAATTATTTTGCGTACGCTGCCCAAAACTATAAAAGATAGAACCATATAATGTTCTAATTAATTGTAGATCTTATATATATCTACAAAAAAGTCCACGACACACTATACCTATCTATGTCGAGTGAGGCACAACCATTTTTTTATTTAGAAATCTTGAACTTTTTTTGGACTACATTTAAACGCGTTTATTTTACTCATGCTATTAATCCTTATCAAAATAAATTATTTCATCACTAAGATAATATTTGGTATTTGAATGATTAAAATTGGACGTTTGGTTTTGACGTTATGGCGAAATTAAAATATTACGATTTCTGCTGCACGGCCCGTTGCGAAGTGGGCGACATTCTGCAGTATTAGTGGTATTAGTATCAGTATCAGTATTGTACCCGTGCGAAGCCGGAGCGGGTAGCTAGTTTTGTATAAAATCATTGCAGGATCAAAACATCCCTTTGCAAAGTATTGTTGCTTTCAGTGCGGATAATACAAACGCTAACTTTGGAGGGAGAGATAGGCATGGAGTTAATAATGTTGTTTTTTTTTAATTAAAAGAGATTTTGTCTATGGATATTGAAGGCATCGTTTGCCCAGCGCACATTCTGCATAATACAGCTTCCACTGCAGGCTACCGATGTGATGTCTGAAAAATATGATTGGGCAAAGAAAAGTGTAGTGTAAGAAGATTTCGTTATTTTTTGGTTAAATTTTCTTAAATATTACTAAGTACTGTTTTTTTTTAATAATCCTAGGTTTGCCCTATTTTTGTTCTAAATGTCCCGGTCGGTGACTCTGAATTTATGGCAGCCCTAGGCTAGATGTATATTTACCTACTAAGTGTGTGTTTGTGATGTTCTTAAGGCACGGTGACAATATTTTGTGGATTTGAAATGTTTAATGAACTTTCACTTCTGCCACGTATACTTTGTACACGTCATGTTTTTTTTTTAAATAGAAGACACACAAGCAAACAGAGAGCGCCAATTCGTAAGTGATTACCACCGCCCATGGATAAAAACAACGCCAGAGAAAATATGAGAACTTTAGCAGTTATAGAAGCAGTAGATAGTTAGGTACGCTCTAATGCTGATGGTTTCAAAGTATGTGTCCGGAAAAGTTGACGTTCATTCCAGAGCCTAAGGCACTATCAAGTTTTTGTCCCGGTTCAAAAAATCGTAATTTCGGGGTTGGTGCCTAAAATTAGGGTTACCAGGGGTTGAAATCGAAAAACCAGTCGCAAGTGTTAAAAATCCTGATTTCAGCTAAAAAGTCCGGTCCGGTAAAATTTGAACTGAACAACAGGCAACAACAATTTCTTGATCAAAATTGCTGTTCAAATGTGTGATCAC